>CM059802.1:3981875-4701875 GCA_030435695.1 Brachymystax lenok tsinlingensis | reverse complement strand
AGTGCTTTGGTCTGCCCTGGGCAATGACTGATGATAACAGCAGAGAGAGAGAGAGAATTGTGAGTGTAATATTTACTGTTCATTTTTTATTTTTTTATTGTTTATGTCACTTTGGTTTATTAGCTATTTCACTTGCTTTGGCAATGTAAACACGTTTCCCATGCTAGTAAAACCCTTTGAATTGAAATACATTGAGAGGGAAGGAGAGAAAGAGAGGGATGGGCAGTTAGGGGAGTGAGGGAAGGTGAGAGGAAGAGCAGAGAGAGAGTGTGGAAGAGAGACAGAGAGAGGAGAGAGGGCACTTAGAGCTCAGAAATGCCAGGTAGGTCAGTTTTCATCTCTTTCTTCAGCTGCTGATGTTTCCAGATTAAGGATCCCCATAAATTCCTGCCAAGGCAGTAGCTACTCTTCCTGGGGTTTATTATGGATCCCCATTAGTTCCTGCCAAGGCAGCAGCTACTCTTCATGGGGTTTATTATGGATCCCCATTAGTTCCTGCCAAGGCAGCAGCTACTCTTCATGGGGTTTATTATGGATCCCCATTAGTTCCTGCCAAGGCAGCAGCTACTCTTCCTGGGGTTTATTATGGATCCCCATTAGTTCCTGCCAAGGCAGCAGCTACTCTTCCTTGGGTCCAAACACATTAAAGCACGTACATTACATATAAAACAGTACATCATATAACATTATTACACCACTAACTATCTACAATACAACATGTATAATACCACCATACAACAATATTACAATGTTTGTGTGTGTAGAGTGCATGTGCTAGCGCCTGTGTGTGTACCTGTGTGTGTGTCTCTTCACAGTCCCCTTCTGTTCTATAAGGTGTATTGATGAGGAATAGAGCTCCCTTTCTCTCTCTCTCTCTCTCTCTCTCTCTCTCTCTCTCTCTCTCTCTCTCTCTCCTATGTCACTTTCTCTCTCTCTCTTACTCACCTCTCTCTCTTTCTCTCCATCCCCTCCTCTCCTCTTCTCTCCCTCTCTATTCCCTCTCTCAGAACTAGGTCATCTCTCATCTTTTGACAATGTAATCATCATCATTCAGGCATAATGAGTATACAATGTGCATTCAAACAAACACTGACATACTCTCACTCCCTCATCAAATCACCGTTCCTTCGCCAAAGGAAGACGTGGAGGGAGAGGTGGCTTCAGTAGGGATAGGGAGAGAGAGGGGTAGGAGGAGGACAGGGAAAGGAAGGGATAGAAGGAGAGGGACAGAAGAGGGAGACAGCAGCAGAGAAAGACAGAGAACAGGGTGGGTGTCGTCACTCGTCACTCCGTGATCCTCATCAGAGCCGGCTGCCACCTGCACATTCTCATCCCCTGTCTTCTGTACATCTGCAGAGAGGATGGCTGCTGCTCCCCAGGGTCCTACAACCTGCCCTGTTCCTGTGTGATACCTGGTATCTGTCCTGTGTCTGTGTGATACCTGGTATCTGTCCTGTGTCTGTATGATACCTGGTATCTGTCCTGTGTCTGTGTGATACCTGGTATATGTGCTGTGTCTGTGTGATAACTGGTATCTGTCCTGTGTCTGTGTGATACCTGGTATCTGTCCTGTGTCTGTGTGATACCTGGTATCTGTCCTGTGTCTGTGAGATACCTGGTATCTGTCCTGTGTCTGTGTGATACCTGGTATCTGTCCTGTGTCTGTGAGATAACTGGTATCTGTCCTGTGTCTGTGTGATACCTGGTATCTGTCCTGTGTCTGTGTGATACCTGGTATCTGTCCTGTGTCTGTGAGATACCTGGTATCTGTCCTGTGTCTGTGTGATACCTGGTATCTGTCCTGTGTCTGTGTGATACCTGGTATCTGTCCTGTGTCTGTGAGATACCTGGTATCTGTCCTGTGTCTGTGAGATACCTGGTATCTGTCCTGTGTCTGTATGATACCTGGTATCTGTCCTGTGTCTGTGAGATACCTGGTATCTGTCCTGTGTCTGTATGATACCTGGTATCTGTCCTGTGTCTGTGAGATACCTGGTATCTGTCCTGTGTCTGTATGATACCTGGTATCTGTCCTGTGTCTGTGAGATACCTGGTATCTGTCCTGTGTCTGTATGATACCTGGTATCTGTCCTGTGTCTGTGAGATAACTGGTATCTGTCCTGTGTCTGTATGATACCTGGTATCTGTCCTGTGTCTGTGAGATACCTGGTATCTGTCCTGTGTCTGTATGATACCTGGTATCTGTCCTGTGTCTGTGTGATACCTGGTATCTGTCCTGTGTCTGTGAGATACCTGGTATCTGTCCTGTGACTGTGTGATACCTGGTATCTGTCCTGTGTCTGTGAGATAACAGGTATCTGTCCTGTGTCTGTGTGATAACTGGTATCTGTCCTGTGTCTGTGAGATACCTGGTATCTGTCCTGTGACTGTGTGATACCTGGTATCTGTCCTGTGTCTGTGAGATACCTGGTATCTGTCCTGTGTCTGTGAGATACCTGGTATCTGTCCTGTGACTGTGTGATACCTGGTATCTGTCCTGTGTCTGTGAGATAACTGGTATCTGTCCTGTGTCTGTGAGATACCTGGTATCTGTCCTGTGTCTGTGTGATACCTGGTATCTGTCCTGTGTCTGTGTGATACCTGGTATCTGTCCTGTGTCTGTGTGATACCTGGTATCTGTCCTGTGTCTGTGTGATACCTGGTATCTGTCCTGTGTCTGTGTGATACCTGGTATCTGTCCTGTGTCTGTGTGATACCTGGTATCTGTCCTGTGTCTGTGTGATACCTGGTATCTGTCCTGTGTCTGTGAGATACCTGGTATCTGTCCTGTGTCTGTGAGATACCTGGTATCTGTCCTGTGTCTGTGTGATACCTGGTATCTGTCCTGTGTCTGTGTGATACCTGGTATCTGTCCTGTGTCTGTGAGATACCTGGTAACATGCAGTTTTTTGTCAGAGGGAAGATGATGAAGTATTGTTGGTTGAAGTATTGAGAGTAATTGGTGTTATAGTGGAGCGTAATGTATATCAGGCCAAAGAGAATCTTGTTTCTCATGGTCTGGGAGTCTTTTAGGAGCCTTTTGACAAACTCCAAGCGGGCTGTCATGTGCCTTTAACTGAAGAGTGGCTTCCGTCTGGCCACTCTACCATTAAGTTCTGATTGGTGGAGTGCTGCAGAGATGGTTGTCCTTCTGGAAGATTCTACCATTCTCCACAGAGGAACTCTAGAGCTCTTGTCAGAGTGACCGTTGGGTTCTTGGTCACCTCCCTGACCAAGGCCCTTCTCCCCCGATTGCTTGGTTGGGCGGCTAGCTATAGGAAGAGTCTTGGTGGTTCCAAACTTCTTCGATTTAAGAATGATGGAGGCCACTGTGTTCTTGGGGACCTTCAATGCTGCAGATATTTTTTGGTAACTTTCCCCAGACCTGTGCCTCGACACAATCCTGTCTCGGAGCTTCAAGTATATCACTGGCAGTTTGGTGTTATAGTGGAGCCTAATGTAGAACCCTGTCAGTTTGGTGTTATAGTGGAGCCTAATGTAGAACCCTGTCAGTTTGGTGTTATAGTGGAGCCTAATGTAGAACCCTGTCAGTTTGGTGTTATAGTGGAGCCTAATGTAGAACCCTGTCAGTTTGATGTTATAGTGGAGCCTAATGTAGAACCCTGTCAGTTTGGTGTTATAGTGGAGCCTAATGTAGAACCCTGTCAGTTTGGTGTTATAGTGGAGCCTAATGTAGAACCCTGTCAGTTTGGTGTTATAGTGGAGCCTAATGTAGAACCCTGTCAGTTTGGTGTTATAGTGGAGCCTAATGTAGAACCCTGTCAGTTTGGTGTTATAGTGGAGCGTAATGTAGAACCCTGTCAGTTTGGTGTTATAGTGGAGCGTAATGTAGAACCCTGTCAGTTTGGTGTTATAGTGGAGCCTAATGTAGAACCCTGTCAGTTTGGTGTTATAGTGGAGCCTAATGTAGAACCCTGTCAGTTTGGTGTTATAGTGGAGCGTAATGTAGAACCCTGTCAGTTTGGTGTTATAGTGGAGCGTAATGTAGAACCCTGTCAGTTTGATGTTATAGTGGAGCGTAATGTAGAACCCTGTCAGTTTGGTGTTATAGTGGAGCGTAATGTAGAACCCTGTCAGTTTGGTGTTATAGTGGAGCGTAATGTAGAACCCTGTCAGTTTGGTGTTATAGTGGAGCCTAATGTAGAACCCTGTCAGTTTGGTGTTATAGTGGAGCGTAATGTAGAACCCTGTCAGTTTGGTGTTATAGTGGAGCCTAATGTAGAACCCTGTCAGTTTGGTGTTATAGTGGAGCCTAATGTAGAACCCTGTCAGTTTGGTGTTATAGTGGAGCCTAATGTAGAACCCTGTCAGTTTGGTGTTATAGTGGAGCGTAATGTAGAACCCTGTCAGTTTGGTGTTATAGTGGAGCCTAATGTAGAACCCTGTCAGTTTGGTGTTATAGTGGAGCCTAATGTAGAACCCTGTCAGTTTGGTGTTATAGTGGAGCCTAATGTAGAACCCTGTCAGTTTGGGTAAGGTTAGGGTAAGGGTAGGGGTTAATTGATGGAGCAAAGAGAGGTGGATCGTGTTGATACATTTATAAGCTGTAGATTTGAAAGATTATTTTGAGCTGTAGTACTGAGAGCTGTAGCAGTTGGATCTACGGACATGGAGAGTGTTAATTCTGAGCGGTAGCAGTGGGAGCTCCAGCAGGCTGTACGTGGCTCAGCTTAGAGAGTGACAAACTGACAGGTCCACATTAGAGAGAGGATCCTTGGATACCCTGGCTTGTCAATCATCCACAGCCCGACAGTCTGACAGCTCCATACAATACCAGGCAGACAAGCAGGCAGACAGGCAGACAGACAGGCAGACAGGCAGACAGGCAGACAGACAGAGAGCTACTACTCAGGGATACGTATGGGTACTCACTAATTCATGTTCCTACTTTTTCTCTCTCTCTCTCTCTCTCTCTCTCTCTCTCTCTCTCTCTCTCTCTCTCTCTCTCTCTCTCTCTCTCTCTCTCTCTCTCTCTCTCTCTCTCTCTCTCTCTCTCTCTCTCTCTCTCTAAGATGTCAACTCTGTAGACCGTTTAACGTACCTATGTTGTTATAATATCACAAATCATTTTTGTTAGAACTAGTTTTGCCCAGTTCTACCCGCTGAGGAAGGTCTCTCATCCATGGCTACGACACGTGATGCTGCATGGTGGTAGTTCATGTGGAGAGAACAAATCTCCTTTCAATAACGGAGGTCTCCTCTCCTCTCTTCAGAACACCAGCCATTGATTCACCTGACAAGCCAGTCGGCCAAGTTCAAAACGCCCGGCCCACACCAATGCCATTCCATTAACTAGAACCTGCTGAGGCATAGAATGATCCTCAGTGGAGACTGGCCGACTGAAACAAAGAGACGAGAGAGCAAATCAAAAGAGCTTTTCTACATGTGTACTCTTCTTTTCAGTATAATGTAGACTAAATCAATCAAATCAAATTGTATTTGTCACGTACACATGGTTAGCAGATGTTAATGCGAGTGTAGCGAAATGCTTGTGCTTCTAGTTCCGACCATGCAGTAGTATCTAACAAGTAATCTAACAAATTCACATCAACTACCTTATACACACAAGAGTAAAGGAATGAATACGAGTACGTACATATAAATATATGGATGAGCGAAGGCTGACCGGCATAGGCAAGATGCAGTAGATGGTATAGAGTACAGTATATACACATATATATATGAGATGAGTAATGTAGGATATGTAAACATTATATAAATGGCATTGTTTAAAGTGGCTAGTGATACATTTATTACATCCACTTTTTAATTATTAAAGTGGCTAGAGATTTGAGTCGATGGCCAAACGGCTGACCGGCATAGGCAAGATTCTGTAGATGGTATAGAGTACAGTGTATACATTTGATATGAGTAATGTCGGATATGTAAACATTATATACAAAATTGTTTAAAGTGGCTAGTGATACATTTGTTACATCCAATGTTCTATTATTTAAAGTGGCTAGAGATTTAAGTCAGTATGTTGGCAGCAGCCACTCAATGTTAGTGATGGCTGTTTAACAGTCTGATGGCCTTGAGGTAGAAGCTGTTTTTCAGTCTCTTGGTCGCAGCTTTGATGCACCTGTACTGACGTCGCCTTCTGGATGATAGCGGGGTGAACAGGCAGTGGCTCGGGTGGTTGTTGTCCTTGATGATCTTTTTGGTCTTCCTGTGACATCGGGTGGTGTAGGTGTCCTGAAGGGCAGGTAGTTTACCCCCAGTGATGCGTTGTGCAGTCCTCACTACCCTCTGGAGAGCGTTACGGTTGTGGGCGGAGCAGTTGCCGTACCAGGTGGTGATACAGCTCGACAGGATGCTCTTGATTGTGCATCTGTAAAAGTTTGTGAGTGTTTTTGGTGACAAGCCTAATTTCTTCAGCCTCCTGAGGTTGAAGAGGTGCTGTTGCGCCTTCTTCACCACGCTGTCTGTGTGGGTGGACCATTTCAGTTTGTCCGTGATGTGTATGCCGAAGAACTTAAAACTTTCCACCTTCTCCACTACTGTCCCGTCGATGTGGATAGTGGGGTGCTCCCTCTGCTGTTTCCTGAAGTCCACGATCATCTCCTTAGTTTTGTTGACGTTGAGTGAAAGGTTATTTTCCTGACACCACACTCCAAAAGCCCTCACCTCCTCCCTGTAGGCTGTCTCGCCGTTGTTGGTAATCAAGCCTACCACTGTAGTGTCGTCAGCAAACTTGATGATTGAGTTGGAGGCGTGCTTGGCCACGCAGTCATGGGTGAACAGGGTGTACAGGAGAGGGCTGAGAACGCACCCTTTTGGGGCCCCAGTGTTCAGGATCAGCGGGGTGGAGATGTTGTTTCCTACCCTCACCACTTGGGGCCGTCCCATCAGGAAGTCCAGGACCCAGTTGCACAGGGCTGGGTCGAGACCCAGGGTCTCGAGCTTAATGACGAGTTTGGAGGGTACTATGGTGTTAAATGCTGAGCTGTAGTCGATGAACAGCATTCTTACATATGTATTCCTCTTGTCCAGATGGGTTAGGGCAGTGTGCAGTGTGATTGCGATTGCGTCGTCTGTGCACCTATTGGGACGGTAAGCAAAATGGGGTGGGTCTAGTGTGTCTGGCAGGATGGAGGTGATATGATCCTTGACTAGTCTCTCAAAGCACTTCATGATGACGTAAGTGAGTGCTATGGGGCGATAGTCATTTAACTCAGTTACCTTAGCTTTCATGGGAACAGGAACAATGGTGGCCCTCTTGAAGCATGTAGGAGCAGCAGACTGGGATAAGGATTGATTAAATATGTCTGTAAACACACCAGCCAGCTGGTCTGCGCATGCTCTGAAGACGCGGCCAGGGATGCCATCTGGGCCGGCATTCTTGCAAGGGTTAACACGTTTAAATGTTTTATTCACGTTGGCTGCGGTGAAGGTGAGCCCGCAAGTTTTGGTAGCGGGCCGTGTCGGTGGCACTGTATTGTCCTCAAAGCAAGCAAAGAAGTTGTTTAGTTTGTCTGGGAGCAGGATATTGTGGTCCGCGTCGGGCTGGTTTTCTTTTTGTAGTCCGTGATTGACTGTAGACCCTGCCACATTCATCTCGTGTCTGAGCCGTTGAATTGTGACTCTGCTTTGTCTCCATATTGACGCTTAGCTTGTTTGATTGCCTTGCGGAGGGAATAACTACACTGTTTGTATTCAGTCATGTTTCCGGTAGTCTACATCACTCTTCAGTATGATGTAGACTACTGGCTCCTCAGTATGATGTAGACTACTGACTCCTCAGTATGATGTAGACTACTGGCTATTATGTAGACTACTGACTCCTCAGTATGATGTAGACTACTGACTCCTCAGTATGATGTAGACTACTGGCTATTATGTAGACTACTGACTCCTCAGTATGATGTAGACTACTGACTCCTCAGTATGATGTAGACTACTGACTCCTCAGTATGATGTAGACTACTGACTCCTCAGTATGATGTAGACTACTGACTCCTCAGTATGATGTAGACTACTGACTCCTCAGTCTGATGTAGACTACTGACTCCTCAGTATGATGTAGACTACTGCCTCCTCAGTATGATGTAGACTACTGACTCCTCAGTATGATGTAGACTACTGACTCTTCAGTATGATGTAGACTACTGACTCCTCAGTATGATGTAGACTACTGACTCCTTAGTATAATGTAGACTACTGACTCCTCAGTATGATGTAGACTACTGACTCTTCAGTATAATGTAGACTACTGACTCCTCAGTATGATGTAGGCTACTGACTATTATGTAGACTACTGACTCTTCCGTATAATGTAGACTACTGACTCCTCAGTATGATGTAGACTACTGGCTCTTCAGTATGATGTAGACTACTGACTCCTCAGTATGATGTAGACTACTAACTCCTGAGTATGATGTAGACTACTGACTATTATGTAGACTACTGACTCCTCAGTATGATGTAGACTACTGACTCCTCAGTATGATGTAGACTACTGACTATTATGTAGACTACTGACTCCTCAGTATGATGTAGACTACTGACTCCTCAGTAGGATGTAGACAACTGACTCCTCAGTATGATGTAGACTACTGACTATTATGTAGACTACTGACTCCTCAGTATGATGTAGACTACTGACTCTTCAGTATGATGTAGACTACTGACTATTATGTAGACTACTGACTCCTCAGTATGATGTAGACTACTGACTCCTCAGTATGATGTAGACTACTGACTTTTATGTAGACTACTGACTCCTCAGTATGATGTAGACTACTGACTCCTCAGTATGATATAGACTACTGACTCTTCAGTATAATGTAGACTACTGACTCCTCAGTATGACGTAGGCTACTGACTATTATGTAGACTACTGACTCTTCCGTATAATGTAGACTACTGACTCTTCAGTATGATGTAGACTACTGACTATTATGTAGACTACTGACTCTTCAGTATGATGTAGACTACTGACTCCTCAGTATGATGTAGACTACTGACTCTTCAGTATAATGTAGACTACTGACTCCTCAGTATGATATAGACCACTGACTATTATGTAGACTACTGACTCCTCAGTATGATGTAGACTACTGACCCCTCAGTATGATGTAGACTACTGACTATTATGTAGACTACTGACTCCTCAGTATGATGTAGACTACTGACTCCTCAGTATGATGTAGACTACTGACTATTATGTAGAATACTGCCTCCTCAGTATGATGTAGACTACTGACTCCTCAGTATGATGTAGACTACTGACTCCTCAGTATGATGTAGACTACTGACTCCTCAGTATGATGTAGACTACTGACTATTATGTAGACTACTGACTCCTCAGTATGATGTAGACTACTGACTCTTCAGTATAATGTAGACTATTGACTCCTCAGTATGATGTAGACTACTGACTCTTCAGTATAATGTAGACTACTGACTCCTCAGTATGATGTAGGCTACTGACTATTATGTAGACTACTGACTCCTCAGTATGATGTAGACTACTGAATCCTCAGTATGATGTAGACTACTGACTATTATGTAGACTACTGACTCTTCAGTATAATGTAGACTACTGACTCTTCAGTATGATGTAGACTACTGACTATTATGTTGACTACTGACTTTTCAGTATAATGTAGACTACTGACTCCTCAGTATGATGTAGACTACTGACTATTATGTAGACTGCTCACTCCTCAGTGTCATGTAGACTACTGACTCCTCAGTATGATGTAGACTACTGACTCTTCAGGATGATGTAGACTACTGACTCTTCAGTATAATGTAGACTACTGACTCCTCAGTATGATGTAGACTACTGACTCTTCAGTATAATGTAGACTATTGACTCCTCAGTATGATGTAGACTACTGACTCTTCAGTATAATGTAGACTACTGACTCCTCAGTATGATGTAGACTACTGACTATTATGTAGACTACTGACTCTTCAGTATAATGTAGACTACTGACTATTATGTAGACTACTGACTCCTCAGTCTGATGTAGACTACTGACTCTTCAGTATAATGTAGACTATTGACTCCTCAGTATGATGTAGACTACTGACTATTATGTGGACTACTGACTCTTCAGTATAATGTAGACTACTGACTATTATGTAGACTACTGACTCTTCAGTATAATGTAGACTACTGACTCTTCAGTATGATGTAGACTACTGACTATTATGTTGACTACTGACTCTTCAGTATAATGTAGACTACTGACTCCTCAGTATGATGTAGACTACTGACTATTATGTAGACTACTCACTCCTCAGTATCATGTACTCTACTGACTCCTCAGTATGATGTAGACTACTGACTCTTCAGGATGATGTAGACTACTGACTCTTCAGTATAATGTAGACTACTGACTCCTCAGTATGATGTAGACTACTGACTCTTCAGTATGATGTAGACTACTGACTCCTCAGTATGATGTAGACTACTGACTCTTCAGTATAATGTAGACTACTGACTATTATGTAGACTACTGACTCCTCAGTATGATGTAGACTACTGACTCTTCAGTATGATGTAGACTACTGACTCCTCAGTATGATTTAGACTACTGACTCTTCAGTATAATGTAGACTACTGACTCCTCAGTATGATGTAGGCTACTGACTATTATGTAGACTACTGACTCCTCAGTATGATGTAGACTACTGAATCCTCAGTATGATGTAGACTACTGACTATTATGTAGACTACTGACTCTTCAGTATAATGTAGACTACTGACTCTTCAGTATGATGTAGACTACTGACTATTATGTTGACTACTGACTCTTCAGTATAATGTAGACTATTGACTCCTCAGTATGATGTAGACTACTGACTATTATGTAGACTGCTCACTCCTCAGTATCATGTAGACTACTGACTCCTCAGTATGATGTAGACTACTGACTCTTCAGGATGATGTAGACTACTGACTCTTCAGTATAATGTAGACTACTGACTCCTCAGTATGATGTAGACTACTGACTCTTCAGTATAATGTAGACTATTGACTCCTCAGTATGATGTAGACTACTGACTCTTCAGTATAATGTAGACTACTGACTCCTCAGTATGATGTAGACTACTGACTATTATGTAGACTACTGACTCTTCAGTATAATGTAGACTACTGACTATTATGTAGACTACTTACTCCTCAGTCTGATGTAGACTACTGACTCTTCAGTATAATGTAGACTATTGACTCCTCAGTATGATGTAGACTACTGACTATTATGTGGACTACTGACTCTTCAGTATAATGTAGACTACTGACTATTATGTAGACTACTGACTCTTCAGTATAATGTAGACTACTGACTCTTCAGTATGATGTAGACTACTGACTATTATGTTGACTACTGACTCTTCAGTATAATGTAGACTACTGACTCCTCAGTATGATGTAGACTACTGACTATTATGTAGACTACTCACTCCTCAGTATCATGTAGACTACTGACTCCTCAGTATGATGTAGACTACTGACTCTTCAGGATGATGTAGACTACTGACTCTTCAGTATAATGTAGACTACTGACTCCTCAGTATGATGTAGACTACTGACTCTTCAGTATGATGTAGACTACTGACTCCTCAGTATGATGTAGACTACTGACTCTTCAGTATAATGTAGACTACTGACTATTATGTAGACTACTGACTCCTCAGTATGATTTAGACTACTGACTCTTCAGTATAATGTAGACTACTGACTCCTCAGTATGATGTAGACTACTGACTATTATGTAGACTACTGACTCCTCAGTATGATGTAGACCACTGACTCCTCAGTATGATGTAGACTACAGACTCCTCATTATGATGTAGACTACTGACTCTTCAGGATGATGTAGACTACTGACTCTTCAGGATGATGTAGACTACTGACTATTATGTAGACTACTGACTCCGCAGTATGATGTAGACTACTGACTCTTCAGGATGATGTAGACTACTGACTCCTCAGTATGATGTAGACTACTGACTATTATGTAGACTACTGACTCCTCAGGATAATGTAGACTACTGACTCCTCAGTATGATGTAGACTACTGACTCCTCAGTATGATGTAGAGTACTGACTATTATGTAGACTACTCGCTCCTCAGTACGATGTAGACTACTGCCTCTTCAGGATGATGTAGACTACTGACTCTTCAGTATGATGTAGACTACTGACTATTATGTAGACTACTGACTCCTCAGTATGATGTAGACTACTGACTCCTCAGTATGATGTAGACTACTGACTCTTCAGAATGAAGTAGACTACTGACTCCTCAGTATGATGTAGACTACTGACTCCTCAGTATGATGTAGACTACTGACTCTTCAGTATGATGTAGACTACTGACTATTATGTTGACTACTGACTCTTCAGTATAATGTAGACTATTGACTCCTCAGTATGATGTAGACTACTGACTATTATGTAGACTGCTCACTCCTCAGTATCATGTAGACTACTGACTCCTCAGTATGATGTAGACTACTGACTCTTCAGGATGATGTAGACTACTGACTCTTCAGTATAATGTAGACTACTGACTCCTCAGTATGATGTAGACTACTGACTCTTCAGTATAATGTAGACTATTGACTCCTCAGTATGATGTAGACTACTGACTCTTCAGTATAATGTAGACTACTGACTCCTCAGTATGATGTAGACTACTGACTATTATGTAGACTACTGACTCTTCAGTATAATGTAGACTACTGACTAGCTATTATGTAGACTACTTACTCCTCAGTCTGATGTAGACTACTGACTCTTCAGTATAATGTAGACTATTGACTCCTCAGTATGATGTAGACTACTGACTATTATGTGGACTACTGACTCTTCAGTATAATGTAGACTATTGACTCCTCAGTATGATGTAGACTACTGACTATTATGTAGACTGCTCACTCCTCAGTATCATGTAGACTATTGACTCCTCAGTATGATGTAGACTACTGACTATTATGTGGACTACTGACTCTTCAGTATAATGTAGACTACTGACTATTATGTAGACTACTGACTCTTCAGTATAATGTAGACTACTGACTCTTCAGTATGATGTAGACTACTGACTATTATGTTGACTACTGACTCTTCAGTATAATGTAGACTACTGACTCCTCAGTATGATGTAGACTACTGACTATTATGTAGACTACTCACTCCTCAGTATCATGTAGACTACTGACTCCTCAGTATGATGTAGACTACTGACTCTTCAGGATGATGTAGACTACTGACTCTTCAGTATAATGTAGACTACTGACTCCTCAGTATGATGTAGACTACTGACTCTTCAGTATGATGTAGACTACTGACTCCTCAGTATGATGTAGACTACTGACTCTTCAGTATAATGTAGACTACTGACTATTATGTAGACTACTGACTCCTCAGTATGATTTAGACTACTGACTCTTCAGTATAATGTAGACTACTGACTCCTCAGTATGATGTAGACTACTGACTATTATGTAGACTACTGACTCCTCAGTATGATGTAGACCACTGACTCCTCAGTATGATGTAGACTACAGACTCCTCATTATGATGTAGACTACTGACTCTTCAGGATGATGTAGACTACTGACTCTTCAGGATGATGTAGACTACTGACTATTATGTAGACTACTGACTCCGCAGTATGATGTAGACTACTGACTCTTCAGGATGATGTAGACTACTGACTCCTCAGTATGATGTAGACTACTGACTATTATGTAGACTACTGACTCCTCAGGATAATGTAGACTACTGACTCCTCAGTATGATGTAGACTACTGACTCCTCAGTATGATGTAGAGTACTGACTATTATGTAGACTACTCGCTCCTCAGTACGATGTAGACTACTGCCTCTTCAGGATGATGTAGACTACTGACTCTTCAGTATGATGTAGACTACTGACTATTATGTAGACTACTGACTCCTCAGTATGATGTAGACTACTGACTCCTCAGTATGATGTAGACTACTGACTCTTCAGAATGAAGTAGACTACTGACTCCTCAGTATGATGTAGACTACTGACTCCTCAGTATGATGTAGACTACTGACTCTTCAGTATGATGTAGACTACTGACTATTATGTTGACTACTGACTCTTCAGTATAATGTAGACTATTGACTCCTCAGTATGATGTAGACTACTGACTATTATGTAGACTGCTCACTCCTCAGTATCATGTAGACTACTGACTCCTCAGTATGATGTAGACTACTGACTCTTCAGGATGATGTAGACTACTGACTCTTCAGTATAATGTAGACTACTGACTCCTCAGTATGATGTAGACTACTGACTCTTCAGTATAATGTAGACTATTGACTCCTCAGTATGATGTAGACTACTGACTCTTCAGTATAATGTAGACTACTGACTCCTCAGTATGATGTAGACTACTGACTATTATGTAGACTACTGACTCTTCAGTATAATGTAGACTACTGACTATTATGTAGACTACTTACTCCTCAGTCTGATGTAGACTACTGACTCTTCAGTATAATGTAGACTATTGACTCCTCAGTATGATGTAGACTACTGACTATTATGTGGACTACTGACTCTTCAGTATAATGTAGACTACTGACTATTATGTAGACTACTGACTCTTCAGTATAATGTAGACTACTGACTCTTCAGTATGATGTAGACTACTGACTATTATGTTGACTACTGACTCTTCAGTATAATGTAGACTACTGACTCCTCAGTATGATGTAGACTACTGACTATTATGTAGACTACTCACTCCTCAGTATCATGTAGACTACTGACTCCTCAGTATGATGTAGACTACTGACTCTTCAGGATGATGTAGACTACTGACTCTTCAGTATAATGTAGACTACTGACTCCTCAGTATGATGTAGACTACTGACTCTTCAGTATGATGTAGACTACTGACTCCTCAGTATGATGTAGACTACTGACTCTTCAGTATAATGTAGACTACTGACTATTATGTAGACTACTGACTCCTCAGTATGATGTAGACTACTGACTCTTCAGTATGATGTAGACTACTGACTCCTCAGTATGATTTAGACTACTGACTCTTCAGTATAATGTAGACTACTGACTCCTCAGTATGATGTAGACTACTGACTATTATGTAGACTACTGACTCCTCAGTATGATGTAGACCACTGACTCCTCAGTATGATGTAGACTACAGACTCCTCATTATGATGTAGACTACTGACTCTTCAGGATGATGTAGACTACTGACTCTTCAGGATGATGTAGACTACTGACTATTATGTAGACTACTGACTCCGCAGTATGATGTAGACTACTGACTCTTCAGGATGATGTAGACTACTGACTCCTCAGTATGATGTAGACTACTGACTATTATGTAGACTACTGACTCCTCAGGATAATGTAGACTACTGACTCCTCAGTATGATGTAGACTACTGACTCCTCAGTATGATGTAGACTACTGACTATTATGTAGACTACTCGCTCCTCAGTACGATGTAGACTACTGCCTCTTCAGGATGATGTAGACTACTGACTCTTCAGTATGATGTAGACTACTGACTATTATGTAGACTACTGACTCCTCAGTATGATGTAGACTACTGACTCCTCAGTATGATGTAGACTACTGACTCTTCAGAATGAAGTAGACTACTGACTCCTCAGTATGATGTAGACTACTGACTCCTCAGTATGATGTAGACTACTGACTTTTCAGTATAATGTAGACTACTGACTATTATGTAGACTACTGACTCTTCAGTATGATGTAGACTACTGACTCTTCAGTATGATGTAGACTACTGACTTTTATGTAGACTACTGACTCCTCAGTGTGATGTAGACTACTGACTCCTCCGTATGATGTAGACTACTGACTATTATGTAGACTACTCGCTCCTCAGTATGATGTAGACTACTGACTCAGTATGATGTAGACTACTGACTCTTCAGGATTATGTAGACTACTGACTCTTCAGTATGATGTAGACTACTGACTATTATGTAACTACTGACTCCTCAGTATGATGTAGACTACTGACTCCTCAGTATGATGTAGACTACTGACTCTTCAGGATGATGTAGACTACTGACTCCTCAGTATGATGTAGACTACTGACTCCTCAGTATGATGTAGACTACTGACTGTTCAGTATAATGTAGACTACTGACTATTATGTAGACTACTGACTCTTCAGTATGATGTAGACTACTGACTCCTCAGTATGATGTAGACTACTGACTCCTCAGTATGATGTAGACTACTGACTCTTCAGGATGATGTAGACTACTGACTCTTCAGTATAATGTAGACTACTGACTCCTCAGTATGATGTAGACTACTGACTCTTCAGGATGATGTAGACTACTGACTCTTCAGGATGATGTAGACTACTGACTCTTCAGGATGATGTAGACTACTGACTATTATGTAGACTACTGACTCCGCAGTATGATGTAGACTACTGACTCTTCAGTATAATGTAGACTACTGACTATTATGTAGACTACTGACTCCTCAGTATGATGTAGACTACTGACTCTTCAGTATGATGTAGACTACTGACTCCTCAGTATGATTTAGACTACTGACTCTTCAGTATAATGTAGACTACTGACTCCTCAGTATGATGTAGACTACTGACTATTATGTAGACTACTGACTCCTCAGTATGATGTAGACCACTGACTCCTCAGTATGATGTAGACTACTGACTCCTCATTATGATGTAGACTACTGACTCCTCAGTATGATGTAGACTACTGACTCCTCAGTATGATGTAGACTACTGACTCCTCAGTCTGATGTAGACTACTGACTCCTCAGTATGATGTAGACTACTGCCTCCTCAGTATGATGTAGACTACTGACTCCTCAGTATTATGTAGACTACTGACTCTTCAGAATGAAGTAGACTACTGACTCCTCAGTATGATGTAGACTACTGACTCCTCAGTATGATGTAGACTACTGACTCTTCAGTATAATGTAGACTACTGACTATTATGTAGACTACTGACTCCTCAGTATGATGTAGACTACTGACTCTTCAGTATAATGTAGACTACTGACTCCTCAGTATGATGTAGACTACTGACTCTTCAGTATGATGTAGACTACTGACTCTTCAGTATGATGTAGACTACTGACTCCTCAGTATGATGTAGACTACTGACTATTATGTAGACTACTGACTCCTCAGTATGATGTAGACTACTGACTCTTCAGTATAATGTAGACTTCTGACTCCTCAGTATGATGTAGACTACTGACTCTTCAGTATAATGTAGACTACTGACTCCTCAGTATGATGTAGACTTCTGACTCTTCAGTATAATGTAGACTATTGACTCCTCAGTATGATGTAGACTACTGACTCTTCTCTGGGTGTTTGCTGGTCCTTGTGTTGGTGGGGAAGGCACAGTCTGAGATAGGCTATAATGTCCATCTCAATCCGTATTTTATTTTCTCAAAACTACTCTACCCTCTCTCCGTTCTCTTCTACATGGGGAAAGGGAAAAGGGAGGTACCTAGTCAGTTTTACAACTGAATGCATTCAATTGAAATGTGTATTCCGTAGTTTAACCCAAACTCCTAAATGAGCGTGTGTTGATAGGCAGGTTTGTATTATTGGAGTTATCAAACCCGTCAGAAGATCCCACTGGACACAGACGTCAATTCAACATCTATTCCACGTTGGTTCAACGTCATTTCATTGAAATGACGTGGAAACAATGTTTATTCAACCAGTGTGTGCCCAGTTGGATAGTATTTGCCTACATGTCCAACATGATTGAACAGTTTGCACCTAGTTGCTAGGTGATGAACTGAACATCTCAGCATGGAGAAAACACACGTGCGGGACATGATATGAACTGGTGGGCACTGCTGCCTTGTATAGGTGGACCTGGTCGTAAAGGCTGTTCAAGTCCAGGGTGGAGTGGTGGGCCAGGTAGACATTAGGTTTCTGAGGCTCAGTCACGGGAAATACTTGCGTGTACCCGCTGTATGGTAGCAGGGTGGAAGTCTTTTCGTGGTAGCAGGGTGGAGATAACCACTTGTGTGTTGGGGAAAGTAGGAGAAGCTTTTTCAATCATTCCCTTCAGTGCTGTGGCCACCCTTTCCTGCTGTGTTCTCAGGTCATTTGTGCCTGTGTGTATTATTATGTGGCTGGGTTGGTCCTCCTGTAGCGCTAGTTGGTCCTCAGACAGAACGTCTAGGGCGAGTTTAGACACTGTGTTTAGGAAAAAGTTAATTTTCTTGTATATCCTCTCAGGGATTGCTGGGGCGCTCGACTCTACCAGGTGAAATGCAAGGCGCCAAATTCAAAATCCAAAAGTTGAATTATTAAATATCCACCAATATACAAGTGTTCCATACTCATCAAAAGCTCTGTTTCTTGGCAATATCACAGCGTTGTCAGATTTCAAAAAGGCTTTACGGCGAAAGCAGCACATTTGACTGTTTGAGGGTAGCACCTCACATATTTTTCCCATAGCCATGAATCCATTAGCCATCATGGCACACACATAACACATTTCACAGCGAAAACAAATCAATTACCTGTTGAAGAACTTCTGCTGAGGTCATCCTAAGTGTCCAACGAAGACAATCCATGGTTCTTTTGTTAGAAAAAGTAATGTATTTTATCCATAAATCCTCCATTTGGTTTGCGCGTTATAATCAGAAACGACAGCCTCCACTCCTCCATTGAAACGTGACGAGAACTTGTTCATCTTATACCTATAAACTTGTCCAAGAACAATCAAACATAGTTTTAAATGTATCCTTAGGAACACTTTTACGTATATTTACTATTATAAATCAACCGGAATATAAACTGATCGATAAAGACGGTAAAAAAGACACTGCGTGACTTCTCGGAACGCCGCGCTGGGTACTGTTGACATAAAAAGTACACTTCCTGGTTTGCTCTTCTTCTCTGGTCTAAAGCATCCAAATTGAAAATTTACACTGTCTCGAGACTGTTGACATCTAAAGGAAGCGATGGGTACTGCATTCATATGCCCTTATATGGTCATTTTCATGAGGGAGGGGTTCCAAATGAGCAATGTGTTTTTCCAGGACAGAAATTCCTCGGGTTTTGCCTGACATATGCGTTCTGTTTTACTCACAGACAAATGGTTAACACTTTTGAAAAATGCAGAGTGTTTCCTATCCAATGGTACTAAATATGTGCATATCCTATTTTCTGGGCCTGAATGGGAGGCATTTTACTTTGGGCACGCCAGGCTCTCCAAAACGGTCACCTCATGAGCCGATCCCTAACAAGATATATTTCCCATTTGAGTCCATGAGGAGTACAATCTGTGTCTTGGTTATGTCCTCAGTGGGTGTGGGGGGGTTGTCAGGAGGGCTATCAGGGCCTAACAGGGGGCTGCTCAGAGGGGTGAGATCTGGGCTTGGGGTTCTTCATTTGTCTGTCCTGTTGTGATGTCGAGGCTATGGTCAGGGTCTGGGGTGGACTGTTCTGATGTGGTGTCGAGGCTATGGTCAGGGTCTGGGGTGGACTGTTCTGATGTGGTGTCGAGGCTATGGTCAGGGTCTGGGGTGGACTGTTCTGCTGGCTTCTCTGCGGGGGTGGCCAGCTCTCCAATGGGTTGTTCTCTGTCACACGTCATCCCCCTCACCCTCCTCCAGCAGTCTGATCCTCTCCTCTAGCGCTCTGTTCTTCTCTTGCTCTTTCTCCTGTTAATGTTGTCTCATCACAGTCCAGAGTGCAGACATGTCTCTCTCCACCTTCAGCTCTCCGGGTCTGGTTGAGGGGTAATGTTGAGCTGGACTATTTTTTTTTTGTTGTGCTGACTGGAGTGTGTTTACCTGCTGTTCCAGCTCCACCTGCCTTACCTCCAGCTGGGTGAAATTATCCTTCATTTCAATGAGGGAGTAGTGCTCTGTGCTGGGAGGTTGACCTTTCCTTTTGCGATTGCTCGCCTGAGATGAGGGAGAGAGAGAGAGAGAGAGAGAGAGAGAGAGAGAGAGAGAGAGATCCCTGAAAGCAAAAGCACATTATTTGCAGTGGTGTAGATTTCCTCTGTGTGACCACGTGAGTTTCCTGCCTGGCTGCATGCTGACTGTGGAGTGTTTGTCTGTAGACTGGAACCTGTCTGGGGCTAGGCAGGGTTAATGTAAAGCACTTTGTGACAGATGTTTTGTTAAATGCTCAATGTAAATACATTTTGATTGATTAGTCGGTTGGCTGATTGGTTAGTTGACTGATTAATCGATCGACCTGCTCGACTGACTGATCGACAGACTGATCAACCCCCCCCTCCTCCTCTACAGGTATGTCCACGCCCTGTACCTGGGCGCCCAGAGCCGTTGGCGCGGCAACCGCGGTCACTTCCACTGGAGGTTGATGTTTGAGTGTGCTGACATCACAATGCTGAGGCTGCTGGAGGCCTTCCTGAAGAGCGCTCCTCAGCTGGTGCTACAACTCAGCATCATGATACATGCTAACCGCGTCCTGCCACTACAGGGTGAGTAGGCGTCTGTGTGTGCAGGGGGGGATGTGTTCATGTGTGTGTGTGAGGCTGGCTGGCTGGCTGGCTGGCCAGCTGTCTCCCTCTCTCAATTCAATTCAAAGGGGATCTCTGCTCTCTCTCTCTCCATTTCTTGTTCCCCCTTTCTCGCTGTTGGTGTCTATTTCACTTTTGCATTAGTTATCTTATTAGTTCAAGTACCATTTGCATAATCGTCTGTTGTTTTAAATCTCGAGATACTGAGTCTCCTGTCCCCCACCCCCTCAGCCAAGACATTTTCTCTCTCGCTCTCTCTCTCTCGCTCTCTCTCATCTCTCCCTCTCTATCGTCTCGCTGTCTCTCTCTCTCTCTCTCGTCTCTCTTTCTCACTCATCTCTCTTTCGCTCTCTCATCTCTCCCTCTCTCTCGCTCTCTCTCTCTCCCTCGCTCTCTCTCATCTCTCCCTCTCTATCGTCTCGCTCTCTCTCTCTCTCATCTCTCTTTCTCACTCATCTCTCTCTCGCTCTCTCTCGCTCTCTCTCATGTCTACCTCTCTCTCGTCTCGCTCTCTCTCGTCTCACTCTCTCTCGTCTCTCTCTTCCTCTCTATTGTCTCGCTCTCTCGTCTCTCGCTCTCACTCATCTCTCTCTCTCTCGCTCTCGCTCTCTCTTATATTTACCTCTCTATCGTCTCGCTCTCACTCATCTCTCTGTCGTCTCTCTCTCTCTCATCTATCTTTCTTATCTCTCTTAGTTCAATTGAAAGGGCTTTATTGGCATGGGAAACATATGTGTACACTGCCAAAGCCAGTGAAATAAACAAGAAATAATCAGAAATTAACAGTAAGCATTACACTCACAAACGTTTTCAAGAAAATTATATGTTACGGTGTTGTAACAATATGCAAATGCTGTACAGTATATGTACATATAGGTAGGGATAAAGTGACTAGGCATCAGGATAGATAATAAACAGTAACAGCAGCGTATGTGGTGAGTCGAAAGAGTTAGTGCAAACAGGGTCAATGCAGATAGACCAGGTAGCAATTTGGTTAACTATTTAACTAACTGTTTAGTAGTCTGATGGTTTGGGGGATAGAAGCTGTTCAGGGTCCTGTTGGTTAACTATTTAACTACCTGTTTAGTAGTCTGATGGTTTGGGGGGTAGAAGCTGTTCAGGGTCCTGTTGGTTAACTATTTAACTACCTGTTTATTAGTCTGATGGTTTGGGGGATATAAGCTGTTCAGGATCCTGTTGGTTAACTATTTAACTAACTGTTTAGTAGTCTGATGGTTTGGGGGGTAGAAGCTGTTCAGGGTCCTGTTGGTTAACTATTTAACTACCTGTTTATTAGTCTGATGGTTTGGGGGATATAAGCTGTTCAGGATCCTGTTGGTTAACTATTTAACTAACTGTTTAGTAGTCTGATGGTTTGGGGGGTAGAAGCTGTTCAGGGTCCTGTTGGTTAACTATTTAACTAACTGTTTAGTAGTCTGATGGTTTGGGGATAGAAGCTGTTCAGGGTCCTGTTGGTTAACTATTTAACTAACTGTTTAGTAGTCTGATGGTTTGGGGATAGAAGCTGTTCAGGGTCCTGTTGGTTAACTATTTAACTACCTGTTTATTAGTCTGATGGTTTGGGGGGTAGAAGCTGTTCAGGGTCCTGTTGGTTAACTATTTAACTACCTGTTTATTAGTCTGATGGTTTGGGGGATAGAAGCTGTTCAGGATCCTGTTGGTTAACTATTTAACTACCTGTTTAGTAGTCTGATGGTTTGGGGGGTAGAAGCTGTTCAGGGTCCTGTTGGTTAACTATTTAACTAACTGTTTAGTAGTCTGATGGTTTGGGGGATAGAAGCTGTTCAGGGTCCTGTTGGTTAACTATTTAACTAACTGTTTAGTAGTCTGATGGTTTGGGGGATAGAAGCTGTTCAGGGTCCTGTTGGTTAACTATTTAACTACCTGTTTATTAGTCTGATGGTTTGGGGGGTAGAAGCTGTTCAGGGTCCTGTTGGTTAACTATTTAACTACCTGTTTATTAGTCTGATGGTTTGGGGGATAGAAGCTGTTCAGGATCCTGTTGGTTAACTATTTAACTAACTGTTTAGTAGTCTGATGGTTTGGGGGGTAGAAGCTGTTCAGGGTCCTGTTGGTTAACTATTTAACTAACTGTTTAGTAGTCTGATGGTTTGGGGGATAGAAGCTGTTCAGGGTCCTGTTGGTTAACTATTTAACTAACTGTTTAGTAGTCTGATGGTTTGGGGGATAGAAGCTGTTCAGGGTCCTGTTGGTTAACTATTTAATTAACTGTTTAGTAGTCTGATGGTTTGGGGTGGTAGAAGCTGTTCAGGGTCCTGTTGGTTAACTATTTAACTAACTGTTTAGTAGTCTGATGGTTTGGGGGATAGAAGCTGTTCAGGATCCTGTTGGTTAACTTTTTAACTACCTGTTTATTAGTCTGATGGTTTGGGGGATAGAAGCTGTTCAGGGTCCTGTTGGTTAACTATTTAACTAACTGTTTAGTAGTCTGATGGTTTGGGGGATAGAAGCTGTGCAGGGTCCTGTTGGTTAACTATTACCTAACTGTTTATTAGTCTGATGGTTTGGGGGATAGAAGCTGTTCAGGATCCTGTTGGTTAACTTTTTAACTACCTGTTTATTAGTCTGATGGTTTGGGGGATAGAAGCTGTTCAGGGTCCTGTTGGTTCCAGACTTACTTTGCTACCGCTTGCTGTGCGATAGCAGAGAGAACAGTCTATGAACAGTCCATGACTTGGGTGGCTGGAGTCTTCCTCTGACACCGCCTGGTATAGAGATCCTGGATGGCAGGAAGCTTGGCCCCATATGCACTACCCTCTGCGGTCGGAGGCCGAGCACTTGCCTTACCAATTGGTGATGCAGCCAGTCAAGACATTCTCAATGGAGCAGGTGTATAACTTTTTGAGGATCTGAGGGTCCATGCCAAGTCTTTTCAGCCTCCTGAGGGGGAAGAGACGTTGTCGTGCTCTCTTCACGATTGTGTTGGTATGTGTGTTCATTTCTTAGTGATGTGGAAACCGAGGAGCTTGAAGCTCTCGACCCGCTCCACAACTCCCCCGTAGATGTGGATGGGGCGTGCTCGGCCCTCCGTTTCCTGTTGTCCACGATCAGCTCCAATGTCTTGCTGACATTGATGGAGAGGTTGTTGTCCTGGTACCACACTGTCAGGTCTTTGACCTCCTCCCTGTAGGCCGTCTCATCGTTGCCGGTGATCAGGCCTACCACCGTTGTGTCGTCAGCAAAATTGGTGATGGTGTTGTAGTCGTGCGCAGCCATGCAGTCATGGGTTAACTACTTACGGAGTGGCATGGACACAACCCGATGAAATGCAAGGCTCCAAATTCAAAATCCAGAAGTTGAATTATTAAACATTCATCAATATACAAGTGTTGCATAGTCATCAAAAGCTCTGCTTCTTGGCAATATCACAGCGTTGTCAGATTTCAAAAAGGCTTTACGGTGAAAGCACAACATTTGATTGTTTGAGGGTAGCACCTCCAATATTTCTGCATTAGCATAAATTCATAAACCATCGCGGTTCACACAAAACACATTTCACAGCAAAAACAAATGGACTGGTCCCTTACCTTTTGAAGAACTTCTGCTGAGGGCTTCCCAAGTGTCCAACGAAAACATATCCATAAATCTCAGTTTGGTTGGTGCGTTATGTTCAGAAAATCCAACGTCGAATCGCCCATTGAAACGTGAAGAGAACGCGTTCAAATATACCTATAAACTTTTCCTAAACAAATCAAATACCAGTTAAAATGCATTCTTAGCTATCCTTTTATGAATATTAGCGATAATATTTCACTCGGATGGTCACCTATACCTTATATAAGTAAAATAAAGTGGGGCACGCAGCCAGACTCGCGCCCGAGAAAACTTGTTGACATCTGAGCTACCTTGGCCATTTCCTGTACCTATTCGTTCTTTGTTGATTCCAATCTCTCTGAGTCTTTGTATATAGACTGTTGACATCTAGTGGAAGCCATAGGTACTGCAGTCTCAGTCCTGGTTACAAATGGATTCAATAGGGATTGTGTCAAACAGAGCAATAGGTCACCAGAAACCGGATAGATTTTTGTCTGGTTTTCACCTGCTAAATGAGTTCTGTTATACTCACAGACATTATGTTAACACTTTTAGAAACCTCAGAGTGTTTCCTATCCAATAGTACTAATTATGCGCATATCCTATTTTCTGAGCCTGAGTGGCAGGCATTTTGCTTTGGGCACGCCAGACTCTCCAAAACCGTCACCTCACTTGCCGCTCCCTAAGAAGTTAACAGGAAGTACAGGAGGGGACTAAGCACGTACCCCTGAGGGGCCCCCATGTTGAGGGTCAGCGTTGTGGATGTGTTGTTACCTACCCTCACCACATGGGAGCGGCCCGTCAGGAAGTCCAGGATCCAGTTGTAAAGGGAGGTGTTCAGTCCCAGGGTCATGAGCTTAGTGATGAGCTTGGAGGGGACTATGGTGTTGAGCTGTAATCAATGAAAAGCGTTGTTCTAGTGTCCACATTTTGGGTCAGTCACAGTGATCAGGTATTCTGCCTCAGTGTGCTCTCTGTTTAGGGCCAAATAACATTCCTGTTTGCACTGTTTTTTGTTGTTGTTGATTCACGTAATTATCTTTTTGTTTTCTCATGATTTGGTTGGGTCTAATTGTGTTGCTGTCCTGGGGCTCTGTGGGGTCTGTTTGTGTTTGTGAGCTCTCTCTATCTCGTCTCCCTCTCTCTCTCGTCTCTCTCTCTCATCTCTTGTCTCTCTCTCTCTCTCTCTCTCTCTATCGTGTCTTTCTCTTGTCTCTCTCTCGTCTCGCTCTCTCTCGTCTCGCTCTCCCTCTCCCTCTCTCCCTATCTCATCTCTCTTTCTCATCTCGCTCTCTCTCCTCTCTCTCCCTCTCTCTCGTCTCGCTGTCTCTCTTTCTCTCTCTCTCTCGTATCTCTCTCTCTCGTCTCTCTCTAGCTCTTGTGTCTCTCTTTCTCTCATCTCTCTCGTCTCTCAATTAAATTTAAAGGCTTTATTGGCATGGGAAGCATATGTTTACGTTGCCAAAGCAAGTGAAATATATAATAAACAAAAGTGAAATAAACAATAAAAAATTTACAGTAAACATTACACTCACAAAAGTTACAAAATAATAAACACTGCTCAAAAAAATTAAAGGGAACACTAAAATAACACATCCTAGATCTGAATGAATGAAATAATCTTATTCAATACTTTTTTCTTTACATAGTTGAATGTGCTGACAACAAAATCACACAAAAATGATCAATGGAAATCAAATGTATCAACCCATGGAGGTCTGGAATTGGAGTCACACTCAAAATTAAAGTGGAAAACCACACTACAGCCTGATCCAACTTTGATGTAATGTCCTTAAAACAAGTCAAAATGAGGCTCAGTAGTGTGTGTGGCCTCCACGTGCCTGAATGACCTCCCTACAACGCCTGGGCATGCTACTGATGAGGTGGCGGATGGTCTCCTGAGGGATCTCCTCCCAGACCTGGACTAAAGCATCCGCCAACTCCTGGACAGTCTATGGTGCAACGTGGCGTTGGTGGATGGATCGAGACATGATGTCCCAGATGTGCTCAATTGGATTCAGGTCTGGGGAACGGGCGGGCCAGTCCTTAGCATCAATGCCTTCCTCTTGCAGGAACTGCTGACACACTCCAGCCACATGAGGTCTAGCTTTGTCTTGCATTAGGAGGAACCCAGGGCCAACCGCACCAGCATATGGTCTCACAAGGGGTCTGAGGATCTCATCTCGGTACCTAATGGCAGTCAGGCTACCTCTGGCGAGCACATGGAGGGCTGTGCGGCCCCCCAAAGAAATGCCACCCCACACCATGACTGACCCACCGCCAAACCGGTCATGCTGGAGGATGTTGCAGGCAGCAGAACGTTCTCCACGGCGTCTCCAGACTCTGTCACGTCTGTCACGTGCTCAGTGTGAACCTGCTTTCATCTGTGAAGAGCACAGGGCGCCAGTGGCGAATTTGCCAATCTTGGTGTTCTCTGGCAAATGCCAAACGTCCTGCACGGTGTTGGGCTGTAAGCACAACCCCCACTTGTGGATGTTGGGCCCTCATACCACCCTCATGGAGTCTGTTTCTGACCGTTTGAGCAGACACATGCACATTTGTGGCCTGCTGGAGGTCATTTTGCAGGGCTCTGGCAGTGCTCCTCCTTGCACAAAGGCGGAGGTAGTGGTCCTGCTGCTGGGTTGTTGCCCTCCTACGGCCTCCTCCACGTCTCCTGATGTACTGGCCTGTCTCCTGGTAGCGCCTCCATGCTCTGGACACTACGCTGACAGACACAGCAAACCTTCTTGCCACAGCTCGCATTGATGTGCCATCCTGGATGAGCTGCACTACCTGAGCCACTTGTGTGGGTTGTAGACTCCGTCTCATGCTACCACTAGAGTGAAAGCACCGCCAGCATTCAAAAGTGACCAAAACATCAGCCAGGAAGCATAGGAACTGAGAAGTGGTCTGTGGTCACCACCTGCAGAACCACTCCTTTATTGGGGGTGTCTTGCTAATTGCCTATAATTTCCACCTGTTGTCTATTCCATTTGCACAGCAGCATGTGAAATTTATTGTCAATCAGTGTTGCTTCCTAAGTGGACAGTTTGATTTCACAGAAGTGTGATTGACTTGGAGTTACATTGTGTTGTTTAAGTGTTCCCTTTATTTGAGCAGTGTATTATGTCTATGTACAGTGTTATAATGATGTGCAAATAATTAAAGTATAAAAGGGAAAATAAATAAACATAAATATAGGTTGTATTTACAGTGGTGTTTGTTCTTTACTGGTTGCCCTTCTCTTGTGGCAACAGGTCACACATCTTGCTGCTGTGACGGCACACTGTGGTATTTCACCCAGTAGATATGGGAGTTTATCAAAATTTGATTTATTTTCAAAATTCTTTGTGGGTCTGTATAATCTGAGGGAAATATGTGTCTCTAATATGGTCATACATTAGGAAGTGCAGCTCAGTTTCCATCTCTTGTTGTGGGCAGTGTGCACATAGACTGCTTTCTCTTGAGAGCCAGGTCTGCCTACGGCGTCCTTTCTCAAAAGCAAGGCAATACTTACTGAGTTTCTACATAGTCAAAGATTTCCTTAATTTTGGCTCAGTCACAGTGGTCAGGTATTCTGCCATTGTGTACTCTCTGTTTAGGACCAAATAGCATTCTAGTTTGCTCAGTTTTTTTTGTAAATTCTTTCCAATGTGTCAAGTAATTATCTTTTTGTTTTCTCATGATTTGATTGGGTCTAATTGTGTTGCTGTCCTGGGGCTCTGTGGGGTCTGTTTGTGTTTGTGAACGGAGCCCCAGGACCAGCTTGTTTAGGGGACTATTCTTCAGGTTCATCTCTCTGTAGGCAATGGCTTTGTTATGGAAGGTTTGGGAATCACTTCCTTTTAGGTGGGTGTACAATTTAACGGCTATTTTCTGGATTTTGATCATTAGCGGGAATCGACCTATTTCTGCTCTCCATGCATTATTTGGTGTTTTATGTTGTACACTGAGGATATTTTTGCAGAATTTTGCAGTTTGTCCCATTTAGTGAATTATTGGTGGGTGAGCGGACCCCAGACCTCACAACCATAAAGGGCAATGGGTTCTATAACTGATTTAAGTATTTTTAGCCAGATCCTAATTGGTATGTCGAATTATATGTTCCTTTTGATTGCATAGAAGGCCCTTTTTGCCTTGTCTCTCAGATCGTTCACAGCTTAGTGGAAGTTACCTGTGGCGCTGATGTTTAAGCCGAGGCATGTATCGTTTTTTTTTTGTGCTCTAGGACAGTGGATCTCAACTGGTTTTGACCGGGGACCCAAACTTGACAATGACAATTGAGTCGCGACCCAAAATACTATGGACTGTTGATGATCACATGTTGTAATGTTGTGTTGCAGCTGCTGCCTTAACAGTTTAGGCTTCACTTGCAAAATAGACTCTATCTCAATTATGTTATTGAAGAAAGACACAAAGCCATATGAACTGAGAAAACACGTATTATCAATTGAAGAGAATAAGCCATTTAACTAGGCGAGAGGTTCAGCAGTGGGGTGTAATAAATGATCAGATTCAGTACATGACATCAAAACCAGTCCAGTAATGTTAATGAACAGTAACACATACCAGTCCAGTAATGTTAATGAACAGTAACACATACCAGACCCATAATGTTAATGAACAGTAACACATACCAGTCCAGTAATGTTAATGAACAGTAACACATACCAGTCCAGTAATGTTAATGAACAGTAACACATACCAGACCCATAATGTTAATGAACAATAACACATACCAGTCCAGTAATGTTAATGAACAGTAACACATACCAGACCCATAATGTTAATGAACAGTAACACATACCAGTCCCATAATGTTAATGAACAGTAACACATACCAGACCCATAATGTTAATGAACAGTAACACATACCAGTCCAGTAATGTTAATGAACAGTAACACATACCAGTCCAGTAATGTTAATGAACAGTAACACATACCAGACCCATAATATTAATGAACAGTAACACATACCAGTCCAGTAATGTTAATGAACAGTAACACATACCAGACCCATAATGTTAATGAACAGTAACACATACCAGTTCAGTAATGTTAATGAACAGTAACACATACCAGTCCAGTAATGTTAATGAACAGTAACACATACCAGTCCAGTAATGTTAAGGAACAGTAACACATACCAGTTCAGTAATGTTAATGAACAGTAACACATACCAGTCCAGTAATGTTAATGAACAGTAACACATACCAGTCCAGTAATGTTAATGACCAGTAACACATACCAGTTCAGTAATGTTAATGAACAGTAACACATACCAGTCCAGTAATGTTAGTGACCAGTAACACATACCAGTTCAGTAATGTTAATGAACAGTAACACATACCAGTCCAGTAATGTTAATGAACAGTAACACATACCAGTCCAGTAATGTTAATGAACAGTAACACATACCAGACCCATAATGTTAATGAACAGTAACACATACCAGTTCAGTAATGTTAATGAACAGTAACACATACCAGTCCAGTAATGTTAAGGAACAGTAACACATACCAGTCCAGTAATGTTAATGAACAGTAACACATACCAGTCCAGTAATGTTAATGAACAGTAACACATACCAGTCCAGTAATGTTAATGAACAGTAACACATACCAGACCCATAATGTTAATGAACAGTAACACATACCAGTCCAGTAATGTTAATGAACAGTAACACATACCAGTTCAGTAATGTTAATGAACATTAACACATACCAGTCCAGTAATGTTAATGAACAGTAACACAAACCAGTGTTTAAAATTGAAAAAACAACCATCATTAGGAAATCTCAATCATCAATTATCATGTCAATAGTTTCACAACCTTGAAAAGTGTTTTTAAAGGTGTACGTTTTTAACCTGTTCAGTAAAATGTCATTTGAATGTCAGAATGAATGAATAATTAACATAGTGAACAATAACTGATAACCTGTTTATTTATTTATTGTGTGTGTGTGTGTGTGTGTGTGTGTGTGTGTGTGTGTGTGTGTGTGTGTGTGTGTGTGTGTGTGTGTGTGTGTGCGTGCGTTCGCGTGTGTGTGTGTGGCCTAAGCTGTGGGTGTTTCTTGATAGGTTTGTTGAAGTTTGGTTGACAGGGCAACTCGAAAGTCATGCTGGCTTTCCAGTTTGTTTCTGCTTTTAGTTTTTTCAGCACGGCTATAGCAGAGAAGCCACTTTCACACAGATAGGTAGTTCTGAACGGTAGCATGATTCTGACTGCATGACAGACGAGAACAGAATACTCTCCCATTAAGCTGCACCAGAGCTTTGGCAGTGTCAATTCCCGGGAAGTGCATGCTCAGTCCGTCAGGTTGGCAATTTGCGTGAACCATTCCTCACAATATAAATGTTCGGGGCAGAGATGACTTGTTTTCCAAAAGAAAAGCAGCAATCTCCGCTCGAAGCTCATAAAAGCGACCCAACACTTTACCCAGGCTGAAAGGCAGCGGACCTCTGCATGATAAAGCACATGCTGGTGCTCGTTCCCCATAGCCCTACAGAAGGCCTGGAAACACCTGCTTTTCGTGGAACACTCTTTTTGATATAGTCGACACACTTGATCACATCCTTGAAAGTGGCGTGGAGCTTAGGTACCATGTCCTTCGCTGGCAATGCCTCCCTGTGTAGAAAAGCAGTCGCACTCGGTTCTCTCTCCAGGATCCGCTTTACTACCCCGGCAGCTGCCCCATCATCGGTCACACCGACGCAACCATCCCAGGCCAGTCCCACGGAGCCCAGGTACATATCCGCTGTGTTAAAGACAGGCTCTGACATAGACCTTGTAGAATGGCATGGTTAGCCACATCTGTGGATTCATCAAGCTGCAGTGCGTAATGGCCATTTGCACTAATGCTCTCCGATGTCTGCCACGTTATGTTCTCTGACATGTCCTGGATTCTCCTCCTCACGGTGTCATTGGACAGGGGTATAGTTTGGTTGGCGGCTGACTCTGCCAATATTTCAGTGTACATATCAATCACAGCAGTGAGTATGAGATCACATCCTTGGTGTGGGCTTTTTTGTTGTTGCACTTAGCAATTTGCTGGGCCATGAGGTATGATGAGCGACACGCCTTTTCATGTACCATGCGTACCTTGTTCAATGAATCTCGTGAGGCCTCCAGATTTTTACATTTCCTTTTTTATAAAGTCGCCCGTTTTTATCTTTGTGGCTTGTATGCTTGGTGACGTTTCATTTTGGAGGGGTTCACTCTCTCGTTAGCTAACAGCTCGTTGCATAGGACGCACTATGGTCTACTCACCGTGACTGTCTTCTGTATACGGGTGTGTTTCTTAAATTCATCAGTTATTCTGCACTCTGGCACACTCAGATGACAGTGCTCTCTAAGCTCCACCATGTCTCTCTCCAGCTCTTTGAATTCATCCCTCTCAATGATGGAGGAGCACTTGCAGTTGTGGGACCTGGGTGTGTTCAGGCCACACTACTTGCCTAGAGAGTTTTCAGCTATACTTTTCGTGGCTGTTTATTTACCACCACAGACAGATGCTGGCACTAAGACCGCACTCAGTCAGCTGTATAAGGAAATAAGCAAACAGGAAACCACTCACCCAGAGGCGGCGCTCCTAGTGGCCGGAGACTTTAATGCAGGGAAACAAATCAGTTCTACCTAATTTCTATCAAGATGTTAAATGTGCAACCAGAGGGAAAACAATTCTAGATCAACTGTACTCCACACACAGACTGGAACATGTTGTGGGATTCTTCCGATGGCATTGAGGAGTACACCACATCAGTCACTGGCTTTATCAATAAGTGGATCGAGGACGTTGTCCCCACAGTGACTGTACGTACATACCCCAATCAGAAGCCATGGATTACAGGCAGCATTCGCACTGAGCTAAAGGGCAGAGCTGCCGCTTTCAAGGTGCGGGACTCTAACCCGGAAGCTTACAAGAAATCCTGAAATGCCCTGCAACGAACCATCAAACAGGCAAAGCGTCAATACAGGGCTAAGATTGAATCATACTACACCGGCTCCGATGCTCGTCTTATGTGGCAGGGCTTGCAAACTATTGCAGACTACAAAGGGAAACACAGCCGCGAGCTGCCCAGTGACACGAGCCTACCAGACGAGCTAAATCACTTCTATGCTCGCTTCGAGGCAAGCAACACTGAGGCATGCATGAGAGCATCAGCTGTTCTGGATGACTGTGTGATCACGCTTTCCGCAGCCGATGTGAGTAAGACCTTTAAACAGGTCAACATACACAAGGCTACGGGGCCAGACAGATTACCAGGACATGTGCTCCGGGCATGTGCTGACCAACTGGCAGGTGTCTTCACTGACATTTTCAACATGTCCCTGATTGAGTCTGTAATACCAACATGTTTCAAGCAGAGTACCATAGTCCCTGTGCCCAAGAACACAAAGGAAACCTTCCTAAATGACTACAAACCCGTAGCACTCACGTCCATAGCCATGAAGTGCTGGTAATGGCTCACATCAACACCATTATCCCAGAAACCCTTGACCCACTCCAATTTGCATTCTGCCCAAACAGATCCACAGATGATGCAATCTCTATTGCACTCCACACTGCCCTTTCCCACCTGGACAAAAGGAGCTCTTTTGTGAGAATGCTATTCATTGACTACAGCTCAGCGTTCAACACCATAGTACCCTCAAAGCTCATCAGTAAGCTGAGGATCCTGGGACTAAACACCTCCATCCGCAACTGGATCCTGGACTTCCAACACATCTGCCACGCTGATACTCAACACTGGAGCCCCCCAAGGGTGCGTGCTCAGTCCCCTGCTGTACTCCCTGTTCACCCATGACTGCATGGCCATGTACGACTCCAACACCATCATTACGTTTGCAGATGACACACAACAGTGGTAGGCCTGATCACCGACAACGACGAGACAGCCTATAGGGAGGAGGTCGGAGACCTGGCCGGGTGGTGCCAGAATAACAACCTACGTAACCAAGACTAAGGAGATGATTGTGGACTACAGGAAAAGGAGGACCGAGCACGCCCCCATTCTCATCGAAGGGGCTGTAGTGGAGCAGGTTGAGAGCTTCAAGTTCTTTGGTGTCCACATCACCAACAAACTAGAATGGTCCAAACACTCCAAGAAAGTCGTGAAGAGGGCACGACAAAGCCTATTCCCCCTCAGGAAACTAAAAAGATTTCGCATGGGTCCTCAGATCCTAAAAAGATTTTACAGCTGCAACATCGAGAGCATCCTGACTGGTTGCACCACTGCCTGGTACGGCAATTGCTCGGCCTCCGACCGCAAGGCACTACAGAGGGTAGTGTGTACAGCCGCCTGCCATCCAGGACCTCTACAACAGGCGGTGTTAGAGGAAGGCCCAGCCACCCCAGTCATAGACTGTTCTCTCTACTACTGCATGGCAAGCGGTACCGGAGTGCCAAGTCTTGGACAAAAAGGCTACTCAACAATTTTTAATCCCAAGCCATAAGACTCCTGCACAGGTAATCAAATGGCTACCCGGACTATTTGCATTGTATGCCCCCCCTCCCCCAACCCCTCTTTTACACTGCTGCTACTCTCTGTTTATCATATTTGCATAGTCACTTTAACTATACATTCATGTACATACTACCTCAATTGGCCCGACCAACCAGTGCTCCCACACATTGGCTAACCTGGCTATCTGCATTATGTCCCGCCACCCACCACCCGCCAACCTCTTTTACGCTACTGCTACTCTCTGCTACTCTCATCATATGTGCATAGTCACTTTAACCATATATACATGTACATACTACCTCAATCAGCCTGACTAACCAGTGTCTGTATGTGGCCTCGCTACTTTTATAGCGTCGCTACTGTATATAGCCTCGCTACTGTTATTTTACACTGTCTTTTTGCTGGTGTTTTTATTTCTTTACTTACCTATTGTTCACCTAATACCTTTTTTGCACTGTTGATTAGAGCCTGTAAGTAAGCATTTCACTGTAAGGTCTACACCTGTTGTATTCAGCATTTCACTGTAAGGTCTACACCTGTTGTATTCAGCATTTCACTGTAAGGTCTACACCTGTTGTATTCGACGCACGTGACAAATAAACGTTGATTTGCTGGGGGGGCTGACCGTCCTCGTCTGCAGGACAGTATGAAGAGGTGGGATCAGACTTACTCAGGATGGGGAAGCCGTCACAGAGAGAGAGCCTTTCATGCAGTCCTGCAACATTACTGTCCCAGACTTGTACACGTTGACAGATGTTTCAAATTCCTCAATGTCTAGTATTGTGAGTTTCTACCCTGGGCCAATACCCTCTCTCTTGACATAGGGGTAGTGTGCTCTTATAGCACTGTGCCATGCCAGTGGATTGTCTGTGTGGAAAATTAAGTTGCTTACATTCCCTTCTTTGTATCAGTCAGCAAATAGTGTCTCTTGAGGAACCTTTTTTTTTGTTTTTACTTATTCCGTGCAGTGTTATTTTTAATATCCATGGGGTACTGTATTGTAATGATTTTTCCACAGGGATAAGCCAATGGGGGCTTCAAAGGCCTCTGCATTTGGGTGGAAGGAGTGGGGGGCTGTGAAATTCTAGATTAATTCTAAATTAGTAGCCTTATTTATTATGCTTCATATAATAAAGATGATTGTCTTTGAATTTTACCCTTCAGAAGTAGTTTTAGACTGAACATCACTCACTCAGTTTTGTGTTGGACGGTATTTCCAGGTTCCGCTGTGTTTCTTCTGCAGATTTTGGTTTGTTATACGTTTTTTCTTGATAGTAATTCAGGTAATTTTGGACAAAATCAAGCTCTCTCTCTCTCTCTCTCACTCACTCACTCACTCACTCACACACTCACACACTCACACACTCACACACTCACACACTCACACACACCACACATACACACAGTGCATTCGGAAAGTATTCAGACCCCTTGACGTTTTCCACATTTTGTTGTTACAGCCTTATTCTAAAACTGATTAAATAGTTTTTCCCCCTCATCAATATACACACACAATACCCCATGATGACAAAGCAAAATCTTTGCAAATTTACCAAGAAATATTAATAATTATATCATATTTACATAAGTATTCAGACCCTTTACTCAGTACTTTGTTGAAGCTTCTTTGGCTGCGATTACAGAGTCTTCTTGGGTATGATGCTACATTCTTGGGGAGTTTCTGCCATTCTTCTCTGCAGATCCTCTAAAGCTCTGTCAGGTTGGATGGAGAGCGTCGCTGCTCAGCTATTTTCAGGTCTCTCCAGAGATGTTCGATCGGGTTCAATTCCGAGGTCTGGCTGGGGCACTCAAGGACATTCAGAGACTTTTCCCGAAGCCACTCCTGTGTTGTCTTGGCTGTGTGCTTAGGGTCGTTGTCCTGTTAGAAGTGAACCTTTGCCCCATCGAGCGGTCCTGAGCGCTCTGGAGCAGGTTTTCAATACGAATCTCTCTGTACTTTGCTCCGTTCATCTTTCCCTCGATCCTGACTAGTCTCCCAGTCCCTGCAGCTGCAAAATATCAGCACAGCATGCTGCTGCCACCACCACCATGCTTCACCGTAGGGATTTGGAGGTTTCCTCCATACATGACACTTGGCATTCAGGCCAAAGAGTTCAATCTTTGTTTCATTAGACCAGAGAATCTTGTTTCTCATGGTCTGAGTACTTTAGGTGCCTTTTGGCCATGTGGCTTTAACTGAGGAGTGGCTTCTGTCTGGCCACTCTACCATAAAGGCCTGACTGGTGGAGTGCTGCAGAGATGGTCGACATTCTGGAAGGTTCTCCTATTCTCCACAGAGGATCTTGGGAATTCTGTCAGAGTGACCATCAGGTTCTTGGTCACATAACTGACCAAGGTCCTTCTCCCCCGATAGCTCAGTTTGGCCGGATGGCCAGCTCTAGGAACAGTTTTGAATTTATCACAGGTGGACTCCAATCCAGTTGTAGAAAGATCTCAAGGATGATCAATGGAAACAGGATGCACCTGAGCTCATAGCAAAGGGTCTGAATACTTATGTAAATAAGGTATTTGTGTTTTTTATTTTTAAAACCTGTTTTCACTTTGTCATTATGGGGTAATATGTGTAGAAAATATTGCATCCATTTTAGAATAAGGCTGTAATGTAACAAAATGTGGAAAAAGTCAAGGGTTCTGAATGCTTTCCTAATGCACTGTACACACAGACTCACTCACTCCTTTCCCATTTTGGCCCGATCCAGTCAGATGCAGAGATCTCTTAATTAGCTATGGACCAGACGGAGATGGAAAGCGCTTCACACACACACACACACACACCGACAACGCCATCTTTGGACCGAGCAAGCAAGTCGAGCAGAGCCAATCTTAATTGAATCAAACATCGCAGAGAGCATAGCGCCACAAGTCTGTCAGCATACAAAGGCAGAAGATTAGAGGGACAATTTGGAAGGAAACTGATGACACTGATGGAGATGTTAATATGACAACGACAATGACAGACTGACATTGCCAAAAAAAAAAAAAAAAGCGGGATAAGGCGGAATAAGTAAATAGCCATTTAATTGAATTTATTTTGAGCAACAGACATATACAACAAAATGTACAATGTGGACCCAGAAGATATCACTTGAAAGTTTTCATTAAAACGCTTGTTTCCAAAAGTGGTCCTCAAACAATAACACATATAATGATTAAAAGACAAGTCAAAATTACAACCAACCATAAATACATTAATTTATATTGACATCCTAAAAAGTTACAACTATTCACTATACATCTCCCTAACCTTAAAAAAATCAACCATATTAATTTCACGCTAAAACAATCTATTAATTGTACAGCATACTGATCCTTCAAATAAATACACCTGACCAACAGTAGGGGGCAGTGGACTGGTTTCCTTTACTTAGACAACCTTGTCCAAAATGAAAAACGTTTAACTTTTTATTTGCTTGATCTCTAAGGGGAGGCTATTCCATAGACAAATGCCTGTATGGAAAAACGTGCTCCTCGCTGTACTGTTTACTCTTGGGAGTTTACAAGACAATAACACTAGCTCTGGTTTTGTAACTGTGGTGATTATATCAATGTGGTTTTTCATGTAACCTTGGGGCACAATCATTTAAGATGTTAAACATATGATTAAGTTTAAGTTGGTCCACTCTGGACTGCAGAGTGGACCAACAATCCCACCTCCCGGAACTCCTGTACCCTATGTGGGTCCTAGGGGACATTCAGCATATACCTGATAACACTATGTGGGTCCTAGGGGGGACATTCAGCATATACCTGATAACACTATGTGGGTCCCAGGGGTAATGTTCAGCATATACCTGATAACATTATGTGGGTCCTAGGGGGACATTCAGCATATACCTGATAACACTATGTGGGTCCTAGGGGGGACATTCAGCATATACCTGATAACACTATGTGGGTCCTAGGGGGGACATTCAGCATATACCTGATAACACTATGTGGGTCCCAGGGGGGACATTCAGCATATACCTGATAACACTATGTGGTTCCCAGGGGGGACATTCAGCATATACCTGATAACACTATGTGGGTCCTATGGGGGGTGACATTCAGCATATACCTGATAACACTATGTGGGTCCCAGGGGGGACATTCAGCATATACCTGATAACACTATGTGGGCCCCAGGGGGGACATTCAGCATATACCTGATAACACTATGTGGGCCCCAGGGGGGACATTCAGCATATACCTGATAACATTATGTGGGTCCCAGGGGGGACATTCAGCATATACCTGATAACACTATGTGGGTTCCCAGGGGGGACGTTCAGCATATACCTTGTGACAGTGCAGTAAACCATAGGCCATGTTTACGTTTACTTTCACCATTAACGGAAAGGGAAATGGAGGCGAGGCCTATTTAACCAGGTGGAAAGAGGACGTCACCGGGGTATGTTTTGATTCGGGAGAAGGAGACCGACGTAAAAGGTTACCATGTGGAGTGGAAGACGGAGGTGCTTGGACTGAGGCTTCCTCACAAGACGCCGCCTGATGCGACGTGGAGTCTGGCGATTTCCATAACGACGCACCTCAAAGACCGGTTGTTGTTGGTGAGCGGTCCACTCTCAAGTCCAAGGCCGTTAAACTTCCTTCCTGGAGCCGGGCGGGGTCCATCTACCCTCTCCAGTTTGCGATTCCCTCCGCCAAAATTGGTTAGTGTACCCGACGCGCAATCGCACACTACACTCATTCACACGCTATCAGATACACACGCATTCCATTCACATCCGCACATTTGGGTATTGCTTATCCGTGATTTTGATTGTTTAAGTTGAATGCATTATCGTTGATCTCTGAAGTTTTGCATTTTGTTTGATTTTCTACCCGCGAAATGTGAATCCAATGTTTTTTTCCTTTCTCTTTTGTTATATGAAAAGTTTGGCGTGAATATGGACACGAATCTACCAGTGTGGACGCCCAGCTAGAATATGACCAGTATGACCTGGGATTTCGTTTAGAGCGTTTATGTGATTGTGTGAATACATTTAATTACTGTTTGTTTGGTTTTTGCTTTTTCGAAATAACTACCTTTTTTTATATAATGGCTATGGACACTATGTAATAAATTCCAGTTAAATTGAAGCCCGTTTTGAAATATTTGTTTTTGTGTGTAATCAGTGTTTTTTTGTTTGCTATCCGGGGTTGTTTGATTTTTTTTTTGGTCAGTTTTAGAAAACTGTCTGGCGCCCGAAATTTTTGTAAAAAGAAATAGAATTTAAGTTAGGGAAGCCGCCACCACTGTTACAACCTGATAACATTATGTGGGTCCCAGGGGGGACATTCAGCATATACCTGATAACACTATGTGGGTCCTAGGGGGGACATTCAGCATATACCTGATAACACTATGTGGGCCCCAGGGGGGACATTCAGCATATACCTGATAACACTATGTGGGTCCCAGGGGGGACATTCAGCATATACCTGATAACACTATGTGGGCCCCAGGGGGGACATTCAGCATATACCTGATAACACTATGTGGGTCCCATGGGGGACATTCAGCATATACCTGATAACACTATGTGGGTCCTAGGGGGACATTCAGCATATACCTGATAACACTATGTGGGCCCCAGGGGGGACATTCAGCATATACCTGATAACACTATGTGGGTCCCAGGGGGGACATTCAGCATATACCTGATAACACTATGTGGGTCCCAGGGGGGACGTTCAGCATATACCTGATAACACTATGTGGGTCCTAGGGGGGGACATTCAGCATATACCTGATAACATTATGTGGGTCCTAGGGGGGACATTCAGCATATACCTGATAACACTATGTGGGTCCCAGGGGGGACATTCAGCATATACCTGATAACACTATGTGGGTCCCAGGGGGGACATTCAGCATATACCTGATAACACTATGTGGGTCCTAGGGGGGACATTCAGCATATACCTGATAACACTATGTGGGTCCCAGGGGACATTCAGCATATACCTGATAACACTATGTGGGTCCCAGGGGGGACATTCAGCATATACCTGATAACACTATGTGGGTCCCAGGGGGGACATTCAGCATATACCTGATACCACTATGTGGGTCCCAGGGGGGACATTCAGCATATACCTGATAACACTATGTGGGTCCCAGGGGGGACATTCAGCATATACCTGATAACACTATGTGGGTCCCAGGGGGGACATTCAGCATATACCTGATAACACTATGTGGGTCCCAGGGGGGACATTCAGCATATACCTGATAACACTATGTGGGTCCCAGGGGGGACATTCAGCATATACCTGATAACACTATGTGGGTCCCAGGGGGGACATTCAGCATATACCTGATAACACTATGTGGGTCCCAGGGGGGACATTCAGCATATACCTGATAACAGTATGTGGGTCCCAGGGGGGACATTCAGCATATACCTGATAACAGTATGTGGGTCCCAGGGGGGACATTCAGCATATACCTGATAACATTATTTGGGTTCCAGGGGGGACATTCAGCATATACCTGATAACACTATGTGGGTCCCAGGGGGGACATTCAGCATATACCTGATAACACTATGTGGGTCCCAGGGGGACATTCAGCATATACCTGATAACACTATGTGGGTCCTAGGGGGGACATTCAGCATATACCTGATAACACTATGTGGGTCCTAGGGGGGACATTCAGCATATACCTGATAACACTATGTGGGTCCCAGGGGGGACATTCAGCATATACCTGATAACACTATGTGGGTCCTAGGGGGGACATTCAGCATATACCTGATAACATTATTTTGCATGACCTGCATTCTCTTGTTCAGGTGTTTTTATAGCCCACTATACCAAGCAGAGCAGGCATAATCATGACACTGAATTAAGGTAGAGACAAGCAGTTTCTTAACTTTAATGTTAAAATATCTAGTGTTAACGATATAAACATTACAATTTTTTTTGCCATTTTAGAAATCATTTTAGCAGCAATCAGGTCTCCAAGAAAGGGATTGTTCAAGGGACACGCCAAGATAAGATACACTTGTTTTAGATTCAATCTCCTTGCCTGCACAGTTCACCGTTATCTCGTCAGCCCTAACCAATCTACGTTTTGTTCCAAATCAAAATCGATTCAGTTTTTCCCAAATGTAGTTACAATTTTCTGTCAGACAAACCAATCTCTAACAAAATAAAATTCCTTACTCAGGGTCTCCTCTATGTAAACTGTATCCTTCCCTGATACCAGTATTGCTGAATCATCAGCATAAAGCAGGAGTTTGCACTTTACTGTATCTGTGTCTGTATCTTTAACGTATATAAGAATTAAGAGAGACCCTAAAATGGATCCCTGCGGTACACCACAGGATATTTCTTTGGCCACTGACAGAACATCACCAACATGACATACTTGTGTTCTGTTGGTCAGATAAGACCTAAACCAAATTTCACTGCTACATCATTTAGACCCATGAATTTCAGTTTCATCAGGAGAATAGTCATGTTCCACAGTGTCAAAAGCTTTCTGCAAGGCTAACATTACCATACCTGTATAGTTCCCCCTTCTCACTTTCCTGCTTAATGTGGTCAAAAAGGTGGATAAGGCAAGTATCAGTGGAATGAGCTTTTCTTATGCCAGATTGGAGTACATAAAGAACTTTATGCTCAAGTTGATTAAAAATGAATCTCTCAACAACTTTGGATGAGGTGCTGAGAATCAACATAGGCCTGTAGTTTCCTACTGTCACGATCTTCATGCGGGACAGACCAAGGCGCAGCAAGGCATTCCAGTATACATGCTTTATTATTTGCAACGATACTCACATAACTGGGCAAACCAATAAACAGAACGACGCTCATAACCTAGCCAAATACACACTATGCTCAAACAATAACCCACAACATACTATTGAAAACCCCAAACATATATATGGTTCCCTATTAGAGACAACGACACTCAGCTGCCCCTAATTGGGAACCATTAACCCAACATAGAAATAGAACACCTAGAACTCAAAAAACCCTTCACCAAAACGAAACCTAAACACGCCAGCCTCAAACTCTGGCCTGGACGTGACACCTACATGGAGCGGAACCACCCGGGCTGTTTTGAGATCCTTGGGAAATGTACCACTACAAATGTAAAGGTTTGCAAATATACGTTATCATTTTAGCAGTGACACATATCCTGAACAGCCATCTTGGTGGGTACAACAGTGGTGCCACGTCTGAATGTCAAATGTTTCTGTATTACCATCAGGCCAGGCCAAAGTGAAGATTGACAATGTTTCATTGAAATGTACAGTTGTGTATAGACCAAGTAGCTTGAGGAAATCGGCACTGTGGTCTCGAGTAACATCACTAAGAGGCCTACAGTACAAGATGACAACAGAAGAGGTCTGAGAAACGAGCCTTGAGGAAGACCCAAACTAACCTTAGATTTGTCTAGGTTGTGTGAGTTGAAATGTTTCCTGGCTTTCTGTGTGAAAATTATTTTAGTTCTCTGTGACCTCTGGTGCCCTCTTGGTGTGTGGTCTGGAAATGTCTAATCTAGCAATCCTTCTATAATCTAAAGGTCTTACCAGCGTGTCTACACGTCTCCCTGCTTTCTCAAGTTCTGTTTCCTAGTTTCCCCCAGTTCTGACCATTCTGCCTGCCCTCACCCCGAGCCTGCCGTTCTGTCGCTGCCTGACTCTGCCCTGGATTACTGACCTCTGCCTGTCCTGACCCCGAGCCTGCCGTTCTGTCGCTGCCTGACTCTGCCCTGGATTACTGACCTCTGCCTGTCCTGACCCCGAGCCTGCCGTTCTGTCGCTGCCTGACTCTGCCCTGGATTACTGACCTCTGCCTGCCCTGACCCTGAGCCTACCTGCCGTTCTGTACCTCATGGACTCTGCCCTGGATTACTGACCTCTGCCTGCCCTTGACCCTGAGCCTACCTGCCGTTCTGTACCTCATGGACTCTGCCCTGGATTACTGACCTCTGCCTGCCCTTGACCCTGAGCCTACCTGCCGTTCTGTACCTCATGGACTCTGCCCTGGACTGTCATTTTGCCCCCTGTTTGGGTCAATAAACATCTGACTCTTACTGTCTGCATCTGGCTCCTTATCCTGAGTTCTGATAGATATGAAAACAGACCGACAGATCTCTGAAGGTATTACGGTGCTGATTCATATCCCTTATTGCTCTCTTCTGCTTCTAGTTTCAGTGGACAGCTGCAAGATCACAGACACACGAGCCGCACACTCACAGACACTCACAGACACTCACAGACACTCACACACACTCACAGACACTCACAGACATGCAAATGCAGAGGAGGAAAAAGTACCCAATGTTCATACCTGAGTAAAAGTAAAATTCACCTGGTAAAATATGACATGAGTAAAAGTCTAAAAGTATTTGGGTTTTAAGTATCAAAAGTAAAAGTATAAATCATTTAAAATGTTGTATATTAAGCAAACCAGACAACACAATTTTTTATTGACGGATAGCCAAGGGGCACAGTTCAACACTTAGACATAATTTACTAACGAAGCATTTGTGTTTAGTGAGTCTGCCAGATCAGAGGCAGTAGGGATGACCAGGGATGTTCTCTGTTTAGTGAGTCTGCCAGATCAGAGGCAGTAGGGATGACCAGGGATGTTCTCTGTTTAGTGAGTCTGCCAGATCAGAGGCAGTAGGAATGACCAGGGATGTTCTCTTGATAAGAGAACATTAGACAATGTTCCTGTCCTGCTAAGCATTCAAAAATACATTATTTTCTTTAGGAATGTAGTGGAGTAAACGTTCACGTTGCCAACAATATATATAGTCAAGTAAAGTACAGATAAAACAACTTAAGTAGTACTACAAAGTTTTTTTACTAAATACTTTACACCACTGCACAAATGTGCACACACACACACACACACACACACACACACACACACACACACACACACACACACACACACACACACACACACACACACACACACATTGATATTAGCAGCCTTTATCTCCCAGCCTCTAGGTGATCTACCTGATATTACCATCAGCAAGCCATAGGAGTGACACACACACACGCACACACACTGATGAAGGATTTCCATGTTATTTTCTTCTTCTTTTTCTCACATAACTTTGAAAGAATTCACAAATGTAATAATTTAAGAGTTGTTTGTGTGCATATGTCTCTGTTGAAGAGTCTGTTAGTTAGAGAACACGAGATCTATTATTCCTTCTGGAGAAGAACTGGATGAATTCATATTAATATATTAGACATATTAATAAATTAGACATATTAATCAGATCATAGCAGGAGGGCCAAAAGCAGCAAGACGGGAGACCTCATTTAACTTAATTAAATATTCATTTTGCAAAAATGTTAATAATTTAATCTCATGTCCAATTAGTAATGAATCACGTCCAAAGGCATGAAAAATGTAACAGCAAAACTCTAAAATAAAATGTTTAATGTAATTTTGATAAGTAGGTGATGACAACAGACATCAGGCCTTTTAGGAAAATCCAAAGCAAACTCTTCTGATTCTGTCAGATGAAATGACTGCGTGTGTGTGTGTGTGTGTGTGTGTGTGTGTGTGTGTGTGTGTGTGTGTGTGTGTGTGTGTGTGTGTGTGTGTGTGTGTGTGTGTGTGTGCGTATGCAGCATCATGATAGTTATACAGTGCTTGCATTACAGCTTTAATTAAACAGAGGGTAGTCTAGACTGGGGTAGTACAGGATGGTGTAGTCTAGACTGGGGTAGTACAGGATGGTGTAGTCTAGACTGGGGTAGTACAGGCTGGGGTAGTACAGGATGGTGTAGTCTAGACTGGGGTAGTACAGGCTGGGGTAGTACAGGATGGTGTAGTCTAGACTGGGGTAGTACAGGATGGTGTAGTCTAGACTGGGGTAGTACAGGATGGTGTAGTCTAGACTGGGGTAGTACAGGCTGGGGTAGTACAGGATGGTGTAGTCTAGACTGGGGTAGTACAGGCTGGGGTAGTCTAGACTGGGGTAGTACAGGCTGGGTAGTACAGGATGGTGTAGTCTAGACTGGGGTAGTACAGGATGGTGTAGTCTAGACTGGGGTAGTACAGGATGGTGTAGTCTAGACTGGGGTAGTACAGGCTGGGGTAGTACAGGATGGTGTAGTCTAGACTGGGGTAGTACAGGCTGGGGTAGTCTAGACTGGGGTAGTACAGGCTGGGGTAGTACAGGATGGTGTAGTCTAGACTGGGGTAGTACAGGATGGTGTAGTCTAGACTGGGGTAGTACAGGATGGTGTAGTCTAGACTGGGGTAGTACAGGCTGGGGTAGTACAGGATGGTGTAGTCTAGACTGGGGTAGTACAGGCTGGGGTAGTCTAGATTGGGGTAGTACAGGCTGGTGTAGTCTAGACTGGGGTAGTACAGCCTGGGGTAGTACAGCCTGGGGTAGTACAGGATGGGGTAGTAAAGGCTGGGGTAGTACAGGCTGGGGTAGTACAGGATGGGGTAGTCTAGACTGGGGTAGTACATGATGGGGTAGTCTAGACTAGGGTAGTACAGGCTGGGGTAGTACAGGATGGGGAAGTCTAGACTGGGGTAGTACAGGATGGGGAAGTCTAGACTGGGGTAGTACAGGATGGGGTAGTACAGGCTGGGGTAGTACAGGATGGTGTAGTCTAGACTGGGGTAGTACAGGCTGGGGTAGTCTAGATTGGGGTAGTACAGGCTGGTGTAGTCTAGACTGGGGTACTACAGGCTGGGGTAGTACAGGATGGTGTAGTCTAGACTGGGGTAGTACAGGCTGGGGTAGTCTAGACTGGGGTAGTACAGGCTGGGGTAGTACAGGATGGTGTAGTCTAGACTGGGGTAGTACAGGATGGTGTAGTCTAGACTGGGGTAGTACAGGATGGTGTAGTCTAGACTGGGGTAGTACAGGCTGGGGTAGTACAGGATGGTGTAGTCTAGACTGGGGTAGTACAGGCTGGGGTAGTCTAGATTGGGGTAGTACAGGCTGGTGTAGTCTAGACTGGGGTAGTACAGGCTGGGGTAGTACAGCCTGGGGTAGTACAGGATGGGGTAGTAAAGGCTGGGGTAGTACAGGCTGGGGTAGTACAGGATGGGGTAGTCTAGACTGGGGTAGTACATGATGGGGTAGTCTAGACTAGGGTAGTACAGGCTGGGGTAGTACAGGATGGGGAAGTCTAGACTGGGGTAGTACAGGATGGGAAGGGAACACCCCCATGAAATGGACAAAAATGAATGGCAACATATTGCCATTGGAACAAACATACACACGATGGAAAAGAGTGCCCAAATGGACGCCATTTCGTGTATTTCTTATGGCAAACGGCATACAGCAAATGCCAAGTGTAACAACTCAAAATTACTATAGGTGGCGAGCGCGTTCCAACGGGGCAAAACATATTGCAAATGTACATGAAGACAAGACCCAAGGGTCAAATTTTGACATTTCCAAAAAAAATATCAGAATAACTATACCCCCTAAAAAGTGCTTTCTGGGCGTTTCGCGATTCTAACGACTTTTCGTTATAATCTCACGCATAGAAGATGTGTATAAACATATCCTTGTCTAATTTTAATAAAGTTATTTTTATTAACTTTTTTATTGTCCATTTGCAATATGTTTTGTCCATTTGCAATATGTTACCATAGGAAGTCAAAAGTCATGATGTTATGGCCATTTACATATATCGTCATAGGAAGTCGGCTTCCGAACCCAAAAGTCAGTGAGCAATGTCCAAATGGCATTTAAACTGACAAAATGATATATATATCACTATGTTAAGCCCTCAATCATCCTATAGGGTCTATTTTTTGAAAAACGTCCAAAATGACCAGGGGTGCCTACATTGGGATCGTGATCTTAAAAGCCCATTGAAACATATTGCAAATGTACAGTGAAACATATTGCAAATGTACAGTACATTTACCAGGTCCATATTTTCAAAAGGGCTTTAAATGACTTTAGGGGGCTGCTCCTGGTCCAGGATCTTTATGGGAGTATCCCACTATGGCCCTAAGTCAGTGGGAGAAGCCCCTGCTCATTTATGGAGGTTTTCAAAAAAAGTGTCCACACTCTCTTCCATTGCTTTGTACAGTACATTTGCAATATGTTTCACTGTACATTTGCAATATGTTTCAATGGGCTGTTAACATCACGAATATGACAAGCTCTAAAATACTTCAGGAATGGCCAATTGACTGCCCATTGATCTCAGGATGGCCAGGATTGATAGCGGTACCTGTCCATAGCTCATTGGTGTTGATTTCAACATGTCAAAAAGCCCATTGAAACATATTGCAAATGTACAGTGAAACATATTGCAAATGTACAGTACATTTACCAGGTCCATATTTTCAAAAGGGCTTTAAATGACTTTAGGGGCTGCTCCTGGTCCAGGATCTTTATGGGAGTATCCCACTATGGCCCTAAGTCAGTGGGAGAAGCCCCTGCTCATTTATGGAGGTTTTCAAAAAAGTGTCCACACTCTCTTCCATTGCTTTGTACAGTACATTTGCAATATGTTTCACTGTACATTTGCAATATGTTTCAATGGGCTGTTAACATCACGAATATGACAAGCTCTAAAATACTTCAGGAATGGCCAATTGACTGCCCATTGATCTCAGGATGGCCAGGATTGATAGCGGTACCTGTCCATAGCTCATTGGTGTTGATTTCAACATGTCAAAAAAGCCCATTGAAACATATTGCAAATGTACAGTGAAACATATTGCAAATGTACAGTACATTTGCAATATGTTTCAATGGGCTTTTAACATCACGAATATGACAAGCTCTAAAATACTTCAGGAATGCCCAATTGACTGCCCATTGATCTCAGGATGGCCAGGATTGATAGCGGTACCTGTCCATAGCTCGTTGGTGTTGATTTCAACATGTCAAAAAAAATCCCATTGAAACATATTGCAAATGTACAGTGAAACATATTGCAAATGTACAGTACATTTGCAATATGTTTCAATGGGCTGTTAACATCACGAATATGACAAGCTCTAAAATACTTCAGGAATGCCCAATTGACTGCTCGTTGATCTCAGGATGGCCAGTATTGATAGTGGTACCTGTCCATAGCTCGTTGGTGTTGATTTCAACATGTAAAAAAAAAGCCCATTGAAACATATTGCAAATGTACAGTGAAACATATTGCAAATGTACAGTACATTTGCAATATGTTTCAATGGGCTGTTAACATCACGAATATGACAAGCTCTAAAATACTTCAGGAATGGTCAATTGACTGCCCGTTGATCTCGGGATGGCCAGGATTGATAGCGGTACCTGTCCATAGCTCGTTGGTGTTGATTTCAACATGTCAAAAAAAAGCCCATTGAAACATATTGCAAATGTACAGTGAAACATATTGCAAATGTACAGTACATTTGCAATATGTTTCAATGGGCTGTTAACATCACGAATATGACAAGCTCTAAAATACTTCAGGAATGGTCAATTGACTGCCCGTTGATCTCGGGATGGCCAGGATTGATAGTGGTACCTGTCCATAGCTCGTTGGTGTTGATTTCAACATGTCAAAAAGCCCATTGAAACATATTGCAAATGTACAGTGAAACATATTGCAAATGTACAGTACATTTGCAATATGTTTCAATGGGCTGTTAACATCACGAATATGACAAGCTCTAAAATACTTCAGGAATGCCCAATTGACTACCCGTTGATCTCAGGATGGCCAGGATTGATAGTGGTACTTCTCCATCGCTGATTGGTGTTGATTTCAACATGTCAAAAAAGCCCATTGAAACATATTGCAAATGTACAGTGAAACATATTGCAAATGTACAGTACATTTGCAATATGTTTCAATGGGCTGTTAACATCACGAATATGACAAGCTCTAAAATACTTCAGGAATGCCCAATTGACTGCCCGTTGATCTCAGGATGGCCGGGCTTGACGGTTTTAACTTATTGCAAATGGACAAAAGTCTGCCATAAAGTCACTATAATGAAAACGTAAAACACCTAGTTACGTTCTAGTTGCGGGTCCAGTTCGGACGTTATGTGTCGGCCTATCTGAGGCGACCCCAAATCCCGAAGCTCGGCTCGATAGGTCTTTCGGAGCCCGAGCAGCGACCTTAATTGGTGCTGAAAATCCACGTTTTCCGGGCGTTGCTACGAGGTCCTTGAATGAGCTATCGGAGAGAAACGTTAGGGTCCGTCTCTATGGGCCGAGGCGGTTCTAACGCACCTAGCCTTGTGTCTCTGGGACTTTTAGAAATTTTGTCATTTTCGTGATGTAAAAATGAATTGAAAATAATGCAAATGTACAAGGCTGTTTCTCGGCCTGTGAACCTTCTAGAGCCCCGTAGCTCACTGCACTATCGACATAAGCTCTAGAAAAGGGTTCTAAAGTTTCAGAGCTCTAGGTCTGACGGTTCTTTAATAGTTCGAACGAAAGTAACTATTGCAGGCAGTGTGTGTCTGTAAGCCCCACACTATGTCACTCCCCATGGACTGTGTGCATGTGTGAGTTTTTCAAGGGATTCTGATGGGAGAAATGACTCATTTACAGTTCATGAGGGTTGCCTAATCACACATGTGAAGTTTTGGAAAGATGTGACCTTTTTAACCCTTCGAAACAGCACCTATGACCCCTATTTAAAGCACTTCCGGTTGTCACAGGAAGCTGTAGGTACACACATATACTCATTGGGGTAGGCTTTTACAGAATCCTGAGTTTTAAGTCTGTAAGTTAAGAACTGACTGATTTACACAGGTTTGAAAGTCTGTTTTTCACCAACAGCAGGTTGGGTACTGTAAAACACCTTTAGGGTGAATTTAACCACTTCCGGTTGCTCCAGGAAGCTTAGAATCCACACAGTTAGACCTCATAGTGGTCTGATGGATTGCTATTGAAGACAGGTTCATAAGACATTCATAACCCACATAGGCACCAGGTTGAATTTAGGGGAGCAGGCAATGTATTCCTATGGGGAGAGATGTCATAGCAAACGGTTTGATGTAAATACCCTGTTTTCACTGTTAAGGGTTAATGCCACAGGGTCAAAGTTAGGCTTGCACAGATCGGGAGGTCCTAAGGAACGTTCCAGAAGTCGAATCGTGCTTCTAACCCAAACGGTTCTGCCGCTGTCACTCAAAAGCAGCTGAAATTGAGGGCCAGGCTTCAGTTTGGGCCTACTTTTTGGAACGGTTGCTGCGGTCAGACCGAGTGAGCTACGGTCAAGCGGGGCATCTTGTTGAACTCAGGAAGGCCTAGAGACTATGGTGATGCCATTGCAGGCTCTGTGTGTCTTCAAGCCCCACACTGTGTCACTCCATCCCATATCTGTGTTTGTGTGTGTCTGTGAGGGTTTTCTTGTAAATCTGATGGGAGAAATGACCCATTTACAGTTCATGAGGGTTGCCTAATCACACATATGAAGTTTTGGAAAGATGTGACCTTTTTAACCCTTGAAACAGCACCTATGACCCCTATTTAAAGCACTTCCGGTTGTCACAGGAAGCTGTAGTTAGACACATATCCTCATTGGGGTATGCTTTAACAGAATCCTGAGTTATAAGTCTTTAGGTTAAGAACTGACTGATTTACACAGGGTTGAATTGTCTGTTTTTCACAAACTGCAGGTTGGGTCTATCAAAACACCCTTTGGGTGATTTTTACCACTTCCGGTTGCTCCAGGAAGCTTAGAATCAACACAGGTAGACCTCATAGTGGTCTGATGGATTGCTATCGAAGACAGGTTCATAAGACATTCATAACCCACATAGGCACCAGGTTGAATTTAGGGGAGCAGGCAATGTATTCCTATGGGGAGAGATGTCATAGCAAACTGTTAGATGAAAATACCCTGTTTTTACTGTTAAAGGTTAATGCCACACAGTCACGGTTAGGCTTGCTCAGATCGGGAGGACCTTAGGAACATTCCTGAAGTTGAATTGTGCTTCTAACCCAAACGGGTCTGCCGCTGTCACCCAAAAATCAGCTGACATTTAGGGCCAGGCTTCATTTTGCGCCTACTTTTTGCACGGTCTATGAGGTCAGAGCGAGCTACAGTCAAGTGGGGCGTCTCGTTGAACTCGGCACGGCCTAGAGACTATGGTGATGCCCTTTTAGTGTTGATTTCAGTCTGTCATTTTGGTGATGTTTCAGCCCTATTGAAACATATTGCAAATGTACAAAAGTCAACGAGCAAGTCAGCGTCAATCAATCAATTAGATATCATTCTGACACCAAACTGATAAAACTGACACCAAACCCACTTTTCCCATCTCATTTAGAAGCCAACAATCACATATATCAGGGCAGGCTCAAAATTCTGTTTAAATCATAGTAAAAATGTAAAACACCTAGTTACGTTCTAGCTGCGGGTCCAGTTCCGACATTATGTGTCGGCCTAGCTGAGGCGACCCGAATCTCAAGTTTCGCTCGATAGGTCATTTGGAGTCCGAGCAGCGACCTTAATTGGTGCTGAAAATCCACGTTTTCCGGGCGTTGCTACGGGTCCTTGAATGAGCTATCGGACAGAAACGTTAGGGTCCGTCTCTATGGGCCGAGGCGGTTCTAATGCACCTAGCCTTGTGTCTCTGGGACTTTTAGAAATTTTGTCATTTTCGTGATGTAAAAATGAATTGAAAATATTGCAAATGTACGAGGCTGTTTCTCGGCCTGAAAACCTTCTAGAGCCCCGTAGCTCACCGTGCACGATCGACTAAAGGTCTAGAATGGGTTTCTAAAGTTTCAGAGCTCTAGGTCTGACGGTTCTTTAATAGTTCAAACAAAAGTAACTATTGCAGGCAGTGTGTGTCTGTAAGCCCCTCACTGTGTCATTCCCCATTGACTGTGCATGTGTGTGATTTCAGAAAATCACAGAAAATCACAGAAATCACGTAGAGCTCCGAAACCCACTTTAACGGATCCGTCTGAACACGCAGCATCTGGATCCATAACTTTTTGGGGAAAAAATATTTTTCTCAACATTACTTAATTGGACATTTGACAATTAATCGAAAATTAAAAGAGATAAATGTCTGGTTCTTTTTTCCTTACACCGTAGGTTCATGTACTTTGACGTAAAGCTGTCAAATTAGTGCTCTATTTCCATTTTTCACCTTTAATCCCAGAAAATGGGCCTTATCTCAAAACCGTGAGTCCCTGACGCCATTCTGTTTCGGGGCCAACTGCCCATTATGCCAAACCCATGCCCACCAAGTTTCGTCTTGAACTCTTTTCGGTTTAGGAAAAAAAAGCCAGGTCAATTAGGTGTATGTTTTGTACATTTGCAATATGAAGGCATTCGCCATCTGGTGGGATTAACATGAAGGGCGGAAAAATGAAAAAATGAATTTATTTATTAAACGGACATCGAAAGTCCGAGAAAGTTCGCTTTGATGACTTCCTGGAAGATTTGGCCCTAGGGCACGCGGCCCGGCCAGCGTCGGCTTATTTTAGAAACAATTTCGGACGTCTAGTAAGGGAGCGTACATTTGCAATATGCAGTTTCTCATCAAACATACAGCAAATGCCATCTGCGTCCCTTATGTAGGGGAAGTCTAGACTGGGGTAGTACAGGATGGGGTAGTACAGGCTGGGTAGTAGTACTGGGGTAGTACAGGCTGGGGTAGTACAGGATGGTGTAGTCTAAACTGGGGTAGTCTAGACAGGGGTAGTACAGTATGGTGTAGTATAGACTGGGGTAGTCTAGGCTGGGGTAGTACAAGCTGGGGTAGTACAGGATGGTGTAGTCTAGACTGGGGTAGTCTAGACTGGGGTAGTACAGGATGGGGTTGTCTAGCCTGGGTTGTCTAGACTGGGGTTAGTATAGACTGGGGTTAGTATAGACTGGGATAGTCTAGACTGGGGTAGTATAGATTGGGGTAGTCTAGACTGGGGTAGTCTAGGCTGGGGTAGTATAGACTGGGGTAGTCTAGACTGGGGTAGTATTGGCTGGGGTAGTCTAGACTGAGGTAGTATAGACTGAGGTAGTATAGACTGAGGTAGTATAGACTGGGGTAGTCTAGACCGGGGTAGTATGGACCGGGGTAGTTTAGAGTGGGGTAGTCTAGGCTGGGGCAGTCTAGACTGGGGTAGAATAGACTGGGGTTAGTCTAGGCTGGGGCAGTCTAGGCTGGGGTAGTATAGACTGGGGTAGTCTAGACTGGGGTAGTATAGACTGGGGTAGTCTAGACTGGGGTAGTCTAGACTGAGGTAGTATGGCCTGGATAGTCTAGGCAGGGGGAAGTCTAGACTGGGGTATTATAGACTGGGGTAGTCTAGACTGGGGAAGTATAGCCTGGATAGTCTAGGCTGGGGTAGTCTAGACTGGGGTAGTCTAGACTGTGGTAGTATAGACTGGGGTAGTATAGACTGGGGTACTCTAGGCTGAGGTAGTCTAGACTGGGGTAGAATAGACTGGGGTATTCTAGACTGGGGTAGTCTAGACAGGGGTGGTCTAGACTGGGCTCACTGGTCTGGTCTACTTTGATGAGGTTATGTAATGTGTGTTCCTGAGGACATAATTGAGGAACCTTAGGATAGACAGTTATATAAAACACAGGGAACTGTAGGATAGACAGGTATATAAAACACAGAGGAACTGTAGGATAGACAGTTATATAAAACACAGGGAACTGTAGGATAGACAGGTATATAAAACACAGGGAACTGTAGGATAGAGAGGTATATAAAACACAGGGAACTGTAGGATAGACAGTTATATAAAACACAGGGAACTGTAGGATAGACAGGTATATAAAACACAGAGGAACTGTAGGATAGACAGTTATATAAAACACAGGGAACTGTAGGATCTCCTCAGTCTTTGACCAGAGTCCAGTCATATAGGGTATATACATCCTCCTTTCCACTCATCCCTCTCTCTCCCTTCTGTTGGTCTCTCTGCCTCGCTTCTCTAGTCTCTCTGGCCTGGATGATAGCATCCTACCAGAAGGTGTCTCAACACCTTCCTTTCTCCAGTCTCTCTCTCATATCTCTTCCCCCATCTCTCCAGGTCTCTCTGCCTCAGCCTCCCTGGTCTCTCTGGCCTGGATGATAGCGTCCTACCAGAAGACTCTGAGGGACTCCAGAGATGACAAGCTCCCGATGTCCTACAAGGCTGTGATTGTCCAGATGCTGTGGCACTTCTTCACCATTGGGGCCAGGACCATCGCCTTCGCCCTGTTCGCCTCTGTGTTCCAGGTAAAAGGACACCCACCCACACAGAACATGCACTGAGAAAAGTGCAATATAAGTTTCTATATTTTAAACAAAGTTAGCATTAATTGCAGGTTATATTCATGTTCATGCGGGGTACGGTTGCAAAATTCTGGTAACTTTCCCAAAATTCCCATTTATTTTAGAAATCCTGGTTGGAGGAGTCTGGATTTCCTGTTTATTCCCTCTAATTTCGGGGAAAACCTGGGAATTTTCAGAAAGTTAAGACTTTTTTTCAACCGTTTGAGCTGTCTTTTTTTTGGGGTTGACGTTTTTTGACGTCTCTGTGTTGCAGCTCTACTTCGGTATCTTCATCGTGAGCCACTGGTGCATCATGACGTTCTGGATCATCCAGGGGGAGACAGACTTCTGCATGTCCAAGTGGGAGGAGATCATCTATAACATGGTAGTGGGCGTCATCTACATCTTCTGCTGGTTCAACGTCAAGGAGGGCCACGCCCGCTTCAGGATGTGGCTCTACTGCTCAGTGACCCTGGTAGAGAACGTGTCTCTCACCGCGGCGTGGTACCTTTACCGCGGGACGCACACCTCTGACTTTTACGCCCTCATCGTGGTCTGTGTTGTGGTTTGTAGCTACGCTCTGGGGACCTTCTTCATGTTGGTGTATTATTGTCTCCTGCACCCTGACGGGCCGATGTCCGGGGCTCAGTGGAGGGGGTGTGTGGAGGAGGGGGTGATTGTGGAGTCCTGTGTGACCCCAGCCGAGGCGTCACCCTTCCCCCCTCCGGACGTGGTCACCAGCCCCCCTAGGACCCTAACTAGGACTGCAGGTGCGGACCGGGGTGAGGTGGTACCAAGTGATCTAGCTGTGTTCCAGGTTAGATCCACCACCACTACCACTCTGGCCCTGGCCCCTCGGACCCTCAGGACAGAGGGGCCAGTGATCCGGATAGACCTTCCCAGAAAAAGGTACCCCGCCTGGGATGCTCACTTCATTGACAGGAGGCTGCGGAAGACCATCCTTGTCCTGGAGAACACCTCCCCGGTCACGCCCAGGATCCAGTACCGCAGTCTGAGCAAACCCAAGGAGGTCATGGAGTATGAGACTACCGTGTAATGTAACGTAATCTAGCTACACTACCTCCACCACGTCAGCAGGGGGCTCCACCAGCCAGGAGAAGAGAGAGAATGAACCATGGTGCTCAACTCTTATCCTCCTGTGGAAGTAAATGAAAAGGTGCTTGGAGACAACAGTGCATACTATAAGTGTACCCTACTCCCTCTGTGGGAAGGGGAGACGAGGGGAGGGGAGAGAAGAAGGTTGAGGAGGCGGTGCTATTGGTGGACTGTGTACAGGTGTAAGACAGGTGTCAGGAATTACAGGTCAAGTGACGTGGGCGTGTCAGTAAATGTACCTGTTTATGACCAGTGCATATGTGGAGCGTTTTCCGCTCAGCTGTTGCTGGGTAACACATTCTGTGTGTACTATAGGAGCCAAATCGACTGTAGTCGAGATCGAGGGTGAGAGGTGAAAGGTCATCTAAGGTCACACCAGGCCGTGACCCTATGGAGAACTGCAGGAGGAGACACTGAAACAAAACAGGACATGGAGACACTGAAACATTACTGATGAAACAACAATGAAACAGTGAACCCAGTCATGTCAATGGTGATGACGATGGTGATGATGATGATGATGATGATAGGTGACTGTTGTGGTGCTCATGATGGGGATGATGATGGTGATGATGAAGATGATGGTGATGATGATGATGACAGTTATTGTGCAGCCTTGTCCCAGATATATTTGTGCTAACTCCTATGTTCATTTTCTTGACAGTGACCGTAGGAGTTGACAAGACATGATGTTGTTGACAGTGACGTAGAAATAACTGGGAAGTCGTAATTCACCATTCAGCCATTATGAGGAAGGACTCAAAAGCTGATTTGGTAGAAAATGTTGTTGTCATAGTAACATGATGACCTGCTTCTGTGATTGGAGGTTCGGTTTAGCAAATTCAATCATTCATTACCTTTATTCATTCATTATTATTTATTTTCCTGTTTATTTTTTATATTTTTATATTGTTTACTCGCTCAGTGGCCATGCCTTTGATAATGTTTCTAATCAAGGTGTAATCATATACAGTGGCTTGCAAAAGTATTCACCCCCCTTGGCATTTTTCCTATTTTGTTGACTTACAACATTTAATTAAAATGAATTTTTGGTGGGGTTTGTATCATTTGATTTACAAAACATGCCTACCACTTTGAAGATGCAAAAACATTTTTTTTCTTGTGAAACAAGAAATAAGACAAAAAAAAACTGAAAACTTGAGCGTGCATAACTATTCACCCCCCAGGGTAAATACTTTGTAGAGCCACCTTTTGCAGCAATTACAGCTGCAAGTCTCTTGGGGTATATCTCTATATGCTTGGCACATCTAGCCACTGGGATTTTGCCCATTCTTCAAGGCAAAACTGCTCCAGCTCCTTCAAGTTGGATGGGTTCTGCTGGTGTACAGCAATCTTTAAGTCATACCACAGATTCTCAATTGGATTGAGGTCTGGGCTCTGACTTGGCCATTCCAAGTCATTTAAATGTTTCCCCTTAAACCACTCGAGTGTTGCTTTAACAGTATGCTTAGGGTCATTGTCCTGCTGGAATGTGAACCTCCATCCCAGTCTCAAATCTCTGGAAGACTGGAAGCTGGTTTCCCTCAAGAATTTCTCTGTATTTAGCGCTGTCCATCATTCCTTCAATTCTGACCAGTTTCCCAGTCCCTGCCGATGAAAAACATCTCCACAGTATGATGCTGCCTCCACCATGCTTCACTGTGGGGATGGTGTTCTCGGGGTGATGAGAGGTGTTGGGTTTGTGCCAGACATAGCGTTTTCCTCATCTGACCAGAGTACCTTCTTCCATCTGTTTGGGGAGTCTCTCTTGGCAGGTTTGTTGTGGTGCCATATTCTTTCAATTTTTTTAATAATGGATTTAATGGTGCTCTGTGAGATGTTCAATATTTCGGATATTCTTTTATAACCCAACCCTGATCTGTTCTTCTCCACAACTTTGTCCCTGACCTGTTTGGAGAGCTCCTTGGTCTTCAGGGTGTCACTTACTTGGTGGTGCCCCTTGCTTAGTGGTTTTGACTCTGGGGCCTTTCAGAACAGGTGTATATATATACTGAGATCATGTGACAGATCATGTGACACTTAGATTTTTGAAGGTAATTGGTTGCACCAGATCTTATTTAGGGGCTTCATAGCAAAGGGGGTGAATACATATGCACACACCACTTTTCCGTTTTTTTTTTGTTGAATTTATTGAAACAATTAATTTTTGTTCATTTCACTTCACCAAATTGGACTATTTTGTGTACGTCCATTACATGAAATCCAAATAAAAATCTATTTAAATTACAGGTTGTAATGCAACAAAATAGGAAAAATGCCAAGGGGGATGAATACTTTGGCAAGGCACAGTATACATGTATATATTGAAGATACTAGATTCTATCTATCTGTCTGCCTGTCTGTGTGCCTGTATGCCTGCCTGTCTGTCTGCCTGTTTGCCTGTCTGTCTGTCTGCCTGTCTGTAATATGTATGTTTGATCGGTGATTTGGTAATGCTGCTTCTATTATCACTAACGAGCAGATCAAATGTAAAAGGAGAAGAAAAAATGCTGTGATACAAATGTAGTTGGGAAAATACCGTAGTAAAATGGCTGACCAAGCAGCCTTAAAAACAACACAAAAACTGACGTGGAGAGTTTTTTGTTCAATAATAACCGATGTCTCTTTGGTCAATACAGTGGTGTGACTTGTTCACTGTATAACAAGTCAAGTATTTTAATATATTCCCCATTGTTTTCATGTCCTCAGTGACTGGGGTGATTCTAACACGGGTCAAAGTCGTCGTTACTGTACAGTCGTGGCCAAAAGTTTTGAGAATGACACAAATATTAATTTTCACGTCTCTAATGAAGAAGGTGATCATAGATTTTATATAAAAAAAAAAAGGTCTAGAGAAATCCGCAATCTGATTGGCTTTCAGCACATGGAGACGGAGCCATCAGAGAATGGGAGTGTTCCCCATGCTCTGTTGGAATTGTCTAAATTCAAAACATCTTCCCAATCCAGAGGGAGAAATCTCCAAAGATTTCAAATCAAATGACTCTGTCCTTCTTGTTTATTAGGTGTCTGATGGTGGGATTCATCCATTTAAGAGAGCTGAAGTTGGAACTGCTGCTGGTTGACCTTGTTTCTCTTTTTATCTGGATTTGTTTTTCTTCTTTCACTCTCTCTCTCTCTCTCTCTCTCTCTCTCTCTCTCTCTCTCTCTCTCTCTCTCTCTCTCTCTCTCTCTCTCTCTCTCTCTCTCTCTCTCTCTCTCTCTCTCTCTCTCTCTCTCTCTCTCTCTCTCTCTCTCTCTCGTCTCTCTTCTTCAACCTCTCAGGGAGAAAAACACAGAAACAGAGGCTGCATCCCAAATGCCTATACACACACACAGCCCCACGTGGGACCCTCTTTCTCTGTGGTTTCTCTAGGGGTCCTGAGGACTGTGATATTTCAGACTCTGAGGAGGAGAAGAGAGGGCGAGGAGAGAGAGAGAGATCCTATCTACAGGCTTTTAGTATTTCTCCAGTAGGTTTCCTCAAAGAGAAAGCCTCCACTTCTATGTCTGAGATAATAAAACACTATAGTAAATGCTACAGTAATGTCCACAAAAAACACTACTGTAAAAACTACAGTATACTACACTCCGCAAAAGTACTACAGTATAGTACAATCCGCAAAACCACTACAGTAATGTCTGCAAAGCCACTGCAGTAAATACTCCAGTGTACTACAATTAGCAAAAATACTACATTAATTACTATAGTATATACTACAGTTTTTTTTTACTACAGTATTTATACTATAGTTAACTGTAAATACTACAGTAAATACTACAGTAAATACTACAGTATTCACTGTATTGTTTTTGCTGATTTTAATCCATATAAACACTACAACGAATACTACAGGAAAGTCCGCGAAAAACAGTGAATACTATCGTATTTCTATACAAGTCATACTGTAGTATATTTTCATGTATCCGAAACTGCAAGACGAAGAGCAGAATGTCTATAACTTGTTGACTGCGGAGATGCATTGGGAGAGAGCGATGACACGCTCAAGGTCAAAACGCTACCAATTAGAAAAGAAACAAAAAAATTTGCCTCCACCTCACACAAACACACAGTTTCAGCACCAAGAGAGATCATCAGTAACACAATCAGCAAAAACATACTATATATCATTCTACTTCCTCACAGAGGCTCCCCGGTTTACATGAACCTCCATCAGTGTTCAAGGGAGCTACAGAGAGAGAGAGACCGACAGACAGACAGACAGACAGACAGACAGACAGACAGACAGACAGAGCGAGCCCGATGACAGTGCCCCAGGACAGAAACACAATTACACCCAACCAAATCATGAGAAAACAAAAAGATAATTACTTGACACATTGGAAATAATTTGCCAAGAATCAAAGCAAACTGGAATGCTATTTGGCCCTAAACAGAGAGTACACAGTGGCAGAATACCTGAGGAAATCTTTGACTATGTACAATTTTACTACAGTGTGCCTAGACAGCAGCAGGATTTGTGACCTGTTGCCACATGAAACGGGCAACCGGTGAAGAAGACACACCATTGTCAATACAACCCATATTTATGTTTATTTATTATTATTTTCTCTTTTGTACTTTAACTATTTGCACATCGTTACAACACTGTATATAGACAGAATATGACATTTGAAATGTCTTTATTCCTCTGAAACTTTTTTGTGAAACTTTTGTTTATTATTTATTTCACTTGCTTTGGCAATGTAAACAATAAAGCACCGTATATTGAATTGAGAGAGAGAGAGAGAGAGAGAGAGAGAGAGAGAGAGAGAGAGAGAGAGAGAGAGAGAGAGAGAGGTGACAGAGAGAGAAAGACTTCATCCCATCTCTGCCCCCTCGGTAACCGCCCCCTCGGTAACCCCCCACCTTCACCATGCATGAGGCCCCAGCATACAGTAAACTCATTCAAGACAAAAAAACATCCCCAAACCCAAAGGCTTTCATTGTTTTGAACAAGTACTGGTGGTCCACATGATCAAAAGCCTTCTCCTTGATCCAAAGAAAGTAAACCCGCATTTACATCAGACAGCTTACAAATGTCTAAAACATCTCTTATTAGAAACAAATTGTCAACAATAGAGCGATCAGGTACACAGTAAGACTGGTCCTTGTGGACCAACAATCCCAGATACTCTTTCAACCTGTTTGAGAGACATTTAGATACAATTTTATATTCTGCGCACAGCAAAGCAACAGGTCTCCAATTTTTTATGAGAGCCAAATCCCCCTTTTTTGGCAACAATGAAAGCACCGCACGTTGACAGGATACAGGAAGAGAACCCTCATGAAAAGATTCACACACCACTTTATAAAAATCCTCCCCAATAGACCGCCAAAAGTGCTTGTAGAACTCAGATGGTAAACCATCGATGCCAGGGGCTTCGGCCTGTTGAGAGCTGCATAACTGCTGTGGACAGCTCCTGCAGAGTAATGTCAGAGTCCAAAGCAACTCTCTGCTCAGGGCCCAATTGAGGAAGACCGTGTAACAACTGTTCAGTACACAGAGAATCACAATCCTCCGCCTTATAGAGGGCAGAGTAGAAATCCACAGCATGTTGGCGCATTTCACTGTCATCCGTGGTCACCTTCCCATCAGGGAGACGAAGGCAGACCATCTGTTTACGTTGCAATGTCGACTGTCCTAGGTATTTTTTTTTTTTAAGCGCTAGGAGCATCCATATCCTTGAGGGTAACAAAACGAGACCTAATCAAGGCACTCTTCACTCTTTCATGTAGAAACGACCTCAGTTCATTTCTCTTGTCCTGTAAATTCATGACTAGTCCAGGGTCATTCTGAGTGAGCAACTTCAATTCAATAGACTTGATGGCCTGTTCAAGGGCCCTGATAGTCTCTTTTACTTCAGTACGAGACAGAGCAGTATACTGTTGACAAAACAATCGTATTTGGGCCTTCCCAACCTCCCACCATTTTCTCAAGGACTCAAAATTCCCTTTCACAAAACATGACATCATGTAACAACTTAACATTAAAATACCAGTAAGGTGATGACCTTTGTGGACAGGACAAGTGAATATCAAGAGTAACAATATGGTGATCAGAGAAACCCACAGGAGTAATGTCACACCTTCCAACCCTACTGCAGTAGAGCTCAGATACATACAACCTGTCTAACATTGATGCACTGACACCACCTTCATCAACTACTACAGTAGAGCTCAGATACATATAACCTGTCTAACCTTGCTGAATGACACCACCTTCATTAACTACTACAGTAGAGCTCAGATACATACAACCTGTCTAACCTTGCTGAATGACACCACCTTCATCAACTACTACAGTAGAGCTCAGATACATACAACCTGTCTAACCTTGCTGAATGACACCACCTTCATCAACTACTACAGTAGAGCTCAGATACATACAACCTGTCTAACCTTGCTGAATGACACCACCTTCATCAACTACTACAGTAGAGCTCAGATACATACAACCTGTCTAACCTTGCTGAATGACACCACCTTCATTAAATACTACAGTAGAGCTCAGATACATACAGCCTGTCTAACCTTGCTGAATGACACCACCTTCAATAACTACTCCAGTAGAGATCAGATACATACAACCTGTCTAACCTTGCTGAATGACACCACCTTCATCAACTACTACAGTAGAGCTCAGATACATACAACCTGTCTAACCTTGCTGCACCGACACCACCTTCATTAACTTTTATCCATTTGTCCTTTATTTGATCAAAAACAGCAATATGCTCTGTACCCTCATTAGGAGCATAAACATAAAAATAAAATAAAAATCATAACATCCGCCTTGACCCCAAAAAACCTGACCTTTGACAATCTCTGTTGTAGATACCACAGTCACCCCTAAGCCTGAGGAAAACAAAATTGCCACCCCAGCACTGAAATTAGTACCATGACTGAGTATATGCTGCCCCTCCCACCACATACCCCAGTCAACCTCATTAGCCTCATCACTATGTCTCCTGTAGAAAAACTACACTTTCCTGTGCCGACAGAGATGGCAGCCTCGCTTCGCGTTCTTAGGAAGCTATGCAGTGTAAGTAGTATTACTTCTTACATTGTTACCCCAGGAAATATTAAATTTTATTACATACAGCCGGGGGGAACTATTGGATATAAGAGCAACGTCAACTTACCAACATTACGACCAGGAATGCGACTTTCCCGAAGCGGATCCTCTGTTTGGTCCACCAACCAGGACAATAGACCGGATCCCAGTAGGTGACCCAAAACAACTGCGGCGCAGGAGAAGGGGGAAACGCGGCGGTCTTCTGATCAGGCTTCGTAGACGGGCACATCGCACACCACTCCCGAGTATACTACTTGCCAATGTCCAGTCTCTGGACAACAAGGTAGACAAAATCCAAGCAAGGGTTGCCTTCCAGAGAGACATCAGCGATTGCAACGTTCTTTGCTTCACGGAAACATGGCCCACTCAGGACACGTTATCAGAGTCGGTACAGCCACCTGGTTTCTTCACGCATCGCGCCGACAGAAACAAACATCTCACTGGTACGAAGAAGGGCGGGGGTGTATGCCTTATGATTGATGTGGTGTGATCATAACAACATACAGGAACTCAAGTCTTTTTGTTCACCTGACCTAGAATTCCTTGCAATCAAATGCCGACAGCATTATCTACCAAGAGAATTCTCTTCAATTATAATCACAGTCGCATATATCCCCCCTTAAGCTGACACATCGACAGCACTGAAAGAAATTCATTGGACTCTATGTAAACTGGAAACCACATATCCTGAGGCTGCATTTATTGTGGCTGGGGATTTTAACAAGGCTAATCTGAAAACAAGGCTCCCTAGATTTTATCAGCATATCGAATGTGCGATCCGGGCCGGCAAAATCCTGGATCATTGTTATTCTAACTTCCGCGACGAATACAAAGCCATTCTCCCAGCCTACAGACATAAACTAAAACAGGAAACGCCCATGCTCAGGTCTGTTCAACGCTAGTCCGACCAAGATTGCATCGGATGTGTACGCTGATTCGGTGAGCGAGTTTATTAGCAAGTGCATCGGTGATGTTGTACCAATAGCAACTATTAAAACCTTCCCCAACCAGAAACCGTGGATTGATGGCAGCATTCGTGCAAAAGTGAAAGCGCGAACCACTGCTTTTAACCAGGGTAAGGTGACCGGAAACATGACTGAATATAAGCAGTGTAGCTATTTCCAAGGCAAACAAGCAAGCTAAGCGTCATTATAGAGACAAAGTAGAGTCACAATTCAACGGCTCAGACACGAGAGGTATGTGGCAGTGTCTACAGTCAATCACGGACTACAAAAAGAAAACTAGCCTCGTTGCAGACCACGTTGTCTTGCTCCCAGACAAACTGAACAACTTCTTTGCTCGCTTTGAAGGCAACATAGTGCCACCAACACGGCCTGCTACCAAAACCTGCGGGCTCTCCTTCACCGCAGCCAACGTGAGTAAAACATTTAAATGTGTTAACCTTCGCAAGGCTGCCGGCCCAGATGGCATCCCTGGCCGCATCCTCAGAGCATGCGCAGACCAGCTGGCTGGTGTGTTTACGGACATATTTAATCAATCCTTATCCCAGTCTGCTGTTCCCACATGCTTCAAGAGGGCCACCATTGTTCCTGTTCCCAAGAAAGCTAAGGTAACTGAGCTAAATGACTATCGCACCGTAGCACTGACTTCCGTCATCATGAAGTGCTTTGAGAGACTAGTCAAGGATCACATCACCTCCATCCTACCAGACACCCTAGACCCACTCCAATTTGCTTACCGTCCCAATAGTTTCAAAGACGACGCAATCGCAATCACACTGCATACTGCACACTGTCCTAACCCATCTGGACAAGAGGAATACCTATGTAAGAATGCTGTTCATCGACTACAGCTCAGCATTTAACACCATAGTACCCTCCAAACTCGTCATTAAGCTTGACACCCTGGGTCTCGACCCCGCCCTGTGCAACTGGGTCCTGGACTTCCTGATGGGACGGCCCCAGGTGGTGAGGGTAGGAAACAACATCTCCACCCCACTGATCCTCAACACTGGGGCCCCACAAGGGTGCGTTCTCAGCCCTCTCCTGTACTCCCTGTTCACCCATGACTGCGTGGCCAAGCACGCCTCCAACTCAATCATCAAGTTTGCAGACGACACAACTATGGTAGGCTTGATTACCAGCAACGACGAGACGGCCTACAGGGAGGAGGTGAGGGCTTTTGGAGTGTGGTGTCAGGAAAATAGCCTCTCACTCAACGTCAACAAAACTAAGGAGATGATCGTGGACTTCAGGAAACAGCAGAGGGAGCACCCCCCTATCCACATCGACGGGACAGTAGTGGAGAAGGTGGAAAGTTTTAAGTTCCTCGGCGTACACATCACGGACAAACTGAAATGGTCCACCCACACAGACAGCGTGGTGAAGAAGGCGCAACAGCGCCTCTTCAACCTCAGGAGGCTGAAGAAATTTGGCTTGTCACCAAAAACACTCACAAACTTCTACAGATGCACAATCGAGAGCATCCTGTCGGGCTGTATCCCCGCCTGGTACGGCAACTGCTGCACCCACAACCCGTAAGGCTCTCCAGAGGGTAGTGAGGACTGCACAACGCATCACCGGGGGTAAACTACCTGCCCTTCAGGACACCTACACCACCCGATGTCACAGGAAGGCCAAAAGGATAATCAAGGACAACAACCACCTGAGCCACTGCCTGTTCACCCCGCTATCATCCAGAAGGCGAGGTCAGTACAGGTGCATCAAAGCTGGGACCGAGAGACTGAAAAGGCCTTCAGAGATCTCAAGGCCTTCAGACTGTTAAACAGCCATCATTAAAATTGAGTGGCTGCTGCCAACATACTGACTCAAATCTCTAGCCACTTTAAATAATTGAAAATTGGATGTAACAAATGTATCACTAGCCACTTTAAACAATGCTTTATATAATGTTTACATTTCCGACATTACTCATCTCATATGTATATACTGTACTCTATACCATCTACTGCATCTTGCCTATGCCAGCCATCGCTCGTCCATATATTTATATGTACATACTCGTATTCATTCCTTTACACTTGTGTGTATAAGGTAGTTGTTGTGAAATTGTTAGATTACTTGTTAGATACTACTGCATGATCGGAACTAGAAGCACAAGCATTTCGCTACACTCGCATTAACATCTGCTAACCATGTGTATGTGACAAATAAAATTTGATTTGATTCGATTTGATTTAAGCCTTTTCTGTTTCATTACTTCTAATACCCAAGCCCTCTTATTCCTGTCCCTTCCCCCATTAATATTGAGAGAACCTACCCTTAGTAGCCCCTCCCTCCGCCTTCTCCCTTTTCGGACAAGCATGTCGCTTATGGCCAACATCCCCACACTCAAAACACCGTTGACTACCCGTACCAGCATAAGCCATATACAGTCTGTTGTCATACTTGACTTTAAACGATAACTCCAAAGTCTGCTCCGGAGAATCCAAAAACATAAACACCTGTCGCCGAAACGACATCACCTGTTTCAACGCCGGGTGTTTGTAACCCAACGGGACAGAGAAAAGCAAAATCCACTCACAGACAGGCAGACAGGCAGACAGGCAGACAGACAGGCAGACAGGCAGGCAGACAGACAGGCAGACAGGCAGGCAGACAGGCAGACAGGCAGACAGGCAGACAGACAGACAGGCAGACAGGCAGACAGACAGACAGACAGACAGACAGGCAGACAGGCAGACAGACAGACAGGCAGACAGGCAGACAGACAGACAGACAGACAGACAGACAGACAGACAGACAGGCAGACAGGCAGACAGGCAGACAGACAGGCAGACAGGCAGACAGGCACAGACAGACAGACAGACAGACAGGCAGGCAGGCAGACAGGCAGGCAGACAGACCTGACACCTGTTCCTGTGAGAATAGAGCAGTGTATGTTCTGTAATGACAAGAGGCAGAGTGTGCCCATGTGACGGACGACAACACATACTCTTGTACACAAGTTATGGATGACAGAAGAGCAGGACAGGAAGAGGAGCCATACGGTGTCCATATTAGGACATTGTCTGACATCAGTCAAATTTGATAACGAATGTCTGATCAAATCAAATCAAATCACATTTTATTGGTCACATACACGTGTTTAGCAGATATTATTGCGGATGTAGCGAAATGCTTGTGCCCACGACCCTGAGTCTCATGCTCTACCAACTGAGAGATGCCTGATGCCTGCATGCCTCTGATGTCCTAAAATGTACACCATGCAACAGGGCTACTAACACGCTTAGAGAGTTGCATAGCATACAGTACACATGCTAAGGTGTATTCATTAGAGCACACAGTCGGAAAATGTCTTTATTCCTCTGAAAACGTTTGTGAAAGTAATGTTTACTGTTCTACTGCAACATCAGAACCTTCAGTACCTTTCCATTGGACTGTTTTCTTCTGTTTTGTGCCTACTGAATACTACCCTGGCCTTGGTCTGATTGGAGGATACTACCCTGGCCTTGGTCTGATTGGAGGATACTACCCTGGCCTTGGTCTGATAGGAGGATACTACCCTGGCCTTGGTCTGATTGGAGGATACTACCCTGACCTTGGTCTGATTGGAGGATACTACCCTGACCTTGGTCTGATTGGAGGATACTACCCTGACCTTGGTCTGATTGGAGGATACGACCCTGACCTTGGTCTGATAGGAGGATACGACCCTGACCTTGGTCTGATAGAAGGATACGACCCTGGCCTTGGTCTGATATGAGGATACCTCTCTGGCCTTGGTCTGATTGGAGGATACCACACTAACCTTGGTCTGATTGGAAGATACTACCCTGATCTTGGTCTCATTGGAGGATACGACCCTGATCTCGGTCTGATCTGATCGGAGGATACGACCCTGACCTTGGTCTGATCGGAGGATACTACCCTGATCTTGGTCTGATTGGAGGATACGACCCTGATCTCGGTCTGATCTGATCGGAGGATACGACCCTGACCTTGGTCTGATCGGAGGATACGACCCTGACCTTGGTCTGATCGGAGGATACGACCCTGACCTTGGTCTGATCGGAGGATACGACCCTGACCTTGGTCTGATCGGAGGATACGACCCTGACCTTGGTCTGATCGGAGGATACGACCCTGACCTTGGTCTGATCGAGGATACGACCCTGACCTTGGTCTGATCGGAGGATACGACCCTGACCTTGGTCTGATCGGAGGATACGACCTGACCTTGGTCTAATCGGAGGATACGACCCTGACCTTGGTCTGATCGGAGGATACGACCCTGACCTTGGTCTAATCGGAGGATACGACCCTGACCTTGGTCTGATCGGAGGATACGACTCCTGACCTTGGTCTGATCGGAGGATACGACCCTGACCTTGGTCTGATGGGAGGATACAACCCTGACCTTGGTCTGATTGGAGGATACGACCCTGACCTTGGTCTGATCGGAGGATACGACCCTGACCTTGGTCTGATTGGAGGATACGACCCTGACCTTGGTCTGATTGGAGGATACGACCCTGACCTTGGTCTGATTGGAGGATACGACCCTGACCTTGGTCTGATCGGAGGATACGACCCTGACCTTGGTCTGATCGGAGGATACGACCCTGACCTTGGTCTGATTGGAGGATACGACCCTGACCTTGGTCTGATCGGAGGATACGACCCTGACCTTGGTCTAATCGGAGGATACGACCCTGACCTTGGTCTGATCGGAGGATACGACCCTGATCTTGGTCTGATTGGAGGATACGACCCTGATCTCGGTCTGATCTGATCGAGGATACGACTCCTGACCTTGGTCTGATCGGAGGATACTACCTGATCTTGGTCTGATTGGAGGATACGACCCTGATCTCGGTCTGATCTGATCGAGGATACGACCCTGACCTTGGTCTGATCGGAGGATACGACCCTGACCTTGGTCTAATCGGAGGATACGACCCTGACCTTGGTCTGATCGGAGGATACGACCCTGACCTTGGTCTGATCGGAGGATACGACCCTGACCTTGGTCTGATCGGAGGATACGACCCTGACCTTGGTCTGATCGGAGGATACGACCCTGACCTTGGTCTGATCGGAGGATACGACCCTGACCTTGGTCTAATCGGAGGATACGACCCTGACCTTGGTCTGATCGGAGGATACGACCCTGACCTTGGTCTGATCGAGGATACGACCCTGACCTTGGTCTGATCGGAGGATACGACCCTGACCTTGGTCTGATCGGAGGATACGACCCTGACCTTGGTCTGATCGGAGGATACGACCCTGACCTTGGTCTGATGGGAGGATACGACCCTGACCTTGGTCTGATTGGAGGATACGACCCTGACCTTGGTCTGATTGGAGGATACGACCCTGACCTTGGTCTGATTGGAGGATACGACCCTGACCTTGGTCTGATTGGAGGATACGACCCTGACCTTGGTCTGATTGGAGGATACGACCCTGACCTTGATCTGATTGGAGGATACGATCCTGACCTTGGTCTGATTGGAGGATACGACCCTGACCTTGATCTGATTGGAGGATACGACCCTGACCTTGGTCTGATTGGAGGATACGACCCTGACCTTGGTCTGATCGGAGGATACGACCCTGACCTTGATCTGATTGGAGGATACGACCCTGACCTTGGTCTGATTGGAGGATACGACCCTGACCTTGGTCTGATCGGAGGATACCACCCTGACCTTGATCTGATTGGAGGATACGACCCTGACCTTGGTCTGATTGGAGGATACGACCCTGACCTTGGTCTGATTGGAGGATACGACCCTGACCTTGGTCTGATCGGAGGATACGACCCTGACCTTGGTCTGATTGGAGGATACGACCCTGACCTTGATCTGATTGGAGGATACGACCCTGACCTTGGTCTGATCGGAGGATACGACCCTGACCTTGGTCTGATTGGAGGATACGACCCTGACCTTGGTCTGATCGGAGGATACGACCCTGACCTTGGTCTGATCGGAGGATACGACCCTGACCTTGGTCTGATTGGAGGATACGACCCTGACCTTGGTCTAATCGGAGGATACGACCCTGACCTTGGTCTGATCGGAGGATACGACCCTGACCTTGGTCTGATCGGAGGATACGACCCTGACCTTGGTCTGATCGGAGGATACGACCCTGACCTTGATCTGATTGGAGGATACGACCCTGACCTTGATCTGATTGGAGGATACGACCCTGACCTTGGTCTGATTGGAGGATACGACCCTGACCTTGGTCTGATTGGAGGATACGACCCTGACCTTGATCTGATTGGAGGATACGACCCTGACCTTGGTCTGATTGGAGGATACGACCTTTCTAGGAGAGTAGAAGGGAGGTAAATAAAAAAAAGGGTGCTCACCATAGAAATATAAACTATAGAATGTTTCTTCCCATTCAAGTCAATGATTAATATTTCTATAGATTATACTTCTATGAGCTGTACAAGGTTGATAATCCAAGAGAATGGAAAAAAAAACCGGGTCTTTCAGTTGACTTTGTAAGTTAAGGATGTAACACAAGGACACTATATTTCATTATCATTATCCTGGCCTTGGCCTACCTTGTCCCAAATGGCATCCTATTCCCTATATAGTGCACTACTTGAGACCAGAGCCCTATTCCCTATATAGTGTACTACTATAGACCAGGGCCCTATTCCCTATATAGTGTACTACCGTTGACCAGAGCCCTATTCCCTATATAGTGCACTACTTTAGATCAAATAAAAATCTAATCAAATCAAATTTATTCATAAAGCCCTTCTTACATCAGCCGATGTCACAGAGTGCTGTACAGAAACCCAGCCTAAAACCCCAAACAGCAAAGCAATGCAGGTGTAAAAGCACAGTGGCTAGGAAAAACTCCCTAGAAAGGCCAAAACCTAGGAAGAAACCTAGAGAGGAACCAGGCTGTGAGGGGTGGCCAGTCCTCTTCTGGCTGTGCCCTATTCCCTATATAGTGCACTACTTTAGACCAGAGCTCTATGAGCCTTATGCTCAAAAAGTAGTGCACCATAGGGTGCCATTTGGGATGTGATCTTACCCTTGGCTTAACTGCTGTTTACACAGTAGTACATACTGAATGAATCCAAAAGGGCACCATATGCCCTATATAGTGCACTCCTTTTTACAAGAACCCAATGAAAAGCAGTGCACTATATAGGGAATAAGGTGCCATGTAGGATTTAGGATCCAGACACAGATACTTCCACAGCAACTGGAGTGGCATGCTCCTGTGTGCCTCAGTTAGTAGAGCGTGCCGCTTACACCGCCAGGGTTGTGGGTTTGATTCTCGCAGGGGGGCCAGTATGGAGAAGGGGGAAAAGATATGGAATGTATTGCACTCACTACTAGTGTAACGTTCTAGATAAGAACGTCTGCTAAAAGACTAACATGGATAAAGCTAATTCCTTCTCACGCTGCAATCCCTGTCTATCACTGACCTCTAGTGGTGAGAACTGTGCACTGCAGCTAAGGTCTTACTGGTACACCTAGCGGGAAATACAGGCTGTGAAATCCATGCTCGGGAAAGCACACAGAAAAGTCCTGCGCACAGACGAATGTATAGACTATGTCCTGTTCCGTTTGAGAAGGAGAGGCGAAAATGTGGAAGACCGGAAGTCTAAACTTCTAGATTAGATTAGAAGTTTAATAGTCACATGTACAGTGAAAATATTAAACTCTGAGCTCCAACATGCAAGTCATAGAGAATCAAAACCAACACATTTAACAGTAAAGAATATAAATAAAATATAAATAAAATATATACATATTAACTCTATAACAATGGCAAATATATACATATTAACACTGTAACAATAGTAAATATATACATATTAACACTGTAACAATGGTAAATAAGGTATATACATATTAACATTGTAACAATGGTAAATATATACATATTAACACTGTAACAATGGTAAATATATACATATTAACACTGTAACAATGGTAAATATATACATATTAACACTGTAACAATGGAAAATATATACATATTCACACTGTAACAATGGTAAACACAGTATATACATATTAACACTGTAACAATGGTAAATATATACATATTAACACTGTAACAATGGTAAATATATACATATTAACACTGTAACAATGGTAAATATACACATATTAACACTGTAACAATGGTAAATATATACATATTCACACTGTAACAATGGTAAACACAGTATATACAGTGGGGCAAAAAAGTATTTAGTCAGCCACCAATTGTGCAAGTTCTCTCACTTAAAAAGATGAGAGAGGCCTGTAATTTTCATCATAGGTACACTTCAACTATGACAGACAAAATGAGGAAAAGAAATCCAGAAAATCACATTGTAGGATTTTTAATGAATTTATTTGCAAATTATGGTGGAAAATAAGTATTTGGTCACATACAAACAAGCAAGATTTCTGGCTCTCACAGACCTGTAACTTCTTCTTTAAGAGGCTCCTCTGTCCTCCACTCGTTACCTGTATTAATGGCACCTGTTTGAACTTGTTATCAGTATAAAAGACACCTGTCAACAACCTCAAACAGTCACACTCCAAACTCCACTATGGCCAAGACCAAAGAGCTGTCAAAGGACACCAGAAACAAAATTGTAGACCTGCACCAGGTTGGGAAGACTGAATCTGCAATAGGTAAGCAGCTTGGTTTGAAGAAATCAACTGTGGGAGCAATTATTAGGAAATGGAAGACATACAAGACCACTGATAATCTTCCTCGATCTGGGGCTCCACGCAAGATCTCACCCCGTGGGGTCAAAATGATCACAAGAACGGTGAGCAAAAATCCCAGAACCACATGGGGGGACCTAGTGAATGACCTGCAGAGAGCTGGGACCAAAGTAACAAAGCCTACCATCAGTAACACACTACGCCGCCAGGGACTCAAATCCTGCAGTGCCAGACGTGTCCCCTGCTTAAGCCAGTACATGTTCAGGCCCGTCTGAAGTTTGCTAGAGAGCATTTGGATGATCCAGATGAGGATTGGGAGAATGTCATATGGTCAGATGAAACCAAAATACAACTTTTTGGTAAAAACTCAACTCGTCGTGTTTGGAGGACAAAGAATGCTGAGTTGCATCTAAAGAACACCATACCTACTGTGAAGCACGGGGGTAGAAACATCATGCTTTGGGGCTGTTTTTCTGCAAAGGGACCAGGACGACTGATCCGTGTAAAGGAAAGAATGAATGGGGCCATGTATCGTGAGATTTTGAGTGAAAACCTCCTTCCATCAGCAAGGGCATTGAAGATGAAACGTGGCTGGGTCTTTCAGCATGACAATGATCCCAAACACACCGCCCGGGCAACGAAGGAGTGGCTTCGTAAGAAGCATTTCAAGGTCCTGGAGTGGCCTAGCCAGTCTCCAGATCTCAACCCCATAGAAAATCTTTGGAGGAGTTGAAAGTCCGTGTTGCCCAGCGACAGCCCCAAAACATCACTGCTCTAGAGGAGATCTGCATGGAGGAATTGGCCAAAATACCAGCAACAGTGTGTGAAAACCTTGTGAAGACTTACAGAAAACGTTTGACCTCTGTCATTGCCAACAAAGGGTATATAACAAAGTATTGAGATAAACTTTTGTTATTGACCAAATACTTATTTTCCACCATAATTTGGAAATAAATAAATTAAAAATCCTACAATGTGATTTTCTGGATTTCTTTTTCTCATTTCGTCTGTCATAGTTGAAGTGTACCTATGATGAAAATTACAGGCCTCTTTCATCTTTTTAAGTTGGAGAACTTGCACAATTGGTGGCTGACTAAATACTTTTTTGCCCCACTGTACATATTAACACTGTAACAATGGTAAATATATACATATTAACACTGTAACAATGGTAAACACAGTATATACATATTCACACTGTAACAATGGTAAACACAGTATACACATATTAACACTGTAACAGTGGTAAATATATACATATTAACACTGTAACAATGGTAAATATATACATATTAACACTGTAACAATGGTAAATATATACATATTAACACTGTAACAATTGTAAATTTATACATATTAACACTGTAACAATGGTAAATATATACATATTAACACTGTAACCATGGTAAATATATACATATTAACACTGTAACAATGGTAAATATATACATATTAACACTGTAACAATGGTAAATATATACATATTAACACTGTAACAATGTTAAATATATACATATTAACACTGTAACAATGGTAAATAAAGTATATACATATAAACACTGTAACAATGGTAAATATATACATATTAACACTGTAACAATGGTAAATATATACATATTAACACTGTAACAATGGTAAATATACACATATTAACACTGTAACAATGGTAAATATATACATATTAACACTGTAACAATGGTAAATATATACATATTAACACTGTAACAATGGTAAATATATACATATTAACACTGTAACAATGGTAAATATATACATATTAACACTGTAACAATGGTAAATATACATATTAACACTGTAACAATGGTAAATATATACATATTAACACTGTAACAATGGTACATATATACATATTAACACTGTAACAATGGTAAATATACATATTCACACTGTAACAATGGTAAATATATACATATTAACACTGTAACAATGGCAAATATATACATATTAACACTGTAACAATGGTAAATATACACATATTAACACTGTAACAATGGTAAATATATACATATTAACACTGTAACAATGGTAAATATATACATATTAACACTGTAACAATGGTAAATATACATATTCACACTGTAACAATGGTAAATATATACATATTAACACTGTAACAATGGTAAATATATACATATTAACAGTGTAACAATGGTAAATATACATATTAACACTGTAACAATGGTAAATATATACATATTAACACTGTAACAATGGTAAATATACATATTCACACTGTAACAATGGTAAATATATACATATTAACACTGTAACAATGGTAAATATATACATATTAACACTGTAACAATGGTAAATATATACATATTAACACTGTAACAATGGTAATTGTCCATTGGGATGGGGGACCGGAGAAGCAGGTGGCTAACTAGCGCTGGCTATTCAGCAGCCTGATGGTCTGGGGTCTTCCAGCTTTTGCCATGATGCTCCTGAACTGCCCGCGTCTTAGTGATGGAAGCAGGGAGAACAGGCAATGTCTCAGGTGGCTGTGGTCCCGATGATCTTCTTGGCCTTCCTGAGAAACCTTGTGCTGTAGGTGTCCTGGAGGCAAGATAGTGCCAACAGAGATGGTCGCCTCGCTTCGCGTTCTTGACAAGCACTTCGCTACACTCGCATGAACATCTGCTAACCATGTGTATGTGACCAATAAACTCTGATGTGATTTGATTTGAGGGCAGGCAGTGTGCACCCAATGGTGAGTTTGGCTGAGTGCACCTTCCTCTATAGTCCCTTGCTGTCCTTGGCGGTGGAGTTGCCGTACCAGACTGTGATGCACCCCGACAGTATGCTCTCAATGGTGCTCCTGTAGAACACTGAGATCTCTCTGGGACAGACCGAATTTCTTCAGTATCGTGAGGTTGAAGATTCGCTGTCGTGCCTTCTTCAGCACGGTGTGCGTGTGGTTTGACCATTTGAGTTGAGGTGGTCACCTTGTCTGAGTCAAGATCACTTTATCAAAAAGCAAGCTGAGATCTTTGATTGTTTTTTTGTTAACATGACTTAAAAAATGTAACATAAACCTAATTCAATTTGTTGTGTAGGAATGAAGTTTGTGCAGAGTAGGTCTAATACATTATCACAACATATTGACTATGCTTGGCCTGTCAGTGTTGTTCTTCTCAGGCCATAGTATGTAAAACAAAAAAACTCTAGCTTTGATAACAAAATAGATCAGTTGGTTTAGGATTTGCAAATAACTTGCTTTTTTAATTTACTGGACTGATGGTACCTGCATCCGATTGTAATGGTGCTTTCAAGACAACCGTGAACTCTAAGAAAAAAAGGTCAGTGACCCCAGTGTTAGTTCTTGACAGGCTGTCAGTGTCCCCAGTGTTGGTTTTTGACAGGCTGTCAGTGTCCCCAGTGTTGGTTCTTGACAGGCTGTCAGTGTCCCCAGTGTTGGTTCTTGACAGGCTGTCAGTGTCCCCAGTGTTGGTTCTTGACAGGCTGTCAGTGTCCCCAGTGTTGGTTCTTGACAGGCTGTCAGTGTCCCCAGTGTTGGTTCTTGACAGGCTGTCAGTGTCTAGGTCAAATCATGAGGACGGTGATCTTCAAGTCGGAAAGTCGGAGCACCGACGTGGAACTCCAAGTTGGTTGATCATTCAAAAGTTTTTTTTTTCCCCACAGTTTTTAATTTTTCTGAGTTGTTTTGAACACGGCATTAGTCTCAGCAGGGAGAAACATAGAGAGCAGCAGTCCCTGCTCCCTCCTTTTATTTCCTCCGGTGAGACTGACCAGAGAGAGGGTACGTCGTCTTCCCCCTGATGGCCGAACTCAAGTTGCACCGCATCTGCCTCATGCACAACTTCATGTTGTTCATAAGACCAGAAAGAGTGAAATATTCCTCGATAGTAGAATAGACACGACGAGCTGCTACTGATAATAAAACATGCGGAACTATTGATACTCGTTCATTGCAGCTGCAGTGAGAGTGGAAGTAGGGAGTAGCGGGTTTTATGTGCTGTATTAGTGTTGAATAAAAACACTACCTGACTGAAACCTTCAACATTTTCTCACTCATAAAAAAAACAGAAGCTGTTTTACTAGCCTACATGACGCCAGTCTCTTTCTGGCATCACGTAGGCTAGTATCAAACTTTGCTGTGGCCGAGGTCTATGGAAGCTGTAGGAACGGTGATTTGAGCCATCCGATTGGCCAGTGCAGTAGGCGAACTCGATTAAGTCACAGATCTCCCCGTCCGCCTGGCAGGCTAAGTTTTTATTTTCAGACAAACAAAATCGTTCAAAATGGGAACACCTACCACCAACAGGGCTTCTGAATCAAGTGCACCTACCACCAACAGAGCTTCTGAATCAAGTGCACCTACCACCAACAGAGCTTCTGAATCAAGTGCACCTACCACCAACAGAGCTTCTGAATCAAGTGCACCTACCACCAACAGAGCTTCTGAATCAAGTGCACCTACCACCAACAGAGCTTCTGAATCAAGTGCACCTACCACCAACAGAGCTTCTGAATCAAGTGCACCTACCACCAACAGAGCTTCTGAATCAAGTGCACCTACCACCAACAGAGCTTCTGAATCAAGTGCACCTACCACCAACAGCACAACACCAATAATAATTAAAAGGAGAGCAAGCCTTTATCTTGGGTTTTTCTACTGAAATGTTTGGTGATCGTCTAGAGATGCCTTGAAGATTGACCAGTCAATCGGGATCAACCGGTTGGTGACCGCTGGTATACAGGGAATACAGGAGGGGACTGAGGACGGACCCTTGTGGTGCCCCGTGTTGAGAATCAGTGTTGAGGAGGTAATGTTGCCTACCTTCACCACCTGGGGGCAGCCTGCCAGGACCCAGTTACATAGGGAGGAGTTCAGACCCAGGGCCATGAGCTTTGTGTTGAGCTGAGAGGGAACTGCGGTATTTGAAGGCCGAGCTGTAGTCAATAAACAGCATCCTCACATATGCTTTATTTTTGTCCAGGTGGGTGAGGGCAGGGTGCAGTGCCATGGCGATTGCGTCGTCCGTAGATCTGTCAGGGCGGTAGGCGAATTGGAGAGGGTTGAGTATGTTGGGGAGGGGGGAGGTAATTTGGTCTTTGACTAGCCTCTCGAAGCGCTTCATGATGAGAGGAGGTGAGTGCTACAGGTCGATAGTCATTCAGTTCACTTACTTTCCTCTTCTTGGGCACAGGGATGATAGTGGACATCATGAAGCAGCTGGGGACAGTGGCCTGAGCTAGGGAGGGATAAAAACGCAACAGCCAGCAGGTCTGCACATGCTCTGAGGGCACGGCTAAGGATGCCATCTGAGCTGGCAGCCTTGCAAGGGTTAACACGTATGAATGACTTACATACGTCGTCCGTAGAGACAGTAAGTACACAGCCTCGTTGTCGTCTGGTGCTTTTCATTTACTTATTTATATCTTTTTTTACCTTTATTTAACTAGGCAATTCAGGTATGAACAAATTCTTATTTACAATGACGGCCTAGGAACAGTGGGTTAACTGCCTTGTTCAGGGGCAGGATGACACATTTTTACCTTTACATTTTTACCAGCAACCTTTACGGTTACTGGCCCAACGCTCTAACCACTAGGCTACCTGCTGCCCAACATTTTTACCTTATCAGCTTTCCATTGATCAAGAAGATGTTTAAACACATACATCTTTTAGGGAAACACTTGTGACCTTCTCTCGTTGGGTTACAGCACAGAAGAAGAGGAGCCAGCAGTTAAAGCTTAACTTTTTCTGCGTCAGTAGGCCTGCTCTGTCTGGGGTGGAAAGGTAGGCCTGCTCTGTCTGGGGTGGAAAGGTAGGCCTACTCTGTCTGGGGTGGAAAGGTAGGCCTACTCTGTCTGGGGTGGAAAGGTAGGCCTGCTCTGTCTGGGGTGGAAAGGTAGGCCTGCTCTGTCTGGGGTGGAAAGGTAGGCCTGCTCTGTCTGGGGTGGAAAGGTAGGCCTGCTCTGTCTGGGGTGGAAAGGTAGGCCTGCTCTGTCTGGGGTGGAAAGGTAGGCCTGCTCTGTCTGGGGTGGAAAGGTAGGCCTGCTCTGTCTGGGGTGGAAAGGTAGGCCTGCTCTGTCTGGGGTGGAAAGGTAGGCCTGCTCTGTCTGGGGTGGAAAGGTAGGCCTGCTCTGTCTGGGGTGGAAAGGTAGGCCTGCTCTGTCTGGGGTGGAAAGGTAGGCCTGCTCTGTCTGGGGTGGAAAGGTAGGCCTGCTCTGTCTGGGGTGGAAAGGTAGGCCTGCTCTGTCTGGGGTGGAAAGGTAGGCCTACTCTGTCTGGGGTGGAAAGGTAGTCCTACTCTGTCTGGGGTGGAAAGGTAGCCCTACTCTGTCTGGGGTGGAAAGGTAGACCTACTCTGTCTGGGGTGGAAAGGTAGACCTACTCTGTCTGGGGTGGAAAGGTAGGCCTACTCTGTCTGGGGTGGAAAGGTAGGTCCTACTCTGTCTGGGGTGGAAAGGTAGTCCTACTCTGTCTGGGGTGGAAAGGTAGGTCTGCTCTGTCTGGGGTGGAAAGGTAGGCCTGCTCTGTCTGGGGTGAAAGGCCTACTCTGTCTGGGGTGAAAAGGAAGGCCTACTCTGTCTGGGGTGGAAAGGTAGTCCTACTCTGTCTGGGGTGGAAAGGTAGCCCTACTCTGTCTGGGGTGGAAAGGTAGACCTACTCTGTCTGGGGTGGAAAGGTAGGCCTACTCTGTCTGGGGTGGAAAGGTAGGTCTACTCTGTCTGGGGTTGAAAGGTAGCCCTACTCTGTCTGGGGTGGAAAGGTAGACCTACTCTGTCTGGGGTGGAAAGGTAGGCCTACTCTGTCTGGGGTGGAAAGGTAGGTCTACTCTGTCTGGGGTTGAAAGGTAGGCCCACTCTGTCTGGGGTGGAAAGGTAGGCCTACTCTGTCTGGGGTGGAAAGGTAGGCCTACTCTGCCTGGGGTGGAAAGGTTGGCCTACTCTGTCTGGGGTGGAAAGTTAGTCCTACTCTGTCTGGAGTGGAAAGGTAGTCCTACTCTGTCTGGAGTGGAAAGGTAGTCCTACTCTGTCTGGAGTGGAAAGGTAGGCCTGCTCTGTCTGGGGTGGAAAGGTAGGCCTGCTCTGTCTGGGGTGGAAAGGTAGTCCTACTCTGTCTGGGGTGGAAAGGTACGTCTAACTTTTGAAAGTACCTTGCTCAGATTCCTAATGACGTCTCAGATTTAATAATTTGCAAACAGGGACAGTTGTATCGCAAACAAGACACACTGATTTGGCATTGGAGAAATATGATAAGATGAACACATAGGCCTATCTCTCATTCTTAACCTGTAATTTCGGTAATTTGTGTGGTATTAAAAAAGTTTCTGCTAATATGTAAAATGACGTGGAATTGCATGGAATGTTCATTAAAAAAATAAAATAATATTGGACCTGCAAATACTATGATAGTAAAAGCATTGCATGAATCTATCAAGGAGATCTTTCCACCCCTACTCTTGTCCACGGTGGCCCACAACCTTCTGGCCCGCAGCCCTGTGCGCTGTCAAAATTCCTGTGTTGCCACATAATGCTGACAGGACGAAGAACCGTTTCTAAAACTGCATATCTAAGGCTCTGGTCTGTTCAAGAAGTCAGGTTAAACGGTAGACATGTTCTCTGCTATCCACTTTATGTTTTAATTATTATTTTGGGTATAGGGGAGGGTCACTTATTTTTCTCTCAAGCGTTCAGGGAGGATTTAGGTTAAATATATTTTGCTGAAGGGAGGGCCATCCATTTTCATTTCAGAGAGGTCTGATTTTCTCCATGTATATTATATATTATAACCCATATTATAAATAACATTCACTCCCTTAAAGGGAAGGGAAGGAATGGCATGAACAGATCACGCCTGCTGAACTGTAATACAAATTGTTTAGTGGGAAAACGAATTGCACAAAGTGTACTTTAGTGTACGTTTATGTTGATGCTTGTGAGCTATGGGTGAGCGCCTGTATACAAGCAAAGAATGATGAGTGCCACTGTGTCTGCTTGCCATGGGTGTGTGCGTGTGCATGCGTGTCTTTGTCCCACTGTGCATGCAAGCGTGTGTGTTTGCTTGTTTGTGTGTGTGTTCGTGCGTGCGTGTGTGTGTGTGTGTTTGTGTGTGTGTGTGTGTGTGTGAACAGGCAGTGGCTCGGGTGGTTGTTGTCCTTGATGATCAATGTACTGTAACAAGTATCCACCATACGTTAATGTTATTTGTGTGTCCTTAGGCTTTAAACAAATTAATTAATTTTAATGACACTTTTTTTTTTGCTTAATATTTCTGCTGTCATATTTCCTTGATCTGAATGTTACAGTGGTGGCTGGTGGATCATCATTTAGGTAGTAGAGCAAAGGAGGAAATCTTTATATGCTCATGGTTTATAGAGAGCCTAGAATATCAAATAAAATCAAATGTATTTATAAAGCCCTTCTTACATCAGCTGATATCACAGAGTGCTGTACAGAAACCCAGCCTGAAACCCCAAACAGCAAGCAATGCAGGTGTAAAAGCACGGTGGTTAGGAAAAACTGCCCAGAAAGGCCAAAACCTAGGAAGAAACCTAGAGAGGAACCAGGCTGTGAGGGGTGGCCAGTCCTCTTCTGGCTGTGCCGGGTGCAGATTATAACAGAACATGGACAAGATTTTAAAATATTCATAAAACAGACAGAACAGTTGAAACTGGAGAAGCAGCACGGCCAGGTGGACTGGGGACATCAAGGAGTCATCAGGACAGGTAGGCCTTGAGGAATGGTCCTAATGCTCAGGTCCTCTGAGAGAGAGAGAGAGAGAGAGAGAGAGAGAGAGAGAGAGAGAGAGAGAGAGAGAGAGAGAGAGAGAGAGAAAATAGAAAAAGAGAGATATTAAGAGAGAATACTTAAATTCACACAGAACAGAGAGGAGAAATACTCCAGATATAACAGAATACAAATCACAGTAGCCTACGGTACAATGAAAAACCTAGAGAGGTAGTCACAGATACATTGCACAAACACACACTCACACACACAGTTTGATAAGCCACACAGTCAGCAGTGTGTTCAAGCACATGCACCGAATACAACAGCTGAAGACCTGAAATTCTTACTTACAAGCCCTTAACCAGCAATGCAGTTTAAATATATATATATATATATATATATATATATATACATATATATATATATATATATATATATATATATATATATATATATATATATATATATAAAATACCCCCAAATATAAGAATAAGAAATAAAAGTAACAAGTAATTAAAGAGCAGCAGTAAAATAACAATAGCGAGGCTATATACAGGGGGTACCGGTACAGAGTCGATGCACGGGGGCACCGGGTTAGTTGAGTTAATTGAGGTAATATGTACATGTAGGTAGAGTTATTAAAGTGACTATGCATAGATAATAACAGAGAGTAGCAGCAGTGTAAAATAAGGGGGCAATGCAAATAGTCTGGGCAGCCATTTGATTAGATGTTCAGGAGTCTTATGGCTTGGGGGTAGAAGCTGTTTAGAAGCCTCTTGGACCTAGACTTGGCACTCCAGCACCGCTTGCCATGCAGTAGCAGAGAGAACAGTCTATGACTGGGGTGGCTGGAGTCTTTGAGGATCTGAGGACCCATGCCAAATCTTTTCAGTCTCCTGAGATGGAATAGGTTTTCTTCGTGCCCTCTTCACAACTGTCTTGGTGTGCTTGGACCATGTTAGTTTGTTGGTGATGTGGACACCAAGGAACTTGAAGCTCTCAACCTGCTCCACTACAGCCCCGTCAATGAGAATGGGGGTGTGCTCGGTCCTCCATTTTCTGTAGTCCACAATCATCTCCTTGGTCTTGATCACGTTGAGAGAGAGGTTGTTGTCCTGACACCACACGGCTAGGTCTCTGACCTCCTACCTACAGGCTGTCTCGTCGTTGTCGGTGATCAGGCCTACCACAGATGTGTCATCGGCAAACTTAATGATGGTGTTGGAGTTGTGCCTGGCAGTGCAGTCATGAGTAAACAGGGAGTACCGGAGGGGACTGAGCACGCACCCCTGAGGGACCCCCGTGTTGAGGATCAGAGTGGCGGATGTGTTGTTACCTACCTTTACCACCTGGGGGGCGGCCCGTCAGGAAGTCCAGGGTCCAGTTGCAGAGGGAGGTGTTTAGTCCCAGAGTCCTTAGCTTAGTGATGAACTTTGAGGGCACTATGGTGTTGAACGCTGAGCTGTAGTCAATGAATCATATTCTCCTTTTGTCCAGGTGGGAAAGGGCAGTGTGGAGTGCAATAGACATTGCATCATCTGTGGATCTGTCAGGGCGGTATGCAAATTGGAGTGGGTCTAGGGTTTCTGGGATAATGGTGTTGATGTGAGCCATTACCAGCCTTTCAAACCACTTCATGGCTACAGACGTGAGTGCTATGGGTCGGTAGTCATTTAGTTAGGTTACCTTAGTGTTCTTGGGCACAGGGAGTATGGTGGTCTGCTTGAAACATGTTGGTATTACAGACTCAGACAGGGAGAAGTTGAAAATGTCAGTGAAGACACTTGCCAATTGGTCAGCGCATGCTCGGAATACACGTCCTGGTAATCCTTAATCACATCGACTGCGGAGAGCGTGATCACATAGTCGTCCGGAACAGCTGATGCTCTCATGCATGTTTCAGTGTTACTTGCCTCGAAGCGAGCATAGAAGGTATTTAGCTCGTCTGGTAGGCTTGTATCACTGGGCAGCTCTCAGCTGTGCTTCTCTTTGTAGTCTGTAATAGTTTGCAAGTCCTGCCACATCCGACAAGTGTCGGAGCCGTTGTAGTACGATTCGATCTTAGTCCTGTATTGAAGCTTTGCCTGTTTGATGGTTCGTCAGAGGGCATAGCGGGATTTCTTAGAAGCTTCCGTGTTAGAGTGAAAGCGGCAGCTCCACCTTTTAGCTCAGTGCGGATGTTGCCTGTAATCCATGGCTTCTGTTTGGGATATGTACGTACAGTCACTATAGGGACAACGTCATTGATGCACTTATTGATTAAGCCAGTAACTGATGTGGTGTACTCCTCAATGCCATCGGAAGAATCCAGGAACATGTTCCAGTCTATGATAGCAAAACAGTCCTGTAGTATAGCATCTGCTTCATCTGACCACTTTTTTATTGACTGAGTCACTGGTGCTTCCTGCTTTAATTTTTGCATGTAAGCAGGAATCATGAGGATAGAATTATGGTCAGATTTGCCAAATGGTGGGCGAGGGAGAGCTTTGTACGCGTCTCTGTGTGTGGAGTAAAGGTGATCTAGAATTGTTTTCCCTCTGGTTGCACATTTAACATGTTGATAGAAATGAGGTAGAACTGATTTAAGTTTCCCTGCATTAAAGTCTCCGGCCACTAGGAGCGCCGCCTCTGGGTGAGTGGTTTCCTGTTTGCTTATTTCCTTATACAGCTGACTGAGTGCGGTCTTAGTGCCAGCATCCGTCTGTGGTGGTAAATAAACAGCCACGAAAAGTATAGCTGAAAACTCTCTAGGTAGATAGTGTGGTCTAAAGCTTTTCATGAGATACTCTACCTCAGGCGAGCAAAACCTCGAGACTTCTTTAGATATCGTGCACCAGCTGTTGTTTACAAATATACATGTTGTTCATGTCATCGTTCAGCCACAACTCGGTGAAACATATTATATATTACAGTTTATAATGTCCCGTTGGTAGTTTAATCTTGCTCGTCAGTTATCCATTTTATTTTCTATTGAATGCATGTTTGCCAATAGAACGGATGGCAGTGGGGGTTTACTCGCCCGCCTACAAATTCTCAGAAGGCAGCCAGACCTCCACCTCATTTTTCTCCGTCTTCTCTTCACGCAAATGACAGGGATTTGGGCCTGTTCCCGGGAAAGCAGTATATCCTTCACATCGGACTCGTCGGACTCGTTAAAGGAAAAAGCTTCTACCAGTTCGTGGTGAGTAATCGCTGTTCTGATGTCCGGAAGTTATTTTCGGTCATAAGAGATGGTAGCAGCAACATTATGTACAAAATAAGTTAGAAAATAAGTTACAAACAACGCAAAAAAAACGAACAAAATAACACAGTTGGTTATGAGCACTTAAAACGTCAGCCTTCTTCTCTGGCGCCGTTCTAGTACAGACCAGCGGGTCTCTAATAGCGTGTGTCATGTCATCTGTCTCCCTCAGCATGAGCTGTCAGTCCCATCTCTCTCTCTCTCTCTCTCTCTCACACTCACCTCTGTCTCCCTCAGCATGAGCTGTCAGTCCCATCTCTCTCTCTCTCTCTCTCTCTCTCTCTCTCTCTCTCTCTCTCTCTCTCTCTCTCTCTCTCTCTCTCTCTCACACTCACCTCTGTCTCCCTCAGCATGAGCTGTCAGTCCCATCTCTCTCTCTCTCTCTCTCTCTCTCTCTCTCTCTCTCTCTCTCTCTCTCTCTCTCTCTCTCTCTCTCTCTCTCTCTCTCTCTCTCTCTCTCACACTCACCTCTGTCTCCCTCAGCATGAACTGTCAGTCCCATCTCTCTCTCACACACACACACACACACACACACACACACACACACACACACACACACACACACACACACACACACACACACACACACACACACACACACACACACACACACACAGACTACTCTGTCTCCCTCAGCACGAGCTGTCAATTCCATCGCACACACACACACACACAGACTATTCTGTCTCGATTTGTGTGAGCTGTCAGTTCCATCACACACACACAAATTACGGAATGAAGTTGGCTAAATGAGAAAGAATGAGGCTGTTGTGTCATATGAATGTAGACATTGGACATTAAACATTTTGCTTTACTGTAGCTAGCTAGCTGGCTACTCTTAGCTGGCTCCTCTTAGCTAGCTAACTTCTATACAACAACTTGATGCAGTCTTGACAGGCACAACCAGATGGTAACTCTTTTGACTAAATCACATACTGGTGTTACTATTTATTATCTATCCTGATGCCTAGTCACTTTATCCCTACCTGTATGTACATACTCTACATACGGTCACCTTGGGGACGAGTTTGTTAACGCGCTTAATAATGAAGCCGGTGACTGATGTGATAAACTCTCAAATGTTATCTGATGAATGGCAAAACATATTCCAGTCTGTGCTAGCGAAACAGTCCTGTAACTTAGCATCCGCTTCATCAGACCACTTCCTTATTGAGCGAGTCACTGGTACTTCCTGTTTGAGTTTTTGCTTGTAAGCAGGAATCACGAGGATAGAGTTATGGTCAGATTTACCAAAGGGTGAGGGGACAGCTTTGTATGCATTTCTGTGTGTAGAGTAAAGGTGATCTAGAGTTTTTTCGCCTCTAGTTGCGCAGGTGGCATGCTGGTAAAAAAATAGGTTCTAATTGTAACGGTTTAGCAGATAATAAAAAAAGAAGATCAGTGTTTACATGGCTACAAGAAAAGGAATATAACATACAATGTTTACAGGAAACGCACTCTACATCCTTAGATGAAGTTACGTGGAAAAAGGAATGGGGTGGTAAAATAATTTTCTGTCATGGACAAAGGAACTCAAAAGGTGTGATGATATTAATTAACAAAAATTTCGATCTGAATGTGCAAATAGTCAGGAATGATTCGCAAGGAAGGTGGATCTTTTTGAATATGAAAGAGATTTGGCTCATTAATCTACATGGTCCAAATCAGGATGATCCATACTTCTTCGAAAACATTTATTCCAATTTATTGAACTTACTTTCAACAAATTATCAAATCGGTATGGTAGGAGACTATAACACAGTGTTAAGTACCTCAATGGACCGTAAAGGTTATCACTCTACAAACTATCATCACAGTGCCCTTAAGGAAATCACAAATATTATGGACACATTAGAAATAGTGGATATTTGGAGACTAAAAAAAACCCGACCTAGTGAGATATACATGGAGGAGACTTAATCAAGCTAGTCATCTTGCCTACTTTCTTGTCTCTTTCTCTCTTGCATCAAAGGTCAAAAAGGTTTTAATAGGAGACAGAATGCGATCGGATCATCTAATTGGCCTTCACATAACTCTTAAAGATTTTCCACGTGGACGGGAATATTGGAAATTTAATACAATTTTACTGGAGGACAACTTACTTTTAACTAAGACAAAATACCGGTAGAGGTATATCAAGCCTTTTTTTGATATACTAAAAGCTCTATTGTTAGATTGTTTTAACTACTCCTATAGAAATGTTAGTCTGTCAGGTACTCAGCAGGAAGGTCTGATTTCTCTATTATTAAAACAAGACCCAGGTGGCAAATCTAACGACCCAGTCTATCTAAATAACTGGAGGCCCCTTACACTTCAATGTTGTAATGCAAAAATATTAGCGAAATGCATGGCACTCAGAATTAAAAGGGTTTTACCAGGTATTGTTTATCCTGATCAGACAGGTTTTTTACATGGACGATACATTGGAGATAATATACGACTAGAAAACTACTAGAAATAATAGAACATCATGAAACATCTAAGAAGCAAAGGCCTGATATTTATAGCGGATTTTGTAAAGGCAATTGATAAAGTAAGACTGGATTTTATTTATAAATGCCTGGATTTTTTCAAATTCGGTAATTCTCTTATAAAATGGGTAAAAAATCATGTTTAGCAACCCCAGGTATAAAATTGTAAATAACGGCTACTTCTCAGAGAGTTTTGAATTGTCAAGAGGAGTTAAACAAGGGTGTCCGCAGTCATCATATCTATTCATTATGGCCATTGAAATGCTAGCTATTAAAATCAGATCCAATAACAGCATTAGAGGATTAGAAATCCAAGGCTTAAAAACAAAAGGTGTCCATGTATTCCGATGACTCAAGTTTTATATTAAGTCCTCAAGCTAGATCCCTGCATGTCTCATTGATAATCTAGATAACTTTTCTGGACTCTCTGGACTTAATTATGATAAGTGTTTCTGGTCTCAGGTTCAGGAATGGATGAAAATGCATAGCAATGCATAGTATTGATCTAAAATTGACCCTAGAAATAGTACTGTTAGGAGACCTGGAGAGACCGGGTCAGTCAATTACTAATATACTAATACTCTTAGTAAAAGTATTTATCTTCAACTCGCAATCTGTGGATTCTATTCGATTAGATAGATTGAAATTGTACGTTAAACATCACAGCATAGTTGAACGATATGTGTTGAGTAGAAACCCCAAGAGGGTGGCCAGCAGAGATAGCTGGGATGGGCTGAGGGAAGCTGAGGGTTGGGATGTGGAATTAGAGACAAGTGGGAGTGGAGTTGCTGTGCTAGAGATAAATGATGATGGTCAAAGATAAACGTTGTTTTTTTCATTCAAAATAAAACACAATAAAAAGTATGTTTGAATGACACTGAGGGGCAGTGTTTTTACAACTAATGCTGGTTTGCCTGAGGCTGATGCCATGCAGGTGTTTGTACACATGCATATACACACACGCTCACTCAAATAAACGCATACAAGAACACACACATACATGTAATAGTGCCAGACATGCACACAAACATATACAGTTGGCATTGCTGTTATGATTTTAGTTGTCCTTGATGTCCTGAGTTTTTTTTTACTTCTTCAGGAGCGGCAGCAGAGGTGACGGTTTTGGAGAGTCTGGCGTGCCCAAAGTAAAATGCCTGCCACTCAGACTCAGAAAATAGGATATGCACATAATTAGTACTATTGGATAGGAAACACTCTGAAGTTTCTAAAAGTGTTAACATAATGTCTGTGAGTATAACAGAACTGATATAGCAGGCGAAAACCCGAGGAAAATCCATCCGGAAATGCAGTTTTTGGTGACCTTTGCTCTGTTTGACACTCTCCCCTATGGCTTCCACTAGATGTCAGCAGTCTATATACAAAGACTGTGAATGATTGGAGTAAGCAAAACGGATAGGAACAGGAAATGGTAAGGGGACCTGAAATGTTAACAAGTTTTCTCGGGCGCGAGTCTGGGTGCGCGCCCCACTTTATTTTACTTATATAACATTTAGGTGACCATCCGAGTGAAATATAATTGCTAATATTCATAAAAGGAAACCTAAGGATGCATTATAACTGGTATTTGATTTGTTTAGGAAAGGTTTTTAGGTATATTTGAACGCGTTCTCTTCACGTTTCAATGGGCGACTCGACGTTGGATTTTCTGAACATAACGCACCAACCAAACAGAGATTTATGGATATAATAAATGACTTTTTCTAACAAAAGAACCATTGGATGTCTTCGTTGGACACTTGGGAAGCCATCAGCAGAAGTTCTTCAAAAGGTAAAGGATTTGTTTTCTCTGTGAAATGGGTTTTGTGTGAACCGCGCTGGTTTATGAATTCATGCTAATGGATAAATATTGTAGGTGCTGTCCTCAAACAATCAAATGTTGTGCTTTCGCCGTAAAGCCTTTTTGAAATCTGACAACACTGTGCTATTGCCAAGAATCAGAGCTTTTGATGACTATGCAACACTTGTATATTGATGAATGTTTAAAAATTCAACTTTTGGATTTTGAATTTGGCGCCTTACATTTCACCGGGTAGTGTCAGGAGCGTCCCGCTAGCGCGCCGTTTATCCCTAAGAGGTTTAACTTCTTAGGGAGCAGCTCCCGAGGTGACGGTTTTGGAGAGTCTGGCGTGCCCAAAGTAAAATGCCTCCCACTCAGGCCCAGAAAATAGGATATGTACATAATTTGTACTATTGGATAGGGAACACTCTGAAGTTTCTAAAAGTGTTAACATAATGTCTGTGAGTTTAACAGAACTGATATAGCAGACAAAAACCCTAGGAAAATCCATCCGGAAATGCAGTTTTTGGTGATCCTATGGCTTCCACTAGATGTCAACAGTCTATATACAAAGATAATATACATCAAGCTGGTTTTTCAATGCATTGTCAAGACCGAACGGCAGCATCGGGTAAGGTTAATTTAATAGACATGTGCAAGCAGAATAAAGTACAGACTGGGTCAACATGAATGTACAGACTGGGTCAACATGGAGTTAATCACTAGACATGCAAAAACAGAACGTAAGCAGAAAATGTATGCCTGTGCTGTTATAGGCCTGAGGGAAGTCATTACCTGGTCCTGTGACTAGCATTGAGACATGCAATTGCATTATGTATGTACTGTATGCCTGTGCTGTTGTAGGCCTGAGGGAAGTCATTGCCTGGCCCAGTGACTGGCTTTAAGGCATGTGATTGTATTGTATATGTATGTCTGTGCCCTTACAGGCTTGGGGAGAGCCATTGTATAGTCCTATGAGTATCATTGGACAGACACCTGCATTTGTGTATGGATACGCCACCAATAGAATCGGTAAACAAGCAATAATTGAGACAGTAAGATAATGGTGGCAAGAGGCCAATGGGTGTTAATCATCTACATAGAGGGGAGTTACCATGTGTGTTATCTGAAAGTGGAAACCTATAAGGCCTGAGGTCTGTGGCAAGAGAATTTAGTTGTTCCATGGAATTGCCCGGCTTTGTTTCTTTTGTAATAAAGTCTAATTGAATTCACAAGCTCCGGTATCTGAGACATATTTGATTCAATATTTCCACGACAAGAGCTGGGAGAGGAAGCATACCCAGGGAGGGGAGCTGGGAACGCAGGCTGGCCTGTACGGAGAGCTGGGAGAGGAGACATACCCAGGGAGGGGAGCTGGGAACGCAGGCTGGCCTGTACGGAGAGCTGGGAGAGGAAGCATACCCAGGGAGGGGAGCTGGGAACGCAGGCTGGCCTGTACGGAGAGCTGGGAGAGGAAGGATACCCAGGAAGGGGAGCTGGGAACGCAGGCTGGCCTGTACGGAGAGCTGGGAGAGGAAGCATACCCAGGGAGGGGAGCTGGGAACGCAGGCTGGCCTGTACGGAGAGCTGGGAGAGGAAGCATACCCAGGGAGGGGAGCTGGGAGAGGAAGGATACCCAGGGAGGGGAGCTGGGAACGCAGGCTGGCCTGTACGGAGAGCTGGGAGAGGAAGGATACCCAGGGAGGGGAGCTGGGAACGCAGCCAGGGAGAGGAGGACACACACACTCTGTGCCCCGATGACTACTGTGAGCTGGTCAAATAGGCAGTGAAGAAGAACAAGGACACACAGACACACACACACATACAATGCCTGAGGTATAGCACTTTGTGACATCGGCTGATGTAAAAAGGGCTTTAAAAATACATTTGATTGATTGATTCTGTAATGTTTTTCTCCTCCTGAACAGGCCCCTGGTCTGAGGCTCTACAGACAAAATGTTAATCCCAAATGGCACCCTCTTCCCTTTGTAGTGCACTACTTTTGACCAGAGACTCCTATTCCCCTACGGGCCCTTGTGAAAAGTAGTGCACTACTTTTGACCAGAGACTCATATTCCCTCTACGGGACCTTGTGAAAAGTAGTGCACTACTTTTGACCAGAGACTCATATTCCCTCTACGGGCCCTTGTGAAAAGTAGTGCACTACAAAGGGAATGAGACAGAGACAAAATCATTATTATAGATCACTAACTCATCCCACTTACCACAACAAACAGAGCGTTGAATCCCATTGCCATAGAATCTCAGCCACTCGGTATAGAACTGTAGAACAGTTCAGGCCTCTGGTCTCAACAACAAAAACAACAACTAGAGAATGATGTACATGTCATGCAGCGTTCCAAATCTCACCCTATTCCCTACGGGCTGTAGAGTAGTGTCCTAGACAGGAAATATGGCAGCATTTGGAATGAACACATGGAATCTCAGTCTCCACTGTAGTAAATCATCCCTCAAAAAGAACTATTGTTAGATTTTAGATTGTTTAGATCGTTGTTCTCACAGGGTGTGAAATAGCTAGTGTTTTTTATCGGGTCAGACTGACTGTGACACAGAAGTACACACGCACATGCACACGCACTAGGACACATTGCGTAATCAGCAGCATTATGTCACAGTGAGAGGTCAGCTTCAGTAGAGCTTTGAGATTGGACATCACGATCAGCGTGAAAGATACAGAAAGGGTGCGTGTGTGTGTGTGTATGTGTGTACCAGCAGCAGAACCCAATCTATATCACATTGACTGGGGCCACTACAGAAGTCGGATCTTAACTTCATCAATATTTTGTTCACTGAGAATCTTCCTGTTGCATCAGGAAATTCAAATGAGCCTGGTGAGGCCCTGAAATAGAGCAGTTCTGTTTCTCTGCATGCGGGGGACAGTCGAGTCATTGGGATCAGAGCTTGCTATCAAAATAATTGTATCTCTAGCTCGCTCAAACGCTAGGCCTTGGTCCTATTACTGCAACATTCAAATGTACAAAAATACAGTGCTTTGCGAAAGTATTCATCCCCCTTGGCGTTTTTCCTATTTTGTTCCATTACAACCTGTAATTTAAATAGATTTTTATTTGGATTTCATGTAATGGACATATGCAAAATATTCCAAATTGGTGAATTGAAATGAAAAAAAATTGAAAAATGGTGTGTACATATGTATTCACCCCCTTCGCTATGAAGCCCCTAAATAAGATCTGGTGCAACCAATTACCTTCAGAAGTAACATAATTAGTGAAATAAAGTCCACCTGTGTGCAATCTAAGTGTCACATGATCTGTCACATGATCTCAGTATATATACACCTGTTCTGAAAGGCCCCAGAGTCTGCAACACCATTTATCAAGGGGCACCAGCAAGCAAGTGGCACCATGAAGACCAAGGAGCTCTCCAAACAGGTCAGGGACAAAGTTGTGGAGAAGTAGAGATCAGGGTTGGGCTATAAAACAATATCAGAAACTTTGAACATCCCACAGAGCACCATTAAATCCATTATTAAAAAATTGAAAGAATATGGCACCACAAGAGAGGGCCACCCACTGCCAAGAGAGGGCCACCCACTAAAACTCAGGAACCAGGCAAGGAAGACTTTAATCAGAGTTCCACAGCGGAGAATGGAGTATCTGTCCATAGGACCACTTTAAGCCGTACACTCCACAGAGCTGGGCTTTACGGAAGAGTGGCCAGAAAAAAAGCCATTGCTTAAAGAAAAAATAAGCAAACACGTTTGGTGTTCGCCAAAGGAATGTGGGAGACTCCCCAAACATATGGAAGAAGGTACTCTGGTCAGATAAGACTAAAATTTAGCTTTTTGGCCATCAAGGAAAATGCTATGTCTGGCACAAACCCAACACCTCTCATCACCCCGAGAACACCATCCCCACAGAGAAAGCATGGTGGGGGCAGCATCATGCTGTGGGGATGTTTTTCATCGGCAGGGACTGGGAAGCTTGTCAGAATTGAAGGAATGATGGATGGCGCTAAATACAGGGAAATTCTTGAGGGAAACTTGTTTCAGTCTTCCAGAGATTTGAGACTGGGACGGAGGTTCACCTTCCAGCAGGACAATGGCGCTAAGCATACTGCTAAAGCAACACTCGAGTGGTTTAAGGGGAAACATTTAAATGTCTTGGAATGGCTTAGTCAAAGCTCAGACCTCAATCCAATTGAGAATCTGCGGAATGACTTAAAATTGCTGTACATCAGAGGAACCCATACAACTTGAAGGAGCTGTAACTGCTGCAAAAGGTGGCTCTGAATAGTTATGCATGTTCAAATGTTCTGTTTTTTTGTCTTATTTCTTGTTTGTTTCACAATAAAAAATATTTTGCATCTTCAAAGTGGTAGGCATATTGTGTAAATCAAATGGCACAAACTTCCCCAAAATAAATTTTAATTCTAGGTTGTATGTCAACAAAATAGGACAAATGCCAAGGGGGGTGAATACTTTCACAAGCCACTGTATATCTGCAATGTAGCCATACACATCAACAACTGTAGGTTTATATATCTTAATACCACAATATAGATATTGGTATCCAGTAGGCTGGAAGTGTGAAGTGTATCCTAAGGTCAAAATGTAGTTTTGTGTCCTGGGGTAGTCTAGTGGTTAGGGCTGATGCCTTCAGGCCTACCATGTTGGTGTGGATTAAATTCCTGCCCTTCTGGCACAAAGAACTAAATTCCCCCGATTGATGTGAATTTTTTATTTTTTTATTTTTTACTTAACCTTTATTTATACAGGTTTTTTCTCATTGAGATAACATCTCTTTTCCAAGAGAGACCTGGTCCAACAGCAGCAGGGGGAACAACGTTTCAGACAAAACAGCTTACATACACTAATACAACCTTAAACAAAACTATAAACACATTTCAAATATGGACATTCCAGGGATATTTAACCCCCGATCTTGATAAGATTTGACCATACAAGACACTTTTGGATAACATCATAAATATGAAACTAATAGAATAAGAAAAACAAGCTACACCAACATTAGTTTCCATTAGTCACCCCCCACCCCAAAAAAAACAATATAAATTTTTTAAATGAACTCAGCATGGCTTTAAACATACTCTTGACATAATATAATTTTTTTACCAGGTAAGTTGACTGAGAACACATTCTCATTTACAGCAACAACCTGGGGAATAGTTACAGGGGAGAGGAGGGGGCCAATTGTAAGCTGGGGAAGATTAGGTGACCGTGATGGTATGAGAGACAGCTTGGGAATTTAGCCAGGACACCGGGGTTAACAGCCCTACTCTTAAAATAAGTGCCATGGGATCTTTAATGACCTCAGAGAGTCAGGACACTCGTTCAACATCCTATCCAAAAGACAGCAGCTTACACAGGGCAATATCACCAATCACTGCCCTGGGGATTTAGGATATTATTTTTTTACTTGAGGAAAGAATGCCTACTACTGGCCCTCCAACACCACTTCCAGCAGCATCTGGTCTACCATCCAGGGACTGACCAGGACCAACCCTGCTTAGCTTCAGAAGCAAGCCAGCAGTGGGATGCAAGGTGGTGTGTTACTGGCTGAATGAACAATGTGTGATTTTGAAATTGGCTAGTCATTACAGACCTTAGAGAGATATTTATAACTTTTCAGAAATGTCCAGATCAACTAGCCCATGTCAGTCATTACAGACCTTAGAGAGATATTTATAACTTTTCAGAAATGTCCAGATCAACTAGCCCATGTCAGTCATTACAGACCTTAGAGAGATATTTATAACTTGTCAGAAATGTCCAGATCAACTAGCCCATGTCAGTCATTACAGACCTTAGAGAGATATTTATAACTTGTCAGAAATGTCCAGATCAACTAGCCCATGTCAGTCAGTACAGACCTTAGAGAGATATTCATAACTTGTATAACTCAGCTAACACTTTTTCGTCACTCAAATATCCCATGAATACACATTAGACACGGCAAAATGTGTAGAATTGCAGGAAATAAGCTTTAAAACTGCAAAATTATCTCCAGCAACTGTGTGTGAACAGTTTGTGTCATGAACAGTGCTTGTTCCCATAGAAATAGACGTGGCATGTGCAGGGGAAGGGGGGGTCCCCTGCATTAACCAATCCATTGTCACATAATGACAGTTGTGAAAACCCATAATAGGCTACAGTGTATCCCTGGCTGAGTTGATAGGCTGATTTTATCCATCAGTTAAATGACAGATGTAGGCCTGTAGAATTGTAGAATTGATAAACGTTCCTCCAGTGTGGATGCTCGTCCACGTTTTATAGTCAGGCTGTGTATAATTCGTCACGACAGGCACTACCAGATGGTATGATGGATAGCCTATGGCAGCAATATAGGTCTTTGGTGTGGATTGAAAGCCTGAATTGTGCTGTCAAGATGTTTATCCAAAGACGATTTTCTGGTGCTGAGACACTTTTCTTTGATGTGTAAATGATCAGACTATTCGTTTTTACTTCTTGGAAACATTTAAATAAATCCAATTAACTTGTGGATCTAACGTAGGCTCAAGCTGGTTACCATATTGCTCAGCAATGGGCGCAAACTCATGAGGATTATCGCTGAAGCTCGCTTCTTAGAGCACTACGCTACGGCAGTTCACAGTCACTAGCCCTACGAATATTATGAACACTGATGACGCATAGGCGCGTCGTTTTAAATTATTTCCTTTTAAGCCTTTCCCAAACCATAGCCCTAACCTTAGCCACTGGGAATAAATACCTAACCTTAACCACTGGGAATAAATACCTAACCTTAACCACTCTGAATAAATACCTAACCTTAACCACTCTGAATGAATACCTAACCTTAACCACTAGGAATAAATACCTAACCTTAACCACTCGGAATAAATACCTAACCTTAACCACTCAGAATAAATACCTAACCTTAACGACTTGGAATGAATACCTAACCTTAACCACTCGGAATAAATACCTAACCTTAACCACTCTGAATAAATACCTAACCTTAACCACTCTGAATATATACCTAACCTTAACCACTCAGAATAATTACCTAACCTTAACCACTCTGAATAAATACCTAACCTTAACCACTCTGAATAAATACCTAACCTTAACCACTCTGAATTAATACCTAACCTTAACCACTCTGAATATATACCTAACCTTAACCACTCAAAATGAATACCTAACCTTAACCACTCAGAATAATTACCTAACCTTAACCACTCTGAATAAATACCTAACCTTAACCACTTGGAATAAATACCTAACCTTAACGACTCGGGAATGAATACCAACCTTAACCACTCGGGAATGAATACCTAACCTTAACCACACAGAATGAATACCTAACCTTAACCACTTGGGAATGAATACCTAACTTTAACCACTCGGGAATGAATACCTAACCTTAACCACTCAGAATGAATGCCTAAACTGTTAACGTTTGAGTTGTTTCTGTTTAAATCCTGTAACTATACGGATTTAACCCTGTAACTACACGGAATTAATGTGTAAAAAAATGGACATTCATTCATGAGTCAAAGGGCAGTGGGCCGGATTCGAACCCATGACGACACTGGCTGTCAGGCACTGGGGAAATAAATAACTTATTCTGCCTATTGCTTGCCTTCAACATGTAATAAAACAATTGATCATATATTTCACTAACAAAAAAATACATTCACGCACTACAAATATGTACATTTATTATAATCCACATAGGAATTCACACGACACGTGCTGTAGCCGGCACGTAGACTACAGAAGGTAATATGTAGGTACGGTGTGCACTGTATACAAACATATTTCTTCAAATATTCAAATCCTCCTGCTGCAGGATAATTTTCCTCCATCGACGAAAGGGGTCAAATTAAGATCCGCCATCTGTATGGTACTCTGCCAGCCAATCACAACAAATTAGTATTGCAGGAAACAGAAATACAACGCCTGGGGATCAACTATGGTCCAATACAACACACGCACACACGTGCACAAAACACACACGCAATCACTGGCACACTCTCTCTCCTTCTCTAGCTCACTCACTATTTCACACACACTGACATGCACACACACGCACGCACGCACGCACACACACACACACACACACACACACACACACACACACACACACACGTCTAGACACATAACCGTGGTGACGCAGCGAGATGCATTGGAGGAGAATTGTTCTCTGATCTGTGCGATGTTTCAGATTATCTGCGGTCACCAGATCCGACCAGATCTGACCATAGAGTGTGTTGGCCGGGCCAGAATACCCTACACCATGCTAGACCGCTACTGGTTACAGAGGAGTGAGTGACAGACAGCATGTCCAATCAGTAAGCAGACTGTTAGATAATACTTTACAATAACAGAAACTATAATACTCTTAGATAACTCTGGTACACATGCCTCATAATGAACACATGGATTTTCCGTCATAAATACAGCAGTGGAGGCTCCTCAAAGGGGCTATCCTCCTCAGTGAATTTAATTTAAAAAAAAATGTAAATAATGAAACATTCAAAAAGTTATCCTTTTTAGATAAACTATAAAATTTTCACGTCACCAAATAATTTATTAAAACTAAGGTTGTGAACGTTTAAACATGAAAACTATTAAACGAAGATGAAATCCTTAACGTTAATAAAAAACCCGAACATAATTAAATCACAGTGCTGTTACCACAAAATATATATAGTGTTTCATGTTATTGCCTAACTAGACTATATGGCTATAAAGCCCTGGGGAAAGTTGTGTAATTTATATAAAACCAGAGAGGAAGAGGCATATTTTAGGCTACTTTGGTGAATTTGCGAGGCATGCAAGACAAGACTGCCAGGTGCAGATTACCAGAACATATGAGCTGGGTTTTGCCTGCACCTTGTCACGTCCAGGCCTGAGATGACAGGCTGGAGTGTTTTGGTTTCGTTTTTGGTGTAGGGTTTTTTATGTACTAGGTGTTATATTTCTATGTTGGGGAAATGGTTCCCAATTATAGGCAGCTGTGTATCGTTGTCTCTAATTGGGAACCATATATATGTTTGTAGTTTTCACTTTAGGTTTGTGGGTTATTGTTTGAGCATAGCTTCATTGTGTGTCATGGTATGTGTCAACGTTACGATCTTTGTTTGTTGTTGTTGTTGTTGTTGTTGTTGTTGTTGTTGTTGTTGTTGTTGTTGTTGTTGTTGTTGTTGTTGTTGTTGTTGTTGTTGTTGTTGTTGTTGTTGTTGTTGTTGTTGGTGGTGGTGGTGGTGGTGGTGGTGTTGTTGTTGTTGTTGTTGTTGTTGTTGTTGTTTTGCCCAGTTACGTGGAGTTTCGTTTTCTGAATAAACATGTATACTGGATGCCCCGCTGCGTCTTGGTCTGTCCCGCATGAAGATCGTGACACACCTCCTCTTTCTCAGTCGCGCTGGCTGGCTCTTTCTCTTCGCTAAAGACGCGAGTGTGTTCAGTCTTCCATCTGTTTCTTGCAAAATATCCTAGTTTATTAATTGGACCGATGTCTCCGGGATACAGAACAGAACTGTAGATGAGGAATATACAGTGTGTTGTAACTCTGGACTCCTAACTGCCTTCATTGTGCTGCACCCCAGGAAGAGTAGCTGCTGCCTTGGCAGGAACTAATGGGGATCCATAATAAACCCCAGGAAGAGTAGCTGCTGCCTTGGCAGGAACTAATGGGGATCCATAATAAACCCCAGGAAGAGTAGCTGCTGCCTTGGCAGGAACTAATGGGGATCCATAATAAACCCCAGGAAGAGTAGCTGCTGCCTTGGCAGGAACTAATGGGGATCCATAATACACCCCAGGAAGAGTAGCTGCTGCCTTGACAGGAACTAATGGGGATCCATAATAAACCCCAGAATAGAATAACAACAAAAAAATCCAGAAAAACGCATTGGATTTTTTTTTAATTTAGTTGCATTTTAATGAGGGAAATACGTTTTTGACCCCCTCTGAATCAGAAGGATTTCTGACTCCCAGGTGTCTTTTATACAGGTAAAGAGCTGAGATTAGGAGCACACTCTTAAAGAGAGAAACACAAAAGAAACACAAAAGAACTGTCAATCTCCCTCGGCCTGGGGCTCCATGCAAGATCTCACCTCGTGGAGTTGCAATGATCATGAGAACGGTGAGGAATCAGCCCAGAACTACACGGGAGGATGTTGTCAATGATCTCAAGGCAGCTGGGACCATAGTCACCAACAAAACAATTGGTAACACACTACGCCGTGAAGGACTGAAATCCTGCAGTGCCCACAAGGTCCCCCTGCTCAAGAAAGCACATATACATGCCCGTCTGAAGTTTGCCAATGAACATCTGAATGATTCAGAGGACAACTGGGTGAAAGTGTTGTGGTGAGATGAGACCAAAATGGAGCTCTTTGGCATCAACTCAACTCGCCGTGTTAAGAGGAGGAGGAATGCTGCCGATAACCCCAAGAACATCATCCCCACCGTCAAAAATGGAGGTGGAAACATTATGCTTTGGGGACAGGAAAACTTCACCGCATCAAAGGGACGATGGACGGGGCCATGTATCCATCAAATCTTGGGTGAGAACCTCCTTCCCTCAGCCAGGGCATTGAAAATGGGTCGTGGATGGGTATTCCAGCATGACAATGACCCAAAACACACGGCCAAGGCAACAAAGGAGTGGCTCAAGAAGAAGCACATTAAGGATATAATAAATTACTTTTTCTAACCAAATACCCATGGATTGTCTTCGTTGGACACTTAGGAAGCCCTCTGCAGAAGTTCTACAAAAGGTAAGGCACAGGTTTTCCCTGTGAAATGCATTTTCTATCGACCGCGCTGGCTAAAGATTTCATGGTTATGGAAAATATGTGAGGTGCTACCCTCAAACAATCAAATGTAGTGCTTTCGCCGTAAAGCCTTTTTGAAATCCGACAACGCTGTGATATTGCCAAGAAGCAGAGCTTTTGATGAGTATGAAACACTTGTATATTGGTGCATTTTTAATAATTCAATTTTGGGATTTTGCCTGGCATTTCACCTGGTAGTGTCGGGAGTGGGGAGCTAGCGCCCCGGCACTCCCTGAGAAGTTAAGGTCCTGGAGTGGCCTAGTCAGTCTCCAGACCTTAATCCCATAGCAAATCTGTGGAGGGAGCTGAAGGTTTGAGTTGCCAAATGTCAGCCTCGAAACCTTAATGACTTGGAGAAGATCTGCAAAGAGGAGTGGGACAAAATCCCTCCTGAGATGTGTGCAAACCTGGTGGCCAACTACAAGAAACGTCTGACCTCTGTGATTGCCAACAAGGGTTTTGCCACCAAGTACTAAGTAATGTTTTGCAGAGGGGCCAAATACTTATTTCCCTCATTAAAATGCAATTCCATTTATAACATTTTTCACATGCGTTTTTCTGGATTTTTTTGTTGTTATTCTGTCTCTCACTGTTCAAATAAACCTACCATTAAAATTATAGACTGATCATTTCTTTGTCAGTGGGCAAACGTACAAAATCAGCAGGGGATCAAATACCTTTTTCTTTCACTGTATATAATATGTCCATATATTATAACCAAGACCCACAGCCTGGGGCCACAGAGGGATGGCCAAGACCCACACCCTGGGAACACAGAGGGATGGCCAAGACACACAGCCTGGGGCCACAGATGGATGTTCAAGACCCACAGCCTAGGGCCACAGAGAGGAAAATCAATCAATATTTATAGTACCATTGTAGTGGTTATTCCTGCTGTCAGTGTTCCCTTGTTCTTCTGAAATATTAATTCCCTGTATCGTCCAGCTGAGAAGTAAGCTGAATCCCCAGTGGCTGCAGCATAACATAATATTATTGACAGTTGTAACATGCATCGTTTTTGCATGCACTGCAGACGGCTATATTGGTCCGCTGATACAGTACTATTAAAGGCCCATAGCACTTCACGATCAGAGCTGGATGCAGATGACAATCAGCCAGGAGGGAATCCGATTTTCAACATTTTAATGCCATATTTATAATTGTACAAAATATATGCACACACGTTTTCTACCAACAGATTTCTGTGCCAATAAACCACACAACCAATATAAAAAAAAAAGCATACTGACTTCGGGCACTTCAATATTATGTTTTGCGTTTTCAACACCACAATAAATAGACTATGTCAATCTGGACAAACAGAAAACACATCCCTACCTACCTAATAGGCTTACTCAGTATCAAAGGCTTGACAATCTCTGAATGTCATAAAACTTTTTTTGTGTTTTATAACAGATGCCTCTTGATATTCATAAAATTGGCGCTGCACAGTTGGGATTGATTGGTACATTTTATTTGTCAGTAAAATCATTTTAAAAAAGTGCTAAATAAAGTCAGGGACTTATTTCCATTCAGGGACTTATTTCCATTCAGGGACTTATTTCCATTCAGGGACTTATTTCCATTCAGGGACTTATTTCCATTCAGGGCCAATGTTATGGGTGGTCCTGCCGTACCTCCTGGCCTGTCCAATTAAAATACATGGTTGAATGAAACCTTACAAAAAATATGTATTACATTTTTTTAAAACACTAACTTATGACACTAATGATATAAGTGTCAAGGCGGTGTGTGTAGCTGGTGAGTGAGAGTCAGGCGCAAGAGAGCAGAGATGAGTGGACAAAAGCACTTTACTGAGGCACAGTAAACCAACGAACGCAATAGCGTCACAAAACAAATGCACACAAAAAGCAAGTGCGGCAGCCCCAAGTACAACGATACGAAATACGGCGCAAACCAGGCGGAACCGTACCACCGAATAAACAATTACACACACACAGACATCTGGAAGCAGAGGGTTAAGTAAACAACAAGTAATAAGGGAATGACAACCAGGTGTGTGGGGAAACAAGACAAAACAAAATGGAAAATTAAAGACCGGTGACGTCGACCGCCGAACTCCGCCCGAACAAGGAGAGGCACCGCCTTCGGCGGGAGTCGTGACAATAAGCCATTTAAATTTTCAATTACCTCCAAAAAATGTTGTATTGTTAAACTAAATTAAATATGGGTCAAGTAATTATGACTGACAGGGTTTTAGACCTATCATATGCATCATGAAGTCAATTCTCTTTTTTTTACCGACATTTTTGAATAAGTAGTGGGTGGAGCGTTGGTTAAACACAACGGTGATCTGTAGACCTGGCTACCTTCAAAATGGATGTTAGAAATTGCTGCCGATCATGGCGGCGTGGCTAGCCTTCAGAGTTCATTTGATTAGTATTATAATGTTTTCTTAGGATGTATTAATAATGGATTTGTTTGATTATATTATTATTATTATTATTATTATTATTGTTATAGATTTTATGTTTTGATGACTAAATGTTTGTACTTAATACTAAGAACATTCCATTCTGAAAATGTATGCGATAGAGATAGGGTTACAAGACAAATGGCAGTCCAATTAATGTGTGTGTGTCTAGATATTAACTTGGTGTGGAACAGGCTGGTACGTAGAAACAAAGAATTGTTTGATTCTACCAGACACATATGAGAGGCCCCTGCCCTTGAAGACAGGAGAGATAGATAACAGAACCATTATAGATTGGGCCTCTGTTTGTCTCATTTCAACCAGTATCTTACAAATACTGGGTAACAGACAGAGTTTGTTTAATTGAAGTTCAGTTTATGAACATAGAGAATGAAATTTCTATAACAATATTGTATGGATTCATTAAAATAACTGGTAACTGCACGGTGTGATGAATAACACTTTTTTGGACAGAGTTCGGTGACACTTAAGTTGAGTGGGAAAAAAATATAATTTCTATGTTATTCTGTTGTATTCCATTATTTCATTACATTATATTAAAATGTAACTAAACATAAAATAAATATATGTTTGTTGACTGTGATCAGGGCTGGGGAATGTAAGTGTCTATAGTCTGTTTAATGAACAAACAAAAAAACCTATTGATTTAATTTGCATTGCTCAGCCATGTAGCCTAGGCTGCACAGACCAGCAACATAGGCAAACTCAAATGCCCATTCAACTGATTCCTTTCTTTTGGCACGTGGCCAGCATTTGCTGCAACATTATGCTACAGTAATATAAAGATGAAATGGGTGTTTAATTTTCTCCGTCTGGCTTTCGGGGGTCACCTTGTTGTTGTTTTTTTATTGTAAAGATAAATAGTTATTGTAACTATTATTGACTTTTGCTGAGTTCTAAAGCAGCATCTCATGGCTGAAGTGGCAAAGCACTCTGTCATAGTCTTTCTCTCTCTCCATCAATTCCATTCAAATTGATTTTCATCCCAAAAATAGATCATCCTGTTCAAAATATATATATATATATATATATATATATATATATATATATATATATATATATATATATACAGTTGATGTCGGAAGTTTACATACACTTAGGTCGTTTTTTTCAATCACCCCTCAAATTTCTTCTTAACAAACTATAGTTGTGGCAAGTCGGTTAGGACATCTACTTTGTGCATGACACAATTTGTTTTTCCTTATAATTCACTGTTTCACAATCCCAGTGGGTCAGAAGTTTACATACACTAAGTTGACTGTGCCTTTACACAGCTTAGAAAATTCCAGAAAATTATGTCATGGCTTTAGAAGCTTCTGATAGGCTAATTGACATCATTTGAGTCAATTGGTGGTGTACCTGTGGATGTATTTCAAGGCCTGCCTTCAAACTCAGTGCCTTGCTTGACATCAGGTGAAAATCAAAAAAAATCATCCAAGAATTCAGAAACATAAATGGTAGACCTGCACAAGTCTGGTTCATCCTTGGGAGCAATTTCCAAACGCCTGCAGGTACCACGTTCATCTGTACAAACTATAGTACGGAAGTATAAACACCATGGGACCACGCAGCCGTCATACCGCTCAGGAAGGAGACGCGTTCTGTCTCCTAGAGATGAACGTGCTTTGGTGAGAAAAGTGCAAATCAATCCCAGAACAACAGCAAAGGACCTTGTGAAGAAGCTGGAGGAAACAGGTAACAAAAGTATCTATATCCACAGTAAAACGAGTCCTATATCGACATAACCTGAAAGGCCACTCAGCAAGGAAGAAGCCACTGCTCCAAAAACCGCCATAAAAAAGCCAGACTACGGTTTGCAACTGCACATGGGGACAAAGATCATACTTCTTGGAGAAATGTTCTCTGGTCTGATGAAAAAAAAAATAGAACTGTTTGGCCATAATGACCATCATTATGTTTGGAGGAAAAAGGGGGAGGCTTGCAAGCCGAAGAACACCATCCCAACCGTGAAGCACGGGGGTGGCAGCATCATGTTTTGGGGGTGCTTTGCTGCAGGAGGGTCTGGCGCACTTCACAAAATAGATGGCTTCATGAGGAAGCAAAATTATGTGGATAAATTGAAGCAACATCTCAAGACATCAGTCAGGAAGTTAAAGCTTGGTCGCAAATGGGTCTTCCAAATGGACAATGACCCCAAGCATACTTCCAAAGTTGTGGCAAAAAGGACAACAAAGTCAAGGTATTGGAGTGGCCATCACAAAGCCCTGACCTCAATCCTATAGAAAATGTGTGGGCAGAACTGAGAAAGCGTGTGTGAGCAAGGAGGCCTACAAACCTGACTCAGTTACACCAGTTCTGCCAGAAGGAATGGGCCACAATTCACCCAACTTATTGTGGGAAGCTTGTGGAAGGCTACCCAAAACATTTGACCCAAGTTAAACAATTTAAAGGCAATGCTACCAAATACTAATTGAGTGTATGTAAACTTCTGACCCACTGGGAATGTGATGAAAGAAATAAAAGCTGAAATAAATAATTCTCTCTGCTATTATTCTGACATTTCACATTCTTAAAATAAAGTGGTGATCCTAACTGACCTAAGACAGGGAATTTTTACTAGGATTAAATATCGGAATTGTGAAAAACTGAGTTTAAATGTATTTGGCTAAGGTGTATGTAAACTTACGACTACAACTGTATATCAAGCAAGTATTTTTATATTCCATAAGTGTTATCAGATTACATGTTTCGTGCAGATAATTATCAGACTCAAGTTACAAATGCTGGTAAACACTCAAATACATTTAGTTTTTTAAAAACCACAAAAGTAGTGCACCGGGCCTTTACTAGTCCTGTATTCCACCCATGTCTGTTTATAAAGCTAGGTTTAGGCAAAACCCTAATGCAGAGCCAAATACTGAAACTAGTCCATATTCAGGGCTGGGGAATCCAATCTGTCTCTCATGGGAAAATTGGAACTGCACTCCCAGTCTCCCAGACAACTCAATGACTGTTTACGTTCCAGGAGAGACCACAAACTGATGCTTCTACAAACACACTCATTTACGCACACACGAACGTACACACGCACACATACAAACATTCCAGGAGAACCCACCAACTGATCTCTCTGATTGGCAGAATTTGTTTTGCTCGTTCTGTTGATTTCAGCTTTCTGATGCAATTTTTGTACAGGAATTGGTCTTTGTTTCTGTTTTGTGTGACTGTATTTGTGAGAAAAAGAGAGCGAGAGAGAGACAGAGAGAGAGAGGAAGAGAGATTAAGAGAGAAAGACAGAGAGGGAGAGGAAGAGAGCGACAGAGAAGCAGAGAGAGAGAGAGATCAGTGAAGAACAAACACCATTGTAAATACAACCCATATTTATGTTCATTTATTTTCCCTTTTGTACTTTAACCATTTGCACATTGTTACAACACTGTATATATACATAATATGACATTTGAAATGTCTTTATTCTTTTGGAACTTCTGTGAGTGTAATGTTTACTGTTCATTCTGATTGTTTATTTCACTTTTGTTTATTATCTACTTCACTTGCTTTAGCAATGCTAACATATGTTTCCCATGCCAATAAAGCCCCTTGAATTGAATTGAATTGAGAGAGAGAGAGATGTCAAGAGATGAAACAAGAGAAGAGTCCCCTCAGCCAGCTGGTTCTGAGGCTCAGTTCACTAACCCAAACCAACCCCATAGAGCCTCAGGACAGCACTCAGCCAGCTGGTTCTGAGGCTCAGTTCACTAACCCAGACTATCTGACCACTGTGACTGATAGAAAACTGAGGAAAACACTGACTAGGTACAGACTCAGTGAGCACAGTCTGGCTATAGAGACCGGTCGTCACAGGCAAACCTGGCTGCCCAGAGAGGACAGGCTGTGCTCACTCTGCTCCAGGGGAGAGGTAGAGACAGAGCTGCATTTCCTAGTACACTGTGACAAATACTCAGACCTAAGAGAATATTTATTTCCCAAAATTATAACTCAATACAAAGAATTTGAAACTACAGTATAATAGATGAAGAAAAAATCTAATATTTATTGGGTGAAAAGCCAAAATGTGCAATGTAATGTGGATAATATTTCCCATCTTGTTTTGTTTTGTCATGTGTCTTCTCAGTCATGTTGACACTGGTCTACTACCATGGCTTTAATGTATTGTTGTTCTCATTAATACTGTTGTTGTAGTTGTTGTTAATGGTAATCCCATGTCCACTACTTCTACTATTAATATTGAGAGAGAGAGAGAGAGAGAGAGAGAGAGAGAGAGAGAGAGAGAGAGAGAGAGAGAGTTTTTGTGTATTTGGATGCTAATCCTTGCTGTTGAATGTTGTGACTGGAATACAGATTGATATGAGAGCAGTGGTGTCTGATGGAAACAACAAAACATAATGTCACACCACTTTTCACACTTAAAACCCTGAACCAGGAGCACAGAAAACCGAGACACTGGGGAAATGGACGAGCTAGGAGCGCTAGGATATATCCAGTCTGAACACAAGCCTAGTCAATGTGTACCAGCTGGGTGCTCTAACCTTGGTAGGCAGGGCAATAAAAAGACACATTGAGCTTCCCTGTCCTCTTGTCCTCTCCCAGGTATGTTCATTCATTCCTGCACTAGTCACCAACAGTGGGCTAGCTATAACACTGAGCCTAGTCCCATACTAAGCTCTCGTACTTTCTCCTCCCCAGGAATGACTGTTGACCTGTCTGTTTCCCAGGCACAAGTCTGACCGTATGTCTTCCTCTCTGTATCTCTTCCCCAGTCATGCGTCCGTTCATCGCTGACGAGGACGTTGGGGTGTTTGAGAGTTTCCTGCACTGTCCTTCTGTCTCCTCACTAAAATAACCCATCATAACAACTTCTATTTTTATAATATTTATATAACATTATAAAAAGGTATTATAACTGTTCCACTGTCTGTTCCTCTTTAGACATTCTAACTGTTCCACTGTCTATTCCTCTATAGACATTCTAACTGTTCCACTGTCTGTTCCTCTATAGACATTCTAAATGTTCCACTGTCTGTTCCTCTTTAGACATTCTATCTGTTCCACTGTCTGATCCTCTAAAAGAATTCTAACAGTTTGTTCCTCTATAGACATTCTAACTTTTCCACTGTCTGTTCCTCTATAGACATTCTAACTGTTCCACTGTCTGTTCCTCTATAGACATTCTAACTGTTCCACTGTCTGTTCCTCTATAGACATTCTAAATGTTCCACTGTCTGTTCCTCTATAGACATTCTAAATGTTCCACTGTCTGTTCCTCTATAGACATTCTAACTGTTCCACTGTCTGATCCTCTATAGACATTCTAACTGTTCCACTGTCTATTCCTCTATAGACATTCTAACTGTTCCACTGTCTGTTCCTCTATAGACATTCTAAATGTTCCACTGTCTGTTCCTCTATAGACATTCTAACTGTTCCACTGTCTGTTCCTCTAGACATTCTAACTGTTTGTTCCTCTATAGACATTCTAACTGTTCCATAATCTGTTCATCTATAGGCGTACTAACTGTTCCACTGTTTGTTCCTCAATAGGCATTCTAACTGTTCCACTGTCTGTTCCTCTATAGACATTCTAACTGTTCCACTTTCTATTCCTCTATAGGCATTCTAACTGTTCCACTGTCTATTCCTCTATAGACATTCTAACTGTTCCACTGTTTGTTCCTTAATAGGCATTCTAACTGTTCCACTGTGTATTCATCTATAGACATTCTAACTGTTCCACTGTCTGATCCTCTATAGACATTCTAACTGTTCCACTGTCTATTCCTCTATAGACATTCTAACTGTTCCACTGTCTGTTCCTCTATAGACATTCTAACTGTTCCACTGTCTGTTCCTCTATAGACATTCTAAATGTTCCACTGTCTGTTCCTCTATAGACATTCTAACTGTTCCACTGTCTGTTCCTCTATAGACATTCTAAATGTTCCACTGTCTGTTCCTCTTTAGACATTCTATCTGTTCCACTGTCTGATCCTCTAAAAGAATTCTAACAGTTTGTTCCTCTATAGACATTCTAACTTTTCCACTGTCTGTTCCTCTATAGACATTCTAACTGTTCCACTGTCTATTCCTCTATAGACATTCTAACTGTTCCACTGTCTGTTCCTCTATAGACATTCTAACTGTTCCACTGTCTGTTCCTCTATAGACATTCTAAATGTTCCACTGTCTGTTCCTCTATAGACATTCTAACTGTTCCACTGTCTGTTCCTCTAGACATTCTAACTGTTTGTTCCTCTATAGGCATTCTAACTGTTCCATCATCTGTTCATCTATAGACATTCTAACTGTTCCACTGTCTGTTCCTCTAGACATTCTAACTGTTTGTTCCTCTATAGACATTCTAACTGTTCCATAATCTGTTCATCTATAGGCGTTCTAACTGTTCCACTGTTTGTTCCTCAATAGGCATTCTAACTGTTCCACAGTCTGTTCCTCTATAGACATTCTAACTGTTCCACTTTCTATTCCTCTATAGACATTCTAACTGTTCCACTGTTTGTTCCTTAATAGGCATTCTAACTGTTCCACTGTGTATTCATCTATAGACATTCTAACTGTTCCACTGTCTGTTGATCTATAGGAGAGTAGGGAGAAAGGAGAGGAGAGAGGAGGATGTAAGAATATGGTTAATGTTAAGGGTTAATGTTAAGGTTAGGGTTAGTGTTAAGGGTTAATGTTAAGGTTAGGGTTAATGTTAAGGTTAGTGTTAAGGTTAGTGTTAAGGTTAGGGTTAGGGTTAAGGTTAGGGTTAATGTTAAGGGTTAGTGTTAAGGTTAGGGTTAATGTTAAGGGTTAATGTTAAGGGTTAGGGATAGGGTTAAGGTTAGGGTTAAGGGTTAGTGTTAAGGTTAGTGTTAAGGTTAGTGTTAAGGTTAGGGTTAAGGTTAGGGTTAGTGTTAAGAGTTAGTGTTAAGGTTAGGGTTAAGGTTAGGGTTAAGGTTAAGGTTAAGGGTTAGTGTTAAAATTAATGTTAAAATTAGTGTTAGTATTAAAAATTAAATATTAAATTAAATATTAAAATTAAAATTAAAATTATAAATTAAATATTAAGAATTAAATATTAAGAATTAGTATTAAAATTATATTAATAATTATATTAAAAATTAAAATTAAAAATTAAATATTAAAATTAAATATTAAATTAAAATTAAAATTATAAATTAAATATTAAATTAAATATTAAATTAGTATTAAAAATTAAATATTAAAAATTAAATATTAAGAATTAAAATTAAAATTAAATATTAAAATTAAATATTAAATTAAAATTAAAATTATAGAATTAAATATTAAATTAAATATTAAATTAGTATTAAATTAAAATTAAAATTAAAATTAAATATTAGTATTAAAAATTAAATATTAAAATTAAATATTAAATTAAAATTAAAATTAGAATTAAAATTAAAAATTAAGAATTAAATATTACAATTAAAATTAAATATTAAATTATTATTAGAGAATTAAAATTAAAAATTAAATTAAATATTAGAATTAAAATTAAATATTAAATTAAAATTAAAAATTAAATTAAATATTAAATTAAAATTCTAATTAAAATTAGTATTAAAAATTAAAATTAAAATTAAAATTAAATTAAAATTAAATTAAAATTAATATTAAAAATTAAATATTAAATTAAAATTAGTATTAAATTAAATATTAAATTAAAATTAAATATTAAAATTAATATTAAATTAAAATTAAATATTAAATTAAATATTAAATTAAGATTAATATTAAAATTAATATTAAAAATTAGTATTAAAAATTAAATATTAGAGAATTAAAATTACAATTAAAATTAGAATTAAATTAAAATTAAATATTAAAAATTAAATATTAAATATTAAAAATTAAATATTAAGAATTAAATATTAAATTAAAATTATAAATTAAATATTAAGAATTAGTATTAAAATTAAATATTAAAAATTAAATATTAAAAATTAGTATTAAAAATTAAATATTAAATTAAATATTAAATTAAAATTAAATTAAATATTCTAATTAGTATTAAAAATTAAATATTAAATTAAATATTAAATTAAAATTAAAATTAAAATTAGGGTTAATTAAATATTAATTAGTGTTAAAAATTAAATATTAAATTAAGTATTAAATTAAAATTAAAATTAAGGTTAGGGTTAAGGGTTAAGGTTAGTGTTACGGTTAGGGTTAGTGTTAAGGTTATTGTTAAGGATAGGGTTAGGGTTAGGGTTAAGGTTAGGGTTAGTGTTAAGTTAGTGTTAAGGTTAGGGTTAGTGTAAGGTTAGTGTTAAGGGTTACTGTTAAGGTTAGTGTTAAGTTAGTGTTAAGGTTAGGGCTAATGTTAAGGTTTGATTAGGGGGGTGGCAGGGAGAGCATGGGGGTGTTCCTCTATAGGCCACAGAGACATAGAGGAGGAGGATTATTTTCTCGCCATTGCTCAACATCCATTTACGTTGAGACTGGTGTTTTGCGGGTACTATGTAATGAAGCTGCCAGTTGAGGACTTGTGAGGCATCTGTTTCTCAAACTAGACATTCTAACGTACTTGTCCTCTTGCTCAGTTGTGCACTGGGGCCTCCCACTACTCTTTCTATTCTGATTAGAGACAGTTTGCGCTGTTCTGTGAAGGGAGTAGTACACAGCGTTGGCAATTTCTCGAAAGGAATAGCCTTCATTTCTCAGAACAAGAATAGACTGACGAGTTCCAGAAGAAAGGTATTTGTTTCTGGCCATTTTGAGCCTGTAATCAAACCCACAGAAGCTGATGCTCCAGATACTCAACTAGTCTAAAGAAGGCCAGTTTTATTACATCTTTAATCAGAACAACAGTTTTCAGCTGTGCTAACATAATTGCAAAAGGGTTTTCTTATGATCAATTAGCCTTTTAAGATGATAAACTTGGATTAGCTAACACAACGTGCCATTGGAACACAGGAGTGATGGTTGCTGATAATGGGCCTCTGTACGCCTATGTAGATATTCCATAACAAAATCTGCTGTTTCCAGCTACAATAGTCATTTACAACATTAACAATGCCTACACTGTATTTCTGATCAATTTGATGTTATTTTAATGGACAAAAAATTTGCTTTTCATTCAAAAACAAGGACATTTCTAAGTGACCCCAAACTTTGAATGGTAGTGTATGTTAACATTGCCAAAGCAAGTGAAGAAGATAAAAAAGTGAAATATACATTACAAATTAACAGTAAACATTACACTCACAAAGGCTTCAAAAGAATAAAGACATTTCTAATGTCATATTATGTCTATATACAGCATTGTAACGATGTGCAAATAGTTTAACTCCTTTAAGTACAAAAGGGAAATAAATAAACATAAATATGGGTTGTATTTACAATGATGTTCATTCTTCACTGGTTGCCATTTTCTTGTGGCAACAGGTCACACATCTTGCTGCTGTGATGGCACACTGTGGTATTTCACCCAGTAGATATCGGGGAGTTTATCAAAATTGGGTTTGTCTTCGAATTCTTTGTGGGTCTGTGTAATCTGAGGGAAATATGTGTCTCTAATATGGTCAAACATTTGGCAGGAGGTTAGGAAGTGCAGCTCAGTTTCCACCTCATTTTGTGGGCAGTGTGCACATAGGCTGTCTTCTCTTGAGAGCCAGGTCTGCTTTTCTCAATAGCAAGGCTATGCTCACTGAGTCTTTACATAGTCAAAGCTTTCCTTAAGTTTGGGTCAGTCACATGGTCAGGTATTCTGCCACTGTGTACTCGCTGTTTAGGACCAAATAGCATTCTAGTTTGCTCTGTTTTTTTTGTTAATTCTTTCCTATCCTGGGGCTCTGTGGGGTCTGTTTGTGTTTGTGAACAGAGTCGCAGAACCAGCTTGTTTAGGGGACTCTTCTTCAGGTTCATCTCTCTGTAGGCAATGGCTTTGTTATGGAAGGTTTGGGAATCACTTCCTTTTAGGTGGGTGTAGAATTTAACGGCTATTTTCTGGATTTTGATCATTAGCGGGAATCGACCTATTTCTGCTCTCCATGCATTATTTGGTGTTTTATGTTGTACACTGAGAATATTTTTTGCAGTTTGTCCCATTTAGTGAATTCTTTGTTGGTGAGCGGACCCAAAACCTCACAACCATGAATGGCAATGGGTTCTATAACTGATTCAAGTATTTTTAGCCAGATCCTAATTGGTATGTCGAATTTTATGTTCCTTTTGATTGCATAGAAGGCCCTTTTTGCCTTGTCTCTCAGATCGTTCACAGCTTAGTGGAAGTAACCTGTGGCGCTGATGTTTAGGCCGAGGTATGTATAGTTTTGTGTGTGCTCTAGGGCAAAGATGTCTAGATGGAATTTGAAAATGTGGTCCTGGCACCTGGATCTTTTTTGGAACACCATTATTTTTGTCTTACTGAGATTTACTGTCAGGGCCCAGGTCTGACAGAATCTGTGCAGAAAATCTAGGTGCTGCTGTAGACAATCCTTGGTTGGTGACAGAAGCACCAGATCATTAGCAAACAGTAGACATTTGACTTCAGATTCTAGTAGGGTGAGGCTGTGTTCTGCAAGACTATTCTAGTGCCCTTGCCAATTCGTCGATAGACATGTTGAAGAGGGTGGGGCTTAAGCTGCATCCCTGTTTCACCCCACGGCCGCGTGGAAAGAAATGTGTGTGTTTTTTTGCCAATTTCACCCGCACACTTGTTGTTTGTGTACATGGATTTTATAACGCCGTATGTTTTTCCCCCATAACCAATTTCCATCAATTTGTATAGCAGACCCTCATGCCAAATTGAGTCAAAAGCTTTTTTGAAATCAACAAAGCATGAGAAGACTTTGCCTTTGTTTTTGTTTTGGCTTGTTCGTTTGAGCAATTAGTGTATACAGTGTGAATATGTGGTCTGTCGTACGGTAATTTGGTAAAAAGACAATTTGACATTTGCTCAGGTACATTGTTTTCACTGAGGAAATTAAGGGTCAGCCACACAATCAGCCACAGGGCCAGCCACATGGTCAGCCACAGGGTCAACCACAGTGCAAGCGCACCTGGAACAGTTTTGGGGATTAAATGCCTTGTGCAAGGGCACAACGGCAGTAGGTAACACCTCAGTCATGAGGCTGAGTGGCCATCTTTTCCTTTCCATATCAGTAGTTTAAAACTTCTTAGGGAAAGCCCCCTTTTTTTTTCACCTAAAATGACATACCCAAATCTAACTGCATGTGGCTCAGGCCCTGAAGCAAGGATATGCAAATTCTTGGTACCATTTGAAAGGAAACAATTTGAAGTTTTGTGGAAAAGTGAATTGAATGTAGGAGAATATAACACAATAGATCTGGTAGAAGAAAAATACAAAGAAGAAAACAACCTTTTCCTTTTTTTCTACCACCATCTTTGAAATGCAACAGAAATGTCCCACGTCTAGCCATCACTCTGGTTGTAATTCCGACGGTAACTTGACGGATGACTTGAAGTACGAGCAAACTACACGACATTTAGTGTGAAGTCACCCAGGTACATTTGGGCAAGTCGTGATAGAGACATTTACATGAACATTATATTTTTCTGAAAGAATATCGTCAAATCTGTATATTTGGACTTTGATTTAGCTTTTTCCAGTATTAGTAGCCATATTATATGTTCAACATTTGCAAAACAACCCGTTTTCATAACTTCATAACTCTCCATATTCTTATAATTTTTGTCCTAAAGGAAAAGGATGGCTGTCGCACAAGGTTAGCAGCTACAGTTTACAACAGATACTAGGATTTTACCGGGTACTCTCATAAAGCCCAGCTCATTGGCTATCTAGCTAGCTTTGTTTGACCCCAATTGGTGCTTAGTTACAGTCAATCAAATGAAGACCGCCAGCGTCATCAGCGTGCCATGAAGGCGTCGCTCTCTGACCAAATATGGTGTCCTATAGGATATACGACACCCCTAATGATATAGTGAAGTCTTGTTACCTTCTAGGATCTCTGAGGAATACATACGAACGTGATTTGACTGGTTGAAACAACGTTTAGGGTGAGATTTTTACAGATTCCTTTCTTTTAAAATTCCTTTTTTTGCAAATTCTTTGCAAATTATTTCTTTGCTATATGGACCTTTTTAGGATATGAAAAATAATTTTATCTAACAAAACAACACTTCATGTTATCTCTGGGACCCTTTGGGTAATAAATAAGAGCAGGATTTCAGAATGTAAGAACACATTTCACCTTCACAGGTGAATTTATCACACCTATCGTGGTGAAAAAGGTTTTTTGTTGTTAGGTGCGCTCCTCAAACAATAGCATGGCATTTTTCGCAGTAATAGCTACTGTGAAATCAGACAGTGCAGTTAGATTAACAAGAATTTAAGCTTTCAGCAGATATAAGACACTTATATGTACCGACATTTGTTGTGTCTCTAAAATCTGCGATCGTGACACAAGGCCCTGCATGATTTACAACTGTTCCGTTGACTGGGCACCGATCCCTAAGACGTTTTAACTATCAGTGAGGTCATGAGGCTTGAGAGGCCATATTTTCCTTTCCATATCAGTAGTTTAACTATCAGTGAGGATGTAGTGAGTCACCAAATGAGCGGTAAACATTCCTTTGTCCCTCTCTCCTTTAGCTATGAGTCAGATCACAGAGAATGTAGACGCTCAGTTTTTCAGTGTCCCCTTGACTGGCCTTTGGAGATGGGGAGAGGGAGAGGGAGAGAGAGAGAGAGAGAGAGAGAGAGAGAGAGAGAGAGAGAGAGAGAGAGAGAGAGAGAGAGAGACAACAGAGGGATGCAACAGAGAGACCAGAGAGACAGAGAGAGACCAGAGAGACAGAGGGATGCATCAGAGAGAGACCAGAGAGACAGCAGAGGGAGGACAGTGATAGTCAGAGAGACAACAGTCCTATATAGTGCACTACTTTTAGTGTTTGTGTTTGGTTTTACTATCCTTGTGGGTACCAGAAGTCGTCACAAGGATAGTAAAACAAAATGGGGACATTTCTCCGGTGCCAACAAGAAAAATAGAGCCTATTTTAGGGATTAGGTTAGGTTAAGGTTTGGGTTAGGTTAGGGAAAATATGATTTTGAATGGGAATCAAATGTTTGGTCCCCACAAGGATAGTAAAACAAACGTGTGTGTGTGTGTGTGTGTGTGTGTGTGTGTGTGTGTGTGTGTGTCAGAGGACAAAGTATCATTGCAGAAAATCATCAGCAGAGGATTTTGAGGATTATTTCTTCACTGGTCTTCATTATTACCTCATCTACTAATATCTGTCACAGATGTCTCAACGGCCTTCGCTAACCGACTAATGTAAACGTCAAAAAGATAGAAGTGTCCTTCTTGTTAATAACACAATATTATTATATAGTTATTGAGAAAATAGGTTTTGTATTGTCAAATGTACCGTAGAAGCCTAAATAGGCCACTGAGCTGCAGTTCATTATTCGTGTCCATCTGAAGTCTAGTAAAATTGCTATTTTCTCAAAATGTTAGAATGTTTAGACCGATCTCAGCTATCTCTCTGGTCCGTCTGTTTTATTTTGTAATGTTATTTATATATATATATATTTCTATTAGTCCCTGTCGTCCAATAGAAAGCTTAGGGGGCGTGAACACGTCGAATGCCTTGACAGCTCGAGATACTTCCTCGGTGGAGAATGGCGGCTGCCGCCTGCAGTCCGTTGGTTACCGACACTACCAACCCGCGGAAAGATCACCGGAGGAAAAGTAGAGATTCACGGCGGAGACAAGCAGCTCTCTTTTTCCTTAGTAACATTTCACTAGATGGACGGCCAGTACAACAGACATACCATGGAAACCGAGACAGCGAGTTGCTGGGGGGCGATACCGGGACGACAGTGACCGGGATGTTAACCGTATCTAGCTATGGGACCTTCACTAACCTACCGACGTCTGTGAGCTGCGGGGTCGTTAGCGCCGTTCCGAGACTCGGAGTCATCACTGTCCCGCCTATCCTTGTTCTGCCTTCGGACTCGTTCAGTGATGGGACCACGGAGGTATTTCTGGAGAGGCGAGGGGGATCGTTTTCCTCGCAGGGAAACCTCCTCTCTCCCTCGGCTCTCCTCCCTACTCCACTCGGACGGCGGAAGTCCTCCACGTTGCTGTCGGTCCACAGTTGTAATTCGGTGACTTCGGAATCGGGACGGAGGTGAGTTTAGTGTCCCGGAGGCACAGGTTGTAGTGCTCTGTGTCTGGGATCGTTTGTAATGACACCTCTACTCAGTCCTTTCTGTCTGTATCCCTCGGCTTGTCGTTTCAACTGTATCCACGTGTTTGTGAGTCTTGATACGTTGTAGCGTCGATACATGATACAATGTTTCATTTTAACCAGACAACAAACCATCAGTTGGTTACATTGTATATTCTCTCGACAGGCTACTTTGTTAATGTAACAAGCAGCTAGACAGGCCATCTTACTAAGTTCAGTTAGACTGGACTGAATGTATCGTTTTACACACAGACATCAACTGGTTACGTTGTCTCATCCCGACTTGCTGTAATACTTTACTATTACATGAACCAGGTCAATTATAGTGTTTTCACGTACAGGGCATTAGGGAGATTTTCACTCTCCTTGACTTTTCCCACATTGTGTTACTTTACAGCCTTATTCTAAAATTGATTAAATAGTTTTTCCCCCCCTTAATCAATCTACACACAATACCCCATAATGACATCACAATGCACCATAATGACATCACAATGCCCCATAATGACATCACAATGCCCCATAATGACATCACAATGCCCCATAATGACATCACAATACCCCATAATGACAAAGCAGGTTTTTAGATTTTTTTGCAAATGTATATGTGTATATATATATATATATAAACTGATCACATTTACATAAGCATTCAGACCTTTTACTCAGTACTTTGTTGAAGCACCTTTGGCAGCGATTACTCTTTGTATTCACACTGCCCTTGCCTTTGAATAAGGACTCAAGTATTTTGCCAGATCACTTCACCTATTTTGTGGACTGAGTCCTCTTTGCATTCACATTGCTATGTGTAGAAAGGAACCAAGATCTTTTTCCAACATTCACTCAATGCATTCTGGGTTTTTACCATGTGCAGGACAAGCCATTCCATCAGAATGTGTTATCACACAGCTAGATATACCTACTGACATTTATGAAGCTAATAGACTGCATTTAGTTAAAAGATTAGATAACAATCGTAGTCAGACGATACTTTTAACATGTAGATATTATTTGTAACAGAATAAATAGCAGAAGAATAACTGCACAGTAATTGAGAATTGTACACCCAATATAGGCTACTTCCCCTATAATTAAGCAATAAGACAGGGAGAGGGTGGTATATGGCCAATATACCACGGCTAAAGGCTGTTGTTATAATAGTAGTCTAGTGTGAGGGGCGACGGCAGTAGTCTAGTGTATGGTGTTATAACAGTAGTCTAGTGTATGGTGTTATAACAGTAGTCTAGTGTATGGTGTTATAACAGTAGTCTAGTGTATGGTGTTATAACAGTAGTCTAGTGTGAGGGGCAACGGCAGTAGTCTAGTGTATGGTGTTATAACAGTAGTCTAGTGTATGGTGTTATAACAGTAGTCTAGTGTATGGTGTTATAACAGTAGTCTAGTGTATGGTGTTATAACAGTAGTCTAGTGTATGGTGTTATAACAGTAGTCTAGTGTGAGGGGTTATAACAGTAGTCCAGTGTATGGTGTTATAACAGTAGTCTAGTGTATGGTGTTATAACAGTAGTCCAGTGTATGGTGTTATAACAGTAGTCTAGTGTATAGGTTTATAACAGTAGTCTAGTGTATGATGTTATAACAGTAGTCTTGTGTTTGGTGTTATAACAGTAGTCTAGTGTATGGTGTTATAACAGTAGTCTAGTGTATGGTGTTGTAACAGTAGTCTAGTGTATGGTGTTATAACAGTAGTCTAGTGTATGGTGTTATAACAGTAGTCTAGTGTATGGTGTTATAACAGTAGTCTAGTGTATGGTGTTATAACAGTAGTCTAGTGTATGGTGTTATAACAGTAGTCTAGTGTATGGTGTTATAACAGTAGTCTAGTGTATGGTGTTATAACAGTAGTCTAGTGTATGGTGTTATAACAGTAGTCTAGTGTATGGTGTTATAACAGTAGTCTAGTGTTTGGTGTTATAACAGTAGTCTAGTGTATGGTGTTATAACAGTAGTCTAGTGTATGGTGTTATAACAGTAGTCTAGTGTATGGTGTTATAACAGTAGTCTAGTGTGAGGGGCGGGAATCACAAGGGAACCTGGGGAGCTTCATGTTCACATTGCCCTAAAAAAGGGCACCTTTTGAGGGGTCTGAGTTCCTTCTTGGGGGTGTTCTGCACAAAAAATAGAGCAAACCACACTGAGTTCACAGAAATTGGCTGAAAAGGAACCACTACTTAAAGAAGCTTTGCTGTGATTGGGCAATACCCTATATGCTACTTGTATTTCCATTTCGTTGACGAAAACGTGTATTATTTGTCAATCACTTCTCCAAAATAAAATAAGCAACCAGGTCAACTGCAGTTTCTTCTCTCACACACACACACACACACAGACACACTCACACAGACTTCTACTGTAGCCTATGTGCATAGCTAGTCTACAGAGCTATGGATGATTGTGGTACGACAGGCACACTGTGTGTTTACATCAGGGGTTGGAACCCCCTGTTTTACACTACTCATGTACTGGATCTGCCCAAATGTAGTGCAATATGAACGGAAACAGGGTGCTATTTGGGATGCTGGCCGTCTATGCCACAAAGGGGGACTGTGGTGGATTGCCTGCTCATTTAAAACAGTTAGGCACAGGTTAGCAGCGTTTATGGCAACCCACTCGTACACCCATTTAGACGTTGGGGTTGAAATGTTTGGTGGAGTCTACAGTTTGTGGGGGCTTTTATAATGTGCCAACTTTAGACTTTCCATGCAGGGGTTTTGTCAGGTGACTTGTCTCACAGCATCGCCGTTAGGTAGGATAGATTGTATTGCAATATAATGTGTTTTGATGTATTTTGGACTATTTTTCAATGATGTTTACAAGTAAACATCATTGAAAAATGGTCCAAAATACATCAAAAGCATATTATATTGCATACCTTTTGTATGTTCTGGGTCCTGTCTAATTCTTTCTGCAAGCGGTTGAATTGCCAGTGCAAACAGGAGGGGGGAGAGAGAGGACCTGCGTGTCTTGTGCCTCTTTCTAAAGCAATTTCATCAGATCATGTATTATTTGTGTATATTTTTATTATGGACATTTTTATATAATATGTTAATTGTAGTTATTATTTCAGTTGGAATGTTGAACGCTTCCCACATTTTTAATAGAAACCACCGTTCGAGATGGTCATAAAGCCTTTTCGGCATTCAACAGCCGTTATTGATAAATCCTGATCTTGTTTTTTAGCGTATTGTATTACATTGAAACATGTTCTTGAATTTGTTTCTAAGTGTCCAGTTTTAATAAACCCTGTTCGGTTAATGTGTGTCAAGGCTTGTAGGACTTTTGCCATTTCTGTTGCTTCTGAGCTTTGTTATTATTTTATCGTTGCAATTTATTTATACTTGTGGGTCTGTAATCAGCAGGGGACTCTCCAGATCTTCCCAATTTTTTTAAATCTAACTGAAATAACGGTTTGATACATGGAACTAGGAAGTACTGAATTGAGTGACGTGTGTTGTCATTTGAGTAAGTAGGCGCGCAACTTTGTCCCCCAAAAATGTTGAATAGAATTCTATGGGAAAGCCATCCATTCCCTGTGCTTTTCACCATGCGAATGTTTTAACTGTCTAATTATTTATGTTTGGATGATATCTGTTTTTAGCGATTTTTGTCTGCTCACAGCTGCTTCAGGAGAGTGGAGTCTGAGACGGCTGTAGGGTCAGTCACAGCTGCTTCAGGAGAGTGGAGTCTGAGACGGCTGTAGGGTCAGTCACAGCTGCTTCAGGAGAGTGGAGTCTGAGACGGCTGTAGGGTCAGTCACAGCTGCTTCAGGAGAGTGGAGTCTGAGACGGCTGTAGGGTCAGTCACAGCTGCTTCAGGAGAGTGGAGTCTGAGAAGGCTGTAGGGTCGGTCACACTGTTGTGTAATTCAGATTTATATAGAAGATTTTTAAAATGGTCATTCATCGCATGGTTGTTTCTAATGCGTTTTGTATCTTGATGTTTTCAAATGATAACTGGTTTGACGTGTATTCGTTTTGTGAGGGCTGTTAGACGTTTACCAGGTTTAGTTTCCATGAAGTACTGTGCTTTATGTGAGTTTAACTTGTAGTTGTTGACTCTCTTCATTCAGTAAAATATCATATTCCTGATTTAGGTTTCAGACATTTTATTTTCTTCTTTACCTTGTGAAGATATTTTATTGGCTTTTTTTTCTAAAATAGTTTTTTTCTTTAATGTTAGTTTCTAACTCGATTGAACTTTTGCTCTATGTTGTTAGTCAGCCAGCTGGGTCACAGTGTGGTTGTTAACCTGCGTGTATAGAGTCAGCCAGCTGGGTCACAGTGTGGTTGTTAACCTGCCTGTATAGAGTCAGCCAGCTGGGTCACAGTGTGGTTGTTAACCTGCCTGTATATAGTCAGCCAGCTGGGTCACAGTGTGGTTGTTAACCTGCATGTATAGAGTCAGCCAGCTGGGTCACAGTGTGGTTGTTAACCTGCATGTATAGAGTCAGCCAGCTGGGTCACAGTGTGGTTGTTAACCTGCCTGTATATAGTCAGCCAGCTGGGTCACAGTGTGGTTGTTAACCTGCCTGTATAGAGTCAGCCAGCTGGGTCACAGTGTGGTTGTTAACCTGCCTGTATAGAGTCAGCCAGCTGGGTCACAGTGTGGTTGTTAACCTGCGTGTATAGAGTCAGCCAGCTGGGTCACAGTGTGGTTGTTAACCTGCGTGTATAGAGTCAGCCAGCTGGGTCACAGTGTGGTTGTTAACCTGCGTGTATAGAGTCAGCCAGCTGGGTCACAGTGTGGTTGTTAACCTGCATGTATAGAGTCAGCCAGCTGGGTCACAGTGTGGTTGTTAACCTGCCTGTATAGAGTCAGCCAGCTGGGTCACAGTGTGGTTGTTAACCTGCCTGTATAGAGTCAGCCAGCTGGGTCACAGTGTGGTTGTTAACCTGCGTGTATAGAGTCAGCCAGCTGGGTCACAGTGTGGTTATTAGCCTGCGTGTATAGAGTCAGCCAGCTGGGTCACAGTGTGGTTGTTAACCTGCATGTATAGAGTCAGCCAGCTGGGTCACAGTGTGGTTGTTAACCTGCATGTATAGAGTCAGCCAGCTGGGTCACAGTGTGGTTGTTAACCTGCGTGTATAGAGTCAGCCAGCTGGGTCACAGTGTGGTTGTTAACCTGCCTGTATAGAGTCAGCCAGCTGGGTCACAGTGTGGTTGTTAACCTGCCTGTATAGAGTCAGCCAGCTGGGTCACAGTGTGGTTGTTAACCTGCGTGTATAGAGTCAGCCAGCTGGGTCACAGTGTGGGGGGTCAATGTCAATGTCACCATTATTAGTCAGTTGTACAACCGAATGCCTTCAACCGAAATGTTTCTTCCGCATTTAACCCAACCCCTCTGAATCAGAGAGGTGCGGGGGGCTGCCTTAATCGACATCCACGTCTTTGGCGCCGGGGAACAGTGGGTTAACTGCCTTGTTCAGGGGCAGAACGACAGATTTTTCCTTGTCAGCTCGGGGATTTGAACTTGCAACCCTCCGGTTACAAGTCCAACGCTCTAACCACTAGGCTACCTGCGGCCCCCGTGTATAGAGTCAGCCAGCTGGGTCACAGTGTGGTTGTTAACCTGCGTGTATAGAGTCAGCCAGCTGGGTCACAGTGTGGTTGTTAACCTGCGTGTATATAGTCAGCCAGCTGGGTCACAGTGTGGTTGTTAACCTGCGTGTATAGAGTCAGCCAGCTGGGTCACAGTGTGGTTGTTAACCTGCCTGTATAGAGTTAGCCAGCTGGGTCACAGTGTGGTTGTTAACCTGCGTGTATAGAGTCAGCCAGCTGGGTCACAGTGTGGTTGTTAACCTGTGTGTATATAGTCAGCCAGCTGGGTCAATAATTTTTTGTGGTCAGTTCAGGTCAATCTCTCACAGTGACGTGTGCGCGATCACACACATACACAACATGATGTCAATCTCACTACAGCAGAACAGCGACAACAAACGCAGCAGGCTTGGAGTTAATTCAGTTCAGCAATTTACCCTGAACCATGTTCCATACATTACCTTGGTGCTTATCACACACTGTTGATGCTAGTTGTAGCTTAATGTTTAATGAGACTGTTGATGCTAGTAGTAGCTTAATGTTTATTGAGACTGTTGATGCTAGTTGTAGCTTAATGTTTAATGAGACTGTTGATGCTAGTTGTAGCTTAATGTTTAATGAGACTGTTGATGCTAGTAGTAGCTTAATGTTTATTGAGACTGTTGATGCTGGTAGTAGCTTAATGTTTATTGAGACTGTTATAGCTAGTTGTAGCTTAATGTTTAATGAGACTGTTGATGCTAGTTGTAGCTTAATGTTTAATGAGACTTTTGATGCTAGTTGTAGCTTAATGTTTAGTGAGACTGTTGATGCTGGTAGTAGCTTAATGTTTAGTGAGACTGTTGATGCAGGTAGTAGCTTAATGTTTATTGAGACTGTTGATGCTAGTAGTAGCTTAATGTTTATTGGGACTGTTGATGCTGGTAGCTTAATGTTTAATGAGACTGTTGATGCTGGTAGTAGCTTAATGTTTATTGAGACTGATGCTAGTAGTAGCTTAATGTTTATTGAGACTGATGCTAGTAGTAGCTTAATGTTTATTGAGACTGATGCTAGTAGTAGCTTAATGTTTATTGAGACTGTTGATGCTAGTTGTAGCTTAATGTTTATTGAGACTGTTGATGCTAGTAGTAGCTTAATGTTTATTGAGACTGTTGATGCTAGTAGTAGCTTAATGTTTATTGAGACTGTTGATGCTAGTTGTAGCTTAATGTTTATTGAGACTGTTGATGCTAGTTGTAGCTTAATGTTTATTGAGACTGTTGATGCTAGTAGTAGCTTAATGTTTATTGGGACTGTTGATGCTAGTTGTAGCTTAATGTTTATTGAGACTGTTATAGCTAGTTGTAGCTTAATGTTTAATGAGACTGTTGATGCTGGTAGTAGCTTAATGTTTATTGAGACTGTTATAGCTAGTTGTAGCTTAATGTTTATTGAGACTGTTGATGCTAGTTGTAGCTTAATGTTTATTGAGACTGTTATAGCTAGTTGTAGCTTAATGTTTAATGAGACTGTTGATGCTAGTTGTAGCTTAATGTTTATTGGGACTGTTTATGCTAGTACCTTAACGTTCACTCGTCAAAGGAAGCCAGAGGGCTAGTAGCCATAGCAAGACGTTTTTTGTAAATAACAATTTGTTCTTAATTGACCTGCCTGGTAAAATTAAATATGTTGTTGCTCATACAAGACAGGTGAGATTAACACACACACAGACCACAGCAGAGGCTGCTCTGTGAGAACAAGCTCTACGCTGGAATCTGAATGACGACATCAGTCTGTCGGGAGGGAGGGAGGGTTTGTTGTTCTTTCTTGTGAAACTTTCACATCTGAAAATGGTCATAGCTTGGCTTTTGACATGGAACTGAAACAAACCACCCCTTACAGCACGATGATGTCACACTGTGAAAGTAGCGTGCCCAGCTAGGACTGTGTGTTGGGGGTGGATGTGGGGTAGTGTGTTTATCCTGACCCGTGTTGACTGTCTTTTGACCTCTGCTCTGCTCTACCCCCTCTCTTCCCAGGCTGTCTTTCTCCAGATCCAAATTAATGAACTCCTGTATAAACACACACACACAGTCTCAGCCTCTAGCCTGCAAAAACATAATGTCTATCTATCTGCTAACAGCCATTCCAGGACAGATAACATGCATGGTCCGTTTTTCTCCAAATACAGGCATTTCTGTCCAATAGACCACTTGTCTGTCTGACCCATTGACCACTGGACGTTTGGAACAAAATCAAAACAATGTAGACTATATAACAGATTTGTCCCAAATGGTAACCTATATAGTGCACTAGTTTTGACCAGGGCCCTTAGAGAATAGGGTGTCATTTGTAATACACCCCTACATGTTGTTGTATTCTCATGATCTTAGCCAGATGTTCATGTAATGTACGTCACAAATGGCACCCCATTCTCCATCCAGTGTCCCAAATGGCACCCTGCTCTCCATCTAGTGTCCCAAATGGCACCCTGCTCTCTATCTAGTGTCCCAAATGGCACCATGTTCTCTATCTAGTGTCCCAAATGGCACCATGTTCTCTATCTAGTGTCCCAAATGGCACCATGTTCTCTATCTAGTGTCCCAAATGGCACCATGTTCTCTATCTAGTGTCCCAAATGGCACCATGTTCTCTATCTAGTGTCCCAAATGGCACCATGTTCTCTATCTAGTGTCCCAAATGGCACCATGTTCTTTATCTAGTGTCCCAAATGGCACCATGTTCTTTATCTAGTGTCCCAAATGGCACCCTGTTCTCTATTTAGTGTCCCAAATGACACCCTCTTCTCTATTTAGTGCTTGGCTCTATTTCACCTCGTAAGCGCGCTCGCTCAGTCCGCGCTAAATGATTGTCTCAGAATCGCTCTCCAAGGACGGTGTTTTGAGGATGACTACCTGCTGACTACCTGCTGCTTCAGAGGACCAAAAAGACCGGAAAGAGAACGCTCTTTAACGTTACCATATATTTGTCTTTATATAAGAACATTTGTTAAATAGGAAGAAATAATGTAGGCTGTTTATAGATTGACGTTGCTAGCTACTGTACTTATTTACCTCAGCCTGTCATGTCAGCTAGCCTGCCACAGTAGCCTGCCAGCTAGCCTGCCAGCTAGCCAGACAGACAGCTAGCCAGACAGTTTTATTTAGCTAACGTTAGCTAGCTAGCTAGCTACTGTAACTGTTATTGTAGCTTTCTGTTTGTATGCATCTTGCACTTCAATGGCATCCCTCAGAGATTTTCTTTTAACTTTCCAACCAGGAGAAGTACAATGAAGGCACCACTGATCTCGACAAGAGGCTCAACGTTAAGCAGTTCTATTAGACACCTGGACGGATTTAGCTGTGTACAACCGTTTTCCATCTAGCTAGTTGGTCATCTATATGTTGCTAGCTATACATATAGTTCAGGGGAGGATGGCTCATAATAATGTCTGGAATGGAGTAAATGTGGTCACCATGGCACATGATCGGTAAGTGTCCCAATTCAAATTTTGCCCTGACAAGTAGTTTTGTAGTGGTTACTTTATTTCACCATTGCAGAGTTAAATATTCTAGAATAGGTGTGTGTGTGTGTGTGTGTGTGTGTGTGTGTGTGTGTGTGTGTGTGTTTCAGTATCCTTACAAATATGAACATTTGCATACTGTATGACACAGATCTGGGTAACAATAAAGTAATCTTCTCTCTAACACGTTTTAAATGTTAGGGGTGGACCTCATTCACGAAATCCAGGAATGGCAACAGCTGGTGTCTGACGGGCGACCGATCACTTTACCAAGTGGATGGTGGCAATACCCATTTAAGGTCAGTACAGTTAAGAGTATGTGCTTAACTCTAAATTCCCTTCTGTAACCCGTTTATTAAAAAAAAAAAGTTAGATTCTGGGCTAAACTTGGAACATTGTTATACTCAGCAGTGTAGTATCTGAGGAGTGAACGGTAAACTAGACTGTTTTTGTTTTACATCACAAGTTAATGGTTTATCCGTAGGAGCCAGATGGCTTTGGAATGTGTTGGGTGGACGGGAGGAAGTCACAGGATTGTTATAGGGGAAGCGGATGGATATCTGTGGATTAGGCAAATGAGGGGTTGAGGTCAGGTCACATCCCCTTTAAGGGAGAAATGATGGTTTTATTATCGTATTACTTAAGTCTTCCTGTGGAACCATAAAATGTAAGGATTGGAGAGGAGGAGGAGTGGCTAATCTGGAGTGTATATATACTGGTGGTGGTGGAAACATGTTTTGTCTGAATGCAGCTGTATTGATCCTCTGGGGAAGAATTAAACTGGTTTAGGCTTTCATAATGTCCATAGAGGTTTTTTTTTTTAATATTTTTTTTTAACTCTGAGAATTAGAGAACCACAGAACCAAAAATAGATGTTATTTTTGTATAATACACATCAAGGATGAGACATCAGGTGGATCCCTGTCTGGGTGTTGGGCAGAACCCCTAGGTCCTGGAGGCCATCAGGTGAACAGGCGAGGCCACCTCCCAAGGCGATGGTGGACATGTTCATTTTATTTTCTGGCCCTCCAAGAGATGTATTTGGAATATGAAATATAATTGCATTTATTCCTGTTATCAATCAAGGTGAGACTGAACATGGACAAGGTTGCAGGAGAAACAGAAGGAGAGCTACCGGAAGAGAATCAAGAAGGGGACCAAGTGCTACGACATCCGGGCGAATTACTTGGTTTGGAAGAAGGACTGAAGGAAGGCAAGACCTGGGGAAACCTCGCTGCTCTTTCACTCCTAGCTGAGGTCACCATCTGTTATAGTGAATATAAAATATCTCAGATAATAACTATTTGCATTTGCACACAAAATAACCTGAAGCTAGTTTTAGTTTCCCTAACACTGATATTTTTCTCTTTGTCTTCCAAGGGTTACCTCGGTGGAAGCCAAACAATCTTCTTGGGACAATCAACCACTTTGAGAGCACTGACGCCCTACACTTCAGTGAAACCCAATGGATCCACCTGATGTCCTCCAGGACCTAGGGGTTCTGCCCAACACCCAGACAGGGATCCACCTGATGTCCTCCAGGACCTAGGGGTTCTGTCCAACACCCAGACAGGGATCCACCTGATGTCCTCTAGGACCTAGGGGTTCTGTCCAACACCCAGACAGGGATCCACCTGATGTCCTCCATTACCAACCACCTACAGCTACTGTTATTGTCATGTTGTCATTCTCTGCTAAGAATAATGTTTTGCTCTGTCATACTGGGCATGTAATATGTGAGATATACAGATTGACTACAACCACTATCACTGCAAACACTCAGAACAAAGAGAGCCGCAGTGCCTGGACTTTTCTCCCACTTCAAGTCCCCCCTTTCCCGACACTGACTGTCACACGACACGATTCAGTATTTTAGTCTATGATTGCCATGCGAGTGTACAAAAAAAATCGGTGAAAATAAATGAATGACACAACTGTACCAAAAACAATCAATGTTTCTGTATTGAAATCTTTAAATATTACCAGGCTGATGTTCATTATTATACGTTTTATAAGGGATCCTTTGATTGTATTTCTTTGTTCCACATTGTATCCTAGGACCTACATTAGAGATATATATATATATATATATATATCTATGTTCAACCACAAGGGTGTCCTAATGAGCTATGTGAGATAGAAGGGAAAAAAAAAGGAATCCTAATAGGGAACTACTTAACAAAACTTGTTTTAAATAGAGAAATTGTCGTGCAAAATAGGCCGGTGGTAGCCGGTGGTTGACCAATTAGAATTCCTTGCGATAAAACTGGGCCAAACTGTTTCAGGCTCAAGGCCTAGACAAATTCCTCCCATGTCTCTGACCCATTTGATAATTAATTCCCTATTACAGGAAAAAACACTATTTCCATTGATCGTTAATTCCCTCTTGACCGTTAGTCGTCTGCCTTGTGTATTTATCTTCGAAATATTCTTACACTAGCGATTATGAAAAAAACGTCATTTAGGCTGTAATGATCGCCAAAATTCGAATCATTAGGTTGTCTCAACGTTGATATAGCAACGGACGCTAATAGTTCATCAAATCCCATTGCGACGCAGAGGGGGGGGACACTGTTTGGCCAGGGGACATTATTAGGCATGACAGGCCCATTGGGAATAGGGTGCCGTCTGAGACACCAGGAGTTATCAGTCTGCACTTTTCTCACTAAATGGGATAATGTATTTAAATTTATGTCAGCCAACCTTCGACCGCCAAGTAAGAGGAAAATGTTAGGATAGGGATTGTTAATCTGTGATTTAAAGTCATTGCGCAATGCTAAAACTAAACGGATTGTAATTTTCGTTGGCAGTTGGGTTTCAATTTGTCACAGTCAGTCAGTAGGCTCGGCGGTGTCCCAATCCACTAGGATGCTGCCTAGTGCTACAGTCCTAACAGTTGTAAGGGTATTTAAGCTAAAGCCCCAGACGGTGACGTCACACAGCCGCTGATTGACGGCTGGCAGCCCCTGAAACCTTAAACAAAGATCAGCTCACTGATCCTCAGCCAGCTCAGTACCTCTGATTACAAACAACAGATAGACCGACCAAGAGAAGGAGGGGAGGGATGAGGGGGACAGGGAGGAGGGGATAGATGGGGAGGGGATAGAGAGTTACAGAACACAGCAGAGGGAGAATGTCCAGTTCTCAGGGTTATACCTACAGTGCATTCAAAAAGTATTCATACCTCTTGACTTTTTCAACATTTTGTTGGAAGTTACAGCCTTATTCTAAAACGAGTTGAGTGAATTGTTTTTTCTTATCAATCTACCAACAATACCCCATAATAACAAAGCAGAAACAGGTTTTTAGAAATGTTTGCAAATGTATAAAATAAAAAAAATACCTTATTCACGTAAGTATACAGAACCTTTGCTATGAGACTCGAAAGTGAACTCCGGTGCAACCTGTTTCCATTGATCATCCATGAAATGTTTCTACAACTTGATTGGAGTCCACCTGTGGTAAATTCAATTGATTTGGACTTGATTTGGAAAGGCGCACACCTGTCTATATAAAGGTCCCACAGTTGACAGTGCACGTCAGAGCAAAAACCAAGCCATGAGGTCCAAGGAATTGTCCTTAGAGCTCCGAGACAGGATTGTGTCAAGGCACAGATTTGGGGAAGGGGTACCAAAACATTTCTGCAGCATTGAAGGTCCCCGAGAACACAGTGGCCTCCATCATTCTTAAATGGAAGAAGGGGGAGAAGGGCCTCTATGGTCACTCTCACAGAGCTCCAGAGTTTCTCTGTGGAGATGGAAAAACCTTCCAGAATGACATCCATCTCTGCAGCACTCTACCAATCAGGCCTTTATGGTAGAGTGGCCAGACGGAAGCCACTCAGACTATGAGAAACAAGAATCTCTGGTCTGATGAAACCAATATTGAACTCTTTAGTCTGAATGCCAAGCATTGTTTCTGGAGGAAACCTGGCACCATTCCTACTGTGGAGCATGGTGGTGGCAGCATCATGGGGACTGGGAGACTAGTCAGGATCTAGGGAAAGATGAACGGAGCAAAGTACAGAGATCCTTGATGAAAACCTGCTCCAGAACGTTCAGGACCTCAGACTGGGGTGACGGTTCATCTTCCAACAGGACAACGACCCTAAGCACACATCCAAGACAACGCAGGAGTGGCTTCGGGACAAGTCTCTGAATGGAACTTGAACCCGATCAAGGATCTCTGGAGAGACCTGAAAATAGCTGTGCAGCAATGCTCCCCATCCAACCTGACAGAGCTTGACAGGATCTGCAGAGAGCAATGGGAGAAACTCTCCAAATACAGGTGTGCCAAGCTTGTAGCGTCATAACAAAGAAGACTCGATGCTGTAATCTCCGCCAAAGGTGCTTCAACAAAGTCCTGAGTAAATGTGATATTTCAGTTTTCTTATTTATTTTATAAATTTGCAAAAAAATCTAAAAACCTGTTTTTGCTTTTTCGTTATGGGGTAATGTGTGTAGATTGAACACCAGTCTCAACGTCAACAGTGAAGAGGCGATTCCGGGATGCTGGCCATATCTCAGACTGTCCAATAAAAAGAGACGAGGACTTGTGAGGCGTCTGTTTCTCAATCTAGACACTCTAATGTACTTGTCCTCTTGCTCAGTTGTGCACCGGGGCCTCCCACTCCTCTTTCTATTCTGGTTAGAGCCAGTTTGCACTGTTCTGTGAAGGGAGTAGTACACAGCGTTGTACGAGATATTCTGTTTTTTGGAAATTTCTCGCATAAAATAGCCTTAATTTCTCAGAACAAGAATAGACTGACGAGTTTCAGAAGAAAGGTCTTTGTTTCTGGCCATTTTGAGCCTGTAATCGAACCCACAAATGCTGATGCTCCAGATACTCAACTAGGCTAAGGCCAGTTTTATTGGTTCTTTAAAGAGAACAACAGTTTTCAGCTGTGCTAACATAATTGCAAAACGGTTTTCTAATGATCAATTAGCCTTTAAAAATGATAAACTTGGATTAGCTACCACAATGTGCCATTGGAACACAGGAGTGATGGTTGCTGATAATGGGCCTCTGTACGCCTATGTAGATATTCCATTAAAAACTCAGCAGTTTCCAGCTACAAGAGTCATTTACAACATTAACAATGTCATTTTCTTTCAAAAACAAGGACATTTCTAAGTGACCCCAAACTTTTGAACAGTGGTGTATATAATACAAAAAAAACATCTATCTTTCAGAAATGTGTTTCAGAAATGTCCTTTAATTCACCAGAGGCTGAATGTATAAAGCATCGGAGCAAACGAAACATCTCCCACTCTTTCTCAGTATCTATCTCAGTATCTATCTAGCCCATCTATCTGATGTTGTGTGGTCAAAACATTTTCTGATCAAAAATGTTTTGCCTCTATGGCCTATTTATTGCCTACCTCCCTACTCTTCTACATTTGCCGACACTGTACATAGATTTTTCTATTTCTATTTTTATTTTCTTTTGTGTTATTGTCTGTCCATTTGTTTATGTGCATCTCTGTGTTGTTGTTTTTGTCGCACTGCTTTGCTTTATCTTGGCCAAGTCGCATTTGTAAATGAGAACTTGTTCTCAACTGGCCTACCTGGTTAAATAAAGGTTAAATTAAAAAAAGAGTATGACATTGTTGTCGCCCGTTCTGTTGAATGCAATCAGCGTTGAGCTAAACTGAGTGAACTCAGCTGTGAATGGTCCTGGCCTACGAAAAAAAAGGGAAGCCAGTTCGGATTTGGCTTCACACCAATCACATCACATCAGAAGCCAAACACATTGACAGAAAACAACTTCAATTGTTCCATCCCGTTGTCATTGTTCTCCGATGACAAAAAATTGTCCCTTTCCTAAATTAGCCATGGATGAAGACAGGGACTTGTGGTTTTATTTAGTTCTCCGTATTGGCCAATGGTTATAACGGTGATTCTGATCCAACCATTAATTCACACATTGTTGTGCCCCTGGACTGAGAGGATGGAAGTTCAATATGTAGCTAGATGTAGTAGGATAGACTAATGTTGTCTAGCTGGCTTGGCGCATCGTTGCACATGGAAGGAAGTTACGCTAGGGAGCAAGCATTGTAGCCAGGTAGCCTTGGACAACAAAAACTAAGTGTGTAATGTATGACAGACTGTTTAGGCAACATGAAAGAGGAAGATAGCTTTGGCGTTACTCAACAAGTAGGGTGAGTCAACATGTTTTTTCTACTTGCGCACACACACACACACACACACACACACACACACACAGAAATCAGTATCATGGACAGCCACATCCTATTTAGTTTACGTTGATTGGACGCATGTGAAAAATGTTATAAATTGATTTGCATTTTAAAATAAAAAATTATAGACTGATCGTCAAAGTCAAAGTCAAAAGTCAAAGTCACCATTATTAGTCAGTTGTACAACCGAATGCCTTCAACTGAAATGTGTCTTCCGCATTTAACCCAACCCCTTTGAATCAGAGAGGTGCGGGGGGCTGCCTTAATCGACATCCACGTCTTCGGCGCCCGGGGAACAGTGGGTTAACTGCCTTGTTCAGGGGCAGAACGACAGATTTTCACCTTGTCAGCTCGGGGATTTGAACTTGCAACCCTCCGGTTACAAGTCCAACGCTCTAACCACCAGGCTACCTGCCGCACCAAGAGGAAGATTTCTTTGTCAGTGGGCAAACACACAAAATCAGCAGGGGATCAAATACTCCCTCACTGTATGTGTATAACAGACATACCACACAACATAGGGTTCCCAGGAGAGCATATGTGTGTTTTGAAGTTGCGAGAGATTCCCTGAGAACGCCTGCGGAGAGAACGCCTGCATGTGCTGGAATGTTACATTTCTGTCTTTCTGTGGAAAAGACTTTTCCTTCTGCTGATTGATGTGTTTGTTTTACCATCCCCATATAAGCAGAATAGAGTTGTGTGTGCGTGTGTGCGTGTGTGTGTGTGCGCACCTGCGGTAAGGGGATAGAATGCAACTATCTAGCATTCGCCTCAACCCAGCTGAACTAGCCTTTTTGGGGGTGTGTTTTCATGTGTGATTTTTATCCTATGAATTGTCTACTAAAAAGGAATACAGTCCGATAGAAGTAGGGTTTTGGAGTTAGATTAAAGTTGCCACAAGAAAAGGGTAACCAGCTAAGAACAAACACAAATAATGTAAATACCCATATTTATGTTTATTTAATTTCTCTTTTGTACTTTTAACTTTTAACTGTCTTTATTCTTTAGGAACTTTTGTGAGTGTAATGTTTACTGTTCATTTGTATTGTTTATTTTCTCTTTTGTTATCTATTTCACTTGCTTTGGCAATGTAAACATATGTTTCCCAGGGAGGGAGGGGGTTCTACTCAAATCTCAATTTGTTGAAGTCCATCTCAGATTTAATCCTCCCCCCAGAGAACACACACACATGGTGGTCACTGGTTTACATTTTATTGATGGAATAAAACACAAGAAAGTTATAATAATTATGATGTATTCATAAATTAACAGAGAGAGCGCAGCCTATGCTGCTTGCTATTACGGCTGCCATGGGACTATGATGAGTAATTACTGTTGAGACTGGAAACTGTGAATTACACTCCGAGGTGGGTGATCCTTGGCTCTTGACTGCTGTGTTGCCATGTTTCATGACTCTCTACTCTCGTTTTGCCCCACAGTCGGACTCGTAACGTGATGGGCTCCCCCAGACATCGACCTGCAAAGAAGGTCCACTTCATCAAGAACATGAGACAATACGACACACGAGGCAGCAGGTGAGTCTCAGAACACTGACTGAAACACTTCCTGTCTCTCAGAACACTCACTGAAGCCCTTCCTCGTTCTCTCAGAATACTGACTGAAGCCCTTCCTGTCTCTCAGAATACTGACTGAAGCCCTTCCTGTCTCTCAGAATACTGACTGAAGCCCTTCCTCGTTCTCTCAGAATACTGACTGAAGCACTTCCTGTCTCTCAGAATACTGACTGAAGCCCTTCCTGTCTCTCAGAATACTGACTGAAGCCCTTCCTGTCTCTCAGAATACTGACTGAAGCACGTCCTGTCTCTCAGAACACTGACTGAAGCCCTTCCTCGTTCTCTCAGAATACTGACTGAAGCCCTTCCTGTCTCTCAGAATACTGACTGAAGCCCTTCCTGTCTCTCAGAATACTGACTGAAGCCCTTCCGGTCTCTCAGAATACTGACTGAAGCCCTTCCTGTCTCTCAGAATACTGGCTGAAGCCCTTCCTGTCTCTCAGAATACTGACTGAAGCACTTCCTCGTTCTCTCAGAATACTGACTGAAGCCCTTCCTGTCTCTCAGAATACTGACTGAAGCCCTTCCTGTCTCTCAGAATACTGACTGAAGCCCTTCCTGTCTCTCAGAATACTGACTGAAGCACTTCCTCGTTCTCTCAGAATACTGACTGAAGCCCTTCCTCGTTCTCTCAGAATACTGACTGAAGCCCTTCCTGTCTCTCAGAATACTGACTGAACCCCTTCCTCGTTCTCTCAGAATACTGACTGAAGCCCTTCCTCGTTCTCATGAGAACCAGTGGAGGAAGGACCATCCTCCTCAGTGAATTCCATAAAAATGTAAAAAATGTACATTCAAAAGGTTATCCTTTTTAGATAAAACTATACTAAATAATTTATTAAAACTAAGGTTCCAACGAAGTTGGAATCCTTAACGTTAAGAAAAATCCGAACATAATTAAAATCACAGTGCTGTTACCACAAAACATATCATTTTTCATGTTATTGCCTAACTAGACTATATGGCTATAAAGGCCTGGGGAAAGTTGTGTAATTTATATAAAACCAGAGAGGAAGAGGCATATTTTAGGCTACTTTGGTGAATTTGCGAGGCATGCGAGACAAGACTGCCAGGTGCAGATTACCAGAACATATGAGCTGGGTTTTGCCTGCACCTCCTCTTTCTCCCTCGCGCTGGCTGGCTCTTTCTCTTCGCTAAAGACGCGAGTGTGTTCCGTCTTCTGTCTGTTTCTTGCAGAATATCCTAGTTTATTAATTGGACCGATGTCTCCGGGATACAGAACAGAACTGTAGATGAGGAATATACAGTGTGTTGTAACTCTGGACTGGTCTTAATGCAAGGCTACAAGCCAACCCGAAAGTAGCCCAGAGGTTAGAGAGGTGGGCCAGTAACTGGAAAATGTAAAGCCAGTCCACAGATTAACTCCTCATTCAGAGGACCCTTGTTGTTGTTATTATTGTTATTGTTATTATTATTGTTATTATTATTGTTATTTTTTTTAAATATTGTTATTGTTATTATTATTTTTATGATTATTATTATTATTATTATTATTGTTATTATTATTGTTGTTATTTTTTATTGTTATTGTTATTATTATTGTTATTTTTATTATTATTACTATTGTTATTACTATTGTTATTATTGTTATTGTTATTATTGTTATTATTACTATTGTTATTTTTTATTGTTATTGTTATTATTATTTTATGATTATTATTGTTATTGTTATGTTGTTATTATTATTATTATTATTATTGTTATTTTGTTATTGTTATTATTATTGTTGTTATTATTATTATCATTATTGTTATTAGTATAATTATATTGTTGTTATTGTTATTATTATTATTGTTATTATTATTATGATTATTATTATTGTTATTATTATTATTGTTATATTATTATTATTTATATTGTTATTATTGTTGTTATTATTATTGTTATTATTATTATTATTTATGTTATTAATATTATTATTATTATTATTATATTATTATTTATATTGTTATTATTGTTGTTATTATTATTGTTATTATTATTATTATTGATGTTATTAATATTATTATTATTATTATTATTATTATTATTATTATTATATGATCACCTTAACACCTGTTGAAACTTGGCTCTGCTCTGTCTCTGCCTGTTGTTCTAGTGCTGGGGCTATTATTAAATCATTCTAGTGGGTCAGACAGCATCTCAAGGCAGTGTCATGTACACATTTAAAGTTGGGTTATAAATACAAAACAAAATTGACAATACAACATTCATTACAGTTACATACCAATAATAAATAAATAAATAATAATAATAATAATAATAAAAGGATAGGAACATTAGCCCGAGCTATTTAGGAGGGATATCACACCTGGCATAAATGATTGTCTAGTTGTGTTTTTCCTGCTGAGGGGTGCCCTATACCTGCGCCTGCAGGGGAGTAGTTCAAAGTCCAGTTAAAATACTCTCAATGAAAGATTTGTAAAACAGTGTCAGTATAGTACAGTCTACATTAAAAGATCCCGGCTTTTTGAGAAAGTACATTCTCTGTTGTCTCTTTTTGTAGATCAGGTCTGTACATTTACTCCACTGAAGCTTATTGTCCAAGAGGACACCCAGATATTTGTATTCCTCTACAATCTCTATATTCTGACCTCTGATAGATGTTGCAGAGGTCGGCGTTGTACGCTTCCTGAAGTCTCTTCGGTCTTGTTGGTACTGAGGACCAAGTGTGATTCCTCACACCACTCTACAAAGTCATCTAGGATACAATAGTAACAGAACACTCAGTCACCCAACAGAACACTCAGTCACCCAACAGAACACTCAGTCACCCAACGGAACACTCGGTCACCCAACGGAACACTCGGTCACCCAACAGAACACTCGGTCACCCAACGGAACACTCGGTCACCCAACGGAACACTCGGTCACCCAACAGAACACTCGGTCACCCAACAGAACACTCGGTCACCCAACAGAACACTCGGTCACCCAACGGAACACTCGGTCACCCAACAGAACACTCGGTCACCCAACAGAACACTCGGTCACCCAACAGAACACTCAGTCATCCAACAGAACACTCAGTCACCCACACAGGTCTAGAGTTATGCTATGTCACATACTGGCTATCTGTACTACCAGACTGCCTGTTCCCTTGTCCCCAGGGCACTCTACGAACACACACACACTCACACACACACACACACACACACACACACACACACACACACACACACACTGTCATCTGGCTCCACACCAGCTGAGGAACGCGAGAGCTATGTTTACCCTGTGCCCATTATAAACCCACCAGGACTCACTGGCATTGTTTTACTTTTCCACTTGACTCTTTCCCATGCATGCTGGGCCTGGCGTTGAGGGTTTTCCACTTGAGATTGTGAGAACGGAGATAGAGGCCAGAGCCGTAAGGGTCCTGCTCAACATTTGTGCACTATATAGGGAATACGGATACATTTTCAACATGATCTTAAAGTTTCCTTTTGAAATTCAACATATACAGTGGGGCAAAAAAGTATTTAGTCAGCCACCAATTGTGCAAGTTCTCCAACTTAAAAAGATGAGAGAGGCCTGTAATTTTCATCATAGGTACACTTCAACTATGACAGACGAAATGAGAAAAAGAAATCCAGAAAATCACATTGTAGGATTTTTTATTTATTTATTTGCAAATTATGGTGGAAAATAAGTATTTGGTCAATAACAAAAGTTTATCAATACTTTGTTATATACCCTTTCTTGGCAATGACAGAGGTCAAACGTTTTCTGTAAGTCTTCACAAGGTTTTCACACACTGTTGCTGGTATTTTGGCCCATTCCTCCATGCAGATCTCCTCTAGAGCAGTGATGTTTTGGGGCTGTCGCTGGGCAACACGGACTTTCAACTCCCTCCAAAGATTTTCTATGGGGTTGAGATCTGGAGACTGGCTAGAGCCACTCCAGGACCTTGAAATGCTTCTTACGAAGCCACTCCTTCGTTGCCCGGGCGGTGTGTTTGGGATCATTGTCATGCTGAAAGACCCAGCCACATTTCATCTTCAATGCCCTTGCTGATGGAAGGAGGTTTTTACTCAAAATCTCCACGATACATGGCCCGTTCATTCTTTCCTTTACGGATCAGTCGTCCTGGTCCCTTTGCAGAAACACAGCCCCAAAGCATGATGTTTCCACCCCATGCTTCACAGTAGGTATGGTGTTCTTTGGATGCAACTCAGCATTCTTTGTCCTCCAAACACGATGAGTTGAGTTTTTACCAAAAAGTTCTATTTGGTTTCATCTGACCATATGACATTCTCCCAATCCTCATCTGGATCATCCAAATGCTCTCTAGCAAACTTCAGACGGGCCTGAACATGTACTGGCTTAAGCAGGGGACACGTCTGGCACTGCAGGATTTGAGTCCCTGGCGGCGTAGTGTGTTACTGATGGTAGGCTTTGTTACTTTGGTCCCAGCTCTCTGCAGGTCATTCACTAAGTCCCAGCGTGTGGTTCTGGGATTTTGCTCACCGTTCTTGTGATCATTTTGACCCCACGGGGTGAGATCTTGCGTGGAGCCCCAGATCGAGGAAGATTATCCAGTGGTCTTGTATGTCTTCCATTTCCTAATAATTGCTCCCACAGTTGATTTCTTCAAACCAAGCTGCTTACCTATTGCAGATTCAGTCTTCCCAACCTGGTGCAGGTCTACAATTTTGTTTCTGGTGTCCTTTGACAGCTCTTTGGTCTTGGCCATAGTGGAGTTTGGAGTGTGACTGTTTGAGGTTGTGGACAGGTGTCTTTTATACTGATAACAAGTTCAAACAGGTGCCATTAATACAGGTAACAGTGGAGGACAGAGGAGCCTCTTAAAGAAGAAGTTACAGGTCTGTGAGAGCCAGAAATCTTGCTTGTTTGTATGTGACCAAATACTTATTTTCCACCATAATTTGCAAATAAATTCATTAAAAATCCTACAATGTGATTTTCTGGATTTTTTTTCCTCATTTTGTCTGTCATAGTTGAAGTGTACCTATGATGAAAATTACAGGCCTCTCTCATCTTTTTAAGTGAGAGAACTTGCACAATTGGAGGCTGACTAAATACTTTTTTGCCCCACTGTAAATGAATGTGTATTATTGACACATTAATTCCGCATGGTTACAAGGTTAAAACAGAAACAACTTAAAGGGTTAAGGTTAGGTATTCATTCTGAGTGGTTAAGGTTAGGTATTCATTCTGAGTGGTTAAGGTAAGGTATTCATTCTGAGTGGTTAAGGTTAGGTATTCTTTCTGAGTGCTTAAGGTAAGGTATTCATTCTGAGTGGTTAAGGTTAGGTATTCATTCTGAGTGGTTAAGGTTAGGTATTCTTTCTGAGTGCTTAAGGTAAGGTATTCATTCTGAGTGGTTAAGGTTAGGTATTCATTCTGAGTGGTTAAGGTTAGGTATTCTTTCTGAGTGGTTAAGGTTAGGTATTCATTCTGAGTGGTTAAGGTTAGGTATTCATTCTGAGTGGTTAAGGTTAGGTATTCATTCTGAGTGGTTAAGGTTAGGTATTCATTCTGAGTGGTTAAGGTTAGGTATTCATTCTGAGTGCTTAAGGTTAGGTATTCATTCTGAGTGGTTAAGGTTAGGTATTCATTCTGAGTGCTTAAGGTTAGGTATTCATTCTGAGTGGTTAAGGTTAGGTATTCATTCTGAGTGGTTAAGGTTAGGTATTCATTCTGAGTGGTTAAGGTTAGGTATTCATTCTGAGTGGTTAAGGTTAGGTATTCATTCTGAGTGGTTAAGGTTAGGTATTCATTCTGGAGTGGTTAAGGTTAGGTATTCATTCTGAGTGGTTAAGGTTAGGTATTCATTCTGAGTGCTTAAGGTTAGGTATTCATTCTGAGTGCTTAAGGTTAGGTATTCATTCTGAGTGCTTAAGGTTAGGTATTCATTCTGAGTGCTTAAGGTTAGGTATTCATTCTGAGTGCTTAAGGTTAGGTATTCATTCTGAGTGGTTAAGGTTAGGTATTCATTCTGAGTGGTTAAGGTTAGGTATTCATTCTGAGTGGTTAAGGTTAGGTATTCATTCTGAGTGGTTAAGGTTAGGTATTCATTCTGAGTGGTTAAGGTTAGGTATTCATTCTGAGTGGTTAAGGTTAGGTATTCATTCTGAGTGGTTAAGGTTAGGTATTCATTCTGAGTGGTTAAGGTTAGGTATTCATTCTGAGTGCTTAAGGTTAGGTATTCATTCTGAGTGCTTAAGGTTAGGTATTCATTCTGAGTGGTTAAGGTTAGGTATTCATTCTGAGTGGTTAAGGTTAGGTATTCATTCTGAGTGCTTAAGGTTAGGTATTCTTTCTGAGTGCTTAAGGTAAGGTATTCATTCTGAGTGGTTAAGGTTAGGTATTCATTCTGAGTGGTTAAGGTTAGGTATTCATTCTGAGTGCTTAAGGTTAGGTATTCATTCTGAGTGCTTAAGGTTAGGTATTCATTCTGAGTGCTTAAGGTTAGGTATTCATTCTGAGTGGTTAAGGTTAGGTATTCATTCTGAGTGCTTAAGGTTAGGTATTCATTCTGAGTGGTTAAGGTTAGGGCTATGGTTTGGGGAAGGCTTAAAACTAAATAATAAAAAAAACACCATCAGATTTAGTGCACTATTTTTGGACAGAACCCTAAATCTCCTGGTCAAAAGTAGTGCACTATATAGGACACAGCCCTAGTAAAGTCATGACCATATATATGTATATAATTATATATAGCAGCTCTGGCTCTGGGAATATCATATGAAGTAGCAGCTCTGGCTCTGGGAATACGGTATGAAGTAGAAGCTCTGGCTCTGGGAATATGGTATGAAGTAGCAGCTCTGGGAATATGGTATGAAGTAGCAGCTCTGGGAATATGGTATGAAGTAGCAGCTCTGGCTCTGAGAGTATGGTACGAAGTAGCAGCTCTGGGAATATGGTATGAAGTTGCAGCTCTGGGAATATGGTATGAAGTAGCAGCTCTGGGAATATGGAATGAAGTAGCAGCTCTGGGAATATGGTATAAAGTAGCAGCTCTGGCTCTGGGAATATGGTATGAAGTAGAACCTCTGGCTCTGGGAATATGGTATGAAGTAGAACCTCTGGCTCTGGGAATATGGTATGAAGTAGCAGCTCTGGCTCTGGGAATATGGTATGAAGTAGCAGCTCTGGCTCTGGGAATATGGTATGAAGTAGCAGCTCTGGCTCTGGGAATATGGTATGAAGTAGCAGCTCTGTGTAACGTTAGCTGTTAGCCGTTGGCCACATCTGATCCTCCAGCTGATACAGGTAGACATGCGAGGGCACCACAACACACAGCGACCTTGTTTCCACCTACAGTGAGGGAAAAAAGTATTTGATCCCCTGCTGATTTTGGACGTTTGCCCACTGACAAAGAAATGATCAGTCTATAATATTAATGGTAGGTTTATTTGAACAGTGAGAGACAGAATAACAACAAAGAAATCAAGAAAAACTTATGTGAAAAATGTTATCAAATGGAATTGCATTTTATTGAGGGAAATAAGTATTTGACCCCTCTGCAAAACATGACTTAGTACTTGGTGGCAAAACCCTTGTTGGCAATCACAGAGGTCAGACGTTTCTTGTAGTTGGCCACCAGGTTTGCACACATCTCAGGAGGGATTTTGTCCCACTCCTCTTTGCAGATCTTCTCCAAGTCATTAAGGTTTCGAGGCTGACATTTGGCAACTCAAACCTTCAGCTCCCTCCACAGATTTTCTATGGGATTAAGATCTGGAGACTGGCTAGGCCACTCCAGGACCTTAATGTGCTTCTTATTGAGCCACTCCTTTGTTGCCTTGGCCGTGTGTTTTGCGTCATTGTCATGCTGGAAAACACATCCACGACCCATTTTCAATGCCCTGGCTGAGGGAGGTTCTCACCCAAGATTTGACGGTACATGGCCCCGTCCATCGTCCCTTTGATGCGTGAAGTTGTCCTGTCCCCTTAGCAGATAAACACCCCCAAAGCATAATGTTTCCACCTCCATGTTTAACGGTGGGCATGGTGTTCTTGGGGTCATAGGCAGCATTCCTCCTCCTCCAAACACGGCGAGTTGAGTTGATGCCAAAGAGCTCCATTTTGGTCTCATCTGACCACAACACTTTCACCCAGTTGTCCTCTGAATCATTCAGATGTTCATTGGCAAACTTCAGACGGGCATGTATATGTGCTTTCTTGAGCAGGGGGACCTTGTGGGTGCTGCAGGATTTCAGTCCATCACGGCGTAGTGTGTTACCAATTGTTTTCTTGGTGACTATGGTCAAATCAAATCAAATCAAATTCAAATCAAATCAAATTTTATTTTGTCACATACACATGGTTAGCAGATGTTAATGCGAGTGTAGCGAAATGCTTGTGCTTCTAGTTCCGACCATGCAGTAGTATCTAACAAGTAATCTAACAAATTCACAACAACTACCTTATACACACAAGAGTAAAGGAATGAATACGAGTATGTACATATAAATATATGGATGAGCGATGGCTGACCGGCATAGGCAAGATGCAGTAGATGGTATGGAGTACAGTATATACACATATGAGATGAGTAATGTAGGATATGTAAACATTATATAAATGGCATTGTTTAAAGTGGCTAGTGATACATTATTTCATCAATTATAATTATTAAAGTGGCTAGAGATTTGGGTGTCGATGACCCGACGGCATAGGCAAGATACAGTAGATGGTTTAGAGTACAGTGTATACATTTGATATGAGTATGTCGGATCGTAAGCATTATATACAAAATTGTTTAAAGTGGCTAGTGATACATTTGTTATCAATTCCTATGTATAAAGTGGCTAGAGATTTAAGTCAGTATGTTGGCAGCAGCCACTCAATGTTAGTGATGGCTGTTTAACAGTCTGATGGCCTTGAGGTAGAAGCTGTTTTCAGTCTCTCAGTCCCAGCTTTGATGCACCTGTACTGACCTCGCCTTCTGGATGATAGCGGGGTGAACAGGCAGTAGCTCGGTGGTTGTTGTCCTTGATGATCTTTTTGGCCTTTCTGTGACATCGGGTGGTGTAGGTGTCCTGGAGGGCAGGTAGTTTAACGGTGATGCGTTGTGCAGTCCTCACTACCTCTGGAGAGAGCCTTTTGGTTGTGGGCGGAGCAGTTGCGTACCAAGGCGGTGATACAGCCCGACAGGATGCTCTCGGTTGTGCATCTGTAAAGTTTGTGAGTGATTTTGGTGACAAGCCAAATTTCTTCAGCCTCCTGAGGTTGAAGAGGCGCTGTGCTTGCCTTCTTTAACACGCTGTCTGTGTGGGTGGACCAATTCAGTTTGTCCGTGATGTATGCGCGAGGAACTTAAAACTTTCCACCTTCTCCACTACTGTCCCCTCGATGTGGATAGGGGGTGCTCCTCTCCTGTTTCCTGAAGTCCACGATCATCTCCTTTGTTTTGTTGACATTGAGTGAGAGGTTATTTTCCTGACACCACACTCCGAGGGCCCTCACCTCCTCTCTGTAGGCCGTCTCGTCGTTGTTGGTAATCAAGCCTACCACTGTAGTGTCGTCAGCAAACTTGATGATTGAGGTTGGATCGTGCTTGGCCACGCAGTCATGGGTAAACAGGGAGTACAGGGAGAGGGCTGAGCAGCACCCTTGTGGGCCCCAGTGTTGAGGATCAGCGGGGTGGAGATGTTGTTTCCTACCCTCACCACCTGGGACCCGGCCCGTCCAGGAAGTCAGGACCCAGTTGCACTGGGGCTGGGTCGAGACCCAGGGTCTCGAGCAATAGCGAGCTTGGAGGGAACTATGGTGTTAAATGCTGAGCTGTAGTCGATGAACAGCATTCTTACATAAGTATTCCTCTTGTCCAGATGGGTTAGGGCAGTATGCAGTGTGATTGCGATTGTCGTCTGTGGACCTATTGGGACCGGTAAGCAAATTGGAGTGGGTCCAGGGTGTCTGGCAGGATGGAGGTGATATGATCCTTGACTAATCTCTCAAAGCACTTCTTGATAGCGGAGAGTGAAGGTGCTACGGGGCGATAGTCATTTAGCTCCAGTCACCTTAGCTTTCTTGGGAACAGGAACAATGGTGGCCCTCTTGAAGCATGTGGGAACAGCAGACTGGGATAGGACTGATTGAATATGTCCGTAAACACACCAGCCAGCTGGTCTGCGCATGCTCTGAGGACACGGCCAGGGATGCCATCTGGGCGGCAGCCTTGAGTTAACACATTTAAATGTTTTTCTCACATTGGCTGCGGTGAAGGTGAGCCCGCAGGTTTTGGTAGCGGGCCGTGTCGGTGGCACTGTATTGTCCTCAAAGCGAGCAAAGAAGTTGTTTAGTTTGTCTGGGAGCAGGGCGTCATGGTCGACGGCGACTGGTTTTCTTTTTTGTAGTCCGTGATTGACTGTAGACCCTGCCACATTCCTCTTGTGTCTGAGCCATTGAATTGTGACTCTACTTTGTCTCTATATTGGCGCTTAAGCTTGTTTGATTGCCTTGCGAGAGGAGTAGCTGCACTGTTTGTATTCAGTCATGTTTCCGGTAGCCTTTACCTGGTTAAAAGCAGTGGTTCGCTTTCAGTTTTTCTTGAATGCTGCCATCAATCCATGGTTTCTGGTTGGGGAAGGTTTTGATATTTGCTATGGGTACAGCATCACCAATGCATTTGCTAATAAACTCGCTCACCCGAATCAGCGTATACATCAGTGTTGTTGTCAGATGCTATCGGAACATATCCCAGTCCCACGTGCTCGAAGCAATCTTGCAGCATGGAATCAGATTGGTCGGACCAGCGTTGAACAGACCTGAAGCGAGGCGTTTCTGTTTTAGTTTCTGTTTGTAGGCTGGGAGCAACAAAATGGAGTCATGGTCAGACTTGCGAAAAGGAGGGCGGAGAATAGCCTTGTATGCATCACGGAAGTTGGAATAACAGTGGTCAGGATTTTACCAGCCGGGTGGCACATTCGATATGCTGGTAAAATTTAGGGCCTTGTTCTTAAATTAGCCTTATTAAAATCCCCAGCCACAATAAATGCAGCCTCAGGATATGTGGTTTCCAGTTTACATAGAGTCGATGAATTTCTTTCAGTGCCGTCGATGTATTAGCTTGAGGGGATGTACGGCTGTGATTATAATCGAAGAATTCTCTTGGTAGATGTCACGGTCTGCATTTGATTGTAAGGAATTCTATGTCAGGTGAACAAAAGGACTTGAGTTCCTGTATGTTTGTTATGATCACACCACGTCCTAGTTAATCATAAGACACACACCCGCCCTTCTTCTTACCAGAGAGATGTTTGTTTCTGTCGGCGTGCGATGCGTGGAGAAACCAGGTGGCTACCGACTCTGATGCGTGTCCTGAGTGAGCCATGTTTCCGTGAAGCAAAGGCGTTGCAGTCTCGAATGTCTCTCTGAAGGCAACCCTCGTCAGTTTACGTCTACTTTGTTGTCAAGAGACTGTACATTGGCGATTAAAATACTCGGGAGAGGTGCGATCGCCCGTCGGCGTAAGCTTGACCAAAAAGACGGCGTTTCCCTCTTCTCCGGCGCCCGCCGTTGTTTTGAAGTAGCCACGTGCTATCCAGTCTGTTGTTGTGTTTGGGTTAACGAAAGGAGAATCCTCTTTGGGAAAGTCGTATTCCTGGTCGTAATGTTGGTAAGTTGGCGTTGCTCTTATATCAATAGTTCCTCCCGGTTGTATGTAATAAAACTTAATATTTTCCGAAGTAACAATGTAAGTAATACATACATAAAAACAAAATACTGCATGGTTTCCTGAGAACGTGAAGCGAGGCTGCCATCTCTGTCGGCGCCGGAAGTCAGCTGCCTTGAGATCATTGACAAGATCCTCCCGTGTAGTTCTGGGCTGATTCCTCACCGTTCTCATTATCTTTGCAACTCCACGAGGTGAGATCTTGCATGGAGCCCCAGGCCGAGGGAGATTGACAGTTCTTTTGTGTTTCTTCCATTTGCGAATAATCGCACCAACTGTTGTCACCTTATCACCAAGCTGCTTGGCAATGGTCTTGTAGCCCATTCCAGCCTTGTGTAGGTCTACAATCTTGTCCCTGACATCCTTGGAGAGCTCTTTGGTCTTGGCCATGGTTGAGAGTTTGGAATCTGATTGATTGATTGCTTCTGTGGACAACTGTCTTTTATACAGGTAACAAACTGAGATTAGGAGCACTCCCTTTAAGAGTGTGCTCCTAATCTCAGCTCGTTACCTGTATAAAAGACACCTGGGAGCCAGAAATCTTTCTGATTGAGAGGGGGTCAAATACTTATTTCCCTTATTTAAAATGCAATTCCTTTTATAACATTTTTCACATGCATTTTTCTGGATTTTTGTTGTTGTTATTCTGACTCTCACTGTTCAAATAAACCTACCATAAAAATTATAGACTGATCATTTCTTTGTCAGTGGGCAAACGTACAAAATCAGCAGGGGATCAAATACTTTTTTCCCTCACTGTAGGTGTAGGACGTTTCCCTCTTAATCACAGGTAAACACTGCCAAAGTTGAGGAGTTTTAGATGAAAGTCAAAGAGTACAATTGTATGTAGTGACAGACGTCTCTCTCTCTCTCTCTCTCTCTCTCTCTCTCTCTCTCTCTCTCTCTCTCTCTCTCTCTCTCTCTCTCACCCTTCCTCCCTAACGTTTTGTTTCTGTTGTATTTGTCTCTCCAGGATCGTGTTGATCTGTGCCAAGCGTTCTCTTTGTGCAGCCTTCTCAGTGTTACCCTATGGAGAGAGCTTTCACATCAGGTACAGTACAGTATGGCGTACACTCGTCACACTATCGCTGAGGCAGTGTGTCACGTTTAGTGCTGTGTTGCTTCCTCACACCGTTAAATAGCACACACTCTGCTGTTGAGTCACGTGATCACACTATTTTATGAGGCACTGAGCATTTCTGTTCATTCACACACAATGCTACTGGTACCTGGTAGTGTAGACTGCAGAACAATGCTAAATATGATCATCCATAATGCATTGCTTCCTGGTACCTTTTAGCGTAGACTGCAGAACAATGCTAAATATGATCATCCATAACGACTCAAATACCAGTGGGTCGCTAGCGGGATCATCCCGACACTACCAGCGAAAACCTGTAGCGCCAGATTTAAAATCCGAAAATTGAATTATTAAACATCCAGCTATATACAAGTGTTCCATACTCATCAAAAGCTCTGTTTCTAGGCAATATCACAGCGTTGTCAGATTTCAAAAAGGCTTTACGGCGAAAGCAGCACATTCATTTGTTTGAGGGTAGCACCTCACATATTTTCCAATAGCCATGTATCGATTAGCAATCATGGCACACACATAACACATTTCACAGCGAAAACAAAGTAATTACCTGTTGAAGAACTTCTGCTGAGGTCTTCCTAAGTGTCCAACGAAGACAATCCATGGTTCTTTTGTTAGAAAAAGTAACGTCTTTTATCCATAAATCCTCCATTTGGTTCATGCGTTATAATCAGAAAGCGACAGCCTCCATTACTCCTTTGAAACTCAAGCGCCGACTTCGTTAAAATTATACCTATAAACTTGTCCAAAAACAATCAAACATAGTTTTAAATGTATCCTTAGGAACCCTTTTACGTATATGTACTATTATAAATCAGCCGAATATAAACTGAACGCTAAAAGCGATAAATAAGGCACAGCGCGCCTTCTCATGCAGCGCAATGTGAAGAGTTTTCATAACGTGGTCTCTCATTGCCATGCTGTTTTTCAATGGCCGAAATTCCTCCAAGATGGAGTAAAACACCGTCTTGTGGTTGATGACATCATAAGGAAGCGACGTGCACTGCGTTCACATGCCTATATATGGTCATTTTGGATAGGGAGGGGCTCAAAAATGAGCAATGTGTCAAAATGACTTTTTTCAGGACAGAGATTCCTCAGGGTTTTGCCTGCCAAATGCGTTCTGATTGACCCACAGACAAATGGTTAACAGTTTTGGAAAATTCAGAGTGTTTCCTATCCAATGGTACTAAATATATGCATATCCCATTTTCTGGGCCTAAATGGGAGGCATTTTACTTTGGGCACGCCAGGCTCTCCAAAACAGTCACCTCTGCTGCTGGAGCGGTACCTGGTAGTGCAGAACAATGCTAAATATGATCATCCATAATGCATTGCTTCCTGGTACCTTTTAGCGTAGACTGCAGAACAATGCTAAATATGATCATCCATAATGCATTGCTTCCTGGTACCTTTTAGCGTAGACTGCAGAACAATGCTAAATATGATCATCCATAATGCATTGCGTCCTGTGACTGAGTCATGAATGCATCCAGACACTGTTTTGTCCCGTCATCTATCCTGGAGTCAAGCTGTGTCCCTGTGTGTCACCCATTCCCACGTTCCTTGAGTCACAGACCTGCAAGCTAGGCCGTCGTCCTCTCCCTTCCCCCTCATCAGTCCTTCTCACCCCTCCTCAGCTCTCTGTCCCCTCCTGGGGTCACCATGTGTCCCTGTGTGTCACCCCTCTCCTCTCTCCTTAAACCCTCGCCCCCTCCTCACCCCTATCCTCTCTCCTTAACCCCTCGCCCCCTCCTCACCCCTCTCCTCTCTCCTTAAACCCTCGCCCCCTCCTCACCCATCTCCTCTCTCCTTAACTCCTGGCCCCCTCCTCAACCCTCGCCCCTACTTACCCTCTCTCCTTAACCCTCGCCTCTCCTCACCCCCGCCCCTCCTCACCCCTCTCCTCTCTCCTTAAACCTCGCCCCTCTTCACCCTCTCTCTCCTTAACCCCTCGCCCCTCCTCACCCTCGCCCCTCCTCACCTCTCTCCTTAAACTCTCGCCCCCTCTTCACCTCTCTCTCTCTCTCCTTAACCGCTCACCCCCTCCTCACCCCTCGGCCCCCACCTCACCCCGCGCCCCCCTCCTCACCTCCTCGCCCGCTCCTCACCTCTCGCCGCTCCTCACCCCTCGCCCCCTCTTCACCCCTCTCCTCTCTCACCTTAACCCCTCGCCCTCTCCTTAACCCTCGCCCCCTCCTCACCCCTCGTCCCTCTTCCTCCCTCTCCTTAACCCTCGCCCCTCCTCACCTCGTCCCCTCTTCCTCCCTCTCCTTAACCCCTTGCCCTCTCCTTAACCCCTCGCCCCCTCCTCACCCCTCGTCCCTCTCCTCTCTCTCCTTAACCCTCGCCCCTCCTCACCCTCGCCTCCTCCTCACCTCTCTCCTTAAACTCTGGCCCCCTCTTCACCCTCTCCTATCTCTCCTTAACTTGCTCGCCCCCTCCTCACCCTCGCCCCCACCTCACCTTGCCCCCTCCTCCTCCTCGCCCGCTCCTCCTCTCGCTCGCTCCTCACCCTCGCCCCCTCCTCACCTCCTCGCCCTCTCCTTAACCCCCTCGCCCCCTCCTCACCCTCGCCCCCTCCTCACCCCTCTCCTCTCTCCTTAACCCCTCGCCTCCTCACCCCTCTTCTCGCTCCTTAACCCCTGCCCCTCCTCACCCCTCTCCTCTCTCTCCTTAACCCCTCGCCCCCTCCTAACCCCTCGCCCCCTCCTCACCCTCTCCTCTCTCTCCTTAACCCTCGCCCCCTCCTCACCCTGCCCCTCCTCACCCCTCGCCCCCTCCTAACCCCTCGCCCCCTCCTCACCCTCTCCTCTCTCTCCTTAACCCGCCCCTCCTCACCCCTCGCCCCTCCTAACCCCTCGCCCCTCCTCACCCTCTCCTCTCTCTCCTTAACTCCTCGCCCCCTCCTCACCCCTCTCCTCTCTCTCCTTAACCCCTGCCCCCTCCTCACCCCTCTTCTCGCTCCTTAACCCCTCGCCCCTCCTCACCCTCTCCTCTCTCTCCTTAATCCCTCGCCCCTCCTCACCCTCTCCTCTCTCCTTAACCCTTCGCCCCCTCTTCACCCCTCTCCTCCCTCTCCTTAACCCCTCGCCTCCTGCTCACCCCTCTCCTCTCTCCTTAACCCTCGCCCCTCCTTAACCCCTCGCCCCTCCTCACCCTCTCCTCTCTCTCCTTAACCCTCGCCCCCTCCTCACCCCTCTCCTCTCTCTCCTTAACTCCTCGCCTCCTCCTGATATCCTCTCCTCTCTCTCCTTAACCCCTCGCCCACCTCCTCACCTCGCCCCCTCCTCACCCTCGCCACTCCTCACCTCCTCGCCCGCTCCTCACCCCTCGCCCCCTCGCCCCTCCTCACCCCTCGCCAACCTCCTCACCCCTCTCCTCTCTCCTTAACCCCTGCCCCCTCCTCACCCCTCTCCTCTCTCTCCTCACCCCTCGCCCCTCTTCATCCCTCTCCTCTCTCTCCTTAACCCCTCGCCCCTCCTCACCCCTCTTCTCGCTCCTTAACCCCTCGCCCTCCTCACCCCTCTCCTCTCTCTCCTTAATCCCTCGCCCCCCTCCTCACCCCTCTCCTCTCTCCTTAACCCTTCGCCCCCTCTTCACCCCTCTCCTCCCTCTCCTTAACCCCTCGCCTCCTGCTCACCCCTCTCCTCTCTCCTTAACCCCTCGCCCCCTCCTTAACCCCTCGCCCCTCCTCACCCCTCTCCTCTCTCTCCTTAACCCCTCGCCCTCCTCACCCCTCTCCTCTCTCTCCTTCACCCCTGGCCCCCTCTTCACCCCCTCTCCTCTCTCTCCTTAACCCCTGGTCCCTCCTCACCCCTCGCCCCCTCCTCACTCCCTCGCCCGCTCCTCACCTCCCTCGCCCCTCGCCCCCTCCTCACCCTCGCCAACCTCCTCACCCCTCTCCTCTCTCCTTAACCCCTCGCCTCCTGCTCACCCCTCTCCTCTCTCTCCTTAACCCCTCGCCCCCCTCCTCACCCCTCGCCCCCCTCCTCACCCCTCCTCGTCTCTCCTTAACCCCCGCCTCCTCTCTCCTTAACCCCCGCCTCCTGGTCCTCTCTCCTTAACCCCTGGCCCCCTCTTCCTCTCTCCTTAACCCCTCGCCGCCTCCTCTCTCTCACTCACCCATCTCTGCCTGTCCTCTTAATTGTTTTATTCTGGCTTCCTCTGATATAAATAAACAGAGATCATAGCCAGACAGTAACATTACAGTCCAGTACTCTACCTGTACTGTCACGTCCACCCCCAGAGAGTAGAGGGCAACCATTTCACAGGAACAACAAGCTGCAGGAAATCCAAATTGTCTTCCGTCTTTTTTTCTCTGTTTTTCCTCTCTGTTTCTACAGCCTAATGAAACATTCTGGGAACCTTTTAAAGAGCAGATTAAATGTGTTCTGGGAACGTTCTTGCAACATCAGGCAAATGTTTTATACAAACATTCTATAAACATCGGCACGACTTCACAGTGTTTTTGTGTTGTGAGAACATTTGCCACGACCTAACAAATGTTCTTACCAATTATGGTTTGCTGGGTAGGGAGTGCTCTACGCTAGTCTGCGGACTCTTTTAAAAGCATCAATCAGTTTAAAGAAAGAGCAGACTCCTCAAGCAGCCTCTATTGCGTGCATGTCTCAGTCTCCTAAGGAGAGTGACATGAGAGAGAGCGGGACAGAGGATTGTCTTGAATTGGATGTGACTGGCTGTGCTATACAGTAGGCGTCACTTTCTAGAGCAGACACACTGCTAACCACAAACGGCAGCTATGTTATCTACAGCTTGCCCAACAGAGAGTGTGAAAGAGAGAGAGCGTTCTGAGCTTAGTAGGTGCTGTGTCCCAAATGGTACCCTATTCCCTATGGGCCCTGGTCAAAAGTAGTGCACTATAAAGGGAATAGGGTGGCATTTGGGACTCTTCCTGTGTCTCTCTTCATGGTGTGTTATCAGCTGCCTCAGCCTTCCTGTCTCATCCTCACTGTATTTCTCCTGTACACCTTTGGTACTTTTACACTGCCAAAGATCAGTCAAAGTGCACTACCATGGCTGTTCCTTTAGTAGGGCCTAGTGGCTGCTAGATTCTACTACACTACCATGGCTGTTCCTTTAGTAGGGCCTAGTGCCTGCTAGATTATACTACACTACCATGACTGTTCCTTTAGTAGGGCCTAGTGCCTGCTAGATTATACTACACTACCATGACTGTTCCTTTAGTAGGGCCTAGTGCCTGCTAGATTATACTACACTACCATGGCTGTTCCTTTAGTAGGGCCTAGTGGCTGCTAGATTATACTACACTACCATGGCTGTTCCTTTAGTAGGGCCTAGTGCCTTCTAGTTTATACTACACTACCGTGGCTGTTCCTTTAGTAGGGCCTAGTGCCTGCTAGATTATACTACACTACCATGGCTGTTCCTTTAGTAGGGCCTAGTGCCTGCTAGATTATACTACACTACCGTGGCTGTTCCTTTAGTAGGGCCTAGTGCCTGCTAGATTCTACTACACTACCATGGCTGTTCCTTTAGTAGGGCCTAGTGCCTGCTAGATTATACTACACTACCATGGCTGTTCCTTTAGTAGGGCCTAGTGCCTGCTAGATTATACTACACTACCATGGCTGTTCCTTTAGTAGGGCCTAGTGGCTGCTAGATTATACTACACTACCATGGCTGTTCATTTAGTAGGGCCTAGTGCCTGCTAGATTCTACTACACTACCATGGCTGTTCATTTAGTAGGGCCTAGTGGCTGCTAGATTATACTACACTACCATGGCTGTTCATTTAGTAGGGCCTAGTGCCTGCTAGATTATACTACACTACCGTGGCTGTTCCTTTAGTAGGGCCTAGTGCCTACTAGATTCTACTACACTACCATGGCTGTTCCTTTAGTAGGGCCTAGTGCCTGCTAGATTATACTACACTACCGAGCCCACAGCTTTTCATCATCGTCGCGGCCTGAAACCATGAGGTTCGTCTAACCTAGGCAGGTGATGAAACATAATTTGCCTTCCAGCATCTTAAAAGCAGGCGTTAAGTTAGCTCGTTGAAGAAAGTCCATTGGAATCAGTTCTTTGGCTGAAAGTCGTGGCGTACGTTCCATGCGACAGTTTATCTGTTTAATTTTTTTTTTTTTTTACGGTTAGAATGAAAGTGTTTTTTAGGGATGATGAAGTTGATGATGTTTTACCCAATAAATAATCGGGTAATTCTCTGGGTGTGCACCAGCTCACCAGTTTATAAAATAAAAAAACCAAGCAAATCCTAAATCTTCATAGAATGAAAATAAAGAATAATACAGCCGTTGTCAGGTAAAATTTAAGAGTAAAGTAAAGGGAGTTCATCCCTACGACTGTACCCTACTCTGGGGGCGTGGCCACGGTAAGACATGCCATGCCGTGTTTATCTGTAACATGCACATTGCGCTGCAGTTTCTCTAGAGATAAATTTGATCATGGCCCGAACGGTGTGATCTAGTTTCCAAACAGGCCAATGTTCTACATAGTTTACAGCGGAAAACGTGATAATTAACTACAATGACCATAATTCCATTGTGTGACTACTAGTCCGGTCTGTTTATTCGAGACCAGTTGCTTCTCTAGGTGTTGCTATTCGGCAGTCATGAAGTTATTTACTCTGAAGAACTGCTGAAATAGTGATTTTTTTATCAGACAACATAGACAGCAGCTCTATAGAGATGAGACTTGGAATGAAATAATAAAGTCATCAAATAAAACTACTGTAATAAACAACAACAACTGAAATATGTGAATAGCTGATGGTTAATTAATGGACAGTCACTACCATCATGGGACTTTTCTTAATTATTTTATTCTGTGTTACAGCAGTCAACTCACATAATGAAGTCGTGATATTTTTTTTTTTTTGGTATTAAACCGAAGCCAAATCGACCTAAAAAAGAACTAATCGCTCAGCACTAGTAGGGCCTACTGCCTGACAGATTACACTACTGTCTGCCATCATGAATAATGAATGGGAATCTGCCTAGTCTAGGAAGAGCTCCACTTTGAAGTTCTTCCCCCGTCCAAAGACACGGTTCAGGCTATCAGACTTAATTTAACGACCATAAACTCTCTCCTGTGTCTGGAACTATCCCTCTGTCTCTCTCCTGTGTCTGGACTCTTTCATGGATCTCTCCTCTCCCATTACTGACTGTTAAATGCTATGGGACAGGTGGGGTCCGAAAGCTCTAAAGTAATTCTCAATCTCTCTTCTCTCTCTCTCTCTCCTCATTTTTATTCTCTCTCTCTCTCTCTCTCTCTCTCTCTCTCTCTCTCTCTCTCTCTCTCTCTCTCTCTCTCTCTCTCTCTCTCTCTCTCTCTCTCTCTCTCTCTCTCTCTCTCTCTCTCTCTCTCTCTCTCTCTCTCTGTCTGTCTGTCTGTCTGTCTCTCTGTCTCTCTGTGTCTCTGTCTCTCTCTCTCTGTCTCTCTCTCTGTCTCTCTCTCTCTCTGTCTCTCTCTCTCTCTCTGTCTGTCTGTCTGTCTCTCTCTCTGTCTGTCTCTCTCTGTCTCTCTCTCTCTCTCTCTCTCTCTCTTCCCCCTCCCCAGTGACCCCAAGTTGGACAGGAGAAGGTATTCATCAGGGAACATCTCTACCAGTCTTGAGATGATGCCTGGACTGGAGGGGTTCGAACTGGAGCCCTACGGCAAGGTACTGGACACACTATACTTATTCGCCTGATATTTTTTTCACATAAATGTTTGAGCTGAAAGAAAACAGGTTACCCAGAAAACATTTCAATGTTTGTTTTTTGGGTTATGTGTCTTCTATTGTAACTACAAAATGTTCCACTGTAGTGGTCATTAACACATAGATACTGTACAACTTGAATTAATAGCACAGACGTTTGTTTTGAAGTGGAACAGACAGCATGTTCACCCGCAGGAAGAATGACATGTATTTTTCATGACAAGCGAGCACTTCGATATGGTCATTTTCTACACAGACCAGTGCGCTATTAGCCAATCAGAGCTACAGTAGGTCTTTCTTTTAAAACAAGCCATTTGCACATGCGCCGGCCATCATTCACTTTGAACGTTATAGATCACTAGAACTCATTCACCAAAAGCCACCAAATACACCTGAATGTATTTCTGCAAAATAATGTATACAAACACCACGGGAGTCCTCTTACATTTGGGAACTTTACAGTCCTATTGATCATACAACCATGAAAAGGCAGGCGCTCTCTTTCTCCCTCTCAGAGTTATGCACATCAAGAACAACAAGATCAACAACTAATGCTAGCCAGAGAAAGATGAGCTGAAATCTAAACAAAGAAACATTAGATCAATTCTCATACTTTTTTCAGCTAGTTGGCTGTCAAAATTGATCAACTTTGGAGAGTTGTAGCCTACTTGTCCTTCTGCAGCTTACCTGCAAATGCATGCTTGTCCCAACCAAGCTAAACTGGCTAAAGTTGGCTAGCTTGCTAGCTATTTCCAGACACAAATGAGAGAACACCGCACTCTGACCATTTTACTCACCCTAGCAGAGCTGGTTAGGCTGTTTACTTGTTATCTAGAGCGTTCTTGACTAACTATTACTTTGTTTTGTCTATGTTAACTGACATCGGTCATATTCAACGGGTAGATGGCCAGAGTGAATTTGCGAAAGCAAGATATAACTGGATAACAGTCGTTTCAAGTTCAGCATAGCTAGCTAGCAAAGTGATTCACATTTCTTGCCAGCTAACCAAATGACACCTGCATCTCTAGCTGTGTAGCCACCCGAAAAACTATATGAGGGGGGAAAGGTCAGTCTCCCACTCCTCCAATGACATGACATCCTCCTAGCAGCTAGCTAGCTATCTAGCTAATGTTAGGCTCCTTGCAGTGCCTTTAGGCCACTGCGCCACTCGGGAGGCCCCGGAATTTGATATTTGTGACTGATATTATGATCGTCTGTTTGTTTCACATCTGCATAGTAGTTACAACGCTGTCAGCTCCACTTTAAATCACTGAACACAACAGGCGCTTATTAGAGCCAGGCTTGTATTCAGTGGAGATTTTAGCATGTACATCTTGGTGGGGTAAAAATAAACATCAAGTGGGATGCATGCCTGCACAGCCACTACACAATACAACACTAAACAATACATTAATGCACTATAAAGGAGACAAACGGTGCCCACAAACTGTTAGGACATAAAGCTGTCCCAACAGCAGTCCCAACATCTTACCTCTGCTACACCTGGCTATCAGCGGAGCCTTGTCTGGCAGCGAAACAGTTCATTCAGCCTCATTTACTGCCTTTAAAAAAAACCTAGCTGATATGGCTGACTTGCTTAAACAAATGTGGTTTCTAATGACAATTGAGATGTACAAACTATGGCATAAAGGGAAGACAAGCGGATAAGAGGCAAGCCGTAATTTCGATTAAGACATTTAATGAGCGAGCTAGGACGGATGTAGTCAATATAACTATTTGTTCAGCACTTTTGAAATGTACAGTGACAGAATTCAGAACATGGGCCGTTCTTACAGTGTACTCCCTGTACACCAAGTCAGAACCGTAGGATGAAATGAATGGGTCATATAAGTAGACAATGAAAGCTCTTAAAATATTCAATGATTACATTTCTCTAAAACAGGCTATAGGCTACCTGTGCACCACCAAGTCAGAACAGTAGGATAAATAAAGAGGGGTAAATAGACCATATCATTAGGGTGAGGCACATGGGCTACTAACATCTTACTACACAACATACACGTATGTATACTGAAGCTGTGAAAGTAGTACTACCTCCCTGGCATATTACATCATTTATGCAGCATCACACAATACATTCTTTGACTCACATTGTTGTGCTGTGCTCACTTGAACAGGAAGGTGACACGTCGGTCCTTCGTGGACACATTTTGTCATCAAAATCTGTAATTCTCTGGATTTATGGTGCTTTCAAGACGACTGGGAACTCTGGGGGGGAAAAAAACAAGGTCGAATCATGATGACGTCATTGATCTTCAGGTCTTGGCTCTAGAAAGAGGCCGGATTTACAATTCCGAGTTGGATGACGTATTTCAAAAGGTATTTACCCAGTCGGAGCTCGTTTATTCCCGACTTCCCAGTTGTCTTGAACTCACTGAAGTTAATAGTTGTTTATAGTGCAGCACAACTTGTTTTATTGACAGAATGGCCAATGTTGAATGTTTATCATTTTAAACTTGGAAAAGAGCCCCTTGATCCCAGATTTGGGACCACACACCCGCTGTCACTGATTCCTTCCCGAACCACTCGTTGAATTTGCGATTTCCAACTTGTTGTGTAATGTCCAATGTCCGATGAGCACCGATACGTTTTATCAGTAAGTTCTCTTCATTATTTCTCTTCATATGACAAGGATTCGCCAGTAGATTGTCGACTTGATTCATGATGACTGCTAGCTAAGATTTTGAAAGTATGATGTTGGCATGATCAGTCCAATCAAAGCTACTGTACGTATAACGTGATTTGACGTCATTTTATCTGTGGCCAATGACCTTGAGCCTTCTTGGATGGGCCCTTCTAATGTAACTCTATGGCAGCACCCAAGGGGCTAGAATTTTCAAAGTCTAGCCTTAGACTTGGCGATGACGTAGTGTCCCCAAGAGTGACAGAACACTGAGCCAATCACGGCGCAACGCTCCGTATTTTCTGCTGGTCCGCCCCACCACCACAGAAAGCACTGAGCTAGGCTGAAACACCTGCATTTTGGAGCTGCCTTACTCAAGAAAACTAAACTAAAACGAGACAATGTTTGTATGGAGCTTTATTAACTCAATGAAATATATATTTTTTTTGTTACATTGTTTGCAAATTAATATGTGACACGTATTAATGCCAAAATAACATTTAAAACAGGTGGGGCTCTGCCACCTGCCCTGAATGACGAGTCGCCACTGCTCGTATTTGAGCCAGGTGACTATTTCCTTAATGCACACAGCTTTTACTCATTTGCATAGTTATTGTTTAATTCCAGCATTCACGTCCAGCATTTTAATCAATTTCTTCATTTCCTGCGCTAATGTCATTAACATGCTGTCAAGTTTCTGTTGTTTTAGAATTCCTCTATAAAAACATAAACTTTTCCTTGACAGAATAATTATTCTCTGACTGAGCATTTTCGGCAGTTCTTACTTTGGCCACTAGAGGGTGATCAGACAATTTATAAAGTCAAATCAATAAAATAAAATTGTATTTGTCACATGCTTCATGAACAACAGGTGTAGACTAACTGTGAAATTCTTACTTAAGGGCCCTTTCCAGCAATGCAGATATATATTTTTTAAAGAATAATAACACAAGGAATAAATACAACTTGGTTATATACACTGGGTACCAGGTAATATCTTGGCTACATACACAGGGTACCAGGTAATATCTTGGCTACATACACAGGGTACCAGGTAATATCTTGGCTACATACACAGGGTACCAGGTAATATCTTGGCTACATACACGGGGTACCAGGTAATATCTTGGCTACATACACAGGGTACCAGGTAATATCTTGGCTACATACACGGGGTACCAGGTAATAACTTGGGTATATACACGGGGTACCAGGTAATAACTTGGCTACATACACAGGGTACCAGGTAATAACTTGGCTATATACACAGGGTACCAGGTAATATCTTGGCTACATACACGGGGTACCAGGTAATATCTTGGCTACATACACGGGGCACCAGGTAATATCTTGGCAACATACACGGGGTATCAGGTAATAACTTGGTTATATACACGGGGTACCAGGTAATATCTTGGCTACATACACGGGGTACCAGGTAATATCTTGGCTACATACACGGGGTACCAGGTAATAACTTGGGTATATACACGGGGTACCAGGTAATAACTTGGCTACATACACAGGGTACCAGGTAATAACTTGGCTATATACACAGGGTACCAGGTAATATCTTGGCTACATACACGGGGTACCAGGTAATATCTTGGCTACATACACGGGGCACCAGGTAATATCTTGGCAACATACACGGGGTATCAGGTAATAACTTGGTTATATACACGGGGTACCAGGTAATATCTTGGCTACATACACGGGGTACCAGGTAATATCTTGGCTACATACACGGGGTACCAGGTAATAACTTGGCTATATACACGGGGTACCAGTACCGAGTCGATGTGCAGGTGTACCAGGTAATAACTTAACTATATACACAGGGTATCAGGTAATAACTTGGTTATATACACGGTGTACTAGGTAATAACTTGGTTATATACATGGGGTACCATGTAATAACTTGGCTATATACACAGGGTACCAGTACCGAGTCGATGTGCAGGTGTACCAGGTAATAACTTGGCTATATACACGGGGTACCAGTACCGAGTCGATGTGCAGGTGTACCAGGTAATAACTTGGCTATATACACGGGGTACCAGTACCGAGTCGATTTGCAGGTGTACAAGGTAATAACTTAACTATATACACAGGGTATCAGGTAATAAGTTGGTTATATACATGGGGTACCATGTAATAACTTGGCTATATACACAGGGTACCAGTACCGAGTCGATGTGCAGGTGTACCAGGTAATAACTTGGCTATATACCTGGGGTACCAGTACCGAGTCGATTTGCAGGTGTACAAGGTAATAACTTGGCTATATACCTGGGGTACCAGTACCGAGTCGATTTGCAGGTGTACAAGGTAATAACTTGGCTATATACCTGGGGTACCAGTACCCGAGTCGATGTGCAGGGGTACGAGATAATTGAGGTAGATATGTACATATACTGTAGGTAGGGATAAAGTGACTAGGCATCAGGATAGATAATAAACAGTAACAGCTTCTTTAGTGCTGGAGTTTCTCTGTAACTTGCTGTTTCAGTTCTGTAGTTTCTCTGTAGCCAGCTGTTCAGTGGTGGAGAATTTTTTTAAACAAGTATTTTGCATTACATGAAATCCAAATAAAAATCCATTTAAATTACAGGTTGTAATGCAACAAAATAGGAAAAAACGCCAAGTGGGATGAATACCTTTGCAAGGCACTGTAATTGATTGATTGATTGGTTAATTTATTGACTGGTTGATTGATCTTCCTCCATAGACGGTGTCGTATGCCCAGTTTCTGTACCCGACCAACGCCCTGGTCCGCCAGAAGACCCCCTCAGTGGACATTACACTCCAGGTGCCCCTCAACCAGGTGACCCGGAACAGTAACCCCAGAAACTACACCCCAACCAGGCTTAACAGCAACGTGGGACTGGACCTGGGTAAGAACTAACGCCTGACCCCTAACCCAGAAACGACACCTTAACTCCAACGTAGGACTGGAATGTGTCGTTTTTATTTAACCAGGTTGCAAAATGGCAAGTAATATGGTGAAAATTCCTAGTCCATTAGAGGGAGCTATTACCATATAGTGGACTGACTGCACATGCTGTCCACAGGGCTATGAACTGTACTGCACCATGCTAGCTTTACTGTGCCCTGTCATGCTGGGTTGTCTGTGCTCTGCCTTGTGCTCTGCCTTGATGTGCTGAACTGTACTGTGGAGTAGCAGCTGAAAACACACACACACAAAACACAATAATACTAATATACAGAGTAATATACAGTGTCTTTGAAAAGTATTCAGACCCCTTGACTATTTCCACATTTTGGTACGTTACAGCCTTATTCTTTAAAAAAAAGTATCTACACCCAATACCCCATAATGACAAAGCAAAAACAGGTTTTTAGAAATGTTTGCTAATTCATAAAATAAAAAAAACGGAAATATCACGTTTACATAAGTATTCAGAGCCTGTACTCAGTACTTTGTTAAAACACCTTTGGCAGCGATTACAGCCTCGAGTCTTCTTGGGTATGACGCTACAAGCTTGGCACACCGGTATTTGGGGAGTTTCTCCCATTCTTCTCTGCAGATCCTCTCAAGCTCTGTCAGGTTGGATGAGGAGCGTCACTGCACAGCTATTTTAAGGTCTCTCCAGAGATGATCGATCGGGTTCAAGTCCGGGCTCTGGCTGGGCCACTCAAGGACATTCAGACACTTGTACCGATGCCGCTCCTGCTTTGTCTTGGCTGTGGGCTTTGAGTCGTTGTCCTGTTGTCCTGTCACTCCAGTCTGAGGTCCTGAGCAAGTTTTCATCAAGGATCTCTCTGTACTTTGCTCCGTTCATCTTTGCCTCAATCCTGACTAGTCTCCCAGTCCCTGACGTTGAAAACATCCCCACAGCATGATGCTGCCACCACCATGCTTCACCGTAGGGATGGTGTCATGTTTCATCCAGACGTGACGCTTGGCATTCAGGCCAAAGAGTTCAATCTTGGTTTAATCAGACCAGAGAATCTTGTTTCTCCAAGCGGTCTGTCATGTGCCTTTTACTGAGGAGTGACTTCCGTCTGGCCACTCTACCATAAAAACCTGATTGGTGGAATGCTGCAGAGATGGTTGTCTTTCTGGAACGTTCTCCCATCTCCACAGAGGAACTCTAGAGCTCTGTCAGAGTGACCATCGGGTTCTTGGTCACCTCCCTGACCAAGGCCCTTCTCCACCGATTGCTCAGTTTGGCCGGGCGGCCAGCTCTAGGTAGAGTCTTGGTGGTTCCAAACTTTTTCCATTTAAGAATGATGGAGGCCACTGTGTTCTTGGGGACCTTCAATGCTGCAGAAATGTTTTGGTACCCTTCCCCAGATCTGTGCTTCGACACAATCCTGTCTCGGAGCTCTACGGACAATTCCTTCGACCTCACGGCTTTGTTTTTGCTCCTTTTCCAAATCATGTCCAATCAATTGAATTTACCACAGGTGGACCAATCAAGTTGTAGAAACATCTCAAGGATGATCAATGGAAACAGGATGCACCTGAGCTCAACTTTGAGTCTCAAAGCAAAGGGTCTGAAAACGTATGTAAATAATGTATTTCTGTTTTTAATTATTAATGCATTTGCAAAAATTGATTAAAAACCAGTTTCCGCTTTGTCATTATGGGCTGTAGTGTGTAGATGAGGAAGTGTTTTTATTTAATCCATTTTAGAATAAGGCTGTAACGTAACAAAATGTGGGAAAAGTCAAGGGGTCTGAATACTTTCCTAATGCCCTGTAGTGTGTGACGTGTTTTCTCTCTGCACTGTCTGGTCTCTTCCCCCTGGGACTGGTGTCCTGTCCCTTCCCTCTGGGACTGCTGTCCTGTCTCTTCCCTCTGGGACTGCTGTCCTGTCCCTTCCCTCTGGGACTGCTGTCCTGTCCCTTCCCTCTGGGACTGTTGTCCTGTCCCTTCCCTCTGGGACTGCTGTCCTGTCCCTTCCCTCTGGGACTGGTGTCCTGTCTCTACCCTCTGGGACTGCTGTCCTGTCTCTTCCCCCTGGGACTGCTGTCCTGTCCCTTCCCTCTGGGACTGCTGTCCTGTCTCTTCCCTCTGGGACTGCTGTCCTGTCTCTTCCCTCTGGGACTGCTGTCCTGTCCCTTCCCTCTGGGACTGCTGTCCTGTCCCTTCCCTCTGGGACTGTTGTCCTATCCCTTCCCTCTGGGACTGCTGTCCTGTCCCTTCCCTCTGGGACTGGTGTCCTGTCTCTACCCTCTGGGACTGCTGTCCTGTCTCTTCCCCTGGGACTGCTGTCCTGTCCCTTCCCTCTGGGACTGCTGTCCTGTCTCTTCCCTCTGGGACTGCTGTCCTGTCCCTTCCCTCTGGGACTGCTGTCCTGTCTCTTCCCTCTGGGACTGCTGTCCTGTCCCTTCCCTCTGGGACTGGTGTCCTGTCTCTACCCTCTGGGACTGCTGTCCTGTCTCTTCCCCCTGGGACTGCTGTCCTGTCTCTTCCCCCTGGGACTGCTGTCCTGTCTCTTCCCTCTGGGACTGCTGTCCAGTCCCTTCCCTCTGGGACTGCTATCCTCTCTCTTCCCCCTGGGACTGCTGTCCAGTCCCTTCCCTCTGGGACTGCTGTCCTGTCCCTTCCCTCTGGGACTGGTGTCCTGTCTCTACCCTCTGGGACTGCTGTCCTGTCTCTTCCCCCTGGGACTGCTGTCCTGTCTCTTCCCTCTGGGACTGCTGTCCTGTCTCTTCCCTCTGGGACTGCTGTCCTGTCCCTTCCCTCTGGGACTGGTGTCCTGTCTCTACCCTCTGGGACTGCTGTCCTGTCTCTTCCCCCTGGGACTGCTGTCCTGTCTCTTCCCTCTGGGACTGCTGTCCAGTCCCTTCCCTCTGGGACTGCTATCCTCTCTCTTCCCCCTGGGACTGCTGTCCAGTCCCTTCCCTCTGGGACTGCTGTCCAGTCTCTTCCCTCTGGGACTGCTATATATATACATACATACTTACTTGTTTTTTGAATATACCTTCATTATTCCCCAAACCCTACCAACCTTCCCCCAATTGGAGTAAACTAATAAACAATAACACTTAGGCTTCTACCTTCAGTTCATACATCTTGTACACATGTTAGAGACACAATCTATTTTACAATAGTTATATTTTGCTTAGTTTTTAGTTCTTCCTCTATTTCTGATGTCCGTCCAGTTTGATTTCTGTTTGTAACTGTGCTATTTCACAACATCTCTGAACCTTTATACATTTTACAGACCCCGTATGTTTTACATTGGTTATCTTATTGTTAGTCCCACCCTTCAGCTCCATCCAACCCCTCCCATTGGTTATCTTGTTGTTATTAGTCCCACCCTTCAGCTCCATCCAACCCCTCCCATTGGTTATCTTGTTGTTATTAGTCCCTCCCTTCAGCTCCATCCAACCCCTCCCATTGGTTATCTTGTTGTTATTAGTCCCTCCCTTCAGCTCCATCCAACCCCTCCCATTGGTTATCTTGTTGTTATTAGTCCCTCCCTTCAGCTCCATCCAACCACTCCCATTGGTTATCTTGTTGTTATTAGTCCCACCCTTCAGCTCCATTCAACCCCTCCCATCTGTCTCTTAACACCATTCCATAGTGGATTTCTATTTGCCATATATTATTCAACTGTGCTGTGATGCTTCACAAAACTACTGAACCTTTCTATTCTCATAGCTTCTACAGATTGTAAATTAAAGATAAACATTTTTTGCTAAAATTATTATTATATAATTGATCAATTGACTATGACTTTTTCAGATCACCCAGTAATGATATCTGCAGAGTTAGTTCTAGGTAAATGTTACAATTCTTCAGCCATTCCTGGACCTGTGACTCTAAACCAAGCTACATATGGACAGTACCAAAACAAATGATCTAATGATTCTGCCTCCTCGCAGCAAAATCTGCAGAGCTGGGAAGCTTGTATCCCCCATATATATCTATAACATTCTATTGGTTGCAAGAATTTTGTGTAATAATTTAAATGGAACATTTTTAATCCGCCGTAATTTTTGCGTGTCAATTCAGGAACCATGTGCCATGGAATCGGTACATTGAACATCTCTTCCCAACTATTTTGCAATCTATATGGCACAGCTGTTCATTTTTTGGGTCCTTAAATGAAACTGGTAAATATTTTATTTATCACAAATTTTCTTTAACCATTTTTGGTCTTTAATGCCGGTAGACCAGTTCCTTACTTCCCCCTTCCACTTGCCTAATTCTGCAATTAGTTGGTTGTAATTTTGGGTAGAGCAGACATTTCCATCTATTTTTGTTAGCTGCATGTGTGACATAACTCCACCAGTCCTATTTATGATATCATTTACAAAGATTATATATATATATATATTTTTTTTAATCAATTAGTATATTTGATTTTAACCACTGTGTATTAATGTATATGTATTTTACGTGTATGTTACTGTGCTCACCAGGTGTGGATGACACATCAGACTATGACCCCAACCTTCTGAGTGACCCCCAGTGGCCCTGTGGGAAACACAAGAGAGTCCTGATCTTCGCTTCATACATGGTGAGAGAGAGACACACACACACACCTTATTTTCACCTCATACATGGTGAGAGAGAAAGAGACACACACACACACACACACCTTATTTTCACCTCATACATGGTGAGAGAGAGAGATGGGGGTGGGTGAAGAGAGAGAATGAGAGATAGATGTAGGAAGAGAAAGAGAGAGATGGAGAGACGTGGAGGAGGAGAGACAGTAGTAGGAGGAGGAGAGAGAGAGGGAAGAGGAGAGAGATGGAGAGACGAGGAAGAGGAGGAGAGAGATGGAGAGACGGGGAGGAGGAGAGACAGTAGGAGGAGAAGGAGAGAAGAGGAGAGAGATGGAGAGACGAGGAAGAGGAGGAGAGAGATGGAGAAACGAGGAAGAGGAGGAGAGATGGAGAAATGAGGAAGAGGAGGAGAGAGATGGAGAGACGAGGAAGAGGAGGAGAGAGATGGAGAGGCGTGGAGGAGGAGAGACAGTAGGAGGAGGAGAGAGAGATTGAGAGAGGAGAGAGATGGAGGAGAGAATGAGAGATGGAGAGAGAGATGGAGGCAAGAGGAGAGAGATGGAGGGAGGAGGAAAGACAGAGAGAGCCATAACCAATCAGAGAGGCTCAATGCACAGAGCCATAACCTATCAGAGAGGCTCAATGCACAGAGCCATAACCTATCAGAGAGGCTCAATGCACAGAACCATAACCTATCAGAGAGGCTCAATGCACAGCGACATAACCTATCAGAGAGGCTCAATGCACAGAGCTATAACCTATCAGAGAGGTTCAATGCACAGAGCCATAACTTATCAGAGAGGCTCAATGCACAGAGCCATAACCTATCAGAGAGGCTCAATGCACAGAGCCATAACCTATCAGAGGCTCAATGCACAGAGCCATAACCTATCAGAGAGGCTCAATGCACAGAGCCATAACCTATCAGAGAGGCTCAATGCACAGAGCCATAACCTATCAGAGAGGCTCAATGCACAGAGCCATAACAGCAAAAAGGCAGTTACCTCTGGGGTTTGTGGTATATGGCCAATTATAAACTGTGTGGTTCCAGCCCTGAATGCTGATTGGCTGACAGCCGTGGTATAGCGGACCGTATACCATGAGTATGACAAAACATGTATTTTTACTGCCCTAATTATGTTGGTAACCAGTGTATAATAGCAGTAAGTTATACCTCAGGGGGTTTGTGATATAGGACCAAAAATAGCACGGCTGAGATCTGTGTCCAGGCTGTGATACCAGACTGTATGGAATGGTACACTGTGTATACTGCAAATACATATTTTTTAACATGTAAAGATTTATTTTACTAGTATACACAGTGTACAGTACAGGAGTCCATTCATGCAGAGATATCATTATTAGATATTGTTTATGGACCTTCTTGTCATTGGGCCAACCAAAAACACTAAATAGAAGTTAAATATTCTCTCTCTCTCTCTCTCTCTCTCTCTCTCTCTCTCTCTCTCTCTCTCTCTCTCTCTCTCTCTCTCTCTCTCTCTCTCTCTCTCTCTCTCTCTCTCTCTCTCTCTCTCTCTCTTCTCTCTCGCTCTCCCTCTCTCTCCCTCTCTTCTCTCTCCCCCTCTCTCTCCCTCACCCTTTCTTTCTCTCTCTCTCCCTTTCTCTCTCTCTCTCTCTCTCTCTCTCTCTCTCTCTCTCTCTCTCTCTCGCTCTTCTCTCTCCTCTCTCTCTCTCTCCCTTTCTCCTCTCTCCCTTTCTCCTCTCTCTCTCCCTCTCTCTCTCGCTCTTCTCCCTCTCTCTCTCTCTCTCTCTCTCTCTCTCTCTCTCTCTCTCTCTCGCTCTCCCTCTCTCTCCCTCTCTTCTCTCTCCCTCACCCTTTCTTTCTCTCTCTCTCCCTTTCCCTCCCTCCCTGTCCACCTCTCTCTTTGTCTCTCCTGCCCTATCTCTCTCTCCCTCTCCTTATCTCCCCCCCTCACTCCCTATCTCTCACCCCCCTCTAGACGACAGTGATAGAGTACGTGAAGCCGTCTGATCTGAAGAAGGACATGAACGAGACGTTTAAAGAGAAGTTTCCTCATGTCAAGCTGACTCTCAGCAAGATCAGGAGGTAAACTACTGTAATGTGTGTGTGTGTGGGTGTGGTCATGTCCATAGATGTTCAGTATGCGTTGTTTTTTATTTTATTTATTTATTTCACCTATATTTAACCAGGTAGGCCAGTTGAGATCAAGTTCTCATTTACAACTGCCACCTGGCCAAGTTCTCATTTACAACTGCGACCTTGCCAAGATAAAGCAAAGTGGTGCGACATAAACAACACCTGCCTTTCATCCCCCTTCCCCCCTTTTCTCTCTCTTCCCCCCCTTCTCTCTCTCCCCCTTCTCTCTCTTCCCCACCTCTCTCTCTTCCCCCTTCTCTCTCTCCCCCTTCTCTCTCTTCCCCCTTCTCTCTCCTCCCCCTTCTCTCTCTTCCCCTTCTCTCTCTCCCCCTTCTCTCTCCCCCCTCTCTCTCTCTCTCCTCCCCCTTCTCTCTCTCCCCCTTCTCTCTCCTCCCCTTCTCTCTCTCTTCCCCCTTCTCTCTCTTCCCCCTTCTCTCTCCTCCCCCTTCTCTCTCCTCCCCCTTCTCTCTCCTCCCCCTTCTCTCTCCTCCCCCTTCTCTCTCTCTTCCCCCTTCTCTCTCCTCCCCCTTCTCTCTCTCCTCCCCCCTCTTTCTCTCTCTCTCTCCCCACCTCTCTCTCTTCCCCCTTCTCTCTCTCCTCCCCCTTCTCTCTCTTCCCCCTTCTCTCTCCTCCCCCTTCTCTCTCTTCCCCCTTCTCTCTCCTCCCCCTTCTCTCTCTTCCCCCTTCTCTCTCCTCCCCCTCTCTCTCTCTCTTCCCCCTTCTCTCTCTCTCCCCTTCTCTCTCCTCCCCTTCTCTCTCTCTTCCCCCTTCTCTCTCTTCCCCCTTCTCTCTCCTCCCCTTCTCTCTCTTCCCCCTTCTCTCTCCTCCCTTCTCTCTCCTCCCTCTTTCTCTCTCTTCCCCACCTCTCTCTCTTCCCCCTTCTCTCTCCTCCCCCTTCTCTCTCTTCCCCCTTCTCTCTCCTCCCCTCTTCTCTCTCTTCCCCCTTCTCTCTCTCCCCCTTCTCTCTCTCCCCCTTCTCTCTCCTCCCCCTTTTCTCTCTCTCCCCCCTTCTCTCTCTCCCCCTTCTCTCTCTCCCCCTTCTCTCTCTTCCCCCTTCTCTCTCTCTCCCCCTTCTCTCTCTCTCCCCTTCTCTCTCTCCTCTCTCTCTCTCTCTCCCCTTCTCTCTCTTCCCCCTTCTCTCTCTCCCCCTTCTCTCTCCTCCCCCTTTTCTCTCTCTTCCCCCTTCTCTCTCTTTCCCCCTTCTCTCTCCTCCCCTCTTTTCTCTCTCTTCCCCCTTCTCTCTCTCCTCCCCTTTTCTCTCTCCTCCCCTTTTCTCTCTCTTCCCCCTTTTCTCTCTCCCCCTCTCTCTCTCCTCCAGTCTAAAGAGAGAGATGCGTACAGTGGGTGACGACTGCGGCCTGCAGGCGGTCACCGTGGCGATGGCGTTTGTTTACTTTGAGAAGCTGGTCCTCCAGGGGCGACTCAACAAACACAACAGGAAGTTGGTCTCTGGAGCCTGCGTGCTGCTCGCCGCTAAGATCAGCAGCGACCTCAAGAAGCAGGACGTCACTCAGCTCATAGATGTGCGTATTGTCCTTTTAGAATGACATAAACCTCTAAATGCTTTGTGAACCATCTATGTATGCTATATCAAGCCTTTATGTATGCTATATAAAGCCTCTATGTATGCTACATAAAGCCTCTATGTATGCTATATAAAGCCTCTATGTATGCTATATAAATCCTTTATGTATGCTATATAAAGCCTCTATGTATGCTATATAAAGCCTCTATGCATGCTATATAAAGCCTCTATGTATGCTATATAATGCCTCTATGCATGCTATATAACACCTCTATGTATGCTATATAAAGCCTTTATGTATGCTATATAAAGCCTCTATGTATGCTGTATAAAGCGTCTATGTATGCTATATACAGCCTCTTTGAATGCTATATAAAGCCTCTATGTATGCTATATAAAGCATCTATGTATGCTATATAAAGCCTCTATGTATGCTATATAAAGCCTCTATGTATGCTATATAAAGCCTCTGTGTATGCTATATAAAGCCTCTGTGTATGCTATATAAAACCTCTGTGTATGCTATATAAAGCCTCTGTGAATGCTATGTAAAGCCTTTATAAGTTGACCTCAAGGAGCAGGATGTGACACAGCTCATAGATGGATGCATCTTTCACATTCTCAACTTGTATGTGTATCTTTATGGAGTCATGCTCTTTGAAAACACAAAGGGCTGGGCTGGTTTCCTGGACCTATTTTAAGCTTACACCTGGTCTCAAAAACTGAGAGCGGGAAGAGGTAGCAGAGCCCAGAAGACATTCCGGTATTGGAGACATGATGACATTAGATGTTTAACTGGGTCAACTTTCGGTCACACATACACTACATGACCAAAAGTATGTGGACACCTACTCGTCGAACATCTCATTCCAAAACCACGGTCATTAATATGGAGTTGGTCCCTCCTTTGCTGCTATAACAGCCTCCACTCTTCTGGGAAGGCTTTCCACTAGATGTTGGAACATTGCTGCAGGGACTTGCTTCCATTCAGCCACGAGCATTAGTCTGGTAGGGCACTGATGTTGGGCGATTAGGCCTGGCTCGCAGTTGGCGTTCCAATTGCTCCCAAAGTTGTTCGATGGGGTTGAGGTCAGGGAAGCACAGAATTGTCTAGAATGTCATTGTTAAAACTTCTTAAGGAGTGGTGGGGCGCCCCACTCCCGACACTACCCGGTGAAATGCAAGGCGCCAAATTCAAAATCCAAAAGTTGAATTAGTCATCAAAAGCTCTGCTTCTTGGCAATATCACAGCGTTGTCAGATTTCAAAAAGGCTTTACGGTGAAAGCACCACATTTGACTGTTTGAGGATAGCACCTCACATATTTTTTCCCATTACCATCAATTCATAAGCAATCACGGTTCACACAAAACACATTTCACAGCGAAAACAAATCAATTACCTTTTGAAGAACTTCTGCTGAGGGCTTCCCAAGTGTCCAACGAAGACAATCCATGGTTCTTTTGTTAGAAAAAGTAATTTATTATATCCATAAATCTTGTTTGTTTGGCGCGTTATGATAATAAAATACAGCGTCCACTCGCCCATTGAAACGTGAAGAGAACTCGTTCAACCTATACCTATAAACTTGTCCAAGAACAATCAAACATAATTGATAATGTATCCTTAGGAACACTTTAATGTTTATTCAGTATAATATTTCAACCGGATTATAAACTGGGCGATAGGAAAGGAAAAAACCACAGCGCCCGCAAGCCGGGAACGCGCATTCTCTTCTGTTTACTTCTGTGTGACCACTTCCTAATTCTTCTTCTTCTGCCATCTAAAGCAACTAAACAGAATCAAAACAGTGTCTCGAGACTGTTGACATCCAGAGGAAGCAATAGGTACTGCATTCATACTCCCTTATATGGTCATTTTCCTAAGGGAGGGGTTCAAAATGAGGCAATGTGTCAAAATCACTTTTTCCAGGACAGAAATTCCTCTGGTTTTTGCCTGCCATATCCGTTCTGTTATACTCACAGACAAGTGTTTCCTATCCAATGGTACTAAATATTTGCATATCCTATCCTATTCTGGGCCTGAGTGGGTGGCATTTTACTTTGGGCACGCCAGGCTCTCCAAAACCGTCACCTCGGGAGCTGCTCCCTAGGAAGTTAAGATTTCCCTTCACTGGAACTAAGGGGCCTAGACCGAACCATGAAAAGCAGCCACATACTATTATTTCTCCTCCACCAAACTTTACAGTTGGCACTATACATTGGGGCAGGTAGCGTTCTCCTGGCATCCGCCAAACCCAGATTCGTCGGTGGGACTTTCAGATGGTGCAGTGTGATTCATCACTCCAGAGAATGCGTTTCCAATGTCCAGAGACAATTATGGTGAGCTTTATACCACTCCAGCTGACTCTTGGCATTGCGCATGGTGATCTTAGGCTTGTATACAGCAGCTCGGCCATGGAAACACATTTCATGAAGCTTCCGACGAACAGTTATTGTGCTGACATTGCTTCCAGAGGCATTTTGGGACTCAGTAATGAGTTGCAACCGAGGACAGACTATTTTTACGCGCTACGTGCTTCAGAACTCGGTGGTCCCGTTCTGTGAGCTTGTGTGGCCTACCACTTTGCGGCTGAGCCGTTATTGCTCCTAGACAACAGCACTTACAGTTGACCGGGGCAGCTGTAAGTGGAAAGGTGGCATCCTATGACGGCGCCACGTTGAAAATCACTGAGCTCTTCAGTAAGGCCAGTCTACCGCCAATGTCTGTCTGTGGAGATTGCATGGCTGTGTGCTCGATTTTTATACGCCTGTCAGCAACAGGTGTGGCTGAATTAGCCAAATCCACTAATTTGAAGGGGTGCCCACATACTTTTGTATATATAGTGTATATTAATTATATTTACTCAGATTAGGTTGCTAAGGGTCAGGTCTTTGTGGATTAGAATCCACCTTTAGTGGAAATCCTGTGGATGATCTGTAAGGGCAAACGCAGAGCAACACAACTTTCCTAACAGGTCTCTTCCTCCTCTTCCCTCTTCTCTTCCTCTGCAGAAATTAGAGGAGCGGTTCCGTATCAGTCGGCGGGAGTTGATCCCGTTTGAGTTCACTATCCTTGTTGCCCTGGAGATGGCTCTGTACCTGCCTGAGAGCGCCATCATGCCACACTACCGACGCCTGGTGCAGCAGAACTAGGACCACGCCCACTGCCGCACCCACAGGGACAAGAGCCACGCCTACTAGGGTCTGGAGACTGGACATGGGGGCGGAGTGAGGGGAGGAGCTACACCTACTAGGGTCTGGAGACTGGACATGGGGGCGGAGTGAGGGGAGGGGCTACACCTACTAGGGTCAGTATACTGGTTAGGAAATACTCTGCCCCCACACCTGGAAACCATGCGTTTGATACCATTCCACTCCAGCCATTACCACGAGCCCGTCCTCCCCAATGAAGGTGCCACCAGCCTCCTGTGCTAAGCACCATAAACTCAGAGGCTTACTCACCTCAGTAACAACCCTGGTATTTTACTCTCACCTTGAAGAAGTATAAATTACACTGATCAGTCTTCCTACAATTGATGGTATTATTATCAACATACAGTATATAAATAGTACACATTCTAAACCTGAACGTGGCCATGCTTCCATATGTCACAAGGGGGTGCTAAAGTTCAGCAGTAGCATTGGTAATCGAACATGAGGTGTCACACTGCAGGAATACCAGTTATGCTTCATTCACACTATAGGGCTGACCTAAACTCTACCGTTCTGGTTCAGGTGTACTTTTGTCTTCACATTGTCCGTTACCAGCAGCTACGGTGGACGTGTAACCAGGCCAGTTTGGCTCGGTTTGGTCTGATAGTGGGAATCAGGCGTTAGAGTAACCAACAACAAGGGAAGGGCCTTCTCCATCACCTTCCTGCCAGCATGTTAAAGGGAAAAAGAAATACAAGAAACATCAGATTTAACCAAAAAGCAGTTTCATTTATTTATCTTACTTTTTTTTAAATGTATATTTATTATATTTGATACATTTCTTCTAAAAATAAGGGATGTATATATTATGACCTAACCATTTCATTATTTTGCACCTCTTTGTAGTGTAACTCACATAAGTCTTCTTCCAGCATTATAACCAAGCATCCCTTAGTAAGGTGTCATCCCAAATGGAACCCTATTCCCTAACCAAGCATCCCTTAGTAAGGTGTCATCCCAAATGGAACCCTAACCAAGCATCCCTTAGTAAGGTATCATCCCAAATGGAACCCTAACCAAGCATCCCTTAGTAAGGTGTCATCCCAAATGGAACCCTAACCAAGCATCCCTTAGTAAGGTGTCATCCCAAATGGAACCCTAACCAAGCATCCCTTAGTAAGGTGTCATCCCAAATGGAACCCTAACCAAGCATCCCTTAGTAAGGTAGCATCCCTTAGTAAGGTGTCATCCCGAATGGAACCCTATTCCCTATATAGTACTCTTTGTGTGTTTAAGTGATGGTGGTGATTGTTGCTATGAAACAAGCCTGATCTTCCTAACCTTGTTACCTAGTTATTACTACAGCACATATATACAGAGATGCAGTGTTTTATTAAACTCTATGTTAGAGGTGACATTAATTACTACGATCTAAGCACATTCTATGGTGCATTGTGTTGCGTTCGACTTCCTCCTCCGTGCATTGTAAATGTTTATGTGTGTCTGAACACGTGGCAACATATATCCCTCTGTTGTCATCCTAAATGGCACAATATTCCCTATGTAGTGCAATTCTTTTGACCAGAAATAAAGCACTATATAGGCAGATAGGGGTGTCATTTGGGACAAAGACCTTGTTAATGTTCTTTTTTTAACGTATCTTAATTTTACATTCGACTGTTTAGACTTTTACATTTTGTACAACATTTATTTATCATTCTTATTTTCTTCTTCAGTACACTATGAAGGCCATTGAGGGAATATGTTTGATTCTGTATTGATATTATTGCAATTTCCTTGTCTTCCATTTCAATGTGTTTTTAATTTAATTCAGTGTCTGTTAAAGTTTCCGTTCAGTGTCTAATTACAATTTTTCGTCTGAGAGTGACAACTTTGCTCCGTCACACTGTTATAATAATTGTGTTATTATGGTTATAACACTGTTATAAACAGTTTAGAATCGTTTTTTCAAGTCAATCAGAAGTTAAGTTACGTTTTTAAAAAATTTTTTTCAAAAATAGTTTTTTTTGGGGGCACATTCCCCATAGAGATGTGTTGTCAGACAGTATGGTTCATTTTAACAGTTGAATAGAGTAAAGATATGTCCAGGGTGGTATAGTGTGTGTGTCTGTCTGTGTTGTTACTACTATGCGTTAACACTGTGAACGTCAGTGGAGTGAACGCTGTTGGCGCCATCTAGTGGGCAACATTGCAGTAACAGTACACAAGAGATATCCAATGAATGATGATTGAGGAAATGGAAAATGTTCATATTTTGATCATTCTGCATGTTGTGTTTATGATATAGCTTTCTGACAGAACAGATACACAAGGAATAAAGTGCCTGAGCAATATGACAAGAACTGCATCTCAAATGGCACCCTATTTCCTTCATATTTGACTACTTTAGACCATAACCCAATGGGTCCCTAGTCAAAATTAGTGCACTATATAGGGAATAGTGTGCCATAGAGCTCTGGTCTAAAGTACTGGACTATATAGGGAATAGGGTGCCAATTGAGATGCATACAATATCTCTATACAGATGAAGACTGATTTACTGTGTGTGATTTTATTTATTTGACCTTTTTAAGCAGGGAGAACAATCACAAATTCTGTCAGAAAATGCTGTACGTTCTTTCAATCGTAACTTTCTCTTCAACGTGGGCTGTTTTTAAACACGGCATTGTTGTAGAAAAGCATTGTTGGTATTTTATGCATTGAGACACTGGCTTTACTTTGACCAAAACTCTGAATTTCTGGCAACCGGCCATAGTGCTTCCAATGCCCCAGAGACTGCATACAGGTTTCACACTAAGACATTGGTTATGTTCAAGATCAATTTCAGACTGGCTGATCTGCAAATTCTATTTTTTTATCCTAAATAACTACTCCCTGTTATATATAGATCAGTCAGTCTGTGATCGTTTCCTTACAATGCATCACAACGTCTAAAACACAGCCATCAGTACACCTTTCAGGTACCACTGACTTCAGTCACAATACGTCCTTCTCTAGCCTGGGTGCCAATCTGTGTCAAACGTCTTCACAATTCCGTAAGGAGTTTGACAAGAGAGCAGAAACCCGTTGGGAGTTGCCGCAGTGACACAAGGTCCTAACTACACAGTTGGATACCACGAAATTGGGGAGTCAAATTTGATAAACAAATTGGATAAACAATTTTTTTTTAAATTATTATTCTGGGAAAACAGGGAATTCTGGGAAAGTTAGCAGAATATTACAACCCTACACGGAACTAACCCTGCTCTGTGTAGCACACCGACTGTGTAGCACACCAACTGGGTAGAACACCAACTGGGTGACTGATATTTTACCTCTTACTCCTTGTCACATTAAGGGAAGGAGGGCGTGTCTGTGACTAATGTCGGGTGACAGTTTTTATAATAATATCCCCTAAATGTTGTCCCCTTTTGTTGTTTGTGAATTGTTTGTTATAGCATAACATGTAAATGTATTATTGTCCGTATGACAGAAGAATAAATCTAATATATTTTCTGACTGGACTGATGTGCTGTTTTTCTGTTCCGAAGCTATTGGCTTGAATTAACTTAAAAGATGTCAGTTGAGTGAGTTATCTTGAGATTTACAATGTGAACAGATAACCTTTCATCCTGATCCTGGGGACCCTAGTCTCATGTTGCCATACCTCCCAAATCATGTCGTTGTCACGCCTCCTTTGGTTCGCGACGAGGCCTATGGACATCCAAAGGGGTGCTTTATTCAATGTTTTGACCTAGCATTACATAACCTGATTCCATCTCATTCCAAAACCACAGGCATTAATATGCTGCTATAACAGCCTCCAATCTTCTGGGAATGGCTTTCCACTAGATGTTGGAACATTGCTGCGGGGACTTGCTTCCATTCAGCCACAAGAGCATTAGTGAGGTCGGGCACTGATGTTGGCCGATTTAGGTCTGGCTCGCATTCGGCGTTACAATTCATCCCAAAGGTGTTAGATGGGGTTCAGGGTTCTGTGCAGGCCTTTCGGTTACTGGATCAACGCTCTAACCACTAAGGCTACCTGCGGTGTGGGTAATTTGAAGGGGAGTACACAGTCAGAAGTTTACATACATTTAGGTTGGAGTCATTCAAACTTGTTTTTCAACCACCCAACAAATTTCTTGTTAACAAACTATAGTTTTGGCAAGTCGGTTAGGACATCTACTTTGTTCATGACACAATACATTTTTACAACAACTGTTTACAGACAGATTATTTCACTTATAATTCACTGTATCACAATTCCAGTGGGTCAGAAGTTTACATACACTAAGTTGACTTGTGTCTTTTAACAGCTTGGAAAATTCCAGAAAATGATCTCATGGCTTTATAGACTTCTGTTAGGCTAATTGACATCATTTGAGTCAATTGGAAGTGAACCTGTGGATGTATTTCAAGGCCTACCTTCAAACTTAGTGCCTCTTTGCTTGACATCATGGGAAAATCAAAAGAAATCAGCCAAGACCTCAGAAAAAAAATTCTGGTTCATCCTTGGGAGCAATTTCCAAACGCCTGAAGGTACCACGTTCATCTGTACAAACAATAGTATGCAGTACAAACACCATGGGACCACGCAGCCGTCATACCGCTCAGGAAGGAGACGCGTTCTGTCTCCTAGAGATGAACGTACTTTGGTGCGAAAAGTGCAAATCAATCCCAGAACAACAGCAAAGGACCTTGTGAAGATGCTGGAGGAAACGGGTACAAAAGTATCTATATCCACAGTAAAACGGGTCCTATATCGACATAACCTGAAAGGCTGCTCAGCAAGGAAGAAGCCACTGCTTCAAAACTGCCTTAAAAAGCCAGACTACGGTTTGCAACTGCACATGGGGACAAAGATCGTACATTTTGAAGATATGTCCTCTGGTCTGATGAAACAAAAATACTGTTTGGCCATAATGACCATCCTTATGTTTGGAGGAAAAAGGAGGAGGCTTGCAAACCGAAGAACACTATCCCAACCGTGAAGCACGGGGGTGACAGCATCATGTTGTGGGGGTGCTTCCCTGCAGGAGGGACTGGTGCACTTCACAAAATAGATAGCATCATGAGGGAGGAAAATGATGTGGATAAATTGAAACAACATCTCAAGACATCAGTAGGGAAGTTAAAACTTGGTCGCAAATGGGTCTTCCAAATGGACAATGACCCCAAGCATACTTTCAAAGTTGTGGCAAAATGGCTTAAGGACAACAAAGTCAAGGTATTGGAGTGGCCATCACAAAGCCTTGACCTCAATCCCATAGAAGATTTGTGGGTAGAACTGAAAAAGCGTGTGCGAGCAAGGAGGCCTACAAACCTGACTCAGTTACACCAGCTCTGTCAGGAGGAATGGGCCATAATTCGCCCAACTTATTGTGGGAAGCTTGTGGAAGGCTACCCAAAATGTTTGACCCAAGTTAAACAATTTAAAGGCAATGCTACCAAATACTAATTGAGTGTATGTAAACTTCTGACCCACTGGGAATGTGATGAAAGAAATAAAAGCTGAAATAAATCATTCTCTCTACTATTATTCTGAAATTTCACATTCTTAAAATAAAGTGGTGATCCTAACTGACATAAGACAGGGGATTTTTACTAGGATTAAATGTCAGGAATTGTGAAAAAAAGAATTTAAATGTATTTGGCTAAGGTGTATGTAAACTTCCGACTTCAACTGTATAGTGTAAGTAGCGTTTCAATCCAGCCATTTCAACACCCTTTTTCATTTCTATCCTCTCTCTCTCTCTCTATTCTATCACCACCATTCAATTTTCTACTTTTTTCGTTGACTGAGCGATGCCCATCCTCACCTTTGATTTTCTGCCATTCACTGGCGACCCTCATTCAGGCCAGGTGGTGCAGAGCTGGCCTTTTAGGCAGAGTTCCTCTGTCCAGTGTCTGTGTTCTTTTGCCCGTTTTAATTTAAAACTTTTGTTGGCCAGTATGAGATATGGCTTTGTCTTTGCAACACCCCGGAGTCGCCTCTTCACTGTTGACGTTGAGACTGGTGTTTTGCAGGTACTATTCAATGAAGCTGCCAGTTGAGGACTTGTGAGGCTGTTTCTCAATCTAGACACTCTAATGTACTTGTCCTCTTGCTCAGTTGTGCACCGGGGCCTCCCACTCCTCTTTCTATTCTGGTTAGAGCCAGTTTGGGCTGTTCTGTGAAGGGAGTAGTACACAGCGTTGTAGGAGATCTTCAGTTTCTTAGCAATTTCTTGCATGGAATAGCCTTCATTTCTCAGAACGAGAATCGACTGACGAGTTTCAGAAGTAAGTACTTTGTTTCTGGCCATTTTGAGCCTGTCATCGAACCCACAAGTGCTGATGCTCCAGATACTCAACTAGTCTAAAGAAGGCCTGTTTTATTGCTTCTTTAATCAGTACAACAGTTTTCAGCTGTGCTAACATCATTGCAAAAGGGTTTTCTAATGATCAATTAGCCTTTTAAAATGATAAACTTGGATTAGCTAACACAACATGCCATTGGAACACAGGAGTGATGTTGCTGATAATGGGCCTCTGTACGCATATGTAGATATTCCATATAAAATCAGCCGTTTCCAGCTGTAATAGTCATTCACAACATTAACAATGTCTACACTGTATTTCTGATCAATTTGATGTTATTTTAATGGACAACAAATTTGCTTTTCTTTCAAAAATAAGGACATTTCTAAGTGACCCCAACTTTTGAACGGTAGTGTATATGCCATTTAGAAAACACTTTTATTCAAATCAACTTAGTTAAAAAAAAAAATACTAATCACTTAATACCACAATACCCCGTAATGACACAGTGAAAAGATTTTCAGACCATTTGCCTTGAGACGCGAAACTGAGCACAAGTGCATCCTGTTTCCATTGATCATCCTTGAGATGTTTCTACAACTTGATTGGAGTTCATCTGTGGTAAATTCAATTGATTAGACATGATTTGGAAAGGCACACACCTGTCTATATAAGGTCCCACAGTTGACAGTGCATGTCAGAGCAAAAAAAAACAAGCCATGATGTCGAAGGAACTGTCCGTAGAGCTCAGAGACAGCATTGTGTTGAGGCACATATCTGGGGAAGCGTACCAAAGAATTTCTGCAGCATTGAAGGTCCCCAAGAACCCAGTGGCCTCCATTCTTAAATGGAAGACGTTTCGAACCACCAAGACTCTTCCTAGAGCTGGCCGCCCGGCTAAACTGAGCAATCGGGGGGAGAAGGGCCTTGGTGACCAAGAACCCGATGGTCACTCTGACAGAGCACCAGAGTTCCTCTGTGGAGAACCTTCCAGAAGGACAACCATCTCTGCAGCACTCCACCAATCAGGCCTTGTTTATCTTTTGATTGGTACTGTATATGAAATGCAATATGAACAGACTTGCTGCTCTGTGATATGAGATTGACGAAAAAGCAAATACTCATTTGCAATATCAATAGTGTACTACTAACAAACGGCGTGTGGTTTTCTCATGACATCCTTTCATTGGGAATTCCTCTGCGGTCTCTTTCTAACATTGTGGAGTAGGTAGAGGTTTCCCTCGTGTGTGGGTGTCTCAGTCCAGAGAGACACTCTACTAGTATCTGTGGTCATGTTATCCTTCACACCTCATTTCCATGTCCGTGCCTGCGTGGTCTGTGTGGAGGATTCCATCCAGCTGACCGCATGTGTGTGTGACAACAATGGAGAGGTATCATATGTTTTGCATATGTTTACTAAGCATCTGCCTGAGTGCAGCATTATACAGTCCCTCCAGAATTCCCTACAGCTGACCACATTATCAACGGTGCAGCATTATACAGTCCCTCCAGAATTCCCTCTAGTTGAACACATTATCCAACACATTATCCATTATCCATGGTTATCCATGGATAATGCTGCACCATTGATAATGTGGTCAGCTAGAGGGAATTCTGGAGGGATAATCCCTCCAGAATTCCCTCTAGCTGACCACATTATCAATGGTGCAGCATTATCCCTCCAGAATTCACTCTAGCTGACCGCATTATCAATGGTGCAGCATTAAACAGTCCCTCCAGAATTCCCTCTAGCTTCTCTCAGGTATTGTGCACAAATTTGTTGAAATCCCATTTCTTCTTTGCCAAGATAATCTATGCACATGACAGGTGTGGCAAATCAAGACGCTGATTAAACAGCATGATCATTACACAGGTGCACCTTGTGCTGGGAACAATAAAAGGCCACTCTAAAATGTGCAGTTTTGTCACACAACAATGCCACAGATGTCTCATGTTTTGAGGGAACATGCAATTGGCCCTGATATAGAGGTCCTGGATGGCAGGAGGCTTGGCTCAAGTGATGTACTGGGCCATACACACTACCCTCTGTAGTGCCTTGCGGTCAGAGGCCGAGCAGTTGATGGTAATGCAACCAGGCGGTGATGCAACCAGTCAGGATGCTCTCGATGGTGCAGCTGTAGAACCTTTTGAGGATCTGAGGACCCATGCCAACTAGTGATAATTCCCTGACGTTCTCAACCTCTTCAACACAACACCACAATAGGAGAATGATTCAAGTCTGCACATTAATTTGTAGTATGACCAGTAAAATATCTGATTTTTTTTACCAGTCCTATTGGACTATCCTATAGGATTTTATCTTACAGACTCCTAAACGGAACCAGCTCCATTGGAGTCCTGTAGAATTTTATTATACAGGATAATACAATCTCATAGGATAGGTAAAAAGAAAATGATAGGAATTTCTATTGGATACTCTGAATGATCGGCTATGAAAAACCAACTGACATTTACTCCTGAGGTGCTGACATGTTGCACCCTCGACAACCACTGTGATTATTATTATTTGACCCTGCTGGTCATCTATGAACATTTGAACATCTTGGCCATGTTCTGTTAAAATCTCCATACGGCACAGCCAGAAGAGGACTGGCCACCCCTCATAGCCTGGTTCCTCTCTAGGTTTCTTCCTAGGTTTCTGCCTTTCTAGGGAGTTTTTCCTAGTCACTGTGCTTCTACACCTGCATTGCTTGCTGTTTGGGGTTTTAGGCTGGGTGTCTGTACAGTACTTTGTGACATCAGCTGATGTAAGAAGGGGTTCATAAATACATTTGATTGATATAAGATTTTTTTAGACTCTGTGTGCAATAATAGTGTTTAACATGAGTTTTGAATGACTACCTCATCTCTGTACCCCACACATACAATTATCAGTAATGTCCTTCAGTCGAGCAGTGAATTTTAAACACACAGATTCAACCACAAAGACTAGGCAGGTTTTCCAGTGCCTTGCTAAGCAGAACACCTATTGGTAGATGGGTAAAAAATAAATCATACATTGAATATCCCCTTTGAGCATGGTGAAGTTATTAATTACACTTTGGATGGTGTATCAATACACCCAGTCACTACAAAGATACAGGCGTCCTTCCTAACTCAGTTGCCGGAGAGGAAGGAAACCGCTCAGCGATTTCACCATGAGACCAGTGGTGAAAACAGTTACATAGTTTAATGGCTGTGATAGGAGACAACTGAGGATGGATTGACAACAGTGTATTTACTCCACAGTACTAACCTAAATAACAGAGTGAAAAGAAGGAAGCCTGCACAGAATACAAATATTCCAAAACATGCATCCTATTTGCCACAAGGCACTAAAGTAATACTTTGTCCTGAATACAAAGTGTTGGGCAAATCTAATACAACACATCAATGAGTACCACTCTTCATTATTTTCAAGCATAGTAGTGGCTGCGTCATGTTATGGGTATTCTTGTCATCTGCAAGGACTAGGGCGTTTTATAGGATAAAAATAAGCACAGGTAAAATCCTAGAGGAAAACACGGTTCAGTCTGCTTTCCAACAGACACTGGGAGACAATTTTACTGGGAATCCCTCTGCAGCCTGGTTAAACAGTGGGGAATTGGTAGAGGTTTACCTGGCCTACAAACTCCTGAGAAGGTTATTATAGTTTTTTGTTTTTATCATTTTAATTTATTTTTGTTTTAAACCCTATATATATATAGAAGTCCAAAGTACAAAAAATAATTGAAAGAAAAGATGATTAATGGTTTTTAGTTTTGGAGTCAAATATAGTTTGTCTAGTTTTAGTTTTTCAAACGGGTTTTTAAATGATTTCATTTCAGTTTATGAAATTGTTTGTTATTGGTTTTTGATTTAGTTTAGTATAACTAAACGCTGTTGCTGCTGCTGAGAGACATGTTACTAATAGTTTCTGTGGTCGGGTTATCATTTACATATAATTTCCATTGGCCATGCCTGCATGTGTCTGTGTGGAGAATTCCCTCCGACTGACCGCAGCATTTGTGGGTGACAACTACTAAGACATACATTGCTTTCGGAAAGTATTCAGACCCTGTCGTGGAACTATACAGTCAATCATATTTCTCAAATACCAGAGCCTGTGAGTTCAAATAGACTTTTATTACAGAATAATAAAATAATAAAAGCAGAGCTGGTTCATGAATACAACTAACTTTCCAATCTTGGCACAGGACTTCTTGTACATTTTTCCTCCTTACTTCACACCCATAGTAACTCCTCTTAATGACTCATCCCCTTTGGCACTAAGTTTATTTTGGTTTCATGTCATCCTGCTAACTCCTCTGAAAGGTGTTCTGGAAAACCCAAGAGGTGTAACCATAGCAACAGGACATAGTAGGCCATAACACAGTTACAGGAATATCCAGTCGTGTCCAACCCCAAGACAGGTACATGTCTAATTGTGTCTAATGACCCAGAGCACATATAGAGTGCACCCATCTTACTAGCTCTTCTGCAATTAATAATTAACACACATGGTCTGGAAAATTCTCAACAACCCATTCAATTTTTCCACATTTTGTTACATCACAGCCTTATCCAAAGATGTATTAAATATTTGTTCCCCTCATCAATCTACACACAATACACCATAAGGACAAAGTGGCTTGGGGACAAGTCTCTGAATGTCCTTGAGTGGCCCAGCCAGAGCCCGGACATCTCTGGAGAGACCTGAAAATAGCTGTTTCAGCTACGCTCCACATCCAACCTGACAGAGCTTGAGAGGATCTGCAGAGAAGAATGGGAGAAACTCCCCAAATACAGGTGTGCCAAGCTTGTAGAGTCAAACAAAGAGGCCTCGAGACTGTAATCACTGCCGAAGGTGCTTCAACAAAGTACTGATTTAAAGGGTCTGAATAATTATAAATTGTTTTTTTTCCCCAAAAACCTATTCCAAAAACCTATTTTTGCTTTGCCCTTATGGGGTATTGTGTGTAGATTTATGAGGGGGAAAAAACTATTGAATTAATTTCAGAATACGGCTGTGATGTAACATAATGAGTAAAAAGTGGTCTGAATACTTTCCACATGCACTGTACACAGGGTCGGTGTGGACTGTTGTGTGTCTGGAAGTAGAGGAGGATTCCCTTTAGCTGATTGCACCGTGTTGTTGACAATGGATAGACAGGTGAGGTCAGGTGTTTTGCATAATGTATTAACTAGTGGAACAAAAGGGTAACTGAGGCACCTGTTTGTGGAATGCATTATGGAATGCACACCTCCATTTTCTTTCCAGTTCTGTTCAAGTTAAGAGTGTTTTGTTTTCCATTTTCCATGTAGATCTTACCAAATTCATAACCTAAAGCTGTCATGTATTGTACTTATTTTCATCATGTGAGATATGTTTGAATAAAGTACAGAGGCACCTGTTTGTGGAATGCATTGTGCATTATCAATTCTGCATCATGATACCATAGATATCACCTTTTAGTGATGGTATAAAGAGTAGTCAGGTAAAACATTATTGGCACCCTTGATATCGAAACATATACAAATACTGAGCTATGTTGTGTGCTCAAAAGAAATTGAAAATTATATTTTCTACTAATACAATTCCTCAGAGAAATATTTCATTTAACAAGTAACACTTTTCTTTCTCAAGATAGGTGTCAATTATTGGCACCCGTTTTCAATACCTTTCAATATCACACCTTACGAGAATAACTGCACTGAACCTTTTTCTAAAAATATTTTATGAGATTGGAGAACACTTTGGGAGGGATCGTAGACCATTCCTCCAGAATCCTTGATATCCTTCATCTGTGTTTATGGACTTCCCTTTCCAATTCAAACCACAGGGTTTTTCAACTGTATTTCATGTCCGGAGACTGAAGGGCATGGGGGTTATTTTCTGAATATGTTTCTTTCTACGCCTGTTATATTCCCCCAGCAAGCGCCGTGGAATCAATAATGAGGAGTGACTAGTTCAATCAACAATCAGGATATTAACTTTATTAAAAATGTATTATTAAGGAAAGCAGGCCACACCACACACACACACACACACACACACACACACACACACACACACACACACACACACACACACACACACACACACACACACACACACACACCTACACACAAGTGAATAGAGTGAGTGCTTAATGATTCGGAGTTGGGGCTTGCCTTACAGTGAGGGTAAAAAGTATTTGATCCCCTGATGATTTTGTACGTTTGCCCACTGACAAAGACATGATCAGTCTATAATTTTAATGGTAGGTTTATTTGAACAGTGAGAGACAGTATAACAACAAGAAAATCCAGAAAAACGCATGTGAAAAATGTTATAAATTGATTTGCATTTTTAGTATTTGACCCCTCTGCAAAACATGACTTAGTACTTGGTGGCAAAACCCTTGTTGGCAATCACAGAGGTCAGACGTTTCTTGTAGTTGGCCACCAGGTTTGCACACATCTCAGGAGGGATTTTGTCCCACTCCTCTTTGCAGATCTTCTCCAAGTCGTTAAAGTTTTGAGGCTGACGTTTGGCAACTCAAACCTTCAGCTCCCTCCACAGATTTTCTATGGGATTAAGATCTGGAGACTGGCTAGGCCACTCCAGGACCTTAATGTGCTTCTTATTGAGCCACTCCTTTGTGGCTCAATAAGAAGCACATTAAGGTCCTGGAGTGGCCTAGCCAGTCTCCAGATGGCCGTGTGCCTTGGCCGTGTGTTTTGCGTCATTGTCATGCTGGAAAACACATCCACGACCCAATTTCAATGCCCTGGCTGAGGGAAGGAGGTTCTCACCCAAGATTTGACGGTACATGGCCCCGTCCATCGTCCCTTTGATGCGTGAAGTTTTCCTGTCCCCATAGCAGAAAAACACCACCAAAGCATAATGTTTCCACCTACATGTTTTACAGTGGGGATGGTGTTCTTGGGGTCATAGGCAGCATTCCTCCTCCTCCAAACACTGCGAGTTGAGTTGATGCCAAATAGCTCCATTTTGGTCTCATCTGACCACAACACTTTCACCCAGTTGTCCTCTGAATCATTCAGATGTTCATTGGCAAACTTCAGACGGACATGTATATGTGCTTTCTTGAGCGGTGGGACCATGCGGGCGCTGCAGGATTACAGTCCTTCACGGCGTAATGTGTTACCAATTGTTTTCTTGGTGATTATGGTCCCAGCTGCCTTGAGATCATTGACAAGATCCTCCCGTGTAGTTCTGGGCTGATTCCTCACCGTTCTCATGATCATTGCAACTCCACGAGGTGAGATCTTGCATGGGGCCCCAGGCCGAGGGAGATTGACAGTTTTTTTGTGTTTCTTCCATTTACGAATAATCGCACCAACTGTTGTCACCTTCTCACCAAGCTGCTTGGCGATGGTCTTGTAGCCCATTCCAGCCTTGTGTAGGTCTACAATCTTGTCCCTGACATCCTTGGAGAGCTCTTTGGTCTTGGCCATGGTGGAGAGTTTGGAATCTGATTGATTGATTGCTTCTGTGGACAGGTATCTTTTATACAGGTAACAAACTGAGATTAGGAGCACTCCCTTTAAGAGTGTGCTCCTAATCTCAGCTCGTTACCTGTATAAAAGACACCTGGGAGCCAGAAATCTTTCTGATTGAGAGGGGGTCAAATACCTATTTCCCTCATTAAAATGCAATTCCATTTATAACATTTTTCACATGCGTTTTTCTAGATTTTTGTTGTTGTTTTTCTGTCTCTCACTGTTCAAATGAACCTACCATTAAAATGATATCCTGATAATTTCTTTGTCAGTGGGCAAACGTACAAAATCAGCAGGGGTCCAATACTTTTTTCCCTCACTGTATATAGCCCAACCTTCTTACATGTCCTTAATCCACAATAACTGTCTCAGTTTGTTGAACCAACCCATAGTCCTCCGTGTTCCCGTACTAAAAACTGTTGTTCTTAGAATAGAGAATAAGGAGAAACCTCTTTACAAATGTGCAAGTTTCAGACTACAGAGGACTGGGGTAAGAACACGAGATGTGCACAGCCGACGTGGATTAGGTTAGGTGAGAACAGTATCTTACACAACCAGAGTAACAGGACTGTGTATTTTATATTTAGACAGGGAGGGAGGTGTATTTGTATCTAGACAGAGGGAGGTGTATTTGTATCTAGACAGAGAGGGAGGTGTATTTGTATCTAGACAGAGAGGGAGGTGTATTTGTATCTAGACAGAGAGGGAGGTGTGTTTGTATTTAGACAGAGAGTGAGGTGTATTTGTAATTAGACAGGGAGGGAGGTGTATTTGCATTTAGACAGAGGGAGGTGTATTTGTATCTAGACAGAGAGGGAGGTGTATTTGTATCTAGACAGAGTGGGAGGTGTATTTGTATTTAGACAGAGAGGGAGGTGTATTTGTATCTAGACAGAGGTTGGTGTATTTGTATCTAGACAGAGGGAGGTGTATTTGTATTTAGACAGAGAGGGAGGTGCATTTGTATCTAGACAGAGGGAGGTGTATTTGTATCTAGACAGAGAGGGAGGTGTATTTGTATCTAGACAGAGTGGGAGGTGTATTTGTATTTAGACAGAGAGGGAGGTGTATTTGTATCTAGACAGAGGTTGGTGTATTTGTATCTAGACAGAGGGAGGTGTATTTGTATTTAGACAGAGAGGGAGATGTATTTGTATCTAGACAGAGAGGGAGGTGTATTTGTATTTAGACAGAGAGGGAGGTGTATTTGTATCTAGACAGAGGGAGGTGTATTTGTATCTAGACAGAGAGGGAGGTGTATTTGTATTTAGACAGAGAGGGAGGTGTATTTGTATCTAGACAGAGAGGGAGGTGTATTTGTATCTAGACAGAGGTTGGTGTATTTGTATCTAGACAGAGGGAGGTGTATTTGTATCTAGACAGAGTGGGAGGTGTATTTGTATTTAGACAGAGAGGGAGGTGTATTTGTATCTAGACAGAGGTTGGTGTATTTGTATCTAGACAGAGGGAGATGTATTTGTATTTAGACAGAGAGGGAGGTGTATTTGTATTTAGACAGAGGGAGGTGTATTTGTATTTAGACAGAGGGAGGTGTATTTGTATTTAGACAGAGAGGGAGGTGTATTTGTATTTAGACAGAGGGAGGTGTATTTGTATCTAGACAGAGGGAGGTGTATTTGTATTTAGACAGAGGGAGGTGTATTTGTATTTAGACAGAGAGAGAGATGTATTTCTATTTAGACAGAGAGGGAGGTGTGTTTGTATTTAGACAGAGAGGGAGGTGTATTTGTATTTAGACAGAGGGAGGTGTATTTGTATTTAGACAGAGAGAGAGATGTATTTCTATTTAGACAGAGAGGGAGGTGTGTTTGTATTTAGACAGAGAGGGAGGTGTATTTGTATTTCGACTGAGGGAGATGTATTTGTATTTAGACAGAGAGGGAAGTGTATTTATTTATCTAGACAGAGAGGGAGGTGTATTTGTATTTAGACAGAGGGAGGTGTATTTGTATTTAGACAGAGGGAGGTGTATTTGTGTCTAGACAGAGAGGGAGGTGTATTTGTATCTAGACAGAGAGGGAGGTGTATTTTGTATTTAGACAGAGGGAGGTGTATTTGTATTTAGACAGAGAGGGAGTTGTATTTATCTAGACAGAGAGGGAGGTGTATTTGTATCTAGACAGAGGGAGGTGTATTTGTATTTAGAAAGAGGGAGGTGTATTTGTATTTAGACAGAGGGAGGTGTATTTGTATTTAGACAGAGAGGGAGTTGTATTTATCTAGACAGAGAGGGAGGTGTATTTGTATCTAGACAGAGGGAGGTGTATTTGTATTTAGAAAGAGGGAGGTGTATTTGTATTTAGACAGAGAGGGAGGTGTATTTGTATCTAGACAGAGGGAGGTGTATTTGTATCTAGACAGAGGGAGGTGTATTTGTATCTAGACAGAGTGGGAGGTGTATTTGTATTTAGACAGAGAGGGAGGTGTATTTGTATCTAGACAGAGGTTGGTGTATTTGTATCTAGACAGAGTGGGAGGTGTATTTGTATTTAGACAGAGAGGGAGGTGTATTTGTATCTAGACAGAGTGGGAGGTGTATTTGTATTTAGACAGAGAGGGAGGTGTATTTGTATCTAGACAGAGGGAGGTGTATTTGTATTTGGACAGAGGGAGGTGTATTTGTATCTAGACAGAGTGGGAGGTGTATTTGTATTTAGACAGAGAGGGAGGTGTATTTGTATCTAGACAGAGGTTGGTGTATTTGTATCTAGACAGAGTGGGAGGTGTATTTGTATTTAGACAGAGAGGGAGGTGTATTTGTATCTAGACAGAGAGGGAGGTGTATTTGTATCTAGACAGAGTGGGAGGTGTATTTTTATCTAGACAGAGGGAGGTGTATTTGTATCTAGACAGAGGGAGATGTATTTGTATTTAGACAGAGAGGGAGGTGTATTTGTATTTAGACAGAGAGGGAGGTGTATTTGTATCTAGACAGAGGGAGGTGTATTTGTATTTAGACAGAGAGGGAGGTGTGTTTGTATTTAGACAGAGGGAGGTGTATTTGTATTTAGACAGAGGGAGGTGTATTTGTATTTAGACTGAGGGAGATGTATTTGTATTTAGACAGAGGGAGGTGTATTTGTATTTAGACAGAGAGGGAAGTGTATTTATTTATCTAGACAGAGAGGGAGGTGTATTTGTATTTAGACAGAGGGAGGTGTATTTGTATTTAGACAGAGGGAGGTGTATTTGTATTTAGACAGAGAGGGAGATGTATTTCTATTTAGACAGAGAGGGAGATGTGTTTGTATTTAGACAGAGAGGGAGGTGTATTTGTATTTAGACAGAGGGAGATGTATTTCTATTTAGACAGAGTGGGAGGTGTGTTTGTATTTAGACAGAGAGGGAGGTGTATTTGTATTTAGACAGAGGGAGTTGTATTTGTATTTAGACAGAGGGAGGTGTATTTGTGTCTAGACAGAGAGGGAGGTGTATTTGTATTTAGACAGAGAGGGAGGTGTATTTTGTATTTAGACAGAGGGAGGTGTATTTGTATTTAGACAGAGAGGGAGTTGTATTTATCTAGACAGAGAGGGAGGTGTATTTGTATCTAGACAGAGGGAGGTGTATTTGTATTTAGAAAGAGGGAGGTATACTTGTATTTAGACAGAGGGAGGTGTATTTGTATCTAGACAGAGAGGGAGGTGTATTTGTATTTAGACAGAGAGGGAGTTGTATTTGCATTTAGACAGAGGGAGGTGTATTTTGTATTTAGACAGAGGGAGGTGTATTTGTATTTAGACAGAGAGGGAGGTGTATTTGTATCTAGACAGAGAGGGAGGTGTATTTGTATTTAGACAGAGAGGGAGGTGTATTTGTATTTAGACAGAGGGAGATGTATTTGCATTTAGACAGAGGGAGGTGTATTTGTATTTAGACAGAGAGGGAGGTGTATTTGTATTTAGACAGAGAGGGAGTTGTATTTGCATTTAGACAGAGGGAGGTGTATTTTGTATTTAGACAGAGGGAGGTGTATTTGTATTTAGACAGAGAGGGAGTTGTATTTATCTAGACAGAGAGGGAGGTGTATTTGTATTTAGACAGAGAGGGAGATGTATTTGCATTTAGACAGAGGGAGGTGTATTTTGTATTTAGACAGAGGGAGGTGTATTTGTATTTAGACAGAGAGGGAGTTGTATTTATCTAGACAGAGAGGGAGGTGTATTTGTATCTAGACAGAGGGAGGTGTATTTGTATTTAGAAAGAGGGAGGTATATTTGTATTTAGACAGAGGGAGGTGTATTTGTATCTAGACAGAGAGGGAGGTGTATTTGTATTTAGACAGAGGGAGGTGTATTTGTATCTAGACAGAGAGGGAGGTGTATTTCTATTTAGACAGAGAGGGAGGTGTATTTGTATCTAGACAGAGAGGGAGGTGTATTTGTATTTAGACAGAGAGGGAGCTGTATTTTTATTTAGACAGAGAGGGAGGTGTATTTGTATCTAGACAGAGAGGGAGGTGTATTTGTATTTAGACAGAGAGGGAGGTGTATTTGTATTAAGACAGAGGGAAGTGTATTTGTATTTAGACTGAGGGAGGTGTATTTGTATCTAGACAGATGTTGGTGTATTTGTATTTAGACAGAGAGGGAGGTGTATTTGTATTTAGACAGAGAGGGAGGTGTATTTGTATTTAGACAGAGAGGGAGGTGTATTTGTATTTAGACAGAGAGGGAGGTGTATTTGTATTAAGACAGAGGGAAGTGTATTTGTATTTAGACTGAGGGAGGTGTATTTGTATCTAGACAGATGTTGGTGTATTTGTATTTAGACAGAGAGGGAGGTGTATTTGTATTTAGACAGAGAGGGAGGTGTATTTGTATCTAGACAGAGGGAGGTGTATTTGTATCTAGACAGAGAGGGAGGTGTATTTGTATTTAGACAGAGAGGGAGGTGTATTTGTATTTAGACAGAGGGAGGTGTATTTGTATTCAGACAGAGAGGGAGGTGTATTTGTATCTAGACAGAGAGGGAGGTGTATTTGTATCTAGCCAGATAGGGAGGTGTGTTTGTATTTAGACAGAGAGGGAGGTGTATTTGTATTTAGACAGAGAGGGAGGTGTATTTGTATCTAGACAGAGAGGGAGGTGTATTTGTATTTATACATAGGGAGGTGTATTTCTATTTAGACAGAGGGAAGTGTATTTGTATTTAGACAGAGGGAGGTGTATTTGTATCTAGACAGAGGTTGGTGTATTTGTATTTAGACAGAGGGAGGTGTATTTGTATTTAGACATAGAGGGAGGTGTATTTGTATCTAGACAGAGAGGGAGGTGTGTTTGTATTTAGACAGAGAGGGAGGTGTATTTGTATCTAGACAGAGGGAGGTGTATTTGTATTTAGACAGAGAGGGAGGTGTATTTGTATTTAGACAGAGAGGGAGGTGTATTTGTATCTAGACAGAGGGAGGTGTATTTGTATTTAGACAGAGGGAGGTGTATTTGTATTTAGACAGAGGGAGGTGTATTTGTATCTAGACAGAGAGGGAGGTGTATTTGTATTTAGACAGAGAGGGAGGTGTATTTGTATTTAGACAGAGGGAGGTGTATTTGTATTTAGACAGAGAGGGAGGTGTATTTGTATCTAGACAGAGGGAGGTGTATTTGTATTTAGACAGAGGGAGGTGTATTTGTATTTAGACAGAGAGGGAGGTGTATTTGTATCTAGACAGAGAGGGAGGTGTATTTGTATTTAGACAGAGGGAGGTGTATTTGTATTTAGACAGAGAGGGAGGTGTATTTGTATTTAGACAGAGAGGGAGGTGTATTTGTATCTAGACAGAGGGAGGTGTATTTGTATTTAGACAGAGAGGGAGGTGTATTTGTATTTAGACAGAGAGGGAGATGTATTTGTATCTAGACAGAGAGGGAGGTGTATTTGTATCTAGACAGAGAGGGAGGTGTGTTTGTATTTAGACAGAGAGGGTGGTGTATTTGTATCTAGACAGAGAGGGAGGCGTATTTGTATTTGTACATAGGGAGGTGAATTTGTATTTAGACAGAGAGGGAGGTGTATTTGTATTTAGACAGAGAGGGAGGCGTATTTGTATTTAGACAGCTGGAGGTGGATTTGTTTTTTTAACAAAGCTACTTCTCATCTAGTTGGCATTTCCAAGTTTGTATGAAACAGTCTGTATCTATAATGCCATCTCAGTTTCCTTGTGGAACCTTTGTTGACAGCCCACATGAAAGTCGAGGGTTGGGAGTTACCACAGTGTAAAGTCTTTCCATGTAACACCTCCCACAGTCGAATCCCACTCGTTCTGTTAACAAACAAGTGGAGAGCTAGAGAGAGGAGCCGGAACCAGGGAATTCCAGCACACAGCACAGTAACACGTTTCTGTTGTCTATGTATTATTGATCAATAAAGATGGCATTGTATTGTATTGTATTAAAAACCTCCTCCAGTGATTTTTTTTTTTAACTTTTCCTGTTGAAAAGTGATATCTGAAGTGTATATACAGTAAAGTAGAGTTGGTCTGATGATCAGATGTGATCAGCCTCCACCATTGAGATCAAAAGAGCATTTCGCTACACTACAAGCATTTCGCTACACTCGCATTAACATCTGCTAACCATGTGTATGTGACAAATAAAATTTGATTTGATTTGAAGAGGAAATGGGGATGGGGGTCACCTGGCGAGTACCCCTTCCTGGTTGTTAGGCTGGCGAGTACCCCTTCCTGGTTGTTAGGCTGGCGAGTACCCCTTCCTGGTTGTAAGGCTGGCGAGTACCCCTTCCTGGTTGTAAGGCTGGCGAGTACCTCTTCCTGGTTGTAAGGCTGGCGAGTACCCCTTCCTGGTTGTAAGGCTGGCGAGTACCCCTTCCTGGTTGTGAGGCTGGCGAGTACCCTTTCTGGTTGTAAGGCTGGCGAGTACCCCTTCCTGGTTGTTAGGCTGGCGAGTACCCATTCCTGGTTGTAAGGCTGGCGAGTACCAACGTAGCGCAACGATTCTGCCTGCACTGACCTGTCTAGAATCTTGCAAATAGTAAAGGGATCAAAACTAGTTTGTGCTGTCTAACTTTCTTTTTTAAGTGTTTTTATCTACCTAGGGGACATTGTCTGCCGAACCCCATTTCTGACCTCAAAATAGTCAGAATAACAGTCATATAAGCTAAAACAATAAATCTGTCTAATGTTGAAGTTTTGTTAGCCAACACATTTTTCAATCTACAGCAGCTAAGGATTATGTCCTTCAATTAGAAATATTTCAGAAGTTTGGCTATGGGCACCAAAGCTACCATAAATTTGTCCAACATCAGCTTGCTAGCCTGTTACAGCTAGGGTCCCATTTTCCGAATTTTCGCCTGTTTGACGTGCCCAAAGTTAAATGCCCGCCACTCAGGGCCAGAAACTAGGATATTCACATAATTAGTACTATTGGATAGGAAACACTCTGAAGTGTCTAAAACCATTAAGATATAGTCTGTGGGTATAACAGAACAGATATAGCAGGCAAAAACCTGAGAGATTTCTGTCCGGGAAATCCTTTTTCTTTTGCCCTCCACTCACTTTGAAGCCCTGGTAATATAAATCAATGGGGAATAGGACACAGGTTGCAGTACCTATGGCTTCCACTGGATGTCAACAGTCTCTGGAAAGTGTCTGGAGGAAAAAGCCCTGAGCAGATCCTTATAGAAGAAGAAAGACTACAGGAAGGGAAAAATGTAAACAACCGTGCACGTTCACAAGAACGTGAACGCGCCCAGCTTTCTTTTCCTTTTATAACGTTTCAGTTACCAGTTTCAGTTACCGTCCGTGTAAAATATGATCGCTATTATTCATAAAATAATACATAAGGATGCATTACTAATGATATTTGATTTGTTTGTGAAAAGATGAGAGGTATAACTTGAACGCGTTTTCTTCACTGTACAACGGGGGAGTAGACTGACAATGCTTGGTGGAGTAGCTGAACATAACGTGCCAACAAAACTGAGATTTATGGATATAGTGAATTACTTTTTCTAACAAAAGAACCATGGATTATCTTGTTTGGACACTTGGGAAGCCCTCAGAATAAGTTATTTGAAAGGTAAACGATTTATATTAGCTGTGATATGGACATTTTGAGAACCGAGCTGGATATGAATATATGCTAATGTGGAAAATATGTGAGGTACTACCCTCAAACAATAAAATGTGGTGCTTTCGCCGTAAAGCCTTTTTAAAATCTGACAACGCAGTGATATTGCCAAGAAGCGGAGCTTTTGATGGCTATGCAACACTTGTATATCGAAGGATGTTAAATATGACGATTTTTCTATTTTTATTTGCCTCGTTATGTTTGCTCTGAAAACGATCCCGCTAGCGGGATCCGGCCGAGTCAGTCACTGGTGCAACCAGGCTATCTACTTAGTGCTTCACACACAATGTCCAATCTTCCAACTAAAAAAAACAAAAACTAGCTAGCAAGCTACTGTAGCTAGTAGAGCTAATTGTCATGAGTTTTCATGAAGCAGCTGTTCTGACCAGAGTCATTGCAGTTGCCTCCTCCTAAGTCAGCTGCTGTGCTCAGCTGACCCAATGATACAAAGTAAGCCTACATTTAGTGATCGCAGAGTCCCCTCTTAAATTGTGGGGCTGCATGTCTACAACTTCAGGGTAATAAAAATTAAAAAAATAAAAGCCAAGCACACTTTTTATGTTAGTAAAGGTTAGCGCTATGTCAGTAAGCTATCTACAATAGTTATAGCTTAGAGAATAGGGTGTCATTTTGGCCCTTTTGCCAAAGAGAACTTGGTCTCAGTGGCGCTCACTGTTACAATAATGAAATAAATACAAATTGTCCTGCCAGTGACAGCGTTAAACAATGTTAAATCGGAGCAGGTTGTGGACTTCAGTTCATCTCTGACTGAAGTGGGAATATGTATGATTGTGCTATCCACTCGATGATGCAAATAGGTTGTGGTCACAGACCAGCGAGCGCAGATCAGGGGGCGTACATGTGGAGCTACTCCTACTGACGTCACATTGGCTATTAAATAGCGACAACAGTCTAGTCGGGTAAAAACCTTCAGGTGCGAGAGACTCTGAGCTTCAAGGTAGCAGCAGCAGTAGCAGTAGCAGCAGTAGCAGTAGCAGCAGTAGCAGCAGTAGCAGTAGCAGCAGTAGCAGTAGTAGTAGTAGACGTCGTCGTCGTAGTATCTGGACCAACACTTTCACTGCTTCAGAAAGACTCAGAGGAAACTGCTTGAAACCTCAACATGAAGTTCACCATGACCATGCTGGTGACCTTGCTGGTGAGTACACTAGTGAAACTAGGCTTGAAATGAAGGGGGTTTCACCCTGACATTCACATTGACACTGTGTGATGCAGATTACAACTATTGGTGAGGTTACACTTCACAGTTCCTCCTATAGCTGTGTATTAACACTGTAATTACACTGGACAGTTCATTATATAGCTGTTTAATAACACTGTAGTTACACTGGACAGTTCATTATATATCTGTTTAATAACACTGTAGTTACACTGGACAGTTCATTATATAGCTGTTTAATAACACTGTAGTTACACTGGACAGTTCATTATATAGCTGTTTAATAACACTGTAGTTACACTGGACAGTTCATTATATATCTGTTTAATAACACTGTAGTTACACTGGACAGTTCATCATATAGCTGTTTAATAACACTGTAGTTACACTGGACAGTTCATTATATAGCTGTTTAATAACACTGTAGTTACACTGGACAGTTCATTATATAGCTGTTTAATAACACTGTAGTTACACTGGACAGTTCATTATATAGCTGTTTAATAACACTGTAGTTACACTGGACTGTTCATTATATAGCTGTTTAATAACACTGTAGTTACACTGGACAGTTCATTATATAGCTGTTTAATAACACTGTAGTTACACTTCACAGTTCCTCCTATAGCTGTGTATTAACACTGTAATTACACTGGACGGTTCATTATATAGCTGTGTAATTACACTGTAATTACACTTCACAGTTCCTCCTATAGCTGTGTATTAACACTGTAGTTACACTTCACAGTTCATTAAATAGCTGTGTAATTACACTTCACAGTTCATTATATAGCTGTGTAATTACACTGTAATTACACTGTAATTATACTGTAATTACACTTCACAGTTCCTCCTATAGCTGTGTATTAACACTGTAGTTACACTTCACAGTTCATTAAATAGCTGTGTAATTACACTTCACAGTTCATTATATAGCTGTTTAATAACACTGTAATTACACTTCACAGTTCATTATATAGCTGTTTAATAACACTGTAGTTACACTTCACAGTTCCTCCTATAGCTGTGTATTAACACTGTAATTACACTTCACAGTTCCTTCTATAGCTGTGTATTAACACTGTAATTACACTTCACAGTTCCTCCTATAGCTGTGTAATAACACTGTAATTACATTTCAGTTCATTATATAGCTGTGTATTAACACTGTAGTTACACTTCACAGTTCATTATATAGCTGTGTATTAACACTGTAATTACACTGGACGGTCATTATATAGCTGTGTAATAACACTGTAATTACACTTCACAGTTCATTATATAGCTGTTTAATAACACTGTAATTACACTTCACAGTTCATTATATAGCTGTTTAATAACACTGTAATTACACTTCACAGTTCATTATATAGCTGTGTATTAACACTGTAGTTACACTTCACAGTTCATTATATAGCTGTGTAATTACACTTCACAATTCATTATATAGCTGTGTATTAACACTGTAGTTACACTTCCCAGTTCATTATATAGCTGTGTAATTACACTTCACAGTTCATTATATAGCTGTGTAATTACACTTGACAGTTCTTTATATAGCTATGTACAGTAGTCTGTGTCTCCCAAATGGCAGTCATATGGGCCCTGATCAAAAGTAGGGCTCCCGAGTGGCGCAGCTGTCTAAATCACTGCATCTCAGTGCAAGAGGTGTCACTAAAGACACGGCCGGTTCTTAACTGACTTGCCTAGTTAAATAAACAATTTTTAAAAAATATGGAAAAGGGTGGCATTTGAGACAAGGATGTGACAATGTCTTTTTTTTTGTGAATTCAGGGTTTTTCTGCTGGTGTGTCTAATGGGCATGTTCTGTGCAGCAACCCTTCAATTCTGCACAAAAACTCCCCATTTAGACCAGTCCACTGGCCTAAAGATGGACCAGAACTGTCCTTTTGGCTAGTCCATTTCTGGATTTTTACAATGTTGCCTTATTCTTGTGAATTTAGGCTCTGCTGTTGTCTAGTCTGGTGAGGCGTGCTCTGTGTACAAACTCTCCAAACCAATGCTGTCCTGCCAGTCAAAGGTGTAAGCCGTGGAACGGAACGTCACCGAATCTACCAAAGGTTCTCCACCAAACCACTCAGCTTGGGAATAGCTCACTGGCCCGCTGGAATTACACGTGAGTAGCCTGGGGTTTGAATCACAATGGAGCTAGGCGGGCTGAGCACCCCCTCATAGCAAATAAGGCACCCCCATAAGATTTACAATATCAATGCCACCCCCCCAAAAAAAGGTTGAATATAGGCTAGTAGTAGCAGTAGTAGTAGTAGTAGTAGTAGTAGTAGCAGTAGTGGTAGTAGTAGTGGTAGTAGTAACAGTGGTGGTGGTGGTGGTGGTAATGGCAGTGGCAGTGGTAGTAGCAGCAGGTGGTTGTGGTAGTAGTGGTCATGGAGATCGGTAGGTGGTGAAATGGTGTTGGTAGTGGTTGCGGTGGCGTGGTGGTGGCGGTGGTAGTGTGGTGGTGGTGGTAGTGGTGGTGCGGTGGCGGTGGTGGTGGTGGTGGCGTTAATGGTTGTGGCATTGGTGGTGGCGGTGGTGGTGGTGGTGTTGGTGGTGGCGGTGGTGGGAGTGGCGGCGGCGGTGGCGGTGGCGGTGGTGGTGGTGGTGGTGTTGGTAATGGTGGTGTTGGTGGTGGCGGTGGTGGTGGCGGTGGCGGTGGCGGTGGTGGTGGTGGTGGTGGTGCCGGTGGCGGTGGTGGTGGTGCCGGTGGCGGTGGTGGTGGCGGTGGTGGTGGCGGTGGTGGTGGCAGGATTGGTGGTGGTGGTAGCGGAGATCGGTGGCGGTGGCGGTGGTGGTGGTGGTGGTGGTGGTGGCGGTGGTGGCAGAATCGGTGGTGGTGGTGGCGGTAGCGGTGGTGGTAGCAGAATCGGTGGTGGGATCGGTGGTAGTGGTGGCGGTGGTGGTAATGGTGGTTGGCGGTGGTGGTAGTGGTAGGGTGGTAGTGGTGGTGGTAGTGGTGGTAGTGGTGGTGGTGGTGGTGGTAGATCGGTGGTGGTTGTGGCGGTGGCGGTGGTGGTAGTGGTAGTGGTAGGTGGTAGTAGGTGGTAGTCGGTGGTAGTGGTGGTAGTGGTAGTGGTAGAGATCGGTTGTAGTAGTGGCGGTGGAGATCGGTAGTAGCGGTAGCGGTGGTGGTGGTGGTAGTAGTGGTAGAGATCGGTGGTAGTAGTAGCGGTAACGGTGGTTGGTAGCGGTTGTAGCGGTTGGCGGCGGTAGTGGGAGATCAGTAGTAGTAGTAGTAGAAGTAGTAGTAGAATCAGTAGTAGTAGTAGCAGTAGTATTAGTAGCAGTTGTAGTAGTATTAGCAGAATCAGTAGTAGTAGTAGTAGAATCAGTAGTAGTAGTAGAATCAGTAGCAGTAGTAGTAGTAGCAGTAGTAGTAGTATTAGCAGAATCAGTAGTAGCAGTAGTAGGAGCAACAGGAGGAGTAGCAACAGCAGTTGGTGATATTTGTTGTGGTAGCTTATTACCTAATCTTTCATTCCTTCTCTTAAAGAACTGTCTTTAATGGAAACAGAATACCACAAAACATCATGAACGCTACCTGCTTGCGTTGTATGGACGACGGGCTGAAGGCAGTGCCGATTCAGTACGAGATTGATGTACTTCACAGAATACAATGTGAAATGAATAAGTTTGTTACTTGTATGTGTCCCTGCAGGGTTAATGTAGGCTGCACCTGTGTGAAAGTGAAGCACTGGCGCAGGTCCTCTGCTAGGTATCTTACTGGGTAAAGGATTGTATAGGCCTATGTACTGACTGCGTACCAAATGATACCCTATTCCCTATATAGTGCACTGCAGAAACAAATATATTTATTTTTGTGTTTTACCAGCAGTTGTAACTTGAGTCTGATAATTATCTGTACAAAACAGTTAATCCTGATACTACTTGTGGAATATACATATATATATTTTCTTAAACACTTGATATATGTTTTATAGTTTCTTGAAATACTTTGCAAATGAAATGTATTTCTATGTGAAAACTGAAATGGTCTATTCATTCCTTTTACAGTAGACACTCTTATCCAGAGTAATTTACAGTAGAGAGTGCATACATTTTCATGTTCGTACCCTGTGGGAATCGAACCCACAACCCTAGCATTGCAAGTGCCATGCTCTACCAATTGAGCCACATCCTCCTGTCAGCACAAACCACTTGATGTCTCAATGTACTCAATTATTGTATTGTACATTGTTTTATCTCCATGGTGATGGAACATCTACAGGTACAAACCTAGATGACCAGCCTATGTACAATACAGTAATGCACATTTACATTAAGTGGTTTGTAAGGATGGTAAATAAATACTGCACAAAAAGAGGTTGTTTTCCATGTTATTTGATCAAGAGAAATATTGAATTTGATGTGGATGTGTTGTGTCTTTGCCCATAACTTAACACCTTTTGATGTAAATGTTGGATTCCATTAGAATGACATCACAGAGAAAGAGACAGGGTTTTGTTCTTTCTGGATTCCATTAGAATGACATCACAGAGAAAGAGACAGGGTTTTGTTCTTTCTGGATTCCTTTAGAATGACATCACAGAGGAAGAGACAGGGTTTTGTTCTTTCTGGATTCCTTTAGAATGACATCACAGAGTAAGAGACAGGGTTTTGTTCTTTCTGGATTCCATTAGAATGACATCACAGAGAAAGAGACAGGGTTTTGTTCTTTCTGGATTCCATTAGAATGCCATCACAGAGAAAGAGACAGGGTTTTGTTCTTTCTGGATTCCATTAGAATGACATCACAGAGAAAGAGACAGGGTTTTGTTCTTTCTGGATTCCATTAGAATGACATCACAGAGAAAGAGACAGGGTTTTGTTCTTTCTGGATTCCATTAGAATGCCATCACAGAGAAAGAGACAGGGTTTTGTTCTTTCTGGATTCCATTAGAATGCCATCACAGAGAAAGAGACAGGGTTTTGTTCTTTCTGGATTCCATTAGAATGCCATCACAGAGAAAGAGACAGGGTTTGGTTCTTTCTGGATTCCATTAGAATGCCATCACAGAGAAAGAGACAGGGTTTTGTTCTTTCTGGATTCCATTAGAATGACATCACAGAGAAAGAGACAGGGTTTTGTTCTTTCTGGATTCCATTAGAATGACATCACAGAGAAAGAGACAGGGTTTTGTTCTTTCTGGATTCCATTAGAATGCCATCACAGAGAAAGAGACAGGGTTCTGTTCTTTCTGGATTCCATTAGAATGCCATCACGGAGAAAGAGACAGGGGCAACAACTCTTACAATTCCAACTATTGAATTCTGCAAGGTTCTGTTCTTAATTATACAACTACTTTTTTTTGCCAAAGCTGAGATGCTGAACAAATGTGCCTGTTCTACAGACATCTATATCTGTCTGCTAATACTAGTAAAGGCCTTCTTCTTTTGACTGTGGTTACTTTACCTGCCATAGTTGAATGCACTGACTGTAAGTCGCTCTAGATAGGGGCACCTGCTAAATGACCTAATGTAATGTAGTGTAAATCTAAAAATGTAATAAAAGACAACCAGTTGGTCTCAGTAGCCAGGTTTACATTCAATTGATGACAGATTTTCACGCAAAAAATAAAAAATAAGAAAATGTACCAATTTTCCCTACCAGTGGTGTGTTTCCACCAAAGTGACTTGTTACAGATAAACATGCATGATGATGTAATAAACACGAATGTAACTTTTTTCGCTTAAGTTTTCATGTACCAAATAAAAATCTGAAGTTTAATGTGTTGCCATCGCATTTTCAACTCAACCAAATAGTTTTGTCACAGAAAAACTGTTGCGTTTAAATAGCAAATGTCCCTACTCTGGTCTTGGCACGTGCGCTCTAGCCAACAGCTCTGCAGATACAAGGTAAACTACATGAAGAGATTATTATGGATTAGGCAGTCGAGCATCGATCATCATGTCATCAGAATAACACCCTCTGTATTTATTGGAAATGAGCGTAAAGTTTGACGGATGTAGCTGGAATTGCAAACTATCTCGGATTACAAAAGGGAAACCCAGGCCGCGAGCTTCCCAGTGAAGCAAGCCTACCAGATGAGCTAAATGCCTTCTACGATAGCTTTGAGGCAAGCAACATTGAACCATGCATGAGAGCACCCGCTGTTCCCGGACAACTGTGTGATCACCAGGGGTTGGAACCGGTTCAAGGAACAGAATCTTTCTCAGGGCATGACAAGCTGGCAAGTGTCTTCAATGACATTTTCAACCTCTCCTTGACCCAGTCTGTAATACCTACATGTTTCAAGCAGACCGCTATAGTCCCTGTGCCCAAGTACACAAAGGTAACCTGTCTAAATGACTATCGCCCCCGTAGCACTCATATCTGTAGTCATAAAATGCTTTGAAAGGCTGGTCATGGCTCACGTCAACAACATTATCCCAGACACACTGGACCCATTCCAATTTGCATACCGCCCCAACAGATCCACAGATGACGCAATCTCTACTGCCCTCCACACTGCCCTTTCCCACCTAGACAAGAGGAAAACCTATGTGAGAATGCTGTTCATTGACTACAGCGCAGCGTTCAACACCATAGTGCCCTCCAAGCTCATCACTAAGCTAAGGACCCTGGGGACTAAACACCTCCCTCTGCATCTGGTTCCTGGACTTCCTGACGGTCCGCCCCCAGGTGGTAAGGGTAGGCTTAGTCCCCTCCTGTACTCCCTGTTCACCCACAACTGCGCGGCCGTGCATGATTCCAACACCATCATTAAGTTTGCCAACGACACCTACCACCGTCAATGATGAGACCGGGACAACAACCTCAACGTCAGCAAGACAAAGGAGCTGATCGTGGACTACAGGAAACAGATGGCTGAGCACACCCCCATTCGGGGCTGTTGTGGAGCAGGCCGAGAGCTTCAAGTTCCTCTGTGTCCACATCACTAAGGATCTATCATGGTCCACACACACCAACATAGTCGTGCCTCTTCCCCCTCAGAAGGCTGAAAAGATTTGGCATGGGCCGTCAGATCCTCAAAAAGTTATACAGCTGCACCATTGAGACCATCTTGACTGGCTGCATCCCCTCTTGGTATGGCAACTGCTTGGCATCAGACCACAAGGCGCTACAGAGGGTAGTGCGTACAGCCTAGTACATAACTGGGGCAGAGCTCCCCTGCCATCCAGGACCTCTATACCAGGCGACAGGGGCGCAACTTTGGTTTTAAAAATGGGCGGGGACATAACTTGGTGGGGTGTCTGAGGGTCTATCCCTCAGACACCCCATGACAAAACAAAGGATACAAAACTTATCATTGTTTGATTCAGGTCTAGTGTGATTCAGGTCTAGTGTGATTCAGGTCTAGTTTGATTCAAGTCTAGTGTGATTCAGGTCTAGTGTGATTCAGGTCTAGCTTGATTCAGGTCTAGTGTGATTCAGGTCTAGCTTGATTCAGGTCTAGTGTGATTCAGGTCTAGTGTGATTCAGGTCTAGTGTGATTCAGGTCTAGTGTGATTGAGGCAAAAAAAGTATAATAGCTGAAGTTAGTGAGCTAGCTAACGTTAGCCAACATTTGGCTAGCTCTAGCTAATATTGGTACATCATCAAATGTCTGGAACCAACAGGTTGCACCGAACCATTTGTCTCATCACATACACTGCTGCTACTGTTTATCGGTAATTTTATCTGCACATCAACTCTGTACTGGTACCCCGTGTGTCTAGCCAAGTTATTATTACTCAATTGTGTGTTTATTATTATGTGTTTGACGTTTCAATTATTTCTCGGCCCGTAAGTAAGCATTTCACTGTTAGTCTACAGCTGTTGTTTAACAAAGTATGTGACAAAATAAAATTTGATTTGAAAAGTTTATTTGACCCACCCTGTGAAGTTCATCATAACTTATTTCATCTGTAGCCTAATAAACAGTATAGTTTCCCTGAGTCTTAGTGGGAGGACCACACACCATAACATTGAGTGACTCCAAATGTACTTCGGTGTGATGGTTGTATCAATGTTTGCATTTCCACCATCATTTCTAGCGTAATTCATGATCCTATCACAAAAAGATCCCACCATGTCAAACGAACAAATGATCTGTCGGCAATTATAACATTTGACCGAAACTTCATGTTCATTGTATTCCATAATGCTCTAACCACTAGGCTACCAGCTCTAACGCCTAGACTACCTGCTTTAACCACTAGGCTACCTGCTCTAACGCCTAGACTACCTGCTCTAACCACTAGGCTACCTGTTCTAACCACAAGGCTACCTGCTCTAACCCCTAGGCTACCTGCTCTAACCACTAGGCTACCTGCTCTAACCACTAGGCTACCTGCTTTAACCACTAGGCTACCTGCTCTAACCACTAGGCTACCTGCTCTAACCACTAGGCTACCTGCTCTAACCACTAGGCTACCTGCTCTAACCACTAGGCTACCTGCTCTAACCACTAGGCTACCTGCTCTAACCACTAGGCTACCTGCTCTAACCGCTAAGCTACCTGCTCTAACCCCTAGACTACCTGCTCTAACCACTAGGCTACCTGCCTCTAACCACTAGGCTACCTGCTCTAACCCCTAGGCTACCTGCTCTAACCACTAGGCTACCTGCTCTAACCACAAGGCTACCTGCCACAAATCAAATGTTAGTCGCATACACATTTAACATATGTTATTGTGGGTGTATATAAATGATATTATTTCTATCCCTTATGTAGTGCACTACATTAGACCAGGACCCTATCCCTTATGTAGTGCACTACATTAGACCAGGACCCATATGGAATATGGTGCCATTTGGGACACGAGCCTAGTCAACAACGTATCTCTCTGTGGTCTTATTTGTGTATATTCAAGTTGGAAACAGACAGGACAGACTGAGACATAATCATTTAATTAAGTGTGTAGGCCTATTTATAATGTGATGATGGACATAAGTCATGTGTCTGATTTAAAGTTTCTCTAATGATATGAATCCATAAGATCTACCGTAGTTCCCTCTATTGGCCACTGGGTGGTGCTCTTCCACTCTATGCCTGTGAAATCTATGAAACGCTAACAAAAGGCTGTGGCCGTTTGCTCTGACCTCTGCTGATAAAAAAAACAACATTAATTCAATCTTAATATAATATAATACATCATATTTTGGTGGTGAAGTTTTTTTTTTTTTTTTTACTGCTTTCTACTGTATGCCTTTTGAACCCAGGACACCCAAATATTCCTTGTTACTACAAACTTTTGAGTTGAGCACGCCATTTTCTCATTCTAAGTGATGATGTCAAGTTCTTACGTCTGTCACACGTCCATAGACGTCGCTGCTAACACTTGAGGAGGCGTGTCTTCATTATTTTGTGACCTACATTGAGCGTGAACGAGAACATCACTCCATCCCACTCCACCTCTCCCTCCTCAGTGTCACTTTTTTTGGACACCGTGGACTTATGTGTTACGTGTGTGTGTGTGCCTTTGTATCTGTATGTGTGTGTAAGAGAGAGAGAGAGAGAGAGACAGACGGAGAGAGAGCGACAGAGAGACAGAGAGAGAGAGACAGAGAGAGAGAGACAGAGAGACAGAGGGTGACAGAGAGAGAGACAGAGAGAGAGAGAGAGAGAGAGAGAGAGAGAGAGAGAGAGAGAGAGAGAGAGAGATTCAGAGAGAGAGAGAGAGAGAGATTCAGAGAGAGAGAGAGAGAATCAGAGAGAGAGAGAGAGACAGAGAGAGACAGAGAATCAGAGAGAGAGAGAGAGACAGAGAGAGACAGAGAATCGGAGAGAGAGAGAGAGAGAGAGAGAGAGAGAGAGAGATTCAGAGAGAGAGAGAGAGAATCAGAGAGAGAGAGAGACAGAGAGAGACAGAGAATCAGAGAGAGAGAGAGAGACAGAGAGAGACAGAGAATCAGAGAGAGAGAGAGAGACAGAGAGAGAGCCTTGCCATTGAGAAGGGTCGACACAGGAAAACCTGGCTCCCTGTAGAGGAAAGGCTGTGCAACCACTGCACCACAGCAGAACCTGAGACAGAGCTGCATTTCCTGACAACATGTCAAAAATATAAAACAATTAGAGAGTGTCATTTCCCCAAATTTGAAACCCATATTCAAGGTTTCAAAGACCTCCCTGATGAGAATAGGCTACCCATCCTGTTGGGGGAGGAAACAGAAAGCTGTGGGCTGGCAGCGCACTACATCACTGCCTGCCATAAGATGAGGGACAGTGTCTGACAGACCAATCAACCTGCACATGTCTTCTACTGTATGCTTATTGTTGTTGTTCAATGTGGTTATTGTTGTTACTGTTGTCCTGTTGACAATTTTGATTATTAATTATGTTCATATTATAAATATCAAATGTAAGCTTTGGCAATATGTACATTGTTACGTCATGCCAATAAAGCAAATTGAATTGAATTGAATTGAATTGAATTGACAGAGATTCAGAGAGAGAGAGACAGAGACAGAGAGAGACAGAGATTCAGAGAGAGAGAGGCAGAGATTCAGAGACAGAGAGAGAGACAGAGAGAGAGACAGAGATTCAGAGAGAGAGACAGAGAGAGAGACAGAGACAGAGAGAGACACAGAGAGAGAGAGAGAGAGAGAGAGAGAGAGAGAGAGAGAGAGAGAGAGAGAGAGAGAGAGAGAGAGATTCAGAGAGAGAGAGATTCAGAGAGAGAGAGAGAGATTCAGAGAGAGAGAGGCAGAGATTCAGAGAGAGAGAGAGAGAGAGAGACAGAGAGACAGAGAGAGAGAGAGAGACAGAGAATCAGAGAGAGAGACAGAGAGAGAGACAGAGATTCAGAGAGAGAGAGAGAGAGAGAGAGAGACAGAGAATCAGAGAGAGAGAGAGAGAGAGAGAGACAGAGAATCAGAGAGAGAGAGACAGAGAGAGATGGGAGTTATCCGTACTACTGAATAATGTGTCAAATGATAACAAGCGTATCTCTGTTTTCACAGCACTGTATTATGAGTAGGTGGGGAGTACTGTTAAACCATTTATGGTTTTCATAAATAACACCGCTAGTACAGATACTGGACAACGTGGATTAGCGGTCATTTCTAAGTCAACCCAGCTTCACATGGAGATGTCCAGAGCCATGGATTTACAGAGTCGGGACTATGAGGTGTCTGCATTATAATGCATTTATATGACACTACAACATGATATGGCAGCCATGTTAGATCCCAATTAACATTTACAGGGGATATATTTAAATCATAGAAAATGATATTATTTCAATGATTTAATAAATGCTATGTAACTGAATGTCTGGAAATATATCTAAATTCTAAATTTTAAACATTGGCCCAACTCGGCTCCAGAGGTATTTAGGTTAGCACAGTATATTGGACTTGATTGTTTATTTATTTTAATACTGAAGAGTGGACTGCATGGTAACATTTATTTGAACATAGTTACTTTATATTTTTAGTATTTAAGTATATGTGACAGTCAGCACATCATTACTGTATGATACGTCATATCCAATGAATAAGTAAAGATAAATTACTCATCTCATATGTATATACTGTACTCCATACCATCTACTGCATCTTGCCTATGCAGTTCGGCCATCGCTCACCCATATATTTATATGTACATATTCGTATTCATTCCTTTACTCTTGTGTGTATAAGGTAGTTGTTGTGAATTTGTTAGATTACTTGTTAGATACTACTGCACGGTCGGAACTAGAAGCACAAGCATTTCGCTACACTCGCATTAACATCCGCTAACCATGTGTATGTGACAAATAAAATAAAATTTGATGATACATTTGGTAAATACAGCCATTTTAAAAGAATGAAATTAGACATTGCCTTTATCTCATTCGATTTATTTGGCATTGATGCTTATAGCTGGACGTACACAGCAGCAGAAGTGGATGTAGGCTCATATGCTCTGTTAGGTCCATTATGAATGAGAGCCTATATTGCCCTCCTACAAATAAACCACACAGTTATTTGCTTATATTTTATTTGTCAGCAGATATAAAAATCAATGTATTTATGTATGGATGATGCAGTATAGAAGTGCTACAGTAGCTGTGATCAGGTACCAGGACTCTCTTGGCATCGGGAAAAAACTAAAAGTCATTTTCAAAGTGTGTCATGTCAACAACACAAATGATTACTTGAACTTGAACACTGTAATATGTTGTAATTATTATTATTCTCCATAACATAGACTTGAGGAAATGTAGAATATGTTATCATATTTAGTGATGATGATTTGTAGATTTGCCTGGATACATTATGCCTATGCGTCATTTGACACCACTGACTATAGTTGACAATGACATAGGCCTTTTGAAGAACAAGTATTTACAGCAAAGTTTATAAGCTACATCATTGTCTTGAGTCAGTGTGGTCACTGTAGAGGTCTTCCCACTTATATTGTATGGCTCTTATTTTGAAGGCCCTTAGCTTCACTACAGTGTAGGCTACCTGCCCTCTGAGGACAGAAGAGGGAGACAAATGTCCATGGAAAATAAAGTGACATAAGGAGAAGAAACTTCATAATAAACCCACCCCAATTCATGAGTAAGGCAGGCTTGACAAAAATCCAGTATTTCCATATCATATATTCCATGTTAAATATTTACGTTGTACCATTGGAAACATTGAGCAGCCCCTAACACAGATTAAAGCAAACATAAATAATATAATCATAGTTTGTTTTGATTGATTGATATCAATATTAACATACCATCTTAACATGTATCCACTAAGCCCCCCCTAGGTCACTGTAGGCGACTACATTCCAGCCGGTCTACATTCTAGCATCTTCTTGAACGCTTTCCTGAAGCTGTCGTCCAGGAATGCGTAAAGAAAAGGGTTCAGACAAGAGTTGGCGTAGCTGAGGCTGGTGATGAAGTAGGATAACCCGATGAGCAGCGGAGTGGTCCTCAGGTCGGTGGTGAGAGCCACTATGGTGCTGAGGTGAAACGGGGTCCAACAGAACAGACACACCGCTAGGACTATAAACACCATAATAGTCACTTTCTTTTTAGCCTTGTCCAGCGCCTTGGCGTTGGAGTTGAGCCGCATGTTCCGTAGTTTGTACAGCATCATGGTGTAGAGAATACAGATGGTCGACACCGGGATGGCGAAGCCGAGGATCAGGGTGTATATCCTGCTCGCCTTAAACCACAAACTCTCCGGGCTCGGGAAGCTGAGCACGCAGCTTTTCCGGTCCGAGTCATCGGGACTGATGTAGACCCCGGCGAATACCGTGAACGGCATTACGATTAGAATCACGAGGATCCAGACGCACAGGCTCACTATCTTCGCTGCGCGGTAGGTACGGTAGGGCATGCGTTTGGAACGCACGGTCGCCAGGACGACAAGATAACGGTCCACACTCATGACCGTCAAGAAGTAGATACTGGAGAAGATGTTGTAGTGGTCGATGCTCAGGATGATCTTACACAGCACCTCTCCAAAGGGCCAGTAGTGGAGCAGGTGCTCGGCTATGTTGATGGGTAGGACCAGGGTAAACAGATCGTCGGCTATCGCCAAGTTTAGGATAAACATATTGGTCACGGTTTTCATTTTGGGCGCTTTGAGGATAACGTAGATAACCGCCGTGTTCCCCGTTAACCCCACGGCGCATATCACCGAATATATCACCGGCAGGACCACGTAGAGGTCAGCATAAAAGTATAACTCTGATTGAGGCGTGCAGTTCAGATCTGTCCGGTTAGTCGCGCTCAGATAATAGTAGTCCATGGATTCGTTACACACAACCGGTGCTCCGCTGCGGGTGTTCGAGATAGATATATTCTCCATCTTCAAAGTCTTCTAAGGTATTATATCACATAAGTAAAGAGAAAAGCACGTCGTTCAGCATGCGTTTTTTTTCAGAGGTAAAACAGGCCGTCGTGAAGTGCCATGTTGGCTGCTGTGTAGGTCGTCTCTGTCTGGTTTTACGCACGCGTTGCGCATCACGAAATCTATGGAGAACAGAAATATTGAATACAAATTAAAAGCAGTACATAATAACAAACCTGTTCTGCCATTAATATTGTATTCAAAACACTTTTATAGCCTATCATAATATAAACTTGCATCATAATGGATTAGAACACCACAACATCCACATGCACAAATAGAGTCACTCTTATTTGAATTATAACCTGCAATAGGACCACATTTATAAATGTTATTTCAAACGGATCAAGTACTGAGAGTGCAGAAATACATATTCAACAATAATAGTATTTACGTTTTTTATATATCATGCGTAATTATGGTCGTGACCATTTTTCTTATACACAATCAAAAGTAACAGTGAATTTTATGTTTAAAAAAAAAGATAAAAGCTCATTTAGGAGCTTACCGTGCTAGAGGAGGCTTGCTCCTTTTCCTCTCTGCCTTCTGTTTGACAGTGAGCAGGAGCAGCGCGAGCTGGAGCTGTCCACGTCCCAACTAGTTGGATTGGGGGAAGCGGACAGGTGACGTCAGTCCACAGCACAGCACAGTGCCCGGTTCCATTCAGACATCAAGGCCTGAGGCACTCACCTTGCTGTCGGTAGCCTAAAGTGTTCCTATAATGTATGTACTGTAGGCATAAATAGCCATATCACTCTGCGGAGTCCCATTGTGAATGTATTGTAAAGATAAACTGATGGTAATATTGCTGTGTGGTACATGGCTGCTAAGTGAGGCTATCTTTCTCTCCTGTAGGGATGAAGATCCAACATTGTGTTGTTCCTCGACATGTACGTGTATATAAACAATATCATGTTACCTTGATTGCCTTACTGTTAGGCTTTGTGTTGTTACAGTGTAAACATTACAGGGGTCTATGATGGGAACATTACAGTGGTCTATGATGGAAACATTACAGTGGTCTATGATTTGAACATTAGACAGATCTATGATGGGAACATTACAGTGGTCTATGATGGGAACATTAGACGGATCTATGATGGGAACATTACAGTGGTCTATGATGGGAACATTAGACTGGTCAATGATGGGAACACTACAGTGGTCTATGATGGGAACATTATAGTGGTCTATGATGGGAACATTAGACTGGTCTAGGATGGGAACATTACAGTGGTCTATGATGGGAACATTACAGTGTTATATGATGGGCACATTACAGTGTTCTATGATGGGAACATTACAGTGGTCTATGATGGGAACATTACAGTGGTCTATGATGGGAACATTAGACTGGTCTATGATTGGGAAAATTAGACTGGTCTATGATGGGAACACTACAGTAGTCTATGATGGGAACATTACAGTGGCCTATGATGGGAACATTAGACTGGTCTATGATGGGACCATTACAGTGGTCTATGATGGGAACATTACAGTGGTCTATGATGGGAACACTACAGTGGTCTATGATGTGAACATTACAGTGGTCGATGATGGGAACATTAGACGGGTCTATGATGGGAACAATACAGTGGTCTGGAACATTAGACTGGTCAATGATGGGAACATTAGACTGGTCAATGATGGGAACACGACAGTGGTCTATAATGGGAATATTAGACTGGTCTATGATGGGAACATTACAGTGGTCTATGATGGGAACATTACAGTGTTCTATGATGGGCACATTACAGTGTTCTATGATGGGAACATTACAGTGGTCTATGATGGGAACTTTACAATGGTCTATGATGTGAACATTACAGTGGTCTATGATGGGAACATTAGACGGGTCTATGATGGGAACATTACAGTGGTCTATGATGGGAACATTAGACTGGTCAATGATGGGAACACTACAGTGGTCTATGATGGGAACATTACAGTGGTCTATGATGGGAACATTAGACTGGTCTATGATGGGAACATTACAGTAGTCTATGATGGGAACATTACAGTGGTCTATGATGGGAACATTAGACTAGTCTATGATGGGAAAATTAGACTGGTCTATGATGGGAACATTAGACTGGTCTATGATGGGAACACTACAGTGGTATATGATGGGAACATTACAGTGGCCTATGATGGGAACATTAGACTGGTCTATGATGGGAACACTACAGTGGTCTATGACGGGAACATTAGACTGGTCTATGATGGGAACTTTACAGTGGTCTATGATGGGAACTTTACAGTTGTCTACGATGGGTACATTACAGTGGTCTATGATGGGAACATTACAGTGTTCTTTGTTGGGAACATTACAGTGATCTATGATGGAAACATTACAGTGGTCTATGATGGGAACACTATAGTGGTCTATGACGGGAACACTACAGTGGTCTATGATGGGAACATTACAGTGGTCTATTATCGACTCAAATACCAGTGGGTCGCTAGCGGGATCATCCCGACACTACCAGCTAAAACCTGTAGCGCCAGATTTAAAATCCGAAAATTGAATTATTAAGCATCCAGCTATATACAAGTGTTCCATACTCATCAAAAGCTCTGTTTCTAGGCAATATCACAGCGTTGTCAGATTTCAAAAAGGCTTTACGGCGAAAGCAGCACATTCATTTGTTTGAGGGTAGCACCTCACATATTTTCCAATAGCCATGTATCGATTAGCAATCATGGCACACACATAACACATTTCACAGCGAAAACAAAGTAATTACCTGTTGAAGAACTTCTGCTGAGGTCTTCCTAAGTGTCCAACGAAGACAATCCATGGTTCTTTTGTTAGAAAAAGTAACGTCTTTTATCCATAAATCCTCCATTTGGTTCATGCGTTATAATCAGAAACGACAGCCTCCATTACTCTTTTGAAACTCGGCGCCGACTCGTTAAAATTATACCTATAAACTTGTCCAAAAACAATCAAACATAGTTTTAAATGTATCCTTAGGAACCCTTTTACGTATATGTACTATTATAAATCAGCCGGAATATAAACTGAACGCTAAAAGCGATAAATAAGGCACAGCGCCTTCTCATGCACGCAAGACTCTGAAGAGTTTTCATAAGGTGGTCTCTCGTTCCATGTTGTGTATCAATGGCCGAAATTCCCCCAAGATGGAGTAAAACACCGTCTCGTGGTTGATGACATCATAAGGAAGCGACGTGCACTGCGTTCACATGCCTATATATGGTCATTTTGGATAGGGAGGGGCTCAAAAATGAGCAATGTTTCAAAATGACTTTTTTCAGGACAGAGATTCCTCAGGGTTTTGCCTGCCAAATGCGTTCTGATTGACCCACAGACAAATGGTTAACAGTTTTGGAAAATTCAGAGTGTTTCCTATCCAATGGTACTAAATATATGCATATCCCATTTTCTGGGCCTAAATGGGAGGCATTTTACTTTGGGCACGCCAGGCTCTCAAAACAGTCAGTTTTTCTGCTGGAGCCGGTGAAGATTTATGGGTACATTACAGTGGTCGATGATGGGAACATTACAGTGGTCTATGATGGGAACATTACAGTGGTCTATTATGGGTACATTATTCTGGTCTATGATGGGATGATACAAGTCATGACCAGTCTGTAATGTAGACTCTGTCAGTTACAGTACATTTTTAGTATACACATTTTCATTAGACACATTCTAAAATTTATTACAACATAAACCCACTGAAATACAGAAAAACACAACACAAAATAAATACATTGCATTCCTCGATAAGAAGGTCCCCAATCAATATTTGTAAATGCCCTTTGCAGCACTAGGACATCACATTGCAATAGTATTTTGTAGTTGGTTCCATCAATGAGTAGTTGTGACCTTGTGACCTGGTTTGGTATCTCATGTTTTTATATTTTAACAGGAACGTTAGGTAAGTCAGAGACCTGTGTAGTTGAGCATTTGTAAACAAATGAAAAATAATGAAGTGATCTTCATTTTCATGATGACCAGCCAACATTTTTGATTCATGCAGAATACATTCCCTGGTTTTCCCGAAATCCCGGTTGGTGGGTGATCCAGGAATTAGGAAGGAATAAGCAGGAAATCCGAAATCATCCAACCACGAGTTCTGGAAAACCAGGGAATATTTATTGAAAGTTCCCAGGAATTTGCAACCGTAGTGGTGAACTGTCACCTCTGATAGCGCCTGTCATAAAGCAAAGGGCGCTATGGTTGACAACATCCAAAGGTTTTACGAGTCTCTACTCCAGCCCCATGGCTCACAAAACATGAAGCCTATTTCCTTGAAATAGGATCAGAATTTTCACATTTTAGCTTATAATCATCCATGCTTACCATCCCACATAAAAATAAATACTACAGTACATTTATATACTATAGTAGTTACTATAAAGTTTTTTGCTGGCTTTCTGTAGTGTTTATTTGAAGTGTTTTAGTTTCATGACATAGAAGTGGGGGCTTTCTTCTTGATGAAACCTATTGGACAAATACAAAAGATGAAGTATTCCATAATCTGGCTGCTGCAAGCTGGTCAATGGTGTCACCATAGTCCAGAACTGTCAGGAAGTTGACTGTACAATCCACTTTCTGCTATTTAGGGAGAGGAAATATCTGTTTGTTAAAAAGAAGGCCACTTTAAATCTTAGCCTTTTAACATCCGTATGTTTTTTAAACATTAAACACTTCATTCTAATCTATAGCTCAGTGGGGTAACAACACAGTCCTCTGGCACACAGTCCTGAGCCTTTAGCTCAGCCGGCTAACAACACAGTCTTGTAGGATTTAGCTCACTGGGCTAACAACACAGTCTTGTAGGATTTAGCTCAGTGGACTAACAACACAGTCTTGTAGGATTTAGCTCAGCCGGCTAACAACACTGTCTTGTAGGATTTAGCTCACTGGGCTAACAACACAGTCTTGTAGCATTTAGCTCAGTGGGCTAACAACACCGTCTTCTGCTGCACAGATGAGCCAGAGACACTTGGGTGGTCAGACCCTCAAACAGTGATCATTCTATCCATTACTCTTCAGCAGTACTGTTACCCTGGATACTCTACAGCAGTACTGTTACCCTGGATACTCTCCAGCAGTACTGTTACCCTGGATACTCTTCAGCAGTACTGTTATCCTGGATACTCTTCAGCAGTACTGTTACCCTGGATTCTCTTCAGCAGTACTGTTATCCTGGATACTCTTCAGCAGTACTGTTACCCTGGATACTCTTCAGCAGTACTGTTACCCTGGATACTCTTCAGCAGTACTGTTACCCTGGATACTCTTCAGCAGTACTGTTACCCTGGATACTCTTCAGCAGTACTGTTATCCTGGATACTCTTCAGCACTACTGTTACCCTAGATACTCTTGAGCAGTACTGTTACCCTGGATACTCTTCAGCAGTACTGTTACCCTGGATACTATTCAGCAGTACTGTAACCCTGGATACTATTCATCAGTACTGTTACCCTGGATACTCTTCAGCAGTACTGTTACCCTGGATACTATTCAGCAGTACTGTTACCCAGGATACTGTTCAGCAGTATTGTAACCCTGGATACTCTTCAGCAGTACTGTAACCCTGGATACTATTCAGCAGTACTGTAACCCTGGATACTATTCAGCAGTACTGTTACCCTGGATACTATTCAGCAGTACTGTTACCCTGGATACTCTTCAGCAGTACTGTTACCCTGGATACTCTTCAGCAGTACTGTTACCCTGGAAACTCTCCAGCAGTACTGTTACCCTGGATACTATTCAGCAGTTCTGTTACCCTGGATACTCTTCAGCAGTACTGTTACCCTGGATACTGTTCAGCAGTATTGTAACCCTGGATACTCTTCAGCAGTACTGTAACCCTGGATACTATTCAGCAGTACTGTAACCCTGGATACTATTCAGCAGTACTGTAACCCTGGATACTCTTCAGCAGTACTGTTACCCTGGATACTCTTCAGCAGTACTGTTACCATGGATACTGTTCAGCAGTATTGTAACCCTGGATACTCTTCAGCAGTACTGTAACCCTGGATACTATTCAGCAGTACTGTTACACTGGATACTGTTCAGCAGTATTGTAACCCTGGATACTCTTCAGCAGTACTGTAACCCTGGATACTATTCAGCAGTACTGTAACCCTGGATACTATTCAGCAGTACTGTTACCCTGGAAACTCTCCAGCAGTACTGTTACCCTGGATACTATTCAGCAGTTCTGTTACCCTGGATACTCTTCAGCAGTACTGTTACCCTGGATACTGTTCAGCAGTATTGTAACCCTGGATACTCTTCAGCAGTACTGTAACCCTGGATACTATTCAGCAGTACTGTAACCCTGGATACTATTCAGCAGTACTGTAACCCTGGATACTATTCAGCAGTACTGTTACCCTGGATACTATTCAGCAGTACTGTTACCCTGGATACTCTTCAGCAGTACTGTTACCCTGGATACTCTTCAGCAGTACTGTTACCCTGGAAACTCTCCAGCACTACTGTTACCCTGGATACTCTTCAGCAGTACTGTTACCCTGGATACTCTTCAGCAGTACTGTAACCCTGGATACTCTTCAGCAGTACTGTTACCCTGGATACTCTTCAGCAGTACTGTTACACTGGATACTGTTCAGCAGTATTGTAACCCTGGATACTCTTCAGCAGTACTGTAACCCTGGATACTATTCAGCAGTACTGTAACCCTGGATACTATTCAGCAGTACTGTAACCCTGGATACTATTCAGCAGTACTGTAACCCTGGATACTCTTCAGCAGTACTGTTACCCTGGATACTCTTCAGCAGTACTGTTACCCTGGATACTGTTCAGCAGTATTGTAACCCTGGATACTCTTCAGCAGTACTGTAACCCTGGATACTATTCAGCAGTACTGTAACCCTGGATACTATTCAGCAGTACTGTAACCCTGGATACTATTCAGCAGTACTGTTACCCTGGATACTATTCAGCAGTACTGTTACCCTGGATACTCTTCAGCAGTACTGTTACCCTGGATACTCTTCAGCAGTACTGTTACCCTGGAAACTCTCCAGCAGTACTGTTACCCCGGATACTCTTCAGCAGTACTGTTACCCTGGAAACTCTCCAGCAGTACTGTTACCCCGGATACTCTTCAGCAGTACTGTTACCCTGGAAACTCTCCAGCAGTACTGTTACCCCGGATGTACTGTTTGTGTTGGCTCTAGCTTGCCTGGAGTGGCAGCTGGGTGGGGGTTGCCGCTTTGGAACTATTTCATTGGTTCATTGCACCAGGAAAGCTAGTATGTTGAATACTATTTGTAATGTAATGCATTTACAAACAGCACGTATATTACAACACGTATATTACATCTGACATTCTTTATGCATGTAGGAGCATAATTAATTATTCATTTACAGATATTTCCCTCGAAAAATGTTTTTTTTTGTCTTCAAGGGACGTTACCCTGGTTACGCAACACGTGTCAGTATGTGTCGGTTCACACTCTTCTTCACCTTCATATATTTCATTAACAACATGTCTGCTACATGTCAGATAACAGTATTTTCCTCACTGGACCCTCAAGTTACCATGGCAGCCTGCAGTGAAGAATGAGCCAATTATCAAGTGATGATTCAGTGCGCCGAGTGTTTAGTTGTAATTCAATAATTTCAAGTCAGTTCAGTTCAATTACATTTCTATTCTAGTCAGTTCAATACGACTTAATTTATCCTCCGGGGACGATTAAGGAAGGGATTATCAGATCACAAAGAGTAACATCCTTCAAATGTAATACATGGAAACCAAAGTACTCCTATCTCTCTCCCCTAGTCCCCTACCGTACAATGCATAAACCAATGGTATACAATGACAATCCATGATATTGGTATTCTTCACAATCCTCCCATCGCCCCTAAACATCCTTACCATACAATACAATACAATACAATACATAATGGATAGGGAAAATGTATTCTTCAGCATTGTGGCTTGACCTACTGTGTGGCCCAACTAAAGTAAGACACTGAAGGTAGATGAGAAATTAAAAGAGAAACCATTTGATCGGTATGAGATACATTCATGTCCAAATTCGCTGACAGCAGTGTCAGTTTGTTAGGACAAGACATATAGTATAACATGGATGAGGATGTGGCTTGGATGAGGATGTGGCTTGGATGAGGATGTGGCTTGGATGAGGATGTGGCTTGGATGAGGATGTGGCTTGGATGAGGATGTGGCTTGGATGAGGATACGGCTTGGATGAGGATGTGACTTGGATGAGGATACGGCTTGGATGAGGATACGACTTGGATGAGGATACGGCTTGGATGAGGATGTGGCTTGGATGAGGACGTGGCTTGGATGAGGATGTGGCTTGGAAGAGGATATGGCTTGGATGATGATGTGGCCTGGATGAGGAGGATATGGCTTGGATGAGGATGATTTGGTTTGGATGAGGATATGGCTTGGATGATGATGTGGCTTGGATGAGGATGATTTGTCTTGGATAATGATGTGGCTTGGATGAGGAGGATGTGGCTTGGATGAGGATATGGCTTGGATGAGGAGGATGTGGCTTGGATGAGGAGGATTTGGCTTGGATGAGGATATGGCTTGGATGATGATGTGGCTTGGATGAGGATGATTTGTCTTGGATAATGATGTGGCTTGGATGATGATGTGGCTTGGATGAGGAGGATGTGGCTTTGGTGAGGATATGGCTTCGATGATGATGTGGCTTGGATGAGGAGGATGTGGCTTGGATGAGGATGATTTGGCTTGGATGAGGATATGGCTTGGATGATGCTGTGGCTTGGATGAGGATGATTTGTCTTGGATAATGATGTGGCTTGGATGATGATGTGGCTTGGATGAGGAGGATGTGGCTTTGGTGAGGATATGTCTTGGATGATGATGTGGCTTGGATGAGGAGGATGTGGCTTGGATGAGGATGATTTGGCTTGGATGAGGATATGGCTTGGATGATTATGTGGCTTGGATGAGGATGATTTGTCTTGGATAATGATGTGGCTTGGATGATGATGTGGCTTGGATGAGGAGGATGTGGCTTGGATGAGGATATGGCTTGGATGAGGATGATTTGGCTTGGATGAGGATATGGCTTGGATGATGATTTGGCTTGGATGAGGATATGGCTTCGATGAGGATGATTTGGCTTGGATGAGGATATGGCTTGGATGATGATTTGGCTTGGATGAGGATGATTTGGCTTGGATAATGATGTGGCTTGGATGATGATGTGGCTTGGATGAGGAGGATGTGGCTTGGATGAGGATGATTTGGCTTGGATGAGGAGGATGTGGCTTGGATGAGGATATGGCTTGGATGATGATGTGGCTTGGATGAGGATGATTTGTCTTGGATAATGATGTGGCTTGGATGAGGAGGATGTGGCTTTGGTGAGGATATGGCTTGGATGATGATGTGGCTTGGATGAGGATATGGCTTGGATGAGGAGGATGTGGCTTGGATGAGGATATGGCTTGGATGAGGAGTATGTGGCTTGGATGAAGATGATTTGGCTTGGATGAGGATATGGCTTGGATGAGGATGTGGCTTGGATGAGGATATGGCTTGGATGAGGAGGATGTGGCTTGGATGAGCATGTGGCTTGGATGAGGATATGGCTTGGATGAGGATATGGCTTGGATGAGGAGGATGTGGCTTGGATGAGGATGATTTGGCTTGGATGAGGATATGGATTGGATGATGATGTGGCTTGGATGAGGAGGATGTGGCTTGGATGAGGATATGGCTTGGATGATGATGTGGCTTTGGTGAGGATATGGCTTGGATGATGTGGCTTGGATGAGGATATGGCTTGGATGAGGATATGGCTTGGATGATGATGTGGCTTGGATGAGGATATGGCTTGGATGAGGAGGATGTGGCTTGGATGAGGAGGATGTGGCTTGGATGAGGATATGGCTTGGATGAGGATATGGCTTGGATGAGGATATGGCTTGGATGATGATGTGGCTTGGATGAGGATATGGCTTGGATGAGGAGGATGTGGCTTGGATGAGGATGACTTGGCTTGGATGAGGATATGGCTTGGATGAGGAGGATGTGGCTTGGATGAGGATATGGCTTGGATGAGGATATGGCTTGGATGATGATGTGGCTTGGATGAGGATATGGCTTGGATGAGGAGGATGTGGCTTGGATGAGGAGGATGTGGCTTGGATGAGGAGGATATGGCTTGGATGAGGAGGATATGGCTTGGATGAGGAGGATGTGGCTTGGATGAGGATATGGCTTGGATGAGGAGGATGTGGCTTGGATGAGGATATGGCTTGGATGAGGAGGATGTGGCTTGGATGAGGAGGATGTGGCTTGGATGAGGAGGATGTGGCTTGGATGAGGAGGATGTGGCTTGGATGAGGAGGATATGGCTTGGATGAGGAGGATGTGGCTTGGATGAGGAGGATGTGGCTTGGATGAGGATATGGCTTGGATGAGGAGTATGTGGCTTGGATGAGGATATGGCTTGGATGAGCATGTGGCTTCACTACCTGGGTGTGGCTTTACTGAAGTAAGAAACTGAAGTAAGACAAGGAATTGAAATGGACACACAATTCTGTCTGTATTTCAATGTATTAGGACATAGGCCTAAAAGATCATCAAGGACAACAACCACCCGAGCCACTGCCTGTTCACCCCGCTATCATCCAGAAGGCGAGGTCAGTACAGGTGCATCAAAGCTGGGACCGAGAGACTGAAAAACAGCTTCTACCTCAAGGCCAATAGACGGTTAAACAGCCATCACTAACATTGAGAGGCTGCTGCCAACATACTGACTCAAATCTCTGGCCACTTTAATAAATGGACTTTAAAGGTATCACTAGTCACTTTAAATAACGCCACTTTATATAATGTTTACATATCCTACATTACTCATCTCATATGTATATACTGTACTCCATACCATCTACTGCATCTTGCCTATGCCGGTCAGCCATCGCTGATCCATATATTTATATGTACGTACTCGTATTCATTCCTTTACTCTTGTGTGTATAAGGTAGTTGTTGTGAAATTGTTAGATTACTTGTTAGATACTACTGCACGGTCAGAACTAGAAGCACAAGCATTTCGCTACACTCGCATTAACATCAGCCAACCATGTGTATGCGACCAATACAATTTGATTTGATTTGATAGACATCATGTTTTGATATTTACTCTTAGTTACCTGGGCGACAAACGCTGATGGTCTCCTCTGTCCATTCAACTTGATGGATGACTAGAACCTTGTGGGTGTGTGTGTGTGTGTGTGTGTGTGTGTGTGTGTGTGTGTGTGTGTGTGTGTGTGTGTGTGTGTGTGTGTGTGTGCTGTGTGTATATGTGTGTGTGTGCTGTGTGTGTGTATATGTTTGTGTGTGTGTGTGTGTGTGTGTGTGTGTATTGCTCTCTTCATTAGGGCGGACATTAATAATCCTATTTCACCTGAAGTCTGACTGACAGGACCAATCTTTTTTTCGATGTTAAGCACCGAGTAAGAATGTCCAGTTGGAGGTCGTTTTATTTCTTTGCCAATGTCAAGGTTAGGTGTAATTTCCGCTAGATTTAAGAAGTCATCAGGAGATGGGTGCTCTCTTTGATTCCAAAATAGGTCTACAAGTTCACTGTGAGTCAGTGAAGACTCACCCTTGTTGTAATAGTATATTTCACCCACAAATAACCTCAAAGCTAATATCAAACCCGAAAGTCTACTTGACATTATGCCTACACAGTATCTTTTGAAGTTAGAAAGTTATTTTGATGTTTTTGGGCATGACATTGAAAGCCTGGCAATATGGGGGGAAAAGCAGTTCAGGCGTCTAGGGTGACAGGTATTGACTGGTTTTAGGGGACTAGGAGAAAAACCAGGAAAAATGTGCCAGCCTCCAACCTCTCTCTCCCTTTCTCTCTCTCTCTCTCCATCTCTCTGTGAAATGTACAGAGACAGGGACGGTGCTAAGAGCAGGGGTTCTTGGGGACTTAAGAAAAAGCACAGGACTTTATTAATTAAACTACGGGACAGTAACACTGTCCAGCCTTACTGTGAGGGTTTACAACATAGAAATAGAATGATCTAGATCTGCGGTTTTGACAGTAGAGGAGAGACACGTCAGAGATGAATCGGCTTGTCTTGATCTAACACTATAGAGATTTCTTTTTTTTTTTTAACTATTCACCCTAACCCCAATCAGCAACACCTGATGGCAAGTGCTAACATGTTAAAAACCTCTATTCACACTGACTCTAATCAGCAACACCTGATTCTGCCTCTAACTCATTAGATGTCTCCACTGTGATATGGCCTGTATGTGTGTTTCTGCCTCTAACTCATTAGATGTCTCCACTGTGATATGGCCTGTATGTGTGGACTGCCTCTAACTCATTAGATGTCTCCACTGTGATATGGCCTGTATGTGTGTTTCTGCCTCTAACTCATTAGATGTCTCCACTGTGATATGGCCTGTATGTGTGTTTCTGCCTCTAACTCATTAGATGTCTCCACTGTGATATGGCCTGTATGTGTGGACTGCCTCTAACTCATTAGGTGTCTCCACTGTGATATGGCCTGTATGTGTGTTTCTGCCTCTAACTCATTAGATGTCTCCAAGGTGATATGGCCTGTATGTGTGGACTGCCTCTAACTCATTAGGTGTCTCCACTGTGATATGGCCTGTATGTGTGTTTCTGCCTCTAACTCATTAGTGGCCTCCACTGTGATATGGCTTGTGTGTGGGAGAGGGCCAGCATGTGTGGTGAGGTGTGTGTGTCCTGTCCATTGCTACAGTACTAATGAAGGGTGAGACTGTCTGTTCCTCCCTCTCCATCTCGCCCTCCCTCCCTCTCTTCTATGTTTCTCTCTCTCTCTCTCTCTGTGTATCTCTCTGTGTATCTCTCTGTGTGTCTCTGTGTCTCTGTGTGTGTCTCTCTCTCTCTCTCTCTCTCTCTCTCTCTCTCTCTCTCTCTCTCTCTCTCTCTCTCTCTCGTATAATGTGTATCAGCATTAGTCAATTAATGCTGTCACAAAGAAGCTATCTCAGACTTCTCGGCTGTGACTTGTTGCTCATCTCCAATGTAAAGGACAAAGACAGTGACATTACTGTATACAAAAGTATGTGGACAACCCTTCAGATTAGTGGATTCGGCTATTTCAGCCACACCCGTTGCTGACATGTGTATAAAATCAAGCACACATCCATGCAATCTCCATAGACAAACGTTGTCAGTAAAATGGCCTTGCTGAAGAGTTGGTTTTTAACATGATAATGAGCATATTTATGATAAAACGTCAAATGCAAGAATGATGTCACAATAGCATATTAAAGGTCACTTGTTGTAACTTGTGTAGTCCACTTGCTGTTGTGGATATGTGCTTCGCTCAGTCTTAGCAGTTGCTAAGTTACCATGTTAAATAACAGTGTGTATGTTACTGCTCTCACATCCTCTTCGTTGAGGAGTTGGGACTTCGTTAACTTTAGTTTCTATACTCTCTCTCTCTCTCTCTCTCTCTCTCTCTCTCTCTCTCTCTCTCTCTCTCTCTCTCTCTCTCTCTCTCTCACACACACAAACACACGCATGTACATATGCATGCATGAATTCACAAGCACACACAGACACGCACTCTCTCTCACACACACACGCACCCACACACACACACACACACACACACACACACACACACACACACACACACACACACACACACACACACACACACACACACACACACACACACACACACACACACACACACACACACTTGCACAGGCAGCAGTGCTCAGAACCCTTTGACAACCACTTATGATCAGCCCTGTTTGTTTTTTTTCCCCTGTGGCCAGCGACATATCAAAGAGTTGATCCATTCCTGGTCGGTTTTCCCCTGTGGCCAGCGACAGATCAAAGAGTTGATCCATTCCTGGATCGGTTTTCCCCTGTGGCCAGTGACAGATCAAAGAGTTGATCCATTCCTGGATCGGTTTTCCCCTGTGGCCACTAAAAGATCAAAGAGTTGATCGAGTCCTTCCATTAAGCCTGTCTATCTCCTGTCATTGACTGATGGAGTGGAGCTCTCTGTGTGTGTGTGTTTGGGTGTGTTTCTGTCTGTCTATCTGCCTGTCTGTCTGCTGTCTCTGTCTATCTCCTGTATTTCACTCTTACAGATGAGTGAGTGGTTCTCGCTCTGTGAGTTTTGCTGCTGCAATGTAATTTAGAAGCTGAAATCCACAAAACGTTTTACGTTTTTTAAGACTTTGATTAAGAAAAGGCTCTCGCAGATCTAAGATTGAATGTTGCAGCTGCGTGGGAATAATTCAAGGATATCTTCAAAGAGGATAAAAACATGAACTCTGCGCTTGCCAGTATCACTTTAGTTTAATTAAGCTTACGTCTCTGCCTCTCGACCATCGTCGGAGCTTGTATTTGTTGCCTTGTTAACACTGGCTTTCAAATAATAATTATATTTCCCAGATGCTTTTATCCACAGTGACTTAGTCATGCGTGCATACATTTTCACATATAGGTGGTCGCGGGAAACAAACCCATTATCTTGGCATTGTAAGCACCACGCTCTACCATTGAAAAACAGAGAACTACTTCAGAGGATCACTACAGAGGATCACTACACAGGACCACTACACAGGACCACTACAGAGGGCCACCACAAAGGACCACTACAGAGGATCATGCCATTACTTATGTCAATGCATTATATATTTAAAGTAAGAATGCTTTAAAAAAATACACACGTTAGTAGATTATATTTATCAATTAACAAAATGCAAAGTGAGGGAACAGGAGAAAACCACCCTTTACCTTCAAAACAGCATCAATTCTTCTAGGTACACTTTCCCGCAGTTTTTGAAGGAACTCGGCAGGTAGGTTGGCCCAACATCTTGGAGAACTAACCACAGTTCTTCTGTGGATTTAGGCAGCCTACGGTGCTTCTCTCTCTTCATGTAATCCCAGACAGACTCAATGATGTTGAGATCAGGGCTCTGTGGGGGGCCATACCGTCACTTCCAGGACTCCTTGTTCTTCTTTACACTGAAGATTGTTCTTAATGACTTTCGCTGTATGTTTGGGGTCGTTGTCATCCTGCAGAATACATTTGGGGCCAATCAGATGCCTCCCTGATGGTATTGCATGATGGATTAGTATCTGCCTGTACTTCTCAGTTATTGAGGAGACCGTTAAATGTGAACAAATCCCCAACTCCATTTGCAGAAATGCAGCCCCAAACTTGCAAGGAACCTCCACCATGCTTCACTGTTGCCTGCAGACACTCATTCGTGTACCACTCTCCAGCCCTTCGGAGAACAAACTGCCTTCTGCTACAGCCAAATATTTCACATTTTGACTCATCAGTCCAGAGCACCTGCTGCCATTTTGCTGCACCCCAGTTCCTGTATTTTCGTCCATAGTTGAGTCGCTTGGCCTTGTTTCCAAGTCGGAGGTATGGCTTTTTTGGCAGCATGTCTTCCATGAAGGCCACTTCTGACCAGACTTCTCCGGACAGTAGATGGGTGTACCAGGGTCCCACTGTTTTCTGCCAATTCTGAGCTGATGGCACCGCTGGACATCTTCTGGTTGCAAAGGGAAAGTAAGCATGATGCGTCTTTCGTCTGCCACAGTAAGTTTCCTTGGCTGACCGCTGCGTCTGCGGTCTTCAACGTTGGCATCACATCTGGAAACCCCTGTCTGCCCTTGGAAATTTCTGCCTGGGAGAGACCTTGCTGATGCAGTATAACTACCTTGTGTCTTGTTGCTGTGCTCAGTCTTGCCAGGGCGAATGACTTCTGACAGTAAACGGTCTTCAGCAACCTCACGTTGTTAGTTTGGCTGTTAATCACTTAGTTGTATTCCTCCTACACAGCTGTTTCTGTTTCAGTTAATGATTGTGTTTCAACCTACATGTTGAACTGATGATCATTAGCTCCTGTTTGGTATAATTGGTTAATCATACACCTGACTCTATGCCTACAAAATCCCTGACTTTGTGCAAGAGAACCTAGAAGAATTGATGCTGTTTTGAAGGCAAAGGGTGGTCACACCAAATATGGATTTGATGTAGATTTTTCTTCTGTTCACTCACTTTGCATTTAGTTAATTGATAAATATATAAACTATAAAAATATCTATTTTTGAAAGCATTCTTAATTTACATCCATTTTTCACACCTGCCTAAAACTTTTGCACAGTACTGTAGATATAACAGGCTGTGTGGTAGATATAGCAGGCTGTGTAGTAGATATAACAGGCTGTGTGCTAGATATAACAGGCTGTGTGGTAGATATAACAGGCTGTGTAGTAGATATAACAGGCTGTGTGGTAGATATAGCAGGCTGTGTAGTAGATATAACAGGCTGTGTGGTAGATATAACAGGCTGTGTAGTAGATATAACAGGCTGTGTGGTAGATATAACAGGCTGTGTGGTAGATATAACAGGCTGTGTGGTAGATATAACAGGCTGTGTAGTAGATATAACAGGCTGTGTGGTAGATATAACAGGCTGTGTAGTAGATATAACAGGCTGTGTAGTAGATATAACAGGCTGTGTGGTAGATATAACAGGCTGTGTAGTAGATATAACAGGCTGTGTGGTAGATATAACAGGCTGTGTGGTAGATATAACAGGCTGTGTGGTAGATATAACAGGCTGTGTGGTAGATATAACAGGCTGTGTAGTAGATATAACAGGCTGTGTGGTAGATATAACAGGCTGTGTGGTAGATATAACAGGCTGTGTGGTAGATATAACAGGCTGTGTGGTAGATATAACAGGCTGTGTGGTAGATATAGCAGGCTGTGTGGTAGATATAGCAGACTGTGTGGTAGATATAACAGGCTGTGTGGTAGATATAGCAGGCTGTGTAGTAGATATAACAGGCTGTGTAGTAGATATAACAGGCTGTGTGGTAGATATAACAGGCTGTGTAGTAGATATAACAGGCTGTGTAGTAGATATAACAGGCTGTGTGGTAGATATAGCAGGCTGTGTAGTAGATATAACAGGCTGTGTGGTAGATATAACAGGCTGTGTGGTAGATATAACAGGCTGTGTAGTAGATATAACAGGCTGTGTGGTAGATATAACAGGCTGTGTGGTAGATATAACAGGCTGTGTGGTAGATATAACAGGCTGTGTGGTAGATATAACAGGCTGTGTGGTAGATATAACAGGCTGTGTGGTAGATATAACAGGCTGTGTGGTAGATATAACAGGCTGTGTGGTAGATATAGCAGGCTGTGTAGTAGATATAACAGGCTGTGTGGTAGATATAACAGGCTGTGTGGTAGATATAACAGGCTGTGTAGTAGATATAACAGGCTGTGTGGTAGATATAACAGGCTGTGTAGTAGATATAACAGGCTGTGTGGTAGATATAACAGGCTGTGTGGTAGATATAACAGGCTGTGTGGTAGATATAACAGGCTGTGTGGTAGATATAACAGGCTGTGTGGTAGATATAACAGGCTGTGTAGTAGATATAACAGGCTGTGTGGTAGATATAACAGGCTGTGTAGTAGATATAACAGGCTGTGTGGTAGATATAACAGGCTGTGTGGTAGATATAACAGGCTGTGTGGTAGATATAACAGGCTGTGTGGTAGATATAACAGGCTGTGTAGTAGATATAACAGGCTGTGTAGTAGATATAACAGGCTGTGTGGTAGATATAACAGGCTGTGTGGTAGATATAACAGGCTGTGTGGTAGATATAACAGGCTGTGTAGTAGATATAACAGGCTGTGTAGTAGATATAACAGGCTGTGTGGTAGATATAACAGGCTGTGTAGTAGATATAGCAGGCTGTGTAGTAGATATAACAGGCTGTGTGGTAGATATAACAGGCTGTGTGGTAGATATAACAGGCTGTGTGGTAGATATAACAGGCTGTGTGGTAGATATAACAGGCTGTGTGGTAGATATAACAGGCTGTGTGGTAGATATAACAGGCTGTGTGGTAGATATAACAGGCTGTGTGGTAGATATAACAGGCTGTGTGGTAGATATAGCAGGCTGTGTAGTAGATATAACAGGCTGTGTAGTAGATATAGCAGGCTGTGTGGTAGATATAACAGGCTGTGTAGTAGATATAACAGGCTGTGTGGTAGATATAGCAGGCTGTGTAGTAGATATAACAGGCTGTGTAGTAGATATAACAGGCTGTGTGGTAGATATAACAGGCTGTGTAGTAGATATAACAGGCTGTGTGGTAGATATAACAGGCTGTGTGGTAGATATAACAGGCTGTGTAGTAGATATAACAGGCTGTGTGGTAGATATAACAGGCTGTGTAGTAGATATAACAGGCTGTGTGGTAGATATAACAGGCTGTGTGGTAGATATAACAGGCTGTGTGGTAGATATAACAGGCTGTGTGGTAGATATAACAGGCTGTGTAGTAGATGTAGCAGGCTGTGTGGTAGATATAGCAGGCTGTGTAGTAGATATAACAGGCTGTGTGGTAGATATAACAGGCTGCGTGGTAGATATAACAGGCTGTGTGGTAGATATAACAGGCTGTGTGGTAGATATAACAGGCTGTGTAGTAGATATAACAGGCTGTGTGGTAGATATAACAGGCTGTGTGGTAGATATAACAGGCTGTGTGGTAGATATAACAGGCTGTGTAGTAGATATAACAGGCTGTGTGGTAGATATAACAGGCTGTGTAGTAGATATAACAGGCTGTGTGGTAGATATAACAGGCTGTGTGGTAGATATAACAGGCTGTGTGGTAGATATAACAGGCTGTGTGGTAGATATAACAGGCTGTGTGGTAGATATAACAGGCTGTGTAGTAGATATAACAGGCTGTGTGGTAGATATAACAGGCTGTGTAGTAGATATAACAGGCTGTGTGGTAGGCAGGCTGTGTGGTAGATATAACAGGCTGTGTAGTAGATATAACAGGCTGTGTGGTAGATATAACAGGCTGTGTGGTAGATATAACAGGCTGTGTAGTAGATATAACAGGCTGTGTGGTAGATATAACAGGCTGTGTGGTAGATATAACAGGCTGTGTAGTAGATAACAGGCTGTGTAGTAGATATAACAGGCTGTGTGGTAGATATAACAGGCTGTGTAGTAGATATAACAGGCTGTGTGGTAGATATAACAGGCTGTGTGGTAGATATAACAGGCTGTGTGGTAGATATAACAGGCTGTGTAGTAGATATAACAGGCTGTGTGGTAGATATAACAGGCTGTGTGGTAGATATAACAGGCTGTGTGGTAGATATAACAGGCTGTGTGGTAGATATAACAGGCTGTGTGGTAGATATAACAGGCTGTGTGGTAGATATAACAGGCTGTGTGGTAGATATAACAGGCTGTGTGGTAGATATAGCAGGCTGTGTGGTAGATATAACAGGCTGTGTGGTAGATATAACAGGCTGTGTAGTAGATATAGCAGGCTGTGTGGTAGATATAACAGGCTGTGTAGTAGATATAGCAGGCTGTGTGGTAGATATAACAGGCTGTGTAGTAGATATAGCAGGCTGTGTGGTAGATATAGCAGGCTGTGTAGTAGATATAACAGGCTGTGTAGTAGATATAGCAGGCTGTGTGGTAGATATAACAGGCTGTGTAGTAGATATAGCAGGCTGTGTGGTAGATATAGCAGGCGGTGTAGTAGATATAACAGGCTGTGTAGTAGATATAACAGGCTGTGTAGTAGATATAGCAGGCTGTGTGGTAGAAATACCAGGCTGAGTTTGCCATTACAGGATTGAACTGTAGCAGGAGAATATAAAGAATTTGACCTAAAACAACCAGCCCCTACCAAAAGTAGCAAAAACCTGCTGGTATTGAAACAAACATCAATGTTGTGATTTTCATTTGGAAGATACTTGGTTCTGGTAATCAAACCAACTATCCTGATGTCTCAAGAGCCATGCTCTACCATACTGAGCTACAGATGACCACATTAATTAAAGGAATGGCTAATGTGTTTATATTAATGGTTAATGTGTTTATATTAAACTAGCGTCCTGACTAACTAATGGTATTGCTTTTAGAGGCTATTTGGTTGCATCAGTTATTCCAATTACTACACTTATCATACCGGCCCTCCATACACAGCCATTAGCTTCAAACTGACACAACACACACACATACGCGCGCGCACACACACACACGCGCTCAGTAGAGTAGCCTGGTGGTTGCCATGACACCTGCTTCATAAAACTAATTCATTCCCCTCTGGTTTCTCTGCAACATCCAGATTACATGGAATCGAATCAACTTTCATAATTTGGCACAACGTCTGATGTGTTAAAATCAGGAACAACAGCTGATGGTGTTTTGTACAAAATTGGTCACTAAATGTGACGTTTGAAAGCCAGTGTTTTGGGATTGGCAGTGGCACATAGAGTGTGTTTCCATTGCCATGTGTTATTACATTATCCGTCGTAACTAGGGGCAACAGTAAATTAAGACTTTGGGGAGCTTATTTGAATTTCCTGTCTCTTTCGGGCTTGCCAACTGAAAATAATTTCATTTTATTTATATTGAATAAAAGTTATCTTTTAGATTCCCTCACTCACTCACTCTTCAGCCAGAGGAGTGGTGTACTTGCTTCCTTGACAATGAACTACTTTTATCAACTTGAATATTGAATAATGATTAAATGAGTCATTATGACTTCATGATAAAATATTCTACTTGTAGTAATTGGTACGGGTACACTATATATTGCCTTACGTTCCTTATCTTACCTCATTTGCGCACTTTGTATATAGATTTGTTTTGTGTTTCTACTGTGTTATTGACTGTGTGTTTGTTTTACTCCAATGTGTAACTCTGTGTTGTTGTATGTGTCGGAACTGCTTTGCTTTATTCTTGGCCAGGTCGCAGTTGTCAATAAGAACTTTTTCTCAACTTGCCTACCGGGTTAAATAAAGGTGAAATAAATTTGAAAATATATTTAAAAAAAAAAGTAGAAGAAATGCATTGCAGAAGGCATCACAGCAGAAGGCATTCCATTTTTGTGACAATGTTCTATTTTATTAACAATAAACTACTGGCAACCACTTACTGGATAGTGTTCTAGTGTTTTTTCCTTTGTTCTGTATAATTGCTTTTCGATTGGTGCACAAACGCACACATTCATGTTTATGTGAAAAATGGGGACTCTCACCCTGTCTGTCTGTCTGTCTGTCACTCTCTCCATCTCTCTTTCCCTCTCTCTTTCCCTCTCTCTCTCTCTCTCTCTCTCTCTCTCTCTCTCTCTCTCTCTCTCTCTCTCTCTCTGTTAAATGTCAATTGAAGGGCTTCATTAGCATGGGAAACACATGTTTTACATTGCCAAAGCAAGTGAAATAGATTATAAGCAATAAACAATTAACTGTAAACATTACGCTTACAAAAGTTCCAAAATAATAAAGAAATTTCAAATGTCATTGTATGTGTATATACAGCGTTGTAATGATGTGCAAATAGTTAAAGTACGAAAGGGAAAATAAATAATCATAAATATAGGTTGTATTTACAATGGTGTTTGTTCTTCACTGGTTGCACTTTTCTTGTGGCAACAACAGGTCACAAATCTTGCTGCTGTGATGGCACACTGTGGTATTTCACCAGATAGATATCGGAGTTTATCAAAATTGGATTTGTTTTCAAATTCTTTGTGGATCTGTGTAATCTGAGGGAAAAATGTGTCTCTAATATGGTTATTCATTTGGCAGGAGGTTAGGAAGTGCAGCTCAGTTTCCACCTCATTTTGTGGGCAGTGTGCACATAGCCTGTCTTCTCTTGAGAGCCAGGTCTGCCTACGGCGGCCTTTCTCAATGGCAAGGCTATGCTCACTGAGTCTGTACATAGTCAAAGATTTCCTTAATTTTGGGTCAGTCACAGTGGTCAGATATTCTACCACTGTGTACTCTCTGTTTAGGGCCAGTTTGTATTGTAGTTTGCTCAGATTTTTTTGTTTTTCTTTCCAATGTGTCAAGTAATTCTCTTTTTGTTTTCTCATGATATGGTTGGGTCTAGTTGTGTTGCTGTCCTGGGGTCTGTGGGGTATGTTTGTGTTTGTGAACAGAGCCCCTGGACCAGCTTGCTTAGGGGACTCTTCTCCACGTGTCACGATTTCAGCCGAAGTTGGTCCCTTTCCTTGTTCGGGCGGCTTTCGGCGGTCGACATTACCGGTTTTCTAGCTACCGCCGATCTACTTTTCATTTTCTATGTTTTATGTCTTCATTTTACACACCTGGTTTCTATCCCATAATTATATGTTGCTTATTTAAACCCTCTTTCCCCCATGGTTTTGTGCTTGTTTGTTCTATGTTAGATGTTCTTCTTATTTGAGCTTGGATTTTACTACTAAATTTGGTAGTTTTGTATTTTGAGTAAAGATACGTGATTACTCATCTCCGTTGTCCTGCGCCTGACTCTACCTGCTACACAGAGACACCTGACAGAAGCACGCACCAATAATGTAGTCAGCATGAGAACACAGCCTTCCTCTGCCAATTGAGGAGCGCATCCAGCAGCATGCGACCATGTTGCAACACCTCGGCACAGCCATGGATCGTGTGCTGCATAATCTGGTGCGATGGGAGAGAGGTTTTCCAGCGCCTCCACCAGCATATCAACCTCCCACTCCACAACCCACACAGCTATCCACCCCTCCTTCACGTGGACCCAGTGGGATTCGGCTTGCGCTCCCGAGGGAGTATGATGGCACGGCTGCCGGGTGCCAGTGGTTCCTACTCCAGCTGGAGCTCTACCTGGCGACCGTTCACCCAGCTCCTTCGGGACGCGAGAGTGTGTCCGCTCTCGTCTACTGTCTAGCTGGGAAAGCACTGGAGTGGGCCAACGCCGTATGGGAAGAGGAAGGAGCGGCGTTGGACCACTACGAGGAGTCCACCCGTCGCTTCCAGGCAGTGTTCAACCATCCACCTGAGGGTAGAGAGGCGGGTGAATGCCTGTTTCACCTCAGACAGGGGACGAGGAGCGCACAGGACTTTGCGCTAAAGTTCCGAACCCTGGCCGCCGGCGCGGGATGGAGTCTGCGCGAGGACGTCCGGCGGGAGCTGGCATGCAGGGACACCAATCTTACATTTGAGCAGCTGGTGGACTTGTCCATCAGGCTGCATAACCTGCTGGCCACCGAGGACGTCCGAATCAGGAGCTGTCATTCCCATCTCCCAGCACCTCTGATCCGATGCCTATGGAGCTGGGAGGTGCTTAGGGAGACCGGAGGAGGGGCTATTCCTTGCACCATCTGTGGCCGCAGAGGGCACACTGCTGGTCAGTGCTGGAGGGGTTCCTCAGGGAGTAAAGGCGGCAGGCAGGGCACTGTCGTGTCATCCCAGGTGAGTAGGCACCAGACTCAGCCAGAGCCCCCTGTTGCTCAAATGTTTGTGTTGATAGAATTTCCTGGCATAAGGCGCTAGTCGATTCAGGCGCAGCTGGGAACTTTATTGATCGTTCATTTGCTCTTAGTTTAGGGATCCCTATTGTTCCTGTTGATCTGCCTTTGCCTGTACACGCCTTAGATAGTCAACCATTAGGTTCAGGGTTGATTAGGGAGGCTACAGTTCCACTAAGCATGGTTACGCAGGAGGGTCATGAGGAGAGAATCAGTTTATATCTCATTGATTCTCCTGCGTTACCTGTGGTGTTGGGCATACCCTGGTTGGCCTATCATGACCCCATTATTTCGTGGCAACAGAGCGCTCTCAAGGGATGGTCACGAGAGTGCTCGGAGAGGTGTGTAGGTGTTTCCATCGGTGCGACTACGGTGGAGAGTCCAGACCAGGTCTCCACCGTGCACATCCCCTCTGAATATGCCGATTTGTCTCTCGCCTTCTGTAAAAAGAAGGAGACTCAATTACCACCCCATTGACGGGGGGATTGTGCGATAGATCTCCTGGTAGACGCAGAACTTCCCAGGAGTCACGTGTATCCTCTGTCACAGGAGGAGACGGAAGCTATGGAAACGTATGTCTCCGAATCGCTGGAGCAGGGATACATTCGGCCCTCCACTTCACCTGCCTCCTCAAGTTTCTTTTTTGTGAAGAAGAAGGATGGAGTTCTGCGCCCGTGTATTGACTATCAAGGTATCAATCAGATCACGGTGAGGTACAGCTACTCGCTGCCTCTCATAGCCAGTGCGATTGAGTCAATGCACGGGGCGCACTTCTTCACAAATTTGGATCTTAGGACTGCTTACAATCTGGTGCGTATCCGAGAGGGGGACGAGTGGAAGACAACATTTAGTACCACATCAGGGCACTACGAGTACCTCGTCATGCTGTACGGGTTAATGAATGCTCCATCAGGTTTCCAGGCATTTGTAGACAAGATTTTCCGGGACTTGCTCGGGCAGGGTATGGTGGTGTATATCAACGACATTCTGATTTACTCCGCTACACGCGTGTCCCTAGTGAGCAAGGTGCTTGGTCGACTGTTGGAGCATGACCTGTACGTCAAGGCTGAGAAATGTCGGTTCTTCCAACAGTCCGTCTCCTTCCTAGGGTACCGCATTTCCACGTCAGGGGTGGAGATGGAGAGTGACCCCATTTCAGTCGTGCGTAATTGGCCGACTCCCACCACGGTAAAGGAAGTGCAGCGGTTCTTAGGGTTTGCCAACTACTACCGGAGGTTTATCCGGGGCTTTGGTCAGGTAGCGGCTCCTATTACCTCACTGCTGATTGGGCGACCGGTGCGACTGCAGTAGTCAGCTGAGGCGGACAGGGCTTTTGGTCACCTGAAGGCTCTGTTTACCTCAGCTCCGTGCTGGCTGATCCGGATCCCTCTTTGGCGTTCATAGTGGAGGTGGACACGTCCGAGGCTGGAATAGGAGCTGTGCTGTCTCAGCGCTCGGCTACGCCACTTAAACTCCGCCCCTGTGCCTTCTTTTCGAAGAAGCTCAGCCCGGCGGAGCGAAACTATGATGTGGGGGACCGGGAGCTGTTGGCTGTCGTCAGTGCTCTGAAGGTGTGGAGACATTGGCTTGAGGGGGCTAAACACCCTTTTCTCATCTGGACCTACCACCGCAATCTGGAGTACATCCGGGTGGAGAGGAGACTTAACCCTCGCCAGGCATGGTGGGCCATGTTTTTCACCCATTTTGTTTTCACCCTATCCTACCGACCAGGTTCCCAAAACACTAAGGCAGACGCACTGTCCCGGATGTTTGACACAGAGGAGCGGTCCATAGATCCCACTCCTATACTTCCGGCCTCTTGCCTGGTGGCACCGGTTGTGTGGGAGCTGGACGCGGACATCGAGCAGGCGTTATGTATCGAGCCTATTCCACCTCAGTGTCCAGCTAGGCTTAGGTACGTTCCGTCTGCTGTCTGCGACCGTCTGATCTATTGGGCTCACACGTCACCCTCCTCTGGTCATCCTGGCATTGGTCGGACAGTGCGCTGTCTTAGTGGGAAGTACTGGTGGCCCACAGCTAAGGACGTGAGGGTGTATGTTTCCTCCTGTTCGGTGTGCGCCCAGTGCAAGGTGCATAGGCACCTGCCCAGAGGGAAATTACAACCCCCTACCCGTTCCACAGCGGTGGATTTTTTGACGTATCTTCCTCCCTCACAGGGAAACACCACGATCCTGGTCGTTGTGGATCGGTTTTCTAAGTCCTGCCGCCTTCTCCCTTTGCCCGGTCTCCCTACGGCCCTACAGACTGCGGAGGCCCTGTTCACCTGAGGATATAGTTTCTGATCGGGGTCCCCAATTCACGTCCAGGGTTTGGAGGGCGTTCATGGAAAGTCTGGGGGTCTCGGTCAACGTTACCTCAGGTATTCACCCCGAGAGTAACGGGCAGGTGGAAAGAGTAAACCAGGATGTGGGTAGGTTTCTGCGGTCCTATTGCCCGGACCGGCCGGGGGAGTGGGCGGCTTTCATCCCCTGGGCAGAGATGGCCCGAAACTCACTCCGCCACTCCTTCATTGGCCTCTCCCCCTTCCAGTGCGTACTAGGGTACCAGCCGGTTCTGGCACCAGAGCCAGATCGATGCTCCTGCGGTGGATGAATGGTTTAGGCGCTCGGAAGAGACCTGGGAGGCCGCCCATGTGCAACTGCAACGAGCCGTGAGGCGGAAAAAAGGCGAGCGCCGACCACCACCGCAGTGAGGACCCGGTGTATGCACCGGGGGAAGGGTCTGGCTCTCGACCCGAAACCTGCCCCTCCGCCTGCCCTGCCGGAAGCTGGGTCCGCGGTATTTGGGGCCCTTTAACTTCTTAGGGAGCAGCGCATGAGGTGACCGTTTTGGAGACCCTGGCGTGCCCAAAGTAAAATGCCTCCCATTCAGGCTCAAAAAATAGGATATGCACATATTTAGTACCATGGGATAGGAAACACTCTGAATGTTCTAAAAGCCGATCTACTTTTTTTTTCTATGTTTTTTGTCTTCATTTTACACACCTGGTTTCTATCCCATAATTATATGTTCCTTATTTAAACCCTCTGTTTCCCTCATGGTTTTGTGCGTGTTTATTCTATGTTAGATGTTCTTGTTATGTGAGCTTGGATTTTACTACCAAATTTGGTAGTTTGTACTTTGAGTAAAGATACGTGATTACTCATCTCCGTTGTCCTGCGCCTCACTCTGTCTACCTGCTACACAGAGACACCTGACACCACGTTTATTTCTCTGTAGGTGATGGCTTTGTTATGGAAGGTTAGGGAATCGATTATTTTTAGGTGGTTGTAGAATGTAACGGCTCTTTTCTGGATTTTGACAATTAGCGGGTATCGGCCTGATTCTGCTCTGCATACATTATTTGGTGTTTTACATTGTACACAGATAATATTTTTGCATAATTCTGCATTCAGAGTCTCCCCAGACCTCACAACCATAAAGGGCAATGGGTTCTATAACTGATTCAAGTATTCTTTGCCAGATCCTAATTGGTATGTCGAATTTTATGTTCCTTTTGATGGCATAGGTCCTTCTTGCCTTGTCTCTCTGCTCGTTCACAGCTTTGTGGAAGTTACCTATGGTGCTGATGTTAAGGCCGAGGTATTTATAGTTTTTTGTGTGCTCTAGGGCAACGGTGTCTAGAAGGAATTTGTATTTGTGGTCCTGGTAATTGGACCTTTTTTGGAACACAATTATTTTTGTCTTACTGAGATTTACTGTCAGGGCCCAGGTCTGACAGAATCTGTGCAGAAGATCTACGTGCTGTTGTAAGCCCTCGTTGTTTGGGGACAGAAGCACCAGATCGTCAGCAAACTGAAGATGGTGACTTCAGATTCTTGTAGGCCGGGTGCTGCAAACTGTTCGCCAATCTAAAGGCACTGTATCATATACATCTACAGTATATCAGGCGTTACTATACTACCTTCATCGAATCATGGGTTCGATTCCTCCTCCTCCTCCTCTTCCTCCTCACATCACAGTCCCATACGGTGGCGCACAATTGGCCCAGCGGCATCCGGGTTTGGCCGCAGTAGGCCGTCAATGCAAATAAGAAATTGTTCTTATCTGACTTGCTTAGTTAAATAAAGGTTAAATGAAAAAAAAAATAATAATAATATGTGGATTGGGATGATCTGTCCTTGGTTTTAAGTATAGCCAATCTGCTGTTAATGATCACGCAGATGATTCTCCCAAGGTTGCTGTTGACGCTTATCTCCCGTTAGTTATTTGGGTCAAATTTGTCACCCCTTTTGTGGTTTAGGGTTATCGGTCCTTGGTTCCACATATTGGGGAAGATGCCAGAGCTATGGAGGATGTTATTAAAGAGTTTAAGTATAGACAATTGGAATTTGTGGTCTGTATATTTTATCATTTCATTGAGGATACCATCAACACCACAGGCCTTTTTGGGTTGGAGGGTTTGTATTTTGTCTTGTAGTTCATTCAATGTAATTGGAGAATCCAGTGGGTTCTGAGATTGTCTACTTCAATTGTTTTTATTTGATAGGGAAGCTGAGAGGTTAAATATACTGTTTAGGTTTTCTACTGCCAAGTTACACCTTCACTATTACAGTGAAATATTTTGTACAGGAAATTGTCTAGAAGGGATTGAATTAGTTGTTGCCTTATTGTTTTTTAGTAGATTTCCACACTATTTTCCTTCCATCTATTGCATTTCTTAATATTATTCAGTTCCTTTGGCTTTGATGCCTCATGATTGAGTATTGCTCTGTTCAAGTAGACTGTGATTTTGCTGTGATCTGATAGGGATGTCAGTGGACTGACTGTGAACGCTCTGAGAGACTCTGGGTTAAGGTCAGTGATAAAGTAGTCTACATTACTACTGCCAAGAGATGAGCTATAGGTATAGGTTTACCTACCACAGGAGTCTATATAGGTGACACACATGAGGAAATGTTTCCATGTTGAGATACTTTCCTTATTAATTTCTAGCCAGATGTACAATGTTTCTGTTTTGACTAATTTAATAGAGTGGGTTAGGTCTGCTCTACACAAAATGGGCAGACCCCCTATGTCTCTTCCCTTTTTCACACCTGGTAGTTTGGTGGATGGGACTACCAGCTCTCTGTAACCTAGAGGGCAACCAACGGTTCCATCCCCTTGATATCATGTTTCTTGTCAGGTGGTGACGGTAGGTAGCAACACATCTGCCACGCTGATCCTCAACACTGGAGCCCCCAAGGGGTGCGTGCTCAGTCCCCTCCTGTACTCCCTTTTCACCCACGACTGCATGGCTAGGCACGACTCCAACATCATCATTAAGTTTGCAGATGACACAACAGTGGTAGGCCTGATCACCGACAACGACAAGACAGTCTATAGGGAGGAGGTCAGAGACCTGGCTGGGTGGTGCCAGAATAACAACATATCGCTCAATGTAACCAAGACTAAGGAGATGATTGTGGACTTCAGGAAAAGGAGGACCGAGCACGCCCCCATTCTCATCGATGGGGCTGTAGTGGAGCAGGTTGAGAGCTTCAAGTTCTTTGGTGTCCACATCACCAACAATCTAGAATGGTCCAAACAGAACAAGAAAGTCGTGAAGAGGGCACGACAAAGCCTATTCCCCCTCAGGAAACTAAAAAGATTTGGCATGGGTCCTCAGATCCTCAAAAGGTTCTACAGCTGCAACATCGAGAGCATCCTGACTGGTTGCATCACTGCCTGGTATGGCAACTGCTCGGCCTCCGACCGCAGGGCACTACAGAGGGTAATGCGTACGGCCCAGTACATCACTGGGGCTATGCTGCCTGCCATCCAGGACCTCTACACCAGGCGGTGTCAGAGGAAGGCCCTGAAAATTGTCAAAGACCCCAGCCACCCCGGTCATAGACTGTCCTTTCTACTACCGCATGGCAAGCGGTACCGGAGTGCCAAGTCTAGGACAAAAAGGCTTCTTAACAGTTTTTACCCCCAATGCCATAAGACTCCTGAACAGGTAATCAAATGGCTACCCGGACTACTTGCATTGTGTGCCCCACCCCCAACCCCTCTTTTACGCTGCTGCTACTCTCTGTTTATCATATATGCATAGTCACTTTAACTATACATTCATGTACATACTACCTCAATTGGCCCGACCAACCAGTGCTCCCACACATCATTGGCTAACCGGACACAAAACTTTGATTTGATGACAATGTCTGTATTTCCAATTTCTTTGATGAGGTCGGGGTTCCTGCTCTTTAGGCCAAAGGCAGATGACCTCAGACCTTGGATATTCCAAGATGAGATAGTGAAGGGTTTGTGTTCGATAAAGTGTCCAATGCTGTTAGTCGTGTGGTTTGGCCTCTGACCAGTAAGTGTGAGCAGAGCCTGCTGAGCATCTGGTACATGCCATTGGCTTGGGCTTGTGTAAGAGTGGGGGTTGGGCCTGTTTGCCTGTTCACGGCCTGTATCTCTCTCTCTCTCTCTCTCTCTCTCTCTCTCTCTCTCTCTCTCTCTCTCTCTCTCTCTCTCATAGCCTCATCCTATGGAAGGCAGCAATGTAGTTCTCTGCCAACCCACAGGTCTCTACGTCCTCTCCCAACAGAACGGGTAGCCTATCCTCATCAGAGAGGTCTTTGAGGTCACATTTGGTGACATGACAGTCTAACTGTAGATCCCCAGTTCAATCTCTGCCATTCCTCTACAGCCTTTCCTCTACAGGGAGCCAGGCATTCCTGTGTCTACCCTTCTCAATGGCAAGGCTGTGTTCACTGAGCCTGTACTCTTTCAAGGTTTTTCTAAAGTTTTGATCAGTAACCATGGTCAAATAGTTAGCCACGGTGTACTGTCGATTAAGGGCCAGATAACACTGCATGTTACTTTGTGCTTGTGTTTCCCGGTCAGGTCAGTTTTTTTTTTAACTGTGTTGTGAACTTGGCATTGCAGGGGTTGGTAATGGTATGAGAGGGGTCACTGTATTTTAGATGTTTTTGAGTTTTTATTATTCGTGGATATTGGCCTAATTCTCCCCTGCATGCATTGTTTGTAGTTTTCCTCCAGACATGTAGGAGAATCTTACAGAACTCTGCATGCAGGGTTTCACTGGGTTGTTTGTCCCATTCGGTGACATCTTGTTTTGCAAGTGGACCCCACACCTCATTGCCATAGAGTTTTAGACACATTTAAACAGGTATAACAATTGGAATATATATTTTTTTAATGGCGTAGAATGCCTTGCGTGCTTTCTCTCTCAGTTCATTCACTGCCTCATTAAGGTGTCCAGTTGAACTTATTTTTAAACATAAGTAAGTGTTTGCAGTACTCTATATATTTTGTACCAATTGAGAACTTTGGTCTAATTCCCTGAGATCTGGATCTTTTCAGGGATCAGCTCTGCTGTAGGCCATGTGCTGTGGGTGACAGCAGGCACACGGCATCTGCGAAGAGCAGGCATTTAACCTCTGAATTGTGGAGACTAACACCAGGGACTCTCTCCTCGTCTGTCAGGGCCTGAGCAGCTCCAAAATAATTGCCCTCCATCCGTCAAGACAGGGTGTGATGATTGGACTGGTTACAAGGCCGATGCGAGGCCGACGGCCACACAGACCTGATCCGATATCCTCTCTCTCTCTTTTTCTCTATCTCTCCTTTTGCAAGTGTAAGGTTAACACAGACAGTCGGAGGAGGAGGAGGAGGAGGAGGAGGGTGAGGAGGAGAAGGAGGAGAGAAGGAGGAGTGGAGGAGGAGAGGAAGAGGAGGAAGGGAGGAGGAGGAGAAGAGGTGGAGGAGAAGAGGAGGAGAGAAGGAAGAGGAGAAGAGGAAGAGGAGGAGGAGAAGAAGAGGAGAGGAAGAGGAGGAGAGAAGGAGGAGGAGAAGAGGAGAAGAGGAGAAGAGGAGAAGAGAAGAGGAGGAGAGGAGGAGGAGAAGGAGAAGGAGAAGAGGAGGAGGATAAGAGGAGAGAAGGAGGAGGAGCAGAGGAGGAAGAGGAGAAGAGGAGGAGGAGAAGAGGAGGAGAAGAGGAGAAGAGAAGAGGAGGAAGTATTGAGTGTGAAGGCTGAATCACAGATATGTAATAGATGTACCTTTTTAGTTGCTCTGTTTTTCGTCTTCCCTCATGTCGTTATGTTGGTAAAGACGCCCATCGCTCGGGTCCAGAGCTTCTTGTTAAAACTAATCTCCATTGTGTTTTGTCTGGAGAATGTTTGCCTCTCTGCCTACCATCAGCATCACTGTTTGAACAGGGATCTTCAGAAAAAACATTGAACAGACTTTGTGGGATTGGGAAAGGAGACAATGAAACAGTGATGTTGCTAGGTATTGTTAGACAAATATTTACAATGAGATGAGCACAGTTGGGTTCTGTTGGGAGAACGGTTAGTGAGACTCTGCAGTACTATAAAGTATAAAGGTGCCCGGTTGCTAAGGGAACTCCCAAATGAAGTAAGGCCTGGCCATTTGTTAGTTTTTCCGCCCCTATGTTTTACCACACACACAAACACCAGCATACACACCTAGCCAACCTGTTAGGGATATTTATATTGTTAATACCTTGTCCGATTTATCGTGTGTGTTTTTTCTATTTTTGTTTAGAAGGTTCTTCACATTCTGCACATTAAAGCAAATTGCATTTTCTGAAGTATCTACTGTTTTGTCTTCACACTTAGGTTCCGCGGATATGAAATGTACTGAAAAACCAAACGCAAAACCTGATCTAGAGAATGTTTTAAATGTTTTAAAACATTGAGTCTGAAGAAAAGACTAACTTAATGGTCTATTTATTTATTTAGCAGACACTTTCATCCAGAGTGATTTACAGAGAGAAAACATTTTCATACTGGTCCCGGGTGGAATCAAATCCACAACCCTGGCGTTGCAAGCGCCATGCTCTACCCACTGAGACACTCTCTAATGAATATGAGTTTGAGGGGGGCTATATTTATTACATATTAAAGCTTTAAACCTCTCACTAAAAGATTCACTCATACATAAGTTATACTTAAACCCAAAATGGTTTAGATTAAGAAAAACACATCCTTTGTTAAAAAAAATATTTTTTTGCCTTTATACAGATTACAATTCCGACTAATTGAAAACGAAATTTCAGTTTTGTCCTCCAGAAAATATAGAACAAATATTACAACAATTTGGTTATGGTTAAAAAAATCACAACATGCACTTAAAATTAACCTTAGAAATAGCAGTGTTGGGTGATCTGGAAAGCCATAGTCGGTCAATAAATAATATAATAATACTCGTAGGAAAGGTTTTCATCTTTACCTCACAATCTGTGGATACTATAGGATTAGAAAGATTCTAACATTTTGTAAAACATCACAGAACAATTCAAAAATCTATGGCACATAGGTGGGATGGGCTGAGAGGGGCTGAGGGTTGAAGAGTTTGTTTGGTAATGTATTGTTATATATAAAAGTACCGTGTATGAAAAACGTACATGTAAAATGTACATGTAAAATGTGTATGTAAAATGTACATGTAAAATGTTTATGTAAAATGTACATGTAAAATGTGTATGTAAAATGTACATGTAAAATGTGTATGTAAAATGTACATGTAAAATGTGTATGTAAAATGTGTATGTAAAATGTGTATGTAAAATGTGTATGTAAAATGTACATGTAAAATGTACATGTAAAATGTACATGTAAAATGTGTATATAAAATGTACATGTAAAATGTGTATGTAAAATGTGTATGTAAAATGTGTATGTAAAATGTGTATGTAAAATGTACATGTAAAATGTGTATGTAAAATGTACATGTAAAATGTATGTAAATGTTGCAAAAAACGTGACAATGGGAGGGATGAAGTCAAACCGAGTTGTTTGGTCCATGCAGTTCCCCAAAAGGCTGCTGGCGGTCACTGTACAAGCTGTCAATCAACAAACGATCAGCTGACCTCCAATGAAGAGCATACGTGGGGTGACAGCCACCAATAGACATAAGTTACACCTACAGTGCCAACCAATTACCTTCAGAAGTCACATAATTAGTTAAATAAAGTCCACCTGTGTGCAGTCTAAGTGTCACATGATCTGTCACATGATCTCAGTATATATACACCTGTTCTGAAAGGCCCCAGAGTCTGCAACACCACTAAGCAAGGGGCACCACCAAGCAAGCGGCACCATGAAGACCAAGGAGCTCCCCAAACAGGTCAGGGACAAAGTTGTGGAGAAGTACAGATCAGGGTTGGGTTATAAAACAATATCAGAAACTTTGAACATTCCACAGAGCACTATTACATCTATTATTAAATGGAAGAATATGGCACCACAACAAACCTGCCAAGAGAGGGCCACCCACCAACACTCACAGACCAGGCAAGGAGGGCATTAATCAGAGAGGCAACAAAGAGACCAAAGATAACCCTGAAGGAGCTACAAAGCACAGTGGAGATTGGAGTATCTGTCCATAGGATATTTTTAAGCCGTACACTCCACAGAGCTGGGCTTTACAGAAGAGTGGCCAGAATACAAACCATTGCTTAAACAAAAAATAAGCAAACACGTTTGGTGTTCGCCAAAAGGCATGTGGGAGACTCCCCAAACATTTGGAAGAAGGTACTCTGGTCAGATGAGACAAAAATTGAGCTTTTTGGCCATCAAGGAAAATGCTATGTCTGGCGCAAACCCAACACCTCTCATCACCCCGAGAACACCATCCCCACAGTGAAGCATGGTGATGGCAGCATCATGCTGTGGAGATGTTTTTCATCGGCTGGGAAACTGGTCAGAATTGAAGGAATGATGGATGGCGCTAAATACAGGGATATTCTTGAGGGAAACCTGTTTGTCTTCCAGTGATTTGAGACTGGGACAGAGGTTCACCTGACCCTAAGCATACTGCTAAAGCAACACTCGAGAGTGGTTTAATAAGGGGAAACATTTAAATGTCTTGGAATGGCCAAATCAAAGCCCAGACCTCAATTCAATTGAGAATCTGTGGTATGACTTAAAGATTGGTGTACACCAGCGGAACCCATCCAACTTGAAGGAGCTGGAGCAGTTTTGCCTTGAAGAATGGGCAAAAATCCCAGTGGCTAGATGTGCCAAGCGTATATAGAGACATTCCCCCAAGAGACTTGCTGCTGTAATTAATGCAAAAGGTGGCTCTACAAAGTGTTGACTTTTTCTGGGGGTGAATAGTTATGCACGCTCAAGTTTTCTTGTTTGTTTGACAATAAAAAAAACATTTTGCATCTTCAAAGTGGTAGGCATGTTGTGTAAATCAAATGATACAAACCCCCCAATTCCAGGTTGTAAGGCAACAAAATAGGAAAAATGATTACTTTTTTTTTTTTTACCTTAACCCTGCCAACCAGCTGGTTTTCTCCTCAAGGCCATTCATTCTACGACAGAAGTATAGTGTCAGGCACATGGGCGTGGTAGTCCTCGTGGGCAGATTGGCCATCTGGCAATTCTGGCAAATGCAAAAAGGACCATCTTATATTTATTTAATTTTTGGGGGCGGGCGGGGAAAAAAAAAGGCCTCTTGAGGCCGACCCTGCCATGTGTGTGAAATTAACCAACTAATTTGCTAAAATGTCTAGTTCTGCTTGTCCGAGTGCTGTGTCTGTGTCTTTGAGAAATTACAGATCAGCTGCTGTGGTGCAGTCTAGGTAAGAAGAGAGAGACAAACTCACACAGACACAGATGATATAGCCTACTGCTGCCAGTTAGGCCTAATATTCTGGTTGTATATTGTATTAAAAATAAAATATCTGCTATAAAAATACCTTCTATAGAAGGCTCATTAGAGAAGAGGGATTCAGGGGAACATTTAGCCTGTTCAACCTCTCTTTCGCATCCTCTGAGATACCCAAAGATTGGAAAGCTGCTGCGGTCATCCCCCTCTTCAAAGGGGGAGATACTCTAGACCCAAACTGCTACAGGCCTATATCTATCCTACCATTCCTTTCTAAGGACTTTGAAAGCCAAGTTAACAAACAGATCACTGATCATTTTCGAATCCCACCGTACCTTCTCCGCTATGCAATCTGGTTTCCGAGCTGGTCATGGGTGCACCTCAGCCATGCCCAAGGTCCAAAACAATATCATAACCGCCATCGATAAGAGACAATACTGTGCGTATTCATCGTCCTGGCCAAGGCTTTCGACTCTGTCAATCACCACATCCTTATCGGCAGACTCAACAGCCTTTGATTCTCAAATGACTGCCTCACCTGGTTCACCAACTACTTCTCAGACAGAGTTCAGTGTGTCAAATTGTCCGGACCTCTGGCAGTCGCTGCATCCAATGCCACAGGGTTCAATTCTCGGGCCGACTCTCTTCTCTGTATGTTTCAATGATGTCGTTCTTGCTGCTGGTGATTCTCTGATCCACCTCTACGCAGACGACACCATTCTGTATACTTCTGGCCCTTCTTTGGACTGTTAACTAACCTCGAGCTACAGTGCCATACAAATCTTCTTCCGTGGCCTCCATCTGCTCTTAAATGCAAGTAAAACTGAATGCATGCTCTTCAACCAATCGCTGCCCGCACCTGCCCGCCCGTCCAGCCTCACTACTCTGGACGGTTCTGACTTAGAATATGTGGACAACTACAAATACCTATGTGTCTGGTTAGACTGTAAACTCTCCTTCCAGACTCACATTAAGCATCTCCAATCCAACATTAAATTGGGAATCGGCTTCCTATTTCGCAACAAAGCGTCCTTCACTCATGCTGCCAAACAAACCCTCGTAAAACGGACTATCCTACTGATCCTCGACTTCGGCGATGTCATTTGCAAAATAGCCTCCAACACTCTACTCAACAAATTGGATGCAGTCTATTATAGTGCCATCCGTTTTGTCACCAAAGCCCCATATACTACCCACCACTGCGACCTGTACGCTCTCGTTAGCTGGCCCTCGCTTCATACTCGTCGCCAAACCCACTGGCTCCAGGTCATCTACAAGTCTTTGCTAGGTAAATCCCCACCTTATCTCAGCTCACTGGTCACCATAGCAGCACCCACCCATAGCACGCTTTCCAGCAGGTAAATTTCACTGGTCATCCCCAAAGCCAATTCCTCCTTTGGACGACTTTCCTTCCAGTTCTCTGCTGCCAATAACTGGAACGAACTGCAAAAATCACTGAAGCTGGAGACTCATATCTACTTCACTAACTTTAAGCACCAGCTGTCAGAGCAGCTCACAGATCACTGCACCTGTAAATAGCCCATCTGTAAATAGCCCATCCAACTACCTCATTCCCATACTGTACTTATTTATTTTGCTCCTTTGCCGCCCCAGTATCTCTACTTGCACGTTCATCTTCTGCACATCTACCATTCCAGTGTTTAATTGCTATATTGTAATTACTTCGCCACTATGGCCTATTTATTGCCTTACCTCCGTTATCCTACCTCATTTGCACACACAGTATATAGACTTTTTCTACTGTATTATTGACTGTATGTTTGTTTATTCCATGAGTAACTCTGTGTTGTTGTATGTGTCAAACTGCTGTGCTTTATCTTGGCCAGGTCGCAGTTGTAAATGAGAACTTGTTCTCAACTAGCCTACCTGGTTAAATACAAATTTAGACATTAGGCTACTTGCAATATAGCATAACAAGTCGTTAGATTGGCTTTTATAACACATAGGTAAGGCAATAGCCATCTACAGGACATTTTTACAGTTCTTTATACTGAACACAACTCCTCATGTACTACAATAAGGGTCTATTTTGGGACTATCTGTGTATTTAAATTTTTTTACAATGTTTATTCTCTTCTGAATCTCACTCTCTTCAGCCTAGCGAGTAGGTTTATAAGCTGTAGTAACAAGGGACTCTGGTGTCTGATTCATAGACATTATTTAAAGCCAGTAAATAGCGAAAACGCTGATGTCATCCATGTATTCCTATGGAAAATGAAGCCAGAAGAATTTGAATTTGAAGTGAGCAATATAGCTAATTGGGGCGGAGTGTCTCCCCCAAACAATTCTAAGGATAATGGTAAAAGTGGCCGTAACTAGCAAAGAATCAAGGTAGATTTTCATCCTGCCTCAGAGAGTCAACGCAACGCTGCTAGAGGACGTCAGCGTCACTTCCAGAAGCCTTGGGCATAGACAGTCGAGAACCCACTTTCTCTGCCGAGAACAGATTTATCTCATGTTATGTGGCATGAGTTACATTGTTTAGCGGATGTTACCTGCATTAACACCAATAAAAAAACATCTAGCTATAGCCTATATTGTCTCATGTTTTTTGTTTGTTTGTGTTTTAGACCTCAGTTAACGATATTATCTCCTCATGTATTCTCTAATGTTAAACTAGGCCTACTCTGTCATCTACCTAATCCCTAAACACTTAATACATCCAATGACTCTTTTCTTGAAATTATTTTTCCTACATAAATAATTTGATATTGCCTTCCTTTTTCGTCTAACGCCTGGTGATATAATAAAAATCTGGTTCAGTTTTGCATTTGTCCTTTTTATTGTATGTATTTCTAAAGTAAAACAGTTTTAAAAGACCAATACTCAGCAAATGAGGTGTCTACAAAGTTCCTGCAATGTCATGAAATGTGAAGTATAGGGCTAATAGCCACGTTTAGATATGTGGAGTAGAGGGCTAATAGCCAAGTTTAGATATGTGGAGGATAGTGCTGATAGCCAAGTTTAAAAATGTGTAGGATAGGGCTGATAGCCAAGTTTAGATATGTGGAGGATAGGGCTGATAGCCAAGTTTAGATATGTGGAGGATAGGGCTGATTGCCAAGTTTATATATGTGGAGGATAGGGCTAATAGTCAAGTTTAGATATGTGAAGGATATGGCTGATAGCCAAGTTTAGATATGTGAAGGATAGGGCTGATAGCCAAGTTTTGATATGTGAAGGATAGGGCTGATAGCCAAGTTTAGATATGTGAAGGATAGGGCTGATAGCCAAGTTTAGATATGTGGAGGATAGTACTGATAGCCAAGTTTAGATATGTGGAGGATAGGGCTGATAGCCAAGTTTAGATATGTGGAGGATAGGGCTGATAGCCAAGTTTAGTAATGTGGAGGATAGGGCTGATAGCCAAGTTTAGATATGTGGAGGATAGGGCTGATAGCCAAGTTTAGATATGTGGAGGATAGGGCTGATAGCCAAGTTTAGTAATGTGGAGGATAGGGCTGATAGCCAAGTTTAGTAATGTGGAGGATAGGGCTGATAGCCAAGTTTAGTAATGTGGAGGATAGGGCTGATAGCCAAGTTTAGTAATGTGGAGGATAGGGCTGATAGCCACGTTTAGAAAACCCAGGCATCTCACTCCACAATGACACGGAAGAATCTACAAAGGACAATGGCGACCTTGACTGGGCAAACCAGAGCCTCACACTGCCAGCTCAACTATCGAAGCCAGCTTCACGTAAATACAATGCATTACCTTTCTCCGAACGAGCGATCGTTAGTGGAACATGTGTTTTTATGTGAGAACAGCTTCCCAGGTCCTATAGAGACCCATGTTCCTGAGTCTTCCTTCCAACCACCCTTTTTGTCTCTGAATCTATCGTGTTATAACCAAACTGTTTTTGTTTAATCCACTATGCCTGTATTTACTGTCTAATGTTATTGTATATTCTGTAAATATTAAATTAGTTAGTAAATAAATAATTGAGCCAATTTGTGTATGGATGATTCATGGTAGAGGCTGGGTTTGTGCAGATAACCAACAATTGTACGACGTTCAGATGAGACTGATAGAAGGTAAAGAATAATGAATGACTGATTGACTGCTATTGATATAAAAGATCTTCGGATCTTTAAGAGTGGATTCGGGTGAGATAGCCGCTCTATATAAACTAACTCTTCCGTGGTGCCCCAGGTTATTAACAAGTTCATTGTTGAATGGTTTAATTCAATCACGTAATCAATCAAACGTTAGGTAATCGATTTGATAAAATAGCTTGTCATCACATGAAAGAAGTCAGAGACACGACTGGCTAATAGCCAAGTTCAGTAATGTGCTGCTAGACTGCAGGCTACTTAGATGCCCTAGACCAGAACTAGTTGTACTGAACACAACATGCAACACTTTAAATATTTTACTGAGTTACAGTTCATATCAGTAAATCAGTCAATTTAAATATATATATAATACCCTAATCTATGGATTTTACATAACTGGCCATGGGTGGGCCTGGGGGGGCATAGGCCCACCCAAACAGAGTGAGATTTTCCCCACAAAAAGGCTATATTACAGACAGAAATACTCCTCAGAAATGATTTCAGCTCATGAAACATGGGACCAACGCTGCGTTTATAAAATTGTTTCAGTGTATATTTAAACATCCTTGCTATAACCACCTTAAATTGGATGAAACAAGATCGAGACAGAGAACACCGGGTGAATGAATAATTCAATAGTCTTCATCGCAGCCTCCCGTCTGTAATGAAATGTCACAATAAAACCCATCCTTCAAAACACTGCCGCGGGTGACTGTGTTTAATGTCCTTGCGCTTTATTGCTGCCCCCTCCAATTCCCTGACTAAGACTGTCATTACGTTGTCTCTCTTCATTCTTCTAACCAGCTCTACACTCTTAAGCCTTCCTAAATCATTGCCCCCCCGACCAGGATGTCAGAAGCAGGCTGCCTTCTGAATGTTGTAAGGACACCACTCCAGCACATGTCTCCTTCTCCAAACAACAAGACTGTGGCATCCAGCCCTGAAGTTACTCCACAAAAGTTTGGTTAGCTCTTCGTTCAGCTCGGCACACCAGACTGGAACCCACCATCTAAATCCTTTTCACTGTAATGAACGTCTTGGGATCACATTTACATGTCTCTTTCTTGGATACATTGCATACTGTATATATCATTTTTTTGGGGGGGGGCATGAAATGGCCATATTTCTGCTTGTCATGAAAAACGAAGACGACCAAATGAAGTTAGCTAAATCGATTCAGGTGTTCCCATAACCTGCATTATCATGCAGTAGCCTGATGACCTTTTCAGCAGAAGGTAAATTTGAAAGCTTTTACCTAGAACCTAGTCAAATCAATATTGGAAAATAAAATGGATAATAAAATAAATTAAAATAAAATAAAATATCAAGTATGAAAATCTGATTAGACCAGTGGTCTCCAACCGGTCGATCGACTTGTCGATCTCCAAGGCATTTCTAGTCGATCGCCAAACATTTCTGTAAAAAAAAAAAAAACTACGATAAAGCCTTGTTTTCCTATTGTTAGGGTTGCGAAAATCAAATCTGGTATCAGGACAAAAGGTGACACAGAGTCACTGAGAATCTTCTATGTTTTTATTATTAGTCAAGCAATAAATGGTAAATGCAAATCTTCGTAATACCGGGTTCAATGTAGTACCACGCAGGGTTAACAGAGAACTGCCCTTTCTGCTAAATGCATTGGTATAAGTATGTTCTGACAGAGGTAGTTCCCACCTCGGGATGGGCCTATCAGAACAGTGGCTGGGCGTGGTTTAGACTTGCCTAGCCAATAGTAGGCGCACAGGCTGGTCCCAGCCTCTTGGCGCTTGTTGTCCGGTGTTACTGAGGCCACAGGCTCAGTCCTGTTTGTGTCTCAACATCTTTCTATTCATGTGTTCCTAGCTCAACATACTGTTATCTCCCAAGGTTAAACACAGCCCTTTAGCCAGTCAGACACCAGGTGTTTACAATCCACTGTATTGTTCCACAACTTATCAGCCTTAGCTCAAACATATTCCTGTGTAGCAAAGAAACATATTCTCAAACCCAACACTATTTTGTTTTATTTGTCTCTGGCTGTTGATGGTAGGTGCAGAAAATCCAGCTGCCCTGCGCGCCGGGTAGGCAAACTGTTGCCATTTCATCTGTCTGAAGGTACATACTCTGCCTTCCCGGTGGGCCGGGAGAGGAAATCAAGTGCACTACGCCACCGGTGGCCAATCTGATTGCTCAGATGACCGAGTCTGCAGTAACGTAGCGGGCATAAAAGAAAGCTAAGGCCAAATGGATACTGTGAGATTTCAAAACGTTTAAAACCATGACTAGAGAGAGACTGTAAAGGAATACAGCAAAGAGCTGCTGTTTTTATGAGTGACTTCATGTTTAAGTTCCTACTCAGCACCGTCAACACTTTGTATTCAACAGTTTTTATAACCCATAAAATGCGCGTTCTTCCTATTTCCACTGAGCGCTACAACAAGCAGTGCGGCAGTAATGAATGGGGAGGAAAGTGGATCTATAGGCTTGAGTTGTTGTTGTTCTTAGCGGATTGGGTCTTTTTTTAATATCAAGGAATATGTCACCCTCTCTGTTCATAGGAGTAACAACATGAATTTGCGCATGAGGCAGAAATAATGCGGTGCGACTCGAGTTTCGCCATCAGCTGGAAGACGGCGTCCCTTTTCGGTCAGTGTCGGTGGAGGAAAGGGAGAGCGGAGGGATGTTGAGAGACGGACCCTCGGTCTGCTGCTCTCTCCCTGCGCTGAGACTGACCATCAGATACAAGCACCATCAGCCCAGTAAAATAAAATAAAAAGCTAAATATTTAAATGTATGCTCACTCAGCTGTGCCTCACAAGTAATACAACAACGGATCTATTACCGCTGTGATCATATAGCCTACCTCAAACTTTTAAATATAATTAAAAAAAATGCATTGGCAGGTAAATTCAAGCAAAGCCAGTATGCGGTGATAATGTATTGGGCCTATAGCTTACTGCACAAACCTAATTGCTACAGTACTGTATTTGATTGGTTAATGTTGCATAGGCTTACGTTTTTTAAGTCATGTTAATAAAAAATCAGAGCGGTAGATCTCGGCATGCATTTTGACGCAGAAAGTGATCTTGACTCATAAAAGGTTGGTGACCACTGGATTAGACTATATCAATTAAAAACATATTTGATCTCGAGTAATTTTGTCATCGTAAAAAATAATCTCAGTCATGTATTCAATTATAATTGCATAATAAATTGATATTTCAAACATAATATGATCTCAATCCTTCCATCTCCGTGGCCATTCTGTCATCCTCTGTTCTCGACTCTGTCTTCCTCTGTTCTCCACTCTGTCATCATCTGTTCTTCATTCTGTCATCCTCTGTTCTTCATTCTGTCATCCTCTGTTCTTCATTCTGTCATCCTCTGTTCTCCACTCTGTCATCCTCTGTTCTTCATTCTGTCATCCTCTGTTCTCCACTCTGTCATCCTCTGTTCTTCATTCTGTCATCCTCTGTTCTTCATTCTGTCATCCTCTGTTCCTTTTATTTATTACTTTTTTTTATAACCTTTATTTATCTAGGCAAGTAAGTTAAGAACAAATCCTTATTTTCACTGACAGCCTAGGAACAGTGGGTTAACTGCCTTGTTCAGGGGCAGAACGGATCAGAATGGATCAGTATTTAATTAAACATCTCGAATTGTTGCAAACTTTTATATAATTCTCTTTGGGGATCAAACTTGATTATAACAAAAAATGTTTTAGAGCCCAAGGTACAAATCTGTCATTCTGCCCCTGAACAAGGCAGTTAACCCCACTGTTCCAAGGCCGTCATTGAAAAGAAGAATTTGTTCTTAACTGCCTAGTAAAATAAAGATAAAAAAAAGGTCAGACCAGGGCTTTTGGCACCGCTAGGTTGCTACGCAGTAGCCGACCATCAGAGCTCGTGACTTCACGCTCCAGGCGGCATGGTCTGATCACATTACATAATCACCGCCGACGGAAGGCTGGACAGTCCCACCTACCTCCTGCTTATTTCATTCTCTGAAAGGCCGGTCACTTCCTGGAAGAAAGATACACATTCACGCGCCGGCAATGTCAAATGAAACACAACGCTGGAAATCTATCTGCATCCACATAAACTAGTCCCAGCATCGTTCTTTGACAAACACAGAAGGTTGACTATTGAATTCAATAGAAGAAAACACAGAGAGAGAGAGAGACTGCAAGTTCCTTAACGTAGCCACTGGCTGTATTATATCGCCACAATACTAAGGAACTGGAAGTCCCTCTCTCTCCTTCTCTCTGATTGAATTACATGTGGCCTAATATTTCAACACTTTGCTAAGTGGGCAGCACATGACATGCACTAATTGAAATTATGCAGTTAGGCTGTTATATTTTACCATTATTTAACAAGAAAAGTAAGTTAAGAACCAATTCTTATTTTCAATGACGGCCTAGGAACAGAACAAACTGCCTTGTTCAAGGGGCAGAACGTTTTACCTTGTCAGCTCGAGGATTCGGTCTTGCAACCTTTCGGTTACTAGTCCAACGCTCTGACCACTAGGCTACCTGCCGCCCGAGGTATTATAAGGTATTATATAAACCAATGGTCATCTACAAGGCATTTATTCAGTGATTTTCTTCTTTATCTAATATATGTGTTTATTCACAACTAAGATAGGTAACACTTTTGTTTAGGGTCTGTAAATAAACCGTTTTACAAGGGATAGTATCATTACATTAGTAAACCATTTGCTAATCATTAGTAATAAATAATGAATACAAAAAATAAAGTATTTTTGCAGTCTCTAATCTAAAGTGAGTACTATTTATACTTTATAAATATTTTGAGTGACCAGTGTAATTTCTCACAAAAAAATTATGGGCATGCCATTGGTAGACATTCCTGCAGTACCTGATAAAAATATAGAAGGTGGGCAGGTGGGGATGAAATGCCAGGGAATCATTTTTGTCCCATGCCGCCCCTGGAAGTCCTCTTAAAACCTGTCAAGAGTAGCCAAGCTAGTCATCTGGAAGACCAGGAAGAACTGTATACAGGGACAGGGGTCTCTGAAAGTGGTGCTCACAGGGTTAGTGGCAGCAAGACTGAAGGTGGAGTTAGCCGACTACAGACTGATGGGGAATCTTAGGCTTTTCATCCAGTCATGGCGCTTTCAGGAGATGTTGCACTCTGTTTGACGATGAGGAGGATCAGGGGGCATTAGGCTCGGACAAAATTGTCTCAATCTTTCTTTCTCTCTTTCTCTCTTTCTTGATATTTGGTGGTCCAGATGATTGGTTGTGATGGAGTGTCTCAAATGTAATCCAATCAAATGCCTCTTCTGAGCCTGGCTGCCTGAATGCACGGAGCACTCTGTCATGTCCATATTAATGTCTTGCGTCTTCTACGCATCCCGAAAATTAACCATGACACTACCCTCTCACAGCAAGAGAAATGACATTACCTTTTAGTTGTATTGGGCAGACAGGACCTTTCTGTCACTTCCTATTATTCACTCAAAAATGGACACTGAAGTATTGTTCTATAACTTTCTGGCATGAACTGACATTGTAGATGACTCAGCCGGTAGCATTCTGGCGTCCTAACCCGTTCTAAATACACTACATGTATGTGGACACCTGCTCGTCCAACATCTCATTACAAAATCATGGGCATTAATATGGAGTTGGTCCCCCCTTTGGTGCTATAACAGCCTCCACTTTTCTGGAAAGGCTTTCCACTAGATGTTGGAACATTGCTGCGTAGACTTGCTTCCATTCAGCCACAAGAGCATTGGTGAGGTAGGCCGAACAATGAAAAACAGCCCCAGACCATTATTCCTCCTCCACCAAACTTTACAGATGGCACTATGAATTTGGGCAGGTAGTGTTCAGCTGTCAGCTGAACTCCAGCCGACGCTTGGCATTGCGCATGGTGATCTTAAGCTTGTATGCGGCTGCTCGGCCATGGAAACCCATTTCATGAAGCTCCTTGTGAACAGTTTTTGCACTGACGTTGCTTCCAGAAGCAGTTTGGAACTCGGTAGTGAGTGTTGCAACCAAGAACAGACAAATTTGACGTGCTTCAGCACTTGGCGGTCCCGTTCTGTGAGCTTGTTCTTCTATTTTGTGGATGAGTCGTTGTGGCTCTTAGATGTTTCCACTTCACAAAAACAGCACTTACAGTTGACCAGGGCAACTCTAGCAGGGCAGACATTTGATGAACTGACTTGTTGGAAAGGTGGCATCCTGTGACGGTGCCACATGGAATGTCACTGAGCTCTTCAGTAAGGCCATTCTACTGCCAATGTTTGTCTACGGAGATTGCCTGGCTGTGTGCTCAATTTTGTACACCTGTCAGCAACGGGTGTGGCTGAAATAGCCAAATCCACTAATTTGAAGTGGTGTCCACATACTTTTGGATATATATATATATATATATATATATATATATATATATATATATATATATATATATATTGTACCTAGTATTTATTACCTAGTGATTAACAAAGCCACTTGTTCACTGCATAAAATCATAAAACAACAGTTTTGAAATGTGCATATGTCAGTGTGTGTGTGTGTGTGTGTGTATGTGCATATGTCAGTGTGTGTGCGTGTGTGTGTATGTGCATATGTCAGTGTGTGTGTGTGTGTGTGCATATGTCAGTGTGTATGTGTGTGTGTATGTGCATATGTCAGTGTGTGTGTGTGTGTGTGTGTGTGTGTGTGTGTGTGTGTGTGTGTGTGTGTGTGTGTCTATGTGCATATGTCAGTGTGTGTGTGTGTGTGTATGTGCATATGTCAGTGTGTGTGTGTGTGTGTGTGTATGTGCATATGTCAGTGTGTGTGGGTGTGCGTGTGTGTGTATGTGCATATGTCAGTGTGTGTGCATGTGTGTGCATATGTCAGTGTGTGTGTGTGTGTGTATGTGCATATGTCAGTGTGTGTGTGTGTGTGTGTGTGTATGTGCATATGTTAGTGTGTGTGTGTGTGTGTGTGTGTGTGTGTGTGTGTGTGTGTGTGTGTGTGTGTGTGTGTGTGTGTGTGTGCGTGTGTGTGTGTGTATGTGCATATGTCAGTGTGTGTGTGTGTGTGTGTATGTGTATGTGCAAATGTCAGTGTGTGTGTATATTCCAGTGTGTGCATACACCTGTGTTCCTTCATGTGGTCCTTCATGTGGTCCTTCATGTGGTCTTTCATGTGGTCCTTCATGTGGTCCTTCATGTGGTCCTTCATGTGGTCCTTCATGTGGTCCTTCATGTGGTCCTTCATGTGGTCCTTCATGTGGTCTTTCATGTTGTCCTTCATGTGGTCCTTCATGTGTTCCTTCTTGTGGTCCTTCATGTGTTACTGAGTAGTTTGGTTCATCAGGCTGACCCCCAGTCTTCATGGAGGAGATTACTGAGTAGTTTGGTTCGTCAGGCTGACCTCCAGTCTACATGGAGGAGAATACTGAGTAGTTTGGTACATCAGGCTGACGCTCAGTCTTCATGGAGGAGATTACTGAGTAGTTTGGTTCATCAGGCTGACCCCCAGTCTTCATGGAGGAGAATACTGAGTAGTTTGGTTTGTCAGGCTGACCTCCAGTCTTCATGGAGGAGAATACTGAGTAGTTTGGTTCGTCAGGCTGACCTCCAGTCTACATGGAGGAGAATACTGAGTAGTTTAGTTGGTCAGGCTGTCCCCCAGTCTTCATGGAGGAGATTACTGACTAGTTTGGTTCATCAGGCCGATGCCCAGTCTTCATGGAGGAGATTACTGACTAGTTTGGTTCATCAGGCTGACCCCCAGTCTTCATGGATGAGATTACTAAGTAGTTTGGTTCATCAGGATGACCCCGAGTCTTCTCTTGAAGTTATTCAGATGATGATGTTTTGGCAATGTGAAGATAAGAATTCCAGAATATGGTACCTCTGTATCTGATAGAGATTTGACTATGTGAGGTGTGGCATTGGGGAGGATGAAGGTTATAACAGCGTCTCGTGTTATATAGATGTCACGTCCAGGCCTGAGTTGACAGGCTGGCGTGTTTAGTTTCGTTTTTGGTGTAGGGTTTTTCTGTTCTAGGGTGTGTATTTCTATGTTGGGGAAATGGTTCCCAATTAGAGGCAGCTGTTTGTCGTTACCTCTAATTGGGAACCATATATATGTTTGTAGTTTTCAGAGGGGTTTTGTGGGTTATTGTTTGTTCATAGCGTAAGTGTTTAGTTTATGTTATGTTCTATGTTACAATCTTCGTTCGTTTGTTATTTTCCCCAGTTTACGTTTAAAATAAAGTATGTATACTGGATACCTCGCTGCGCCTTGGTCCGTCTATCGAGAAGATCGTGACAGAATAACCCACCAACAAAGGACCAAGCAGCGAGAGAGCCAGGATTTCTGGATGTGGGAGGAAATCCTGGCTGGTAAGGGACCCTGGACTCAGCCTGGGGAGTATCGCCGTCCCAAAGAGGAGCTGGAAGCAGCGGCGGCGGAGCGGCGCCATTACGAGGAGAAGTATGGAGTATGGACACCCGATCGGGAGAAGCATTCTGGTACACGCCTGGCTAGAAAGCCAGAGAAGCAGCCCCCAAAATTGGGGGGGCACACGGGGAGGTTGGCCAGTTCAGGGTGGACTCCTGAGCCAACTCCTCGTGCTCTTTGGAGGGAGCGTTGGAGGGAGCGTCGCACTGGTAAGACGCCGTGCTATGCAGTATTGCGCACGGTGTCTCCAGTGTGCATTCATAGGCCGGTGCGCGACATTCCAGCTCCACTCATCTGTCAGGCTAGGGTGAGTGTGCAGCCTAGAAGAGTGGTGCCGGCTCTGCGCGCGAAGTCTCCCATGCAACTTCTTGGACCAGGATATCCTGCACCGGTTCTGCGTGCAGTGTCTCCGGTGCGTGTCCACAGCCCGGTGCGCGGCATTCCAGCTCCACTCATCTGTCAGGCTAGGGTGAGTGTGCTGCCTGGTAGAGTGGTGCCGGCTCTGCCCGCTAAATCTCCAGTGCACCTTCTTGGACAGAGATATCCTGCGCCGGCTCTGCGTAAGGTGTCTCCGGTTCGCGCCCACAGCCCGGGTGCGTGACATTCCAGCTCCCACCATCTGTGAGGTGAGGGTGAGTGAACAGCCAGGGAGAAGGGTGTCGGCTCTGCGCACCAGGCCCCCTGTACGCTTAGAGAGCCTAGTATGTCCAGTCCCTGTTCCACACTCCAGGATCCCTGTGCCCGTTGTGGACTCAGCACGTCCTGTCCCTGTTCCACGCTCCAGGATCCCTGTGCGCGTTGTGGACCCAGCACGTCCTGTCCCTGTTCCATGCTCCAGGATCCCTGTGTGCGTTGTGGACCCAGCACGTCCTGTTCCAGGATCCCTGTGCGCGTCGTGAACCCAGCACGGCCCTTTTCTTGCTCCCCGCATTGTTTGTTATTGTTTGTTCATAGCGTAAGTGTTTAGTTTATGTTATGTTCTATGTTACCATCTTCGTTCGTTTGTTATTTTCCCCAGTTTACGTTTAAAATAAAGTATGTATACTGGATACCTCGCTGCGCCTTGGTCCGTCTATCGAGAAGATCGTGACAATAGATGGATTTCAGAATAAAACTGGAAGAATCCAAGGGTTTAGGTCAACTGTCTGGGAAGTATGAGCATCTGTAGATGAATGTGTATAATTGGCTTACATTAATGTCGTCATTAGAAAAATATATTGAGTTTTTTTAAACAAAAACGCAGACGGAGCCTGATAATTAGAGGAGGTGGCCAGTCTTACACATGTAATTTGTATGATGAGTAATTTGTGTAAGTATGAGCTGTTTGCATAAACACGTTGTTCTCTACCATAAACATAACTATATTTGCCAATGATATGATAATGAAAACAGTAATAATAAAATATAGAAAGTAATATTGTCAGGACTTCCGCCGAAGTCGATCCCTCTCCTTGTTCGGGCGGCTATCGGCGGCCGACGTCACCGGTCTTCTAGCCATCGCCGATCCACTTTTCATTTTTCCATTTGTTTTGTCTTTGTTTCTACACACCTGGTTTCAATTCCCCAATTACATGTTCATTATTTAACCCTCTGTTTCCCCCATGTTTGTGTGCGTGTTTATTATGTCGATTGTTCTTTGTCGGTATAGTTCTGGCTGGTATTTTCGCCCGTGTGTTTTGGGCACGTTGTATATTGTTTACCTTGTGCTGTATTGAGTAAATACGTTGTTCACTCATCTCTGCTCTCCTGCGCCTGATTTTGTGCACCAGCTACACACCAGATCTTGACAAATATTTCATGATCAACCGTGTCAAACGCTTTGGATGAATCTAAAAAAGATGCCAAGAGTGTATTCATTGTTGATCAGGGCTGTAAAGATTTGATCCGCAAGTTGCAAAAGAGCCACATCTGTGGAGTAGTTTTCACCATATAAACCATATTGGTACTCATATAGAATACAGCGTTGATTTAAAACGTTTCAACATTCTCTTATACACCAATTCTTGCCGGATTTAAGAAAACTCATGGTAGTACAGATATTAGGCCATAATTTACATAAGATCTTGACATCCACAGATTTATAGAGGGGAATACTGTTTGACAGTATTTTCTAATCTTTAGGAACAATACCAGTTTGCATTGATTCTGTGCAGCTTTAGCAACAGTTATCATCATATCATCATCAATTGATATTAGTTCTGATGATTATGAAAACAGGAGTCAGTCAATATCGTTTTCCGGACTTTACATTGTGAGACACGTGGTCTCCCTCATATCCTGTTCAACACACAACAAACTAATTTCTGTGTACCAAATGGCACCCTTTTTTCCCCTCACGGTGCTCTGGTCAAAAGGTCAAATCAAATTGTATTTGTCACATGCACAGAAAGCAACAGGTGTAGATCTTACCGTGAAATGCTTACTTACGAGCCCTTAACCACAATGCAGAGTTTCATAAAAAAGTATGCAAGAAAAATGTGCTAAATTAACAAAAATACTGGTACAAGTCAATATGCTTTACAAAACAGGATGAGCTCTTTTGTTCTCGTGCGTGTCTTCACTCTGTCTCAAGGATTAGCTCTTTTGTTCTCATGCTTGTCTTCACTCTGTCTCAAGGATTAGCTAATTTGTTCTCATGCGTGTCTTCACTCTGTCTCAAGGATTAGCTCTTTTGTTCTCATGCGTGTCTTCACTCTGTTTCAAGGATTAGCTCTTTTGTTCTCATGCGTGTCTTCACTCTGTCTCAAGGATTAGCTCTTTTGTTCTCATGCGTGTCTTCACTCTGTCTCAAGGATTAGCTCTTTTGTTCTCATGCGTGTCTTCACTCTGTCACTGATTCTCATAATATGAAATAATAGAGCATGCCTCAATAATATGTTACAAAACATACTACAATTTTAAGCTAGAGAACACAGCAGTGTTTGTCAGGCTGTGAGACATCCTGAAAATCGGTCTTATCATGAAAATGTCTGTAGCGTCTGAACGGTTTTGCCTAGAAATCATTTGTGATGTCCCCACAATGTTCCCACTAGACTGTTCCAACAACCTAATGAAACATTCTGGGAATCTTTAAAGAACAGACAAAATGTGTTATGGGAACGTTCTTGTAACATCAGGTGAAATTTCTTTTGCACCCTAAAATAAACATTGTAGAATCATCTGCACAACTGGACGTTTTTTGTGTTTGGGGACCATATCTTTTGTGATGTCACCACAATGTGCTCACCAGAGTGTTTCCACAACCTAATAAAACATTCTGGGATCCTTTAAAGAACAGATTAAATGTGTTCTAGGAACCTTTAAAGAACATATTACATGTGTTCTGGCAACCTTTAAAGAACAGATTAAATGTGTTCTAGGAACCTTTAAAGAACATATTACATGTGTTCTGGCAACCTTTAAAGAACAGATTAAATGTGTTCTGGGAACCTTTAAAGAGCAGATTAAATGTGTTCTGGGAACATTCTTGAAACATCAGGTGAATGTTTTATACAAACATTCTATAATCATCAAAAGTCAAAGTCACCATTATTAGTCAGTTGTACAACCAAATGCCTTCAACCAAAATGTGTCTTCTGCATTTAACCCAACCTTTCTGAATCAGAATGCTTAATCGACATCCACGTCTTTGGCGCCTGGGGAACAGTGGGTTAACTGCCTTGTTCAGGGGCAGAACGACAGATTTTTACCTTGTCAGCTCGGGGAGTCGAACTTGCAACCCTCCGGTTACAAGTCCAACGCTCTAACCACTAGGCTACCTGCCGCCCCAGTATGACTTCACAGTTTTTGTGTTATGAGAACATTTGTCGCAGCCTAACAAATGTTCTGGGGACTTTCACAGAACCAATTTTGGTTTGCTGGGTGGCTTTATAGTTAACCCACATAATAATTCACATTTCCTGTAGCTGCAAGATCATTTTCCTGCTGAAGGAAACTGTCTCAAATTAAGATCCTACATCTGTACTGGCACGGCTATATGTTATGTATATAGCCCCATCACAGGCAAGATGAGGAAAGCATTATGTATTCAAGGTGTGCGCCCCAAATGGCATCCTGTTCCCTATATATAGTGCACTATTATTGCAAGAGCTCCTAGTAAAAATAGTGCACTACTTTAGGAATAGGGTGCCTTTTGAGACACATAAATATGTTATATATTACTCAACCTCTGATAGTAAAGATATGATAATGAAGATCTGATTGTCACGCTCTGATAGTCAAGATCTGATAGTCATTTTTACATATCCAAGCTCTTATAGTCAACCTCTGATGGTCAAGCTCTTATAGTCAACCTCTGATTGCCAAGCTCTGATAGTCAAGATCTGATAGCCAAGATCTGATAGTCAACCTCTGATAGTCAAGCTCTGATAGTCAACCTCTGATAGTAAACCTGATAGTCAAGATCTGATAGTCAAGATCTGATAGTCAAGACCTGATAGCCAAGATCTGATAGGCAAGATTTGATAGTCAAGCTCTGATAGTCAAGATCTGATAGCCAAGCTCTGATAGTCAACCTCTGATAGTCAAGATCTGATAGTCAACCTCTGATAGTCAACCTCTGATAGTCAAGATCTGATAGTCAAGATCTGATAGTCAAGACCTGATAGTCAAGATCTGATAGTCAAGATCTGATAGTCAAGACCTGATAGCCAAGATCTGATAGGCAAGATTTGATAGTCAAGCTCTGATAGTCAAGATCTGATAACCAAGCTCTGATAGTCAACCTCTGATAGTCAAGATCTGATAGTCAAGATCTGATAGTCAAGACCTGATAGCCAAGATCTGATAGTCAAGCTCTGATAGTCAAGATCTGATAGCCAAGCTCTGATAGTCAACCTCTGATAGTCAACCTCTGATAGTCAAGATCTGATAGTCAACCTCTGATAGTCAACCTCTGATAGTCAAGATCTGATAGTCAAGATCTGATAGTCAAGACCTGATAGCCAAGATCTGATAGGCAAGATTTGATAGTCAAGCTCTGATAACCAAGCTCTGATAGTCAAGATCTGATAACCAAGCTCTGATAGTCAACCTCTGATAGTCAAGATCTGATAGTCAAGATCTGATAGTCAAGACCTGATAGCCAAGATCTGATAGTCAACCTCTGATAGTCAGGATCTGATAGTCAACCTCTGATAATCAAGCTCTGATAGTCAAGATCTGATAGTCAAGACCTGATAGCAAAGACCTGATAGCCAAGCGGTTTCTTTACTCATCTACCTTAGTTGCTAGAACAGTGCTGTAAAGGAGAATGTGACGTGAAAAGATCTGAGCCAGTACAATATGGTTTGGGTCGGCACGACCATGTGAAAAGGCTATTAGTGCCACTGATGAGCTCTGACTTGCCAACCTAGTATCCAAGGGGGAGGTTTTCCTCATCTGTATCCCCAACTCTCCTCTTTCAACCATCACTAAAAGGCATGTGTCTCAAATCGCACCCTAACCCCTAGTGCAGTACTTTGGACCGGAGCCCCTATGGGCCCTGATCAATAGTGCATCATAATGGGAACATGGTGCTGTTTGAAATGCAGCCTAAAAGCTTAACCTCTTGACTGGACAGAGATCATTAAAGGATCATATTTAATGCATTTCAATAGATGTACAAAGTCCTTCGTTCTTCTTGTCTTCCTACACCGTTACTGCCTAAGAAGTGTTATGGGAAGTAGGTTGCTTTCTATTTCCATTTATCAATGATCTTACTCATTATGTATAATACAGTACTGTAAATAGAAGACAGAGGGAGGGAGGGAGGGGAGGAGGGGGAGTGAGTGAGGAGGGAGGGAGGGAGACAATTTTATATAAATTGTCTACGTTTATGATATTCTTTTATGTCCATAGATAAACCATTGGTACAATTGATTGCACTAAAGTACATATAGGCATTTTACAGGCCATTTGATCCATCTGTGAAAGCAGGACGTATAGAAAAGAAGCGCAGCAAAGCAAACCATTTCAATAGGTTCTTTCTGAAGGTCTTCAATATAGTTTCATTGGACTCTTTTGCAGTTTCTTTTGTGTCTGAAATGGAGGTTTCGACTGGCCTCATAATTATTGCAGTAGGCTGACGACTAGGGATGTGTAGCAAATGACACCCTATTCCCTATATAGTGCACTTCTTTTTACATCTGCTCTGGTCAAAAATAGTGCACTATATAGGGAATAGGGTGCCATTTGGAACAACAGTTCTGGCTCTGGACTAGATATTGATCCATCATTAAAAGCAATTTACTCCTCAGGCAGTCATAGGAAATGTCCCAAAATGGCACGGCATCATCTCGGATCAAAAGTTGTGCACTATATAGGGAATAGGTAGCCGATATGTATATATATACAGTGGGGCAAAAAAGTATTTAGTCAGCCACCAATTGTTCAAGTTCTCTCACTAAAAAGATGAGAGAGGCTTGTAATTTTCATCATAGGTACACTTCAACTATGACAGACAAAATGAGGGAAAAAAATCCAGAAAATCTCATTGTAGGATTTTTAATGAATTTATTTGCAAATTATGGTGGAAAATAAGTATTTGGTCAATAACAAAAGTTTATCTCAATACTTTGTTATATACCCTTTGTCAAACGTTTTCTTTAAGTCTTCACAAGGTTTACACACACTGTTGCTGGTATTTTGGCCCATTCCTCCATGCAGATCTCCTCTAGAGCAGTGATGTTTTGGGGCTGTTGCTGGGCAACACGGACTTTCAACTCCCTCCAAAGATTTTCTATGGGGTTGAGATCTGGAGACTGGCTAGGCCACTCCAGGACCTTGAAATGCTTCTTACGAAGCCACTCCTTCGTTGCCCGGGCGGTGTGTTTGGGATCATTGTCATGCTGAAAGACCCAGCCACGTTTCATCTTCAATGCCCTTGCTGATGGAAGGAGGTTTTCACTCAAAATCTCACGATACATGGCCCCATTCATTCTTTCCTTTACACGGATCAGTCGTCCTGGTCCCTTTGCAGAAAAACAGCCCCAAAGCATGATGTTTCCACCCCCATGCTTCACAGTAGGTATGGTGTTCTTTGGATGCAACTCAGCATTCTTTGTCCTCCAAACACGACGAGTTGAGTTTTTACCAAAAAGTTATATTTTGGTTTCATCTGACCATATGACATTCTCCCAATCCTCATCTGGATCATCCAAATGCTCTCTAGCAAACTTCAGACGGGCCTGAACATGTACTGGCTTAAGCAGGGGGACACGTCTGGCACTGCAGGATTTGAGTCCCTGGCGGCGTAGTCTGTTAGTGATGGTAGGCTTTGTTACTTTGGTCCCAGCTCTCTGCAGGTCATTCACTAGGTCCCCGTGTGGTTCTGGGATTTTTGCTCACCGTTCTTGTGATCATTTTGACCCCACGGGTGAGATCTTGCGTGGAGCCCCAGATCGAGGAAGATTATCAGTGGTCTTGTATGTCTTCCATTTCCTAATAATTGCTCCCACAGTTGATTTCTTCAAACCAAGCTGCTTACCTATTGCAGATTCAGTCTTCCCAACCTGGTGCAGGTCTACAATTTTGTTTCTGGTGTCCTTTGACAGCTCTTTGGTCTTGGCCATAGTGGAGTTTGGAGTTTGACTGTTTGAGGTTGTGGACAGGTGTCTTTATACTGATAACAAGTTCAAACAGGTGCCATTAATACAGGTAACGAGTGGAGGACAGAGGAGCCTCTTAAAGAAGAAGTTACAGGTCTGTGAGAGCCAGAAATCTTGCTTGTTTGTATGTGACCAAATACTTATTTTCCACCATAATTTGCAAATAAATTCATTAGAAATCCTACAATGTGATTTTCTGGATTTTTTTTCCTCATTTTGTCTGTCATAGTTGAAGTGTACCTATGATGAAAATTACAGGCCTCTCTCATCTTTTTAAGTGAGAGAACTTGCACAATTGGTGGCTGACTAAATACTTTTTTGCCCCACTGTATATATATATATATATATACTGCAGCCTGTAGCATGACAGCATTAACTAAATGTCACTAAATGACAGCTGCAATTTTCCTGATGAATCTCATAGCTTTTCATAGTTAATTTCATATAAAATGCTATCCATTATCTCTGTAATGTTGAGAGCAGTTGAACAGGGGATTTGAGTGATTCTGACTCACCAACTCTTACACCCTTACATCAAAAATAATACTAGTTCTTCAAAACTGATAATATAGGTTACAACTTCTATCAAACGCAAAGTGTTACGAGTTTGACAGTTTGGGGTCCATAGAGCTAAAAAAAACACAGTAAAACAGGCTAAATCACATAACCCATGCGTCACCATGATGGCTTCTACACATTTCTAGTCATTCTGTTGGATCCAGACGGTGTTTATAATTCGTTATTCAACCTTGCATTAAGGTTAGATAGGACAATGGATTAGTCCCAAATTGCACCCTATTCCCTATAAAGAGCACTACTTATGTTATTATCTGCTCTAATTTCCAAAGGCCCATCCCTGGGCTAATGCCAGATAATTAACAACTCAAGGTTATCTCTGTGTGTGTGTTTACAGTTTTACTCTTCGTATGTACAGGATACAATTTATAGTCCAATATTTACATATGTACTGGGGAATGGGGATATTGAGGGGGCAAGTGTTTACATTTAGCAGTACTTAGCAGTGTGTGTGTGTGTGTGTGTGTGTGTGTGTGTGTGTGTGTGTGTGTGCGTGTGTGTGTGCGTGTGTGTGTGTGTGCGTGTGTGCGTGTGTGTGTGCGTCAATATGCAATCCTGTTAATCCGGATTACTGTGTGATCTTGCTCTCCGTGGCTGATGTGAGTAAAACGTTTAACCAGGTTACCAGTCACAAGGCCGCCGGTCCAGATGGAATACAGGGGGCGTTCTCAAAGCAAACACAGAACAGCTGGCAAGTGTCTTCACGGAACAATCACTCCTTGCCCTAATCTGTAATCCTAATCCGTAATCCTAATCCCTTATCCTAATCCCTAATCCCTAATCCCTAATCCTAATCCCTAATCCCTAATTCCTAATCCCTAATCCTAATCCTAATCCCTAATCCTAATCCCTAATCCTAATCCGTAATCCTAAAATATTTCAAACTGACCACCATTGTCCCTGTTCCCAAGAACTCTCAAGTTAACCTGCATAAATGACTATCGACCTGTATGACTCACATCTGTAATTATGAAGTGCTTTGAAAGGCTGGTCATGGCTCACAACAACACCATCATGCCAGACACCCAGGCCCGAATCCAATTCATATAACGCCCTAACAGATCCACAGTTGACGCAATCTCAATTGCACCCCACACTTCCCTCTCCCACCTGGACAATGTGAGAATGCTGTTCATAGACTACAGCTCAGAGTTCAACACCAAAGTACCCTCCAAGCTCGGGACCCTGGCACTGAACCCCTCCCTCTGCAACTGGATCCTGGACTTCCTGACAGGCCAGCCCCAGGTGGTGAGAGTAGGCAGCAACACATCTGCCACGTTTACTCTCAACACGGGGGGTCCATTAGGAGTGGGTGCTTTGTCACCTCCTGTACTTCCTGTTTACCCATGACTGCATGACCACACACGAACAACTCCAACATATTCATGAAGTTTGCTGACAACACGAAGTTGGTAGGCCTGATCACAGCCTGCAATGAGGAGGCTTAGCAGTGTGTTGCCAGGACAACCATCTCTCCCTCAACGTCAGCAAGACCAAGGAGCTGATCGTGGACTGCAGGAGAAAGAGGGGAGAGCCCGCCCCAATCCACATCGATGGGGCTGTAGTAGAGCGGGTCGAGAGCTTCAAGTTTATTTTCGTCCACATCACTAAAGACTTAACAATGGTCCATACAAACCTGCACAGTTGTGAATAGGGCACGGCAGAGCCTCTTCCCCCTCAGGAGGCTGAAAATACTTGACTGTATACAGCGGTACCATCGAGAGCATCTTGACTGGCTGCATCACTGGCAAATGCACCGCCGGCAAATGCACCGCCCTTGACCGCAAATCGCTACAGAGGGTGCTGCAGACCAGTGGTGGTCAGTGACGTTTAAGATGAGGGAGGACAATTATTTTATTATTTCTTACAGCATATTAGATGGACTGTCCTTCCTATTCCATTCACCCAGCTCAATGTCACATCAATAGGTTGAGGCTACTACATGATACTTGAATTTTCTCTATACCAAACAGGTCGAGAGAAAAATTTGAGTAATGAAGGTGACAGACATTGACACATTCAATACTGCCTGGCACACTAGCTGATCTAGGGTGTAGTCGTTAGCGAAGCAGTTGCAAACGAGAGTATCCATTGGACAAAATCAGGTATGTTTATCCCCGTTTCATTCCGTTTGCTTTCGTTGAAGAAACGTTTTTCAACAGAATCGACCGAATGAATACACCCCTGATCACACCCAAACACAGTTGACTTTCATAGCAGCCACATACAAACAGCATGATCATTTTGCACATTGTATAATTCCTTCTCATATCTACACGCTCTCCCCATCTCACCTTTTCCCTTCGCTTGTGGACTTCAGTGTACAACACATTAGCTGTCTGTGACTAGGCGAGAAAAAAAACTTTACAAGCCAAACCTTCATATCACAACCGCTTACCGCTTACCGCTACACACAGCCTACCTACATCCTTGTAGCTACTAGAACCAACACGTTAGTAAATCCGCTACAGTCATGCAGTAGTGTACAGTCAGCAAGCAGTTTAGCAGTGACACTGGCGGGCCCCGGTGGCAAAAAATGAATTACCTTGACTTGGAAGAGTTCCAGTGTTGGATAGTTGGAAAGCCATAGCCAGCTAGCTAACATAGCATCCCTCTCTGTTTTAGCCCAGTGTTTGAGTAGGCTAAACTAGCTAGCTGCATTCACTAACAAAGTGAAATTGAACAAAAAATATAACAAAATATAGCTAGCTCACTCTCTTTCTTGCTTTCCCTTTTTTTAAGAAATGATTTTTTTATAAACTGTTGTGTTTCTCTCTCTTTGAGTCAACTATTCACCACATGTTATGCACTGCAGCGCTAGCTAGCTGTAGTTTATGGTTTCAGTATTAGATTCATTCTCTGATCCTTTGATTGGGTGGACAACATGTCCGTTTATGCTGCAAGAGTTCCGATTGGTTGGAGGACATCCTCCGGAAGCTGTCATAATTACTGTGTAAGTCTATGGAAGGGGGTGATAACCATGAGCCTCCTAGGTTTTGTGCTTAAGTCAATGTACCCAGAGGAGGACAGAAGCTAGCTGTCCTCCGGCTACACCATGGTGCTACCCTACTGAGTGCTGTTGCGACCACTGTAGACATTCATTGCGTTTTAGTCAATTATTTGGTGACGTGAATCTATTTAGTATAGTTGTATCTTAAAAGTACTTTTTACACTTTTGTTTCACTATTTTTATTTTTAAGAAAGTCACAGAGGAGGATGGTCCTCCACTTCCTCCTCTGAGGAGCCTCCACTGGTGCAGATATCCTACTACATCAATGGGGCTGAGCTCCCTGCCTGCAGGACCAAAAAAGATCTGCAACGCTGCCGGGTTTTTCACGCTCAACAGTTTCCCGTGTGTATTAAGAATGGTCCACCACCCAAAGGACATCCAGGCAACTTGACACAACTGTGGGAAACATTGGAGTCAACATGGGCCAGTGAAACGCTTTCCACACCTTGTAGAGGCCATGCCCAGACAAATTGAGGCTGTTCTGAGGGAAAAGTATATACACATTCATGCTACACACATCACAACTGCTGCTACCAGACCCCTAACCTTCAACGTAACCTTAACCCTAACACACACTCCCAGCCACAAGGCCTCACAGCACATTCATCCCCAACCCATTGATTGGAGCGAATTCTTGCTGACATTTAGCTTGCATTCCAAATGGAACCCTATTCCCTACATAGCGCACTACTGTTTTTCAAATGTCAAATTTCAAAGTTGTTGCAAATGTCAAATTGTTCAAGATTACATTTAGGTATTATCTCAGAATTGTTAAGGTTAAGTTAAAGGCATTCACTCTGAAATCTTAAAGTTTCACATCGTCTTGAACTTGCAACGTTTGGAATCAGAGGCAGACGCTTAAGCCCATCCGCCATACACGTCCACGATGCCCTAGCAAAACCCAAACCTACTTGAAGTTAACATCGCTCAATGTTCCCTCTAGTGGTCGGTTTCCATGTCAACTACCGACGTCCTCAGATATGGATGGACGTCGAATACTGACATGTATCACGGGTGACCTGGCTGCAATATTAGGAAGGTGTTCCTAATGTTTTGTATACTCAGAGTATATACAAACCATATACACACTCACTCATACACTACACTGACACTCCCACACAAAACCGACACAAATACACTACACAAGGACCGACAAAACAAAAACACACATAATACTCATACACATTACACACAGTCACGCACACACACTTTAACACTCATCATTTGCCGCTGCTATTCTGTTCTTTTTGTTTTACTCTTATTATTATCTATCCTGATGCCTAGTCACTTTACCCTGCCTTCATGTACATATCTACCTCTAATACCTTATTATTATCTATCCTGATGCCTAGTCACTTTACCCTGCCTTCATGTACATATCTACCTCAAATAACTCGTACCGCTGCACATTGTTCAGGTACTGGTACTCCCTGTATATACTGTATCTCCATTCTGTATCCCCATTCTGTATCTCCATTCTGTATCCCCATTCTGTATCTCCATTCTGTATCTCCATTCTGTATCTCCATTCTGTATCCCCATTCTGTATCTCCATTCTGTATCCCCATTATGTATCTCCATTCTGTATCCCCATTCTGTATCTCCATTCTGTATCTCCACTCTGTATCTCCATTCTGTATCTCCATTCTGTATCTCCACTCTGTATCTCCATTCTGTATCTCCATTCTGTATCTCCACTCTGTAGCACCATTCTGTAGCACCATTCTTGTGTACTTAATGTTATTACTCATGTGTTTTAAACTCTGCATTGTTGGAAAGGACTCATATAAGCAAGCATTTCAAAGTAAACACAAGTTGTTTTTCAAGGCATGTGACAATTACATTTTCTTTTGATTTTAATCTGTTATTCAATGCATTTCCGTGGCATAATAGCATTACGGCCAAATTCAATGTATCATCAAATATATATTTTATCTATATATTTTTTTTTATACCTAAAAGTGTCCTAAAATTCTAAATCAAATAGCTAAATGATCATCTTAAAACAATTCCACATGTTAGCTTAGTATTAAAACAATTCCATACGTTAGCTTAGTGTGATTTTTATACAGTAACTGAGCCTTTTTTCATCCCCTCTGCCCAGGTTGACATTAATATAGCAGATCATCCTCCTCATGCTACTATGGGGTGTCATCTACATGGTGCACTTGAGAAGCTAGATGTGGTTTATTATTCGGTCATCAGTGCCCTTTACAAGACTTGCCATTGCACTATACTCATCTGTTAACTGTAATTTATTAAAAACTAGGATCCCTCTATTTGAGATCCCTGGTACATAGATCCTAGATCTAACTCCCCTCTATTTGATATCCCTGGTACATAGCTCCTAAGTCTACCTCCCCTCTAGTTGAGATCCCTGGTAAATAGCTCCTAAGTCTACCTCCCTTCTATTTGAGATCCCTGGTACACAGCTCCTAAGTCTACCTCCCCTCTATTTGAGATCCTTGGTACATAGCTCCTAAGTCTACCTCCCTTCTATTTGAGATCCCTGGTACATAGCTCATAGATCTTACTAACTCCCTTCTATTTGAGATCCCTGGTACATAGCTCCTAAGTCTACCTCCCTTCTATTTGAGATCCCTGGTACATAGCTCATAGATCTTACTAACTCCCTTCTATTTGAGATCCCTGGTACACAGCTCCTAAGTCTACCTCCCTCTATTTGAGATCCCTGGTACATAGCTCATAGATCTTACTAACTCCCTTCTATTTGAGATCCCTGGTACATAGCTCCTAAGTCTACCTCCCTTCTATTTGAGATCCCTGGTACATAGCTCATAGATCTTACTAACTCCCTTCTATTTGAGATCCCTGGTACACAGCTCCTAAGTCTACCTCCCCTCTATTTGAGATCCGTGGTACATAGCTCATAGATCTTACTAACTCCCTTCTATTTGAGATCCCTGGTACATAGCTCCTAAGTCTACCTCCCCTCTATTTGAGATCCCTGGTACATAGCTCATAGATCTTACTAACTCCCTTCTATTTGAGATCCCTGGTACATAGCTCCTAAGTCTACCTCCCTTCTATTTGAGATCCCTGGTACATAGCTCATAGATCTTACTAACTCCCTTCTATTTGAGATCCCTGGTACACAGCTCCTAAGTCTACCTCCCTCTATTTGAGATCCGTGGTACATAGCTCATAGATCTTACTAACTCCCTTCTATTTGAGATCCCTGGTACACAGCTCCTAAGTCTACCTCCCCTCTATTTGAGATCCTTGGTACACAGCTCCTAGGTCTAACTAACTCCCCTCTACTTGAGTTATCTGGTGCATAGCTCCTTCTTTACTTCCACCAGATCACATTCAGTTAAAGATTCCTAAATATCCTAGGGTCACTCCTCTTTTCAGTTTGCTGCAGCCGGTGACTGGAATGAGCTGCAAAAAAAACGTTGAAACTTGAGAAATGTGTATCTCTCTGACAGCAGTGCGGAACATGTAATTCAAGGTCATTCTCACTGACAATAACTTGTTACTCTGCTGAATCATGTGATTCAAGCCCTGTCAATGATGTATATTCCCATGGTCGCTATTTCTAATAGATACACTACCTGATACTCTATCAAATGTATTGCTGACTGTCAACTATCTATGCTGCCTGTCTTCTATCTATGGTTGACGGTCTTCTATTTATGCTGACTGTCTAATATCTTTGGCTGACTGTCTTCTCTCTATGCTGACTGTCTTCTATCTATGGCTGACTGTCTTCTATCTATGGCTGACTGTCTTCTATCCAGGGCTGACTGTCTTCTATCTATGCTGACTGTCTTCTATCTATGGCTGACTGTCTTCTATCTATGCTGACTGTCTTCTATCTATGGCTGACTGTCTTCTATCTATGCTGACTGTCTTCTTTCTATGCTGACTGTCTTCTATCTATGGCTGACTGTCTACTATCTATGTAGACTATCTTCTATCTATGCTGACTGTCTACCATCTATGCTGACTGTCTACTAACCATGCTGACTGTCTTCTATTATTGCTGACTGTCTACTATCTATGCTGACTGTCTACTATCTACGCTGACTGTCTACTATCTACGCTGACTGTCTTCTCTCTATGCTGACAGTCTTCTATCTATGCTGACTGTCTTCTTTCTATGCTGCCTGATACAAACTTGTCTTTTTGTGACTTCGTCATAAGACTGTGTGTATAGCTAAGATCCATTCAGGTGTGCCCACAGCATGTGAGACATCCCGTGGTTTTACTATCTGCAGGAAGTCAGCTGTATGGAAACTTGCAGGAAGGAGCGCGTAATTGTGTAGAACTGTGACAAACGGAGTTGACAGTTCAGCGCTTGTGCTATCAACATTGGGCTATCTTAATCTGCACAGACCAAACAATCGCCTTTTATACTATGTTCCACCCCAATTTTGGTAATATGCGTTGTCAACAATAGGTATATTTGAAGCGTGACAATGGTTTAAGACGTTAGGTCTCCCATATTCTCCAGTAGTAAATTGGCAGACGCTTCAGTATTGTTCCTAATACAAGGTATCAGGTGCCGTGACCAATTAAAAAGCACAAATACCATAGCTACTCTATGGCACTTTCATGTGCCTTAATATCAGACTTGTAAGGTGCCTTGCAAAAGTATTCAACACTTTTGTGTTTTTCCAATTTTGCTCCATTACAACCTGTAATTTAAATGGATAATTATTTGGATTTCATGTAATGTTTTTACACAAAATAGTCCAAATTGGCAAAGTGAAAAGAAAAAAATAACTTGTTTCAAAATATTTAAAAACATTCAAAACTGAAAAGTGGTGCGTGCATATGTATTCACCCCCTTCGCTATGAATCCCCTAAATAAGATCTGGTGCCACCAATTACCTTCAGAAGTAACATAATTAGTTAAATAAAGTCCACCTGTGTGCAATCTAAGTATCATATGATCTGTCACATGATCTCAGTCTGAAAGGCCCCAGAGTATGCAACACCACTAAGCAAGGGGCACCACCAAGCAAGGAGCTACAAAGCTCCACAGCGTACATTGGAGTATCTTTCCATTGGACCATTTTAAGCCATACACTCCACAAAGCTGGGCTTTACAGAAGAGTGGCCAGAAAAAAAACATTGCTTAAAGAAAAAAATAAGCAAAGACGTTTGGTGTACACCAAAAGGCTTGTGTGAGACTCCCCAAACATATGGAAGGTACTCTGGTCAGATGAGACTAGAATATATATTTTTCTCCATCAAGGAAAATGCTATGTCTGGCGCAAACCCAACACCTCTCATCACCCCGAGAGCACCATGTTTTTCATCGGCAGGGACTGGGAAACAGGTCAGAATTGAAGGAATAATGGATGACGCTAAATAGATGGAAATTCTTGAGGGAAACCTGTTTCAGTCTCCCAGAGATTTGAGACTGGGATGGAGGTTCACCTTCCAGCAGGAAAATGACCCTAAGCTTACTGCTAACAACACTCGAGTGGTTTAAGGGGAAACATTTAAATGTTGTGAATTGGCCTAGTCAAAGCCCAGACCTCAATCCAATTGAGAGTCTGTGGTATGACTTAAAGATTGCTGTACACCAGCGGAACCCATCCAACTTGAAGGAGCTGGAGAAGTTTTGCCTTGAAGAATGGGCAAAGATCCCAGTGGCTAGATGTGCCAAGCTTATAGAAACATACCCCAAGAGACTTGCAGCTGTAATTGGTGCAAAAGGTGGCTCTACAAAGTATTGACTTAGTTAGTGAATAGTTATGCACGCTCAAGTTTTCTGTTTTTGTTCTTGTTTGTTTCACAATCAAAATAAATTCCTCTTCAAAGTGGTAGGCATGTTGTGTAAATCAAATAATACAAACCCCACAAAAATCCATTTAAATTCCAGGGTGTAAGGCAACAAAATAGGAAAAATGCCAAGGGGGGTGACTACTTTCCACGCCACTGTACCTATTTTGTTTTTCTAACTGATAAATCAGCAACATTTAAAGGAAGTGGTTTCCCTCTATGGTGATTATTCTTCTCTCCCATGTCATTAGAACATTCTCATATATGAATCTATTTTCAATACACACCCACACTCAATCATTAGCTTCAAGAAGAAGAGAACACTGAGCATCGATGCGTCACGCGCCAATAAAAAGGTTCTTACGCAAGATGTACCAGCCACTGCTGAAATGAAATGATTGTCAAAAGTCAAGGAACATGTAAACAAAGTAAATAATCATTACATTGATAATCAGAACTTCTTACTTAGCGTAACCATGGCAGCCAGACTGTCTTTCATAACAGAATAATTATCTAGCTGCCTAATGTCCACATCTCCTTTCTTTATCTCTCCTCATTTAAACAAATCAATGGACAGCCCACGAAAGTGTCCAGTGCGTGAAGACTGGTTGTAGTGACATCAGGCACATTGGTCACATTGTTAACTGGTTGTTAAAGGACAATTTTGGATGTTTTGGTTTTTTTTCTCTATGAAAAGAAGTTTACACACACTTCAATCAGATAGGTTTTAATGTTGAATGTGTAGTTTTGAGGTTTCTAATCAACAGCGACCTTCATTCATTTGTTTCCTACAATATGTGATGAGTCCATCTAAGACTTGAATCAGAAAGCAGCTTTAAATAAAGAAGCTAGATTAGTAGCTGAATGGAACACATGCCCTGCATCAAAAGGAAGACACCTGGTTGACTTCGCCAAAGACGTTTCTAACCTCAAGGGTCTCAAGGTTAAATAAACCTTTCAGAGCAAAGTGGACCTTTCTAATACATACGTGTTGGAGTTAACATGTGGCAGTAAAGCTAAGATTGGCAACAGCACAATACCACAGTATCGTACAGATCTGTGAGCCACCCATAGAACTGAATGTGGTATACCAAACCAGTGAGGCTATTTACAGGTTAGCCTTTACATTACCCTCCACTACTAGTGTAGAGGGCAAGGTCCACATGACTGATGCTGTCAGGGTCATTGGTCCACATGACTGATAAAATCAGGATTATACATCCACATGAGTGATGCAGTCAGGGTTATAGGTCCACATGAGTGATGCTGTCAGGGTTATAGGTCCACATGAGTGATGCTGTCAGGGTTATAGGTCCACATGAGTGATGCAATCAGGGTTATAGGTCCACATGAGTGATGCTGTCAGGGTTATAGCTCCACATGAGTGATGCTGTCAGGGTTATAGGTCCACATGAGTGATGCAGTCAGGGTTATAGGTCCACATGAGTGATGCAATCAGGGTTATAGGTCCACATGAGTGATGCAGTCAGGGTTATAAGTCCACATGAGAAATGCTGTCAGGGTTATAGGTCCACATGAGTGATGACATCAGGGTTATAGGTCCACATGAGTGATATTGTCAGGGTTATAGCTCCACATGAGTGATGCTGTCAGGGTTATAGGTCCACATGAGTGATGCTGTCAGGGTTATAGGTCCACATGTGTGATGCTGTCAGGGTTATAGGTCCACATGAGTGATGCTGTCAGGGTTATAGGTCCACATGACTGATGCTGTCAGGGTCATTGGTCCACATGACTGATACAATCAGGATTATACGTCCACATGAGTGATGCTATCAGGGTTATAAGTCCACATGAGTGATGCTGTCAGGGTTATAGGTCCACATGACTGATGCTGTCAGGGACATTGGTCCACATGACTGATACAATCAGGATTATAGGTCCACACGAGTGATGCTGTCAGGGTTATAGGTCCACATGAGTGATGCTGTCAGGGTTAAAAGTCCACATGAGTGATGCTGTCAGGGTTATAAGTCCACATGAGTGATGCTGTCAGGGTTATAGGTCCACATGAGTGATGCTGTCAGGGTTATAGGTCCACATGAGTGATGTTGTCAGGGTTAAAAGTCCACATGAGTGATGCTATCAGGGTTATAACTTCACATGAGTGATGCTGTCAGGGTTATAGGTCCACATGAGTGATGCTGTCAGGGTTATAGGTCCACATGAGTGATGCTGTCAGGGTTACAAGTCCACATGAGTCCTGGAGTTGCCGTTGGCAGTATAGCTAAGAGTAGGTCTTATGTCAAGGCCATAGTATACTACATTAGTAGGATGTCAGTGATTAATCAGAGTTCATTTGACCCAGTGTTCCCCTTTTAAATATTGCGTAAACACAGAACAACAAAGTGATGCTGTCAGGGTTACAGGTTATCAGGAGTTCTACTCAGCGGCAGGTAGCCTAGTGGTTAGAGCGTTGGACTAGTAGCTGAAAAGTTGCAAGATTGAATCCTCGAGCTGCCCCTGAACAAGGCAGTTAACCCGCTGTTCCAAGGCCATCACTGAAAATAAGAATTTGTTCTTCACTGACTTGCCTAGTGAAGTAAATGTAAAAAAAATAATTGGTGACGTTAGGCTTTTTGTGTCAGACAGGCCTTTGACATTTAACAGATGGATGCTTCCAGGGTTCAAGGTTATCAGGATATGTGCGAGCAAGGAGGCCTACAAACCTGACTCCGTTACACCAGCTCTGTTGGGAGGAATGGGCCAAAATTCACCCAACTTTTTGTGGAAAGCTTGTGGAAGGCTACCCAAAACATTTAACCCAAGTTAAACAATTTAAAGGCAATGCTACCAAACACTAATTGAGTGTATGTAAACTTCTGACCCGCTGGGAATGTGATGAAAGAAATACAATACGAAATCATTTTGATTTCAACATGAGGCCAATGGCGCCTTTAAAACAATGAAATCCGCTAAGATAACTGAGTTAGGAAGTAGTGACTGGGTGTATTGACGCACCATCCAAAGTGTAATTAGTAACTTCACCATGCTCAAAAGCATATTCAATGTCTGAATTTTTTTACCCATCTACCAATAGGTGCCCATCTTTGCGAGGCATTATTATAGCATACAGAGTCTATGCAACTTTATTATGTGACTTTTAAAATTCTGTCGGGATCGGTGTCTAACTGAACTGTCGAATTTAAAGTAGCTAGTACAGTGAAATAATACCATGCTAATGTATGAGGACAGTGCAAAATTGTTAACATAAAAGTTATTAATAAACAAATTAGGCATATTTGGACAGTTTTGATACAACATTTTGAACAGAAATGCAATGGTTCATTGGATCAGTCTAAAACTTTGCACAAACACTTCTGCCATCTAGTGGCCAAAATCTAAATTGCAACTTGGCTGGAATAATACATTATGGCCTTTCCCTTGCATTTTAAAGACGATGGAACAAAAAAAATACAAAATAACACTTGGTTTCTTCTTTGTATTATCTTTCAACAGATCTATTGTGTTATATTCTCCTACATTCCTTTCACATTTCCACAAACGTCAAAGGCGAAATTGAATAAAAGGGGCGGCTCTTTAAGAGGCACATTTTTACTCCTGAACTTATTTAAACATAACAGAGGCGTTGGATACTGATTGCCTCAAGACATTTCAGCTTTTCATTTATTATTTATTGGTAAACATTTCAAAAAAACATAATTCCACTTTGACATTATGGGGTATTGTGTGAGGGCCAGTGACAAAAACATCTCAATTTAATACATTTTAAATTCAGACAGCAAAATGTGGAAAAGGTCCAGGGGTATGAATACTTTATGCAGGCACTTTAAGTGCCTTCGAACAGGGTATGGTAGTAGGTGCCAGGCGCCGGTTTGTGTCAAGAACTGAAACGCTGCTGGATCTTTCACGCTTTCATTTTGTTACGTGACAGTCTTATTCTACAGGGGATCAAATTGTGTTTTTTTTATCTTCATCAATCTACACACAATACCCCATTATGACATGGCAAAAACAGGTAACATTTTTTTAAGCACATTTATCATAAATGAAAAAACTGAAATATAAAATTTGCATAAGTATTCAGACCCGTTAGTACTTTGTTGAATCACCTTTGGCAGCAAATACAGCCTTGAGTCTTCTTGGGTATATTTTTAGTTATTTTATTTTATTTCACCTTTATTTAATCAGGTAGGCTATTTGAGAACAAGTTCTCATTTACAACTGCGACCTGGCCAAGATAAAGCAAAGCAGTGTGACACAAACAACAACACAGAGACATACAGTCAATAATACAAAAGAAAAAAGTCTATATACAAAGAGTGCAAATGAGGTAGGATAAGGGAGGTAAGACAATAAATAGGCCATAGTGGCGAAATAATTACAATATTGCAATTAAACACTGGAGTGATCGATGTGCAGCAGATGAGTGTGTGAGTAGAGATACTGGGGTGCAAATGAGCAAAATAAATAAAATAAATAACAGTATGGGGATGAGGTAGTTGGATGGGCTATTTACAGATGGGCTCTTTACAAGTGCAGTGATCTGTGGTGCTTAAAGTTAGTGAGGGAGATATGAGTCACCAGCTTCAGTGATTTTTGCAGTTCGTTCCAGTCATTGGAAGGAAAGGCGGCCAAAGGAGGAATTGGCTTTGGGGGTGACCAGTGAAATATACCTTCTGGAGCACGTGCTGTGGGTGGGTGCTGCTATGGTGTCCAGTGAGCTGAGATAAGGTGGGGCTTTACCTAGCAAATACATATGGATGACCTGGAGCCAGTGGGTTTGGCGACAAATATGTAGCGAGGGCCAGCCAACGAGAGCATACAGGTCGCAGTGGTGGGTAGTATATGGGGCTTTGGTGACAAAACGGATGGCACTGTGATAGACTGCATCCAATTTGCTGAGTAGTGTTGGAGGCTATTTTGTAAATGACATTGCCGAAGTCAAGGATCTGAGTTTTACGAGGGTATGTTTGGCAGCATGAGTGAAGGATGCTTTGTTGCGAAATAGGAAGCCGATTCTAGATTTAATTTTGGATTGGAGATGTTTAATGTGAGTCTGGAAGGAGAGTTTACAGTCTAACCAGACACCTAGATATTTGTAGTTGTCCACATATTTTAAGTCCGAACCGTCCAGAGTAGTGACACTGGACGGGCAGGCAGGTGTGGGCAGCAATCGGTTGAAGAGCATGCATTTAGTTTTTCTTGCATTTAAGAGCAGTTGGAGGCCACGGAAGGAGAGTTGTATAAGGCATTGAAGCTCGTCTGGAGGTTAGTTAAAACACAGTGTCCAAAGAAGGGCCAGAAGTATACAGAATGGTGTCATCTGCGTAGAGGTGTATCAGAGTATCACCAGCAGCAAGAGCAACATCACTGATGTATACAGAGAAAAGAGTCGGCCCGAGGATTGAACCCTGTGGCACCCCCATAGAGACTGCCAGAGGTCCGGACAAAAGGCCCTCCGATTTGACACACTGAACTCTGTCTGAGAAGTAGTTGGTGAATCAGGCAAGGCAGTCATAGTAGAAACCAAGGCTGTTGAGTCTGCCAATAAGAATGTGTTGATTGACAGAGTCGAAAGCATTGGCCAGGTCGATGAATACAGCTGCACAGTATTGTCTCTTGTCGATGGCGGTTATGATATCGTTTAGGACCTTGAGCATGGCTGACGTGCACCCATGACCAGCTCGGAAACCAGATTGCATAGCAGAGAAGGTATGGTGGGATTCGAAATGGTCGGTGATCAGTTTGTTAACTTGGCTTTCGAAGACCTTAGAAAGGCAGGGTAGGATAGATATAGGTCTGTAGCAGTTTGGGTCTAGAGTGTCTCCCCCTTTGAAGAAGGGGATGACCGCGGAAGCTTTCCGGTCGTTGGGGATCTCAGACGATATGAAAGAGAGATTGAACAGGCTAGTAATAGGGGTTGCAACAATTCCGGCGGATAATTTTAGAAAGAGAGGGTCCAGATGGTCTAGCCCGGCTGATTTGTAGGTGTCCAGATTTTGCCGCTCTTTCAGAACATAAACTGTCTGGATTTGGGTGAAGGAGAAATGGGGGAGGCTTGGGCAAGTTGCTGTGGGGGGTCCAAGGCTGTTGACTGGGGTAGGGGTAGCCAGGTGGAAAGCATGGCCAGCCGTAGAAAAATGCTTATTGAAATTCTCAATTATCTCAGATTTATCGGTGGTGACAGTGTTTCCTATCCTCAGTGCAGTGGGCAGCTGGGAGGAGGTGCTCTTAATCTCCATGGACTTTACAGTGTCACAGAACCTTTTGGAGTTTGTGCTACAGGATGCAAATTTGAAAAAGCTAGCCTTTGCTTTCCTAACTGCCAGTGTATATTGGTTCCTAACTTCCCTGAAAAGCTGCATATCGCGGGGGCTATTCGATGCTAATGCAGTACGCCACAGGATGTTTTTGTGCTGGTCAAGGGCAGTCAGATCTGGAGTGAACCAAGGGCTATACCTGTTCCTGGTTCTACATTTTTTGAATGGGGCATGCTTATTTAAGATGGTGAGGAAAGCACTTTTAAAGAACAACCAGGCATTCTCTACTGGCGGAATGAGGTCAATATCCTTCCAGGATATCCGGACCAGGTTGATTAGAAAGGCTTGCTCGTTGAAGTGTTTTAGGGAGCGCTTGACAGTGATGAGGGGTGGTCATTTGACCGCAGACCCATTACCGACGCAGGCAATGAGGCAGTGATCGCTGAGATCCTGATTGAAGACAGCAGAGTTGTATTTGGAGGGCAGGTTGGTTAGGATCTCTATGAGGGTGCCCGTGTTTACAGATTTGGGGTTGTACCTGGTATGTTCATTGATAATTTGTGTGAGATTGAGGGCATCAAGCTTAGATTGTATGATGGCCGGGGTGTTAAAACTACTTAACGATCATTGAAGCGCTAGCGCCCCAATCCCGACACTACCAGGAGAAATGTAAGGCACCAAATTCAAAATCCAAAAGTTGAATTATAAAACATTAATCAATATATAAGTGTTGCATACTCTTCAAAAGCTTAGACTCTTGGCAATATCACAGCGTTTTCAGATTTCAAAAAGGCTTAACGGCGAAAGCACAACATTTGATTGTTTGAGGATAGCACCTCACATATTTTATGCATTAGCAAATATCATAACTAGCTCGGGTCTCACAAAACACATATGAGCTAAAATAAATCGCTTACCTTTGATGATCTTCTGCTGAGGGCAAGCCGAAGTGTCCAAGCAAGACAATCCATTTTTCTTTTGTTAGAAAAAGTTTTTGTTTATATCCATAAATCTCCGTTTGGTTGTCACGTTATGTTCAGAAAATCCACAGTCTACTAGCCCATTGTACAGTGATGAGAAAGCGTTCAAATTATACCTATCAACTTTGCCCAAACAAATCAAACATCATTTTTAATGTATCCTTAGGTATTTCTTTATGTATATGTTATGAATAAATTCATATGATTTATGTTTAATGACTAAATTATTATATGTTTAAAATAATATGTTTAAGTAATTACTAAGAATGTTATTTTCCTGAAAATATATGTAATAGGTGTTAGAGGAATAGGTCTAGAACTTTTTAAAAGACTAAGACATCGTGTTACTATTTTGCAACCTAAGCAGGATGGAGTTGAGATAACAGGAAAACTGTTGACAGACGATTTATAACGGGCCCCTATAACAGGAAACGGTTTCTTCACCCAGGAAGGGGAGAAACGGTCAGAAAGCTGGTAGAAGTGATAAGATGTAAGTTGTAAAACGCAGCCCATCTAAAGTGGGTTGGAGTTAAATTGTATGTATATATAAAGGACTGTGTTCTTATTGTGATTTAGAATTCTCGGTGAATAAACATTTGACATAATGATCTCTGCAGCTGGGTCTCTGTCTGTTTCATCTTAACCAAAGCTTTATGACTTTTGGGTTACAGACAGAATAGGTCAATTAAAGTTCAGTTTGTGAACATTGAGAACAAAATTTCTATAACAGTATATTAACGGTTATATTTCACACGGATAGTATCTTAAACGATAGAAAAGGAAAATACCGAGGAGCGCACTCACAGTCTCACGCACAAAAAACTCAAGTGACTTCCTCCATCCATCCTCTTACATATTCTTCTTCTATTCGGCTCTCTTCCATGATAAATGCATGAAACCTTGTCTAAAGACTGTTGACATCTAGTGGAAGCCATAGGTACTGCAATCTGGGTCCTATTTTACGGAGAATCCCATAGGTAGCCATTGAAAGTGAGGGCATGTCACCAAAAAAAGCAAATTCGGACACAAATTCCTCGGGTTTTTGCCTGCTATATCAGTTTGGTTATACTCACAGACATTATTTTAACAGTTTTAGAAACTTCAGAGTGTTTCCTATCCAATAGTACTAATTATGTGCATATCCTAGTTTCTGGACCTGAGTGGCAGGCATTTTACTTTGGGCACGCCAGACTCTCCAAACTTCAGAATACTGTAGAGGTTTGAGAATAACAATACATTAACAATACATTAATACATTAAAGCAATAGTAGTAGACCAGTCTCAACCTGACTGAGAAGCCACATGACATGGTATGAAAGACAAAACAAAACTAAAATGGGAAATATTATTGTCAAGACATTGCACTTTTCACTGGCTGTCCCTCAGGTTGTGGCAGGAGGACACATATTTGGCTTTTCACCCAAAAAATATTACATTTTTTCTTCTTCTTTTAGTTTCAAATTCTTTGCCCTGAATGATCATTTTGGGAAATAAATATTCTCTTATGTCTGAGTGTTTGTCACAGTGTAATAGGAAATGCAGCTCTGTCTCTACCTCTCCCCTGGAGCAGAGTGAGCACAGACTGTCCTCTCTGGGCAGCCAGGTTTGCCTGTGACGATCGTTCTCTAAAGCCAGACTGTGCTCACTGAGTCTGTACCTAGTCAGTGTTTTCCTCTGTTTTCTATCAGTCACAGTGGTCAGATAGTACACGGTGGCAGACTATCTGTTTAGAGCCAAATAGCATTGAAGTTGTGGTGTCTTCCAACAGGTGATGTATTTTGCATTTTGCTTTGTGAATACTTTGGTTGGGCCATATTTTCTGAGTGCTGTCCTGAGACTCTATGGGGTTGGTTTGGGTTAGTGAACTGAGCCGCAGAACCAGCTGGCTGATGGAATGTTTTGGGGTCACTTGTTTTTAGATGGTTGTAAAGTTTGATGGCCCTGATTTCTATTCGAATAAGGAGGGGTTATTGGTCCTATTCTGCTCTGCATGCGTTATTTGAAGTTTTTCCTTGCACTTGCAATACAGTCTTGCAAAACTCTGCATGCAGAATTTCAAATGGGAATTTGTCCCATTTGGTAAATTCATTATTAGACAGTGGACCCCATACTCCGCTGTTCTATAACTGATTGGAACATTTTGAGCCAGATTCAAAATGGAATTTAGATTTTAATGTTCCTTTTAACGGGATAGAATGCTCTTCTTGCTTTGTCTCTCAGCACGTTCACAGCCATGTGAAAGCTACCTGTGTTGCTGATATTTAGTCCCAGATATGTGTAGTTTTTGGTGTGTTTTAATAGAACTGTGAACAAATTAAATGTATATATGTCATCCTGATTTCCGGACCTTTTATGGAATATCATTATTTACTTTTTTTTTAGATTAAAGGTCAGAGCCCAGGTCTGACAGAACCTGCGGTTAACGGTCAGAGCCCAGGTCTGACAGAACCTGTGCAGATGATCTAGATGCTGCTGTAACTCCTCCTTAGTGGGAGACAGACACTTGATTTCAGTGTCGTGTAGGGTGAGACCAGGTGCTGCCGATTCTTCTAATGTTTTTGCCAATTTTAATGTAGATGTTTAATAGTGGTGGACTTATTGGGCAGCCCTGTTTCACTCCACGTCCCTGAGAGAAGAAATCTGTTTGCTTGTTGCCAATTTTAACCACACATTTGTTTTTAGTGTACATTGATATAATAACATCATATGTTATCCCTCCAATGCCACTTTCTATTAGTTTATAAAAAATACCTTTGTGCCAAATTGAATCAAAAGCTTTCTTGAAGTCTACAAAACACGAGTAGATGTTGCCTTTGTTTTGGTTTACTTGTTTGTCAATTAGAGTGTGGAGGGTGTAAATGTGGTCTTTTGCACGATCTTCTGCTTAGGACACTCTGTTCATCAATGAAATTATGTAGTCTGCTATTTATGATACTGCAGATAATTTTACACAAGTTGCTGTTAACGCAAATTCCTCTGTAATAATTTGGGTCAAATTTGTCTCCATTTTTATAGATTGGTTGAATCAATCATTGGATCCAAATATCTGGGAAAATACCTACATTGAGGATAATGTTGAACAGTTTGAGTGTAGCCAACTTGAATTTGTGGTAAGTATATTTGATCATTTCATTTAAAATACCATTAGCACCACAGGCCTTTTCGGGTTTGGAGAGTGCAAAGTTTTTCCAATAATTCTTCTTCTGTAATTGGGGTATCCACAGGATTCTGAAAGTCTTTGACTGCTGTTTCAAGGATTTGTAATTACTCTTCTATACATGTCTGTTGTATTGCTGTTATGTGAAATTTTGCTAAGTGATTTCTCCAAATATCCCCGTTTTGGATAGCCAATTCCTCATTGATGAGGTTTGTTTAATTAATTCCAATTCTCCCAGAAGATGTTTGATTCCCATGGATTCCTCAATTCCATCCAGGTGATTTCTAACGTGCTGTTCCTTTTCTGTTCTTAAGGTGTGTTTATTATTGCTTCAGTGTTTCCCCATACTGAAGGCGTATATTTTTGTTGTCTGGTTCTGTGTTTTTGATTAGATATATTTCTCATTGACTTTCTTAGATTTCTCCAATCATTATCAAACCATTTTTCATGATCTATTATTTTTGGTTTGCTCTTATGTTTATTTAGAATAGCCAAGGAGGATAATTTGTCAAATATAAAGTTTGTGTTCCAAACGGCCAAATTTACACCTCCATTGCTGTAGAATGTTAAGGCTAAAAGGTTGTCCAGGAGAGATTGTATTTTTTGCCTACTTAATTGCTTTTTGGTAGATTTCTGTACTGTTTGCACTCCATCTATAGGCCTGTTTAGTACCATGTCATTTATTGGGCCGTGATGCTTCATGGTTGGGTTCCGCTCTTTTCAGCTCCACTGTGATTTTACTGTGGTCTGAGAGAGGTGTCAGTGGGCTGACTGCGAAGGCTCTGAGAGACTCTGGGTTTAGGTCGGCGAGAAAGTAGTCTACAGTGCTGCTGCCAAGGGATGAGCTGTAGGTGTACCTACCAAATGAGTCCCCTCTCAGCCTACCATTGACTATGTACAGACCCAGTGTTCCACAGAGCTTCAGGAGCTGTACTCCATTTTTGTTTTTCGCTTTTTCATAGTTGTTTCTGTGGGGGTATGTGGGGAGGGAAAGGTTGTTGCTTCCTGGTAGATGTTTGTCCCCATGACTGTTAATAGTGCCTTGTTCTTCTGCTGTTCTAGCAGTCAGGTCTCCACAGACCAGCACGTTGCCTTGGGCCTGAAAGTGACTAATCACCTCCTCTAGAATGGAGAAACTCTCTTCATTGAAGTAGGGTGACTCTGACGGGGGAATGTATGTGGCACATAGGAAGACGTTTTTATCTGTTAAGATAGCCTCCTTGTTGATTTTTAACTAAATAAATAATTATCCTGTTTTGATCAATTTGATTGAATGAGTTAGTTCAGATTAATACCATATTAGCATTCCCCCTGAGTCTCTGCCCTGTCTGACTCCTTTTAATTTAGTGGATGGTATGATTATCTCCCTATAACCTAGTGGACAGCCAGTGGAAACATCACCTCTGCCCTGTGAGACTCCTTTTAATTTAGTGGATGGTATGATTATCTCCCTATAACCTAGTGGACAGCCAGTGGAAACATCACCTCTGCCCTGTCTGACTCCTTTTAATTTAGTGGATGGTATGATTATCTCCCTATAACCTAGTGGACAGCCAGTGGAAACATCACCTCTGCCCTGTGTGATTCATTTCAATTTAGTGGATGGTATGATTATCTCCCTATAACCTAGTGGACAGCCCGTGGAAACATCACCTCTGCACCATGTTTCCTGTAGTACTACAATGTCAACATCATCAATTTCTTTCAGGAAGTCTGGGTTTCTGCACTTTAACCCAAAAGCAGAGGACTTCAAGCCTTGTAAATTCCAACATGCAAAGTAAAATGATTTCATAACTGTTTTTTCTTTACCTTCAAAATGAGATAAACACTCACAATCCAACAAGAACTATTGAAATAGGATTTTTCCATTAACGTAAACTCTTATTATGCAAATGTGATTTGTTTATCGTTTAAGTTGTGAGGATGGTGGATTTCTTGTGCTCATCTTACCATGACCCTCAGCCTATCACATGTGACCATAGTAGACTCAGCATGTGTTTAATGTCCTATCACATGTGACCATAGTAGACTCAGCATGTGACTGCGAAGGCTCTGAGAGACTCTGGGTTTAGGTCGGTGAGAAAGTAGTCTACAGTGCTGCTGCCAAGGGACGAGCTGTAGGTGTACCTACCATATGAGTCCCCTCTCAGCCTACCATTGACTATGTACAGACCCAGTGTTCCACAGAGCTTCAGGAGCTGTACTCCAGCAAAAAAATGAGTGGAACATTTTTCACACATGAAAACAGAAGATATGTTTAACGTTAAGAGTCCGTGCTCCTTTTTTGGTTTACTCACTCAGTTTGGTCGTTTGATGTAGTTGTGTTATCTCTCCTTGCTAGGTTTGTTCTGGCTACATTTGTCTGGCTAGTTTGTTAGCCTGCTGGCTAGGTTGTTGTGGGGTAGCTAGCTAGCTACTTTTTTTATATTCTGATTGAATAGAGTTGTTGTTCATCAGTTCTTGAAATCTTTTTAGATTCAAGTGTTTATCTCATTCTAGAAAAAAAAAACTTTAAAAAATCAGGAGCTCACGTTGAGCATGTCTGTAGCTCTCTCTCTCTTCTCTCTCTCTCTCTCTTCTCTTTCTCTGTCTCTCTCTCTCTCTTCTCTCTCTTCTCTCTCTTCTCTTTCTCTCTCTTCTCTCTCTTCTCTCTCTTCTCTCTCCTCTCTCTTCTCTTTCTCTCTCTCTCTCTCTGTCTCTCTCTTCTCTCTCTTCTCTTTCTCTCTCTTCTCTCTTTTCTCTCTTTTCTCTCTCTTCTCTTTCTCTCTCTTCTCTTTCTCTCTCTCTCCTCTTTCGCTCTCTCTCTTCTCTCTCTTCTCTCTCTTCTCTCTCTCTTCTCTCTCTTCTCTCTCTCTCTCGCTCTCTCTCTCTTCTCTCTCGCTCTCTCGTTCTCTCTCACACTCTCTCATTCTCTCTCTCTTCTCTCTCGCTCTCTCGTTCTCTCTCACACTCTCTCATTCTCTCTCGCTCCCTATAGTTGCTTAAAAGCACAGAACACTAATGCCTAGAGATTCTTTCAAGTTGTCAAAACACCCAAATCTAGACTGAGGATTAATGGGGCAATGGAGGGCCTCAGGATGTGGTAGATAAAGAGATTTAGAAAAAACGAGGGAGGCATTCCATTATAGTGCACTAGTATTGATGAGAGCCAATAGGTCATTTTGGACTTAGGGATATGGTGGCATTTGGGATACAGCCTGGGTTTAACAGTTGTAGCGTGACCTTTAAGTTATTGAAATCAAGATAAAGGTGGTCACTGCTAGTCTGTTCTGCCCGACAACGATAAGAAGTGATGTTTCTGACGTTTTTAATCTTCGGTCGTTGTGACTGACATTGATTCTCTAGCAAGCTCTTTGAATTGTCTACTGAGACAAGGCATGACTAGCAGAGAATGTATTCATCTAGATTAAGGCACAAATGGCTAAGAACCTATCCATCAATGACACCATCTCAATGGCCTCAGAGTTGGCTTCAGAGTTGGCCTCAGAGTTGGCTTCAGAGTTGGCCTCAGAGTTGGCTTCAGAGTTAGATTCTCAAAGTATTTGTAATCACAGTAAGAACAAACACACACACACACACACACACATTTGTATTTCTCACTATTCATTCAATCTGTTATTAAGGATTTAGTCTGGTTGAGGCAGAGGCTTATATCTATCAGAATGTTATTATGGATTTAGTCTGGTTGAGGCAGAGGTTTATACCTATCAGAATGTTATTATGGATTCAGTCTGGTTGAGGAAGAGGCTTATACTTACCAGAATGTAATTATGGATTTAGTCTGGTTGAGGCAGAGGCTTATACCTACCAGAATGTAATTATGGATTTAGTCTGGTTGAGGCAGAGGCTTATACCTACCAGAATGTTATTATAACAGGACTAATAGCATGTATAATAACAGGTATAATAACAGGTATAATAACAGGTATAATAACAGGTATAATAGCAGGTCTAGTAACAGGTATAATAACAGGTCTAATAACAGGTCTAATAACAGGTCTAATAACAGGTCTAATAACAGGTCTAATAACAGGTCTAGTAACAGGTCTAATAACAGGTATAATAACAGGACTAATAGCATGTATAATAACAGGTCTAATAGCAGGTATAATAACAGGTCTAATAACAGGTCTAATAGCATGTCTAATAACAGGTCTAATAACAGGTCTAATAACAGGTCTAATAACAGGTCTAATAACAGGTCTAGTAACAGGTCTAATAACAGGTATAATAACAGGACTAATAGCATGTATAATAACAGGTCTAATAGCAGGTCTAATAGCATGTCTAATAACAGGTCTAATAACAGGTCTAATAACAGGTCTAATAACAGGTCAAATAACAGGTCAAATAACAGGTCAAATAACCGGTCTAATAACAGGTCTAATAACAGGTCTAATAACAGGTCAAATAGCATGTATAATAACAGGTATAATAACAGGTCTAATAACCGGTATAATAACCGGTATAATAACAGGTCTAATAACAGGTCAAATAACAGGTATAATAACAGGTCTAATAACCGGTATAATAACAGGTCTAATAACAGGTCAAATAACAGGTCTAGTAACAGGTCTAATAACAGGTATAGTAACAGGTATAATAACAGGACTAATAGCATGTATAATAACAGGTCTAATAACCGGTATAATAACAGGTCTAATAACAGGTATAATAACAGGTCAAATAACAGGTCTAATAACAGGTCAAATAACAGGTCTAATAGCAGGTCTAATAACAGGTCTAGTAACAGGTATAATAACAGGACTAATAGCATGTATAATAACAGGTATAATAACAGGTCTAATAGCAGGTCTAATAACAGGTCTAGTAACAGGTATAATAACAGGACTAATAGCATGTATAATAACAGGTCTAATAACTGGTCAAATAACAGGTCTAATAACAGGTATAATAACAGGTCTAATAACAGGTATAATAACAGGTCTAATAGCAGGTCTAATAACAGGTCTAATAACAGGTCAAATAACAGGTCTAATAACAGGTCAAATAACAGGTCTAATAGCAGGTCTAATAACAGGTCTAGTAACAGGTATAATAACAGGACTAATAGCATGTATAATAACAGGTATAATAACAGGTCTAATAGCAGGTCTAATAACAGGTCTAGTAACAGGTATAATAACAGGACTAATAGCATGTATAATAACAGGTCTAATAACTGGTCAAATAACAGGTCTAATAACAGGTATAATAACAGGTCTAATAACAGGTATAATAACAGGTCTAATAGCAGGTCTAATAACAGGTCTAATAACAGGTCTAATAGCAGGTCTAATAACAGGTCTAATAACAGGTATAATTTCAGGTCTGATAACAGGTCTAATAACCGGTCTAATATCAGGTATTAATTAGATCATATGGTTTACTATTAGGCGTCCGTCTGTCCTCAGCCTGTGGTTCTCTCTCTCTTTCTCTGTCTCTCTCTCAATCTCTCTCCCTCTTTCTTTCTCTCTCGGTCTCTTTCCGTCTTTCACTGTCTCTCTCATTGTCTCTCTCTCTCTCTCTCTCGCTCTGAACAGGCAGAATAATACAGGAAGACAGGAAGACCTGAATAATCTCTAAACACGCTCATATCTGGCATCTCCCTCACACTCTCCCATCCTCACCCTCCCTGCCGTTTAAGTGAATGTCAAACCTGTCCCAGAACATGTTTGGTCATGGGGAAGCATCTGGGGTGGGACAATTCAATCAAACGGAGAGAACTGACGCTATCAGAGATAAAGAGGGAGGTAGAGAGGGAGGGAGGGGAAGGGACATGTTGGGAGGGAGGGAAAGGGGGGCTGGACAGGGATGGAGGGAGGGAGGGATGGGAAGGGACAGGGTGGGAGGGAGAGACATTGGGAGAGGATGAAAGAGGGAGCATAGTGCAGAGATGGACAGAGAGGGGAAGAGGAGTAGAAAGCGAGGGGGATGAAGAGAGAGAAAGAGCGAGAGACAGTGAGTTGAGAGATGAAGGGAAGGGCAAGGGACGAGCAGAAAGGGAACGATAAAAGCTTGAGTTAGAAGACAAGGTGAATATCTCTCCCACATGACTCTCTACCTAAATGCCAAACTGATTATTATCCTCAAATCACCTCATATCCAATCTCCTCACATCCCATCATAATGACTCAGTGTTTCCCCAGAGGGTCTGTTCCTCAATAGCACACATCAAAGATCCTTCTAATGAATGTATATACAGTGGGGTTTGGAGTGATTGACACCCATGATAAAGATGAGCAATGATGACAGTATTAAAGTAAATCATTCAAAAACGGAGCTATAGTTGTATGTTCAAAAACATTTTTGAAAATTGTTTTATAGTAATACAAATTGCTCAGAGAACGAGATTTTGTTTACCAAATAATTTTCTTCTTCTTCACAAAAAGGTTAGCGGTCAATATGATTGATAGCCCTAAAGATCCTCATAAATAAAGTAGTCACAAGTTGAGTATTTGGTCCCACATTCCTTACATCAAGCTTCTGACTCTACAAACTTGTTGGATGCATTTGCAGTTCATTTTGGTAGTGTTTCAGATTATTTCGTGCCCAATAGAAATGAAAGGTAAACAATGTATTGTGTCATTTTGGAGTCACTTTTTATTGTAAATACGAATAGAATATGTTTCTAAACACTTCTACATTCCAAAATGACACAACACCTTATTTACCATTAATTTATAAGAACGTGCGCCAACATGCCAATTTCAGTGAGCCCGATTAGTGGATTCGGCATAAAGCAAGGTCCATACAGAAATGGTTTGTCGAGATTGGTGTGGAAGAACTTGACTGGCCTGCACAGAGCCCTAACCTCAACCCCATTGAACACCTTTGAGATGAATTGGAAAGCAGACTGCGAGCCAGGCCAACACCAGGCCAACCTCACTAATGCCCCCGTGCATAAAGCAAGGCCAATACAGAAATGTGGCTGAATGGAAGCAAGTCCCTGCAGCAATGTTCCAACATCTAGTGGAAAGCCTTTCCAGAAGAATGGAGGCTGTTAAAGCAGCAAACTTTGTAATGAGATGTTGGACGAGCAGGTGTCCACATACATGTAGTGGATTCAGAATGGGTTAGGACGCCAGAATGCTAACGGCTGAGTCATCTACAATGTCAGTTCATGCCAGAAAGTTTTAGAACAATACTTCAGTATCCATTTTTGAGGGAATAATAGGAAGTGACAGAAAGGTCCTGTCTGCCCAATACAACTAAAAAGGTAATGTCATTTCTCTTGCTGTGAGAGGGTAGTGTCATGGTTAATTTTCGGGATGCGTAGAAGACGCAAGACATTAATATGGACATGACAGAGTGCTCCGTGCATTCAGGCAGCCAGGCTCAGAAGAGGCATTTGATTGGATTACATTTGAGACACTCCATCTCAAACAATCATCTGGACCACCAATCTGTATCGAGAAAGAGAAAGAGAAAGAGAGAGAGAGAGAGAGAGAGAGAGAGAGAGAGAGAGAGAGAGAGAGAGAGAGAGAATTTCGTCCGAGCCTAACGCCCCTTGATCCGCCTCAACGTCAAACAGAGTGCAACAACTCCTGAAATCGCCATGTCTGGATGAAAAGCCTAAGATTCCCCATCAGTCTGTAGTAGGCTAACCCCACCTTCAGTCTTGCTGTGCATTGATTCAGATTAACGGATGTAACACATTATTTGAATGTTCTGTCCTGTGACCTTGTGTGTCTGTTTAAACACCTGTTCAAGGCTGCAGGTGGTTAGACATCCTCTGCAGTGAAGCACCTGGCCCTGGGAGTCACGGTAACAGACAGGGGAACCTGTGGTTACCACGGTGATGCCATCCGGTTGTGCAGTCATCTGAGAGCTCTGATTAACTGTCTTCCTGTTTACAACCCTACAGGTGCTGTTATTGAGGGAGAGAGAGGGAGAGAGAAGGGGGGTGAGAGGGCTAGAGAGAGCGGGTGAGAGGGGGTGAGAGGGATATAGATAAGGGTTGAGAGAGAGGTGAGAGAGGCAGAGGTAGGGAGTGAGAGGGGGAGAGAGAGAAGGGTGAAAGGGAGAGGGAGGGGGAGGGAGAGGGAGAGGGAGGGAGAGAGAGAAAGAGAGAGAGAGAGAAAGTGAGAGAGAGAGAGAGATTGGCTTTTATTAAATTAGCTTTTTACCAAATTACTGTACGACAGACCACGTATTCACCCTACACACCGTAATTGACAAACAAACAAACCAACAAACCATTATTATTTTTTTAATTGAACCTTTATTTAACTAGGCAAGTCAGTTAAGAACTATTTCTTATTTTGACGGACTACACCGGCCAAACCAGGAAGACACTGGGCCAATTGTGTGTCGCCCTATGGGACTCCCAATCACGGCATGTTGTGATACAGCCTGGAATCGAACCAGGGTGTCTGTAGTGATGGCTCTAGCACTGAGATGCAGTACCTTGGAGCACAATTTGGCATGCGCGTCTGCTATACAAATTGATGAAAGTGGTGTTGGGGGAAAAACATATGACATTATAAAATCCATGTACACAAACAACAAGCTTGCGGTTAAAATTTCCCCAAGGCCGGGGGGGGCGAGACAGGGATGCAGTTTAAGCCACACCCACTTCAACATATATATATCCTGTATATCCTGCTCCTGTCACCAACCTAGGAGGGTCTACAGCAGCATCTAGATCTTCTGCACAGATTCTGCCAGATCTATCAGACCTGGACCCTGACAGTAAATCTCAGTAAGACAAAAAATAATGGTGTTCCAAAAAAGGTCCAATTGCCATGACCACGAATACAGATACCCTAGACCAGTGGTTCACAATCCTGGTCCTGGAGACCCAAAGGGGTGCACATTTTTGTTTTTCACAATGGGAAAAACCACAGGGACCTGAGCCCTAGAACCATGCCTCAGGACTACCTGGCCTGATGACTCCTGGCTGCCAGCAGTCCACCTAGTCGTGCTGCTGCTCCAGTTTCAACTGTTCTGCCTGCGGCTATGGAACCCTGACCTCTTCACCGGACCTGCTGCTCTCGACTCTGTCCCTCACTCTCTCTCTCTCTCTCTCTCTCTACTGCACCTGCTGTCTCGACCTCTGAATGCTCGCCTATGAAAAGACAACTGACATTTGCTCCTGAGGTACTGACCTGTTGCACCCTCTACAACCACTATTATTTGAACATCTTGAAGAACATTCTGGCCTTAATGAACATGTACTCTTATCTCCACCCGGCACAGCCAGAAGAGGACTGGCCACCCCTCAGAGGCTGGTTCCTCTCTAGGTTTCTACCTAGGCTCCTGCCATTCTAGGGAGTTTTTCCTAGACACCGTGCTTCTACATCTGCATTGCTTGCTGTTTGGCGTTTTAGGCTGGGTTTCTGTATAGCACGTTGTGACATCTGCTGATTTAAAAAGGGCTTTATAAATACATTTGATTTGATTCGTGCGTGTGCATGTTGTGTAAATTAGTATTCTGCTCTGTACACAGTATACCACAGGAAGAGTAAGTATTGCTCTGATACACAGTATACCACAGGAAGAGTAAGTACTGCTCTGATACACAGTATACCACAGGAAGAGTAAGTACTGCTCTGATACACAGTATACCACAGGAAGAGTAGGCACTGCTCTGATACACAGTATACCACAGGAAGAGTAAGTACTGCTCTGATACACAGTATACCACAGGAAGAGTAAGTACTGCTCTGATACACAGTATACCACAGGAAGAGTAAGTACTGCTCTGATACACAGTATACCACAGGAAGAGTAAGTACTGCTCTGATACACAGTATACCACAGGAAGAGTAAGTACTGCTCTTATACACAGTATACCACAGGAAGAGTAAGTACTGCTCGGATACACAGTATACCACAGGAAGAGTAAGTACTGCTCGGATACACAGTATACCACAGGAAGAGTAAGTACTGCTCGGACACACAGTATACCACAGGAAGAGTAAGTACTGCTCTGATACACAGTATACCACAGGAAGAGTAAGTACTGCTCTGATACACAGTACAGAGACAGAGACAGAGACAGAGACACAGAGAGACAGAGACAGAGGCAGAGGCAGAGACAGAGATGTTCCATCATCATAAATCTCTGTCATATATCTCTGGTTATCAACTTATGAGCTAGGCGTCAGATGTGCCTGGGATATACATGGTCGCGTGCTTGAATGTAGGGAATTAAGGCAGTGAACGTCAGTAAGATGAGATGACAAGGATAAGTGAATATACGCTAGCAGACAAGGCACACTGATTGCAATCAGTAGCTGACTGCAGCTGACAGTAGCTGTAGCAACCAGTAAGTTGTGAAGCCCCACTGCGAAGGCGATTCATATGTACAAGTGTTTTCAGCTTCAGCCAAGATCCTATATATTTACACAAGCGTGCCCATTGTACGGAGCTCTTTGTCTGAGTCGGATTTGAACCTCACACAAATCACACACGTCAGACACCTCACACACCTCACACACGTCAGATAAATCACCTACAGTAAATAATCTACAGTAAATCACCTACAGTAAGTCACCTACAGTAAATCACCTACAGTAAATCACCTACAGTAAGTCACCTACAGCAAATCACCTACAGTAAGTCACCTACAGTAAATCACCTACAGTAAATCACCTACAGTAAGTCACCTACAGTAAATCACCTACAGTAAATCACCTACAGCAAATCACCTACAGTAAATCACCTACAGTAAAGCTGGAATAAACCGTTGAATTTACACCTTATTGCTTCAATGCCACCTCTGTTTGTTCTATTGTAGTATATTATATTCTACTGCATTCTATTCTACTGTATTCCATTCTACTGTCTTCTATTCTGTTGTATTATATACTACTGCATTGTATTCTACTGTATTCTATTCTACTGTATTCTATTCTACTGTATTCTATTATGTTGTATTCTATTCTGTTCTATTCTGTTCTATTCTATTCTACTGTATTCTATTCTGTTCTATTCTATTCTGTTCTATTCTGTTCTGTTCTATTCTATTCTACTGTATTCTGTTATGTTCTATTCTATTCAGTTCTATTCTGTTCTATTCTATTCTACTGTATTCTATTCTGTTCTATTATATTCTGTTCTATTCTATTCTGTTCTATTCCATTCTATTGTATTCTATTCTGTTGTATTTTATACTACTGCATTGTATTCTACTGCATTCTATTCTACTGTATTCTATTCTACTGTATTCTATTCTTTTATATTCTATTATGTTCTATTCTATTCTACTGTATTCTATTCTGTTGTATTATAAACTACTGCATTCTATTCTACTGCATTTTATTATACTGTATTCTATTCTACTGTATTCTATTCTGTTGTATTCTGTTGTATTCTATTCTACTGTATTCTGATACACAGTATACCACAGGAAGAGTAAGTACTGCTCTGATACACAGTATACCACAGGAAGAGTAAGTACTGCTCTGATACACAGTATACCACAGGAAGAGTAAGTACTGCTCTGATACACAGTATACCACAGGAAGAGTAAGTACTGCTCTGATACACAGTATACCACAGGAAGAGTAAGTACTGCTCTGATACACAGTATACCACAGGACGAGTGAAGTACTGCTCTGATACACAGTATACCACAGGAAGAGTAAGTACTGCTCTGATACACAGTATACCACAGGAAGACAAGGCACTGCTCTCTGATCACTCCAGGGGTTAAAGGTGGACTTCTCTAATTACTCCTCCAACTGTACCTTGATCAGTCATGAAGCATACTAACTATAGGTTTTATATAACTTTCCTGGGAGGAGTGAGCTCACCAGAGAACAGCCTTGTAATGGTAAGAGCCAGTCAGGGAATATTTAATAGCAGGATTATCATAAATTTACGCCATTGTACAAACAAGAGACACACACATACAAACACACACACACACACGTTGTCCTTACACCACCAGGCTTGAGGGCTGGATATCTTTGCCAGGGGACTGTCACGTTGCTTTTACACTAGACTTTGACTCGTTCCGAAATGCATCCTTTGCTTTGCTTTCCCACCCGCCCCGATATGCATAAATGACTTTTGTATTTAATTTAAATGAGACCCTTTCCAAATGGACCCGAGGGACAATCAGACCTGTTGCCAGAAATGGCCTGTGGAAAAATCGTCCCAATCCGCGAGACCCGTTCAGATCACAGAGAGAGAGAGAGAGAGAGAGAGAGAGAGAGAGAGAGAGAGAGAGAGAGAGAGAAAAAAGAGAGAAACATTTGACTGTTTGACATTCATACTGCCTAGAACAAATCGCAAAAACACTGTTCCCTGTGGGTTTATCTGTAGCATAATCAAAACTTTATAGCTCATTGTTTTATTGGTTCCTACTTTCCTAAAACAATATTTGTCCACCTCACGGTTCAGCTGTTGGATACATGCCAACAGAGCCTCTTAAAGAAGAAGTTACAGGTCTGTGAGAGCCAGAAATCTTGCTTGTTTGTATGTGACCAAATACTTATTTTCCACCATAATTTGCAAATAAATTAATTAAAAATCCTACAATGTGATTTTCTGGATTTCTTTTTCTCATTTCGTCTGTCATAGTTGAAGTGTACCTATGATGAAAATTACAGGCCTCTCTCATCTTTTTAAGTTGGAGAACTTGCACAATTGGTGGCTGACTAAATACTTTTTTCCCCCACTGTATATATATATATATATACAATACCCGTCAAAAGTTTTAGAACACCTACTCATTCAAGGGTTTTTTCTTTATTTTTACTATTTTCTACATTGTAGAACTTTTGACTAGCTAATTGCCATCCAATTGACGACATGATATTGATGGCAATATTGTTTCCTACTAAACTTTTGCTTACTTTAGCGATGTCATCATATTTCCAGGCCAAATAGTTATTAGCCTCTAGTCCCCTGAGGAGATTCCCATTGTCGGCTTCTTTTCACTATACTCTTTCTCCTCCAACTTTTGTTTTACTTAAATGAAAAAAGGCGTCCATCTTTACAATCAACAGTAGCCTAGGCCAAGGCTTCTCTCTCTCTCTCTCTCTCTCTCTCTCTCTCTCTCTCTCTCTCTCTCTCTCTCTCTCTCTCTCTCTCTCTCTCTCTCTCTCTCTCTCTCTCTCTCTCTCTCTCTCTCTCTCTCTCTCTCTCTCTCTCTCTCTCTCTCTCTCTCTCTCTCTCTCTCTCTCTCTCTCTCTCTCTCTCTCTCTCTCTCTCTCTCTCTCTCTCTCTCTCTCTCTCTCTCTCTCTCTCTCTCTCTCTCTCTCTCTCTCTCTCGCTCTCTCGCTCTCTCGCTCTCTCTCAATTCAATTCAATTCAATTTGCTTTATTGGCATGACGTAACAATGTACATATTGCCAAAGCTTACTTGGGATATTTACAATATGAAAATATTAACAATCAAAATGGTCAACAGGACAACAGATTGAACAATAACCACACATTAACCACACATTGAACAATAACACTAAGCATAGAGGACATGTTGGTCTGTCAGACACTGTCCCTCATCTTATGGCAGGCAGCAATGTAGTGCGCTGCCAACCCACAGCTTTCTGCTTCCTCCCCCAACAGGATGGGTAGCCTATTCTCATCAGAGAGGTCTTTGAAACCTTGAATAAGGGTTTCAAGTTTGGCGAAATGACACTCTCTAACTGTTTTATATTTTTGACATTTTGTCAGGAAATGCAGCTCTGTCTCAGGTTCTGCTGTTATGCAGTGGTTGCACAGCCTTTCCTCTACAGGGAGCCAGGTTTTCCTGTGTCTACCCTTCTCATTGGCAAGGCTGTGCTCACTGAGCCTGTACTTTGTCAAGGTTTTTCTAAGGTTTTGATCAGTAACCATGGTCAAATAGTTTGCCATGGTGTACTGTCGATTTAGGGCCAGATAGCACTGCATTTAGCTTTGTGCTTGTGCTTGTGTTTCCCAATGAGAAATGTAGTTTTGTTTTGATTGTGATGTCATTTGGTTTATTCTGATTGATTGGATGTTCTGGTCCTGAGGCTTCAGTGTGTTAGTAGAACAGGTTTGTGAACTCAGCCCCAGGACCAGCTGGATGAGGGGACTATTTTCTTTGCTCAGCTCTTGGCATTGCAGGGCGTGGTAATGATATGAGAGGGGGTCACTGTATTTTAGATGTTTCCAAAACTTAATTGCTCTTTTTTGAGTTTTTATTATTAGTGGATATTGGCCTAATTCTGCCCTGCATGCATTGTTTGTAGTTTTCCTCTGGACATGTAGGAGAATCTTACAAAACTCTGCATGCAGGGTTTCAATGGGGTGTTTGTCCCATTTGGTGAAATCTTGTTTTGCAAGTGGACCCCACACCTCGCTGCCATAAAGTGCAATTGGTTCAATGACACATTCAATTAGTTTTAGCCAAATTTGAATAGGTATTTCAATTTGAATTTGTTTTTAATGGCGTAGAATGCCCTGCGTGCTTTCTCTCTCAGTTCATTCACTGCCTCATTAAGGTGTCCAGTTGGGCTTATTTTTAAACCTAAGTAATTGTAGTGTGTGCAGTACACTATATATTTTGTACCAATTGAGAACTTTGGTCTAATTCCCTGAGTTCTGGATCTTCTCGGAAAAATCATTATTTTAGTCTTTTTGGGGTTTACTGCCAGGGCCCAGGTCTGGCAGTACTGCTCTAGCAGGTCCAGGCTCTGCTGTAGGCCATGTGCTGTGGGTGACAGCAGGCACAGGTCATCTGCGAAGAGCAGGCATTTAACCTCTGAATTGTGGAGACTAACACCAGGGGCAGAGGATTTTTCTAGAATAGTGGCCAATTCGTTGATGTAAATATTGAAGAGTGCAGGGCTCAGATTGCAACCCTGGCGAAGGCCCGGCCCCTGCTTAAAGAATTCTGTTATTTTCTTGTCAATTTTAATGGCGCACGTATTGCCAGTATACATTGATTTAATTATGTCATATGTTTTACCCCCTACACCACGTTCAATAACTTTGTAGAACAGTCCTGTATGCCAAATAGAATCAAAAGCTTTTTGGAAGTTGATAAAGCAAATGTATATTTTGGTATTATTTTGGTGGACATGTTTATCTATCAGGGTGTGTAGGGTGTAAATATGATCAGTTGTGCGATGTTTTGGTATAAATCCAATTTGGCTTTTACTCAAGACATTGTGCTTATTAAGGAAGTTTAGAACTCTTACATTTATAATACTACAGTAAACCTTCCCCAGGTTACTGTTCACACAAATGCCTCTGTAATTGTTAGGGTCAAATTTGTCTCCGTTCTTAAAGATTGGTTTTATGAGTCCTTGATTCCAGATGTCATGGAAATAACCTACACTCAGGATCAAATTAAACAGTTTTAATATAGCCAATTGAAATTTTACACTAGTGAGTTTGAGCATCTCATTTAGAATGCCATCAGGTCCGCATGCTTTTTTTACATTTTAGGACCTGAAGTTTCTTATAGAGCTCCTGGTCAGTAATTGGGGAGTCCAATGGATTTTGATTGTCCTTTATAGCTTTTTCTAATCCATTCAACTTCTCATGAATTTGGCGTTGTTCTGTGTTTTTGTCAATTTGAATGGTGTTGTAGAGTGTTTTAAAATGGGTTGTCCATATGTCACCATTTTGTATCGCTAATTCCTCTTGTTTCGATTTTTTTAGTTTTTTCCAATTTTGCCAGAAGTTGTTTGTGTTTATGGACTCCTCAATTAGTGTCAGCTGCTTGCTGTTGTACTGTGCTTTTTTGGTTCTGAGTGTACGTTTATAGAGTTTTAAAGTTTCACAGTAATGAAGGCGTAATTCACCATTATTTGGGTCTCTGTGCTTTTGGTTTGATAAGTCTTTTCCTTATAATTTTACAATCTGCATCAAACCAGTTGTCATCTGTGGTCTTTTTTGTTTTGTTTTTTATCAATTTCAATTGTGCTTCTTTTGCCGTTTTCCTGAATATATAGTTGATGTTTTTTACTGCTAGATTGATGCCTTCTTTACTGTGAGTGAATGTGGTATCCAGAAAGTTATCTAAGAGTGTTTGGATATTTTGGTTACAGGTTGCTTTCTGGTATTCTTCTGTGCTGTTTTGGGCCCATCTGTATGAATTTCTGATGTTGTACAGCTTACTGGGCTGTGAATGTGTGGTTGTTTCCATGTCTGTTCTTTTGAGGAACAACGTAATTTGGCTGTGATCAGACAGAGGTGTTAGTGGCTTGACAGTGAATGAGCTGAGAGAGAAAGGGTCAATGTCTGTAATCATATAGTCTACTGTATTGTGGCCAAGAGGTGAGCAACCGGTGAATCTCCCCAAAGAGTCCCCCCCGTAACCTACCATTGACAAAGTACAGACCCAGGCTTCTACAGAGCTGCAACAGATCTCTTCCGTTTTTGTTGACGGTGCTGTCACTGTTGTTTCTAAGGGGGAGATGAAGACAGTTAGAAACAGTATGGCCTGTAATAAAGCTGTCCCCTCGTGTGGTCGTTAGATCAGGTAGTGTTCCTGTGCCGCATTTGTGTCCCCACAGATGAGCACATTTTCCTGGGCCTGGAAATGGTCTCTTCCTCAAGGGTGGGGGAGATCTCCTCTGAGTAATATGGGGATTCTGAGGGGGGGATATATATTGCACAAAGGAACACATCTTTTTCTGTCAGTACAAGTTCTTTTTTTAGTTTTAACCAAATGTGATATTTACCAATTTTGAGGGGGTCAATTAGATTTTGTAGTTGGGATTTGTACCAAATGATCAGTCCTCCAGAGTCTCTGCCTCTATTGACAGAGCTGTGTTTCTGTGAAGGCACAATTATCTCTCTGTAGCCTGTGGCCTTACACCAACCATGTCTCCTGCAGAATGATGCCGTCAACATCTTTAAGATTTTTGTTGAACTCCAGTGCTAAACTCTTCAGTCCAAAGGTGAGTTTAGGCCCTGAATGTTCCACATGCTAACTGATAGGGATTTCATGTTGCAAAAAGAAAGAATAGCAGTCAGAAATACAGTAACTACTAACTAATAAGTTGTTAAGAGTGAGATAAACAGGGTAACCGCACATTTTTTTTGGTTATATATTTATATAAAAATATTTCTATTAATTGAACATTTTAGTACAATTGGTGTGTGTGTGTGTGTGTGTGTGTGTGTGTGTGTGTGTGTGTGTGCATGCATGCATCCGTGTGTGTTTAGTGCAGTTTAGTACAGATGTATTGGAGGAGCTGTTTAATCTCACTCAATCCTACAGGGTTCTCTTGTCCTCTGACGACCTCCGCGTAGCTGCGCTGGTCCTGCTGTTGGGCCCTGTGGAGTGGAGGGGGGCCAGGTCTGGGCCGGGGGCCTTCCTCTCTGGTCTGGTATAGGTGGTGGTCTGGTGCGGGGTAGTAGGCTGGGCCCGGTCCAGTCTGGCTAAGCCGATGGAAGTGGTGATGCTCTGGTGGTGGGTGGGGCCTGTGGGGTGCGCTGTGTCTGGTGGGGCGTTGAGGGGGCCTGGGGCTCCTTGGTGGTGCAGTGATCTGGTAGGGGTCTCTGGGTAGTCCTCTCTCTCTCTCTCTCTCTCAGCAGGTGCACTCGAGGTGAGCAGCCGGAACCAGTTCCAGCTGGAACTACGCTATACATTTTATTTGCTTTCAATTGGCTGACAACTTCACAAAATTCTCATCTCCTCACACTAATTTAATTAACAGAGAACTGGTCCTCGTTACCAGAGTCCCGGGGCAATTATATTACACCCGATCTTACTCAGAATTTCAGGTCTGTTGTTCCCCCTCAAATCAGGCCAGAGGCTAAGTAACCTAGCCTGAGGGATGTAAACCTCTCTCTCTCTCACCCTCTCTCTGTCCTCAGGGTTGATAAGCTGGCCTAGGGGGGTTCTGCTCACCAACCGTGCTCATTGGGTTGGTTGACAAGGCTGATTCATTACTGACGTCATCGGTGGCCTTAGGATGAAGGACCTGGCATAGGGTGGTCTGACAAACTGCAGGGATAATCAGGTATCCTTAAAGCTGGGCCCTGGCCTTCATCTGCCTGTGTGTGTATCACCCCCCCCCAATATCTCTCTCTCTGCCTGTTAGCTACCCAGGTCTGTAGACTAGAGAGTTCATGCATAATGCAAGCAGTCTCTCTCTCTCTCTCTCTCTCTCTCTCTCTCTCTCTCTCTCTCTCTCTCTCTCTCTCTCTCTCTCTCTCTCTCTCTCTCTCTCTCTCTCTCTCTCTCTCTCTCTCTCTCTCTCTCTCTCTCTCTCTCTCTCTCTCTCTCTCTCTCTCTCTCTCTCTCTCTCTCTCTCTCTCTCTCTCTCTCTCTCTCTCTCTCTCTCTCTCTCTCTCTCTCTCTCTCTCTCTCTCTCTCTCTCTCTCTCTCTCTCTCTCTCTCTCTCCCTTTGTCTTGCGCTCTCTCTCTTTCTCTCCCTCTGTCTTGCGCTCTCTACTGACTCTACATTCACAGATCCATTGTAATATGTTATTGTGTGATCCTCTCTCTTCTCTTCTTATATTTATTAAAGTTAAACTTAAAAACATTTTTTTTACAGTAAAAAGACATGTCATCCTGTCAGGATAAAATGTCTTCACACACATTCCCGGACAAGAATAGTGACATTTCACATTCTGTTTCTTCTTAACCTTCCAAGCCTTCCACTACAACGACTGGATATCTATGATCAGTGACTCTAACTTTATGGATATATTGCTTAATGGATACACGCCCCCATCCACATCGACGGGACCAATGTGGATGGGGACCGCAGTGGAGAAGGTGAAAAGTTCCTCGGCGTATACATCGCTGACAATCTGAAATGGTCCACCCACAGACAGACAGTGTGGTGAAGAAAACGGAACAACAACTCTTCAACCTCAGGAGGCTAAAGAAATTCGGCCCCTAAGACCCTCACAAACTTTTACAGATGCACCATCGAGAGCATCCTGTCGGGCTGTATCACCGCCTGGTACAGCAAGTGCACCGCCCGCCAAACCGCAGGTCTATCATCACAGAGGGCACACACCAAGGACATCAACCACCCGAGCCATGGCCTGTTCACCTCGTTATCATCCAGAAGGCGAGGTCAGTACAGCTGGGACCGAAAGACTGAAAAACAGCTTCTATCTCAAGGCCATCAAACTGTTAAACAGCCATCACTAGCCGGCCTCCACCCAGTACCCTGCCCTGAATTTAGTCACTGTCACTAGCCGGCTACCACAGTTACTCAACCCTGCACCTTAGAGGCTGCTGCCCTATGTACATAGAAATGGATTACTGCTCACATTAATAACGGAACACTAGTCACTTTAATAATGTGTACATACTAGATACTTTTTCTAATCTCTATGGATTACAACCAAATAATGATAAGTGTACTATATTACGTTTTGGATCACAAAAAAATACAACTTTTACATTACCGTTTAGTTTACCAATAAAATGGTCTGATAGTGATGTGGACATACTCGGTAAACACATTTGGGCAGTCTTGATTCAACATTTTGAACAGATATGCAATGGTTCATTGGATCAGTCTAAAACTTTTCACATACACTGCTGCCATCTAGTGGCCAAAATCTAAATTGTGCTTGGGCTGGAATAATACATTATGGCTTTTCTCTTGCATTTCGAAGATTATGGTAAAACTATCTTTTACCAGATCTAATGTGTTATATTCTCCTACATTAATTTCACATTTCCACAAACTTCATGTTTCCTTTCAAATGGTATCATGAATATGCATATCCTTGCAACAGTTTCTGAGCTAAAGGCAGCTAAATGTCATTTTAGGCGAAAATTGAAAAAAAGTGTCAGAACCTTCATTTTAATCTAAAATACACTAATAGTTAAAAAAAATATATATATAATTTGATAAAAGAAAAAGGTATAATCTTTGTAAATTATATCAGAATATTATCAGAATATTAGACTGGATATTAGACTGGTGGAGTTATGTCACACATGCAGCTAACGAAAATATATGGAAACGTCTTCTCTACCCAAAATTACAATCAACTAATTGCAGCATTACCGCACAACTGAATCTTCCGTAAAGCCCAGCTCTGTGGAGTGTAAGGCTTAATGTGGTCCTATGGACAGATACTCCAATCTCCGCTGTGGAGCTTTGCAGCTCCTTCAGGGTTATCTTTGGTCTCTTTGTTGCCTCTCTGATTAATGACTTCCTTGCCTGGTACGTGAGTTTTGGTAGGTTTGTTGGCAGGTTTGTTGTGGTGCCAATGGTGCTCCGTTGGATGTTCAAACTTTATGATATTTTTTTATAACCCAAGCCAGATCTTTACTTCTCCATAACTTTGTCTCTGACCTGTTTGGAGAGCTCCTTGGTCTTCATGGTGCCGCTTGCTTGGTGGTGCCCCTTGCTTGGTGGTGTTGCAGACTCTGGGGCCTTTCAGAACAGGTGCATATATATACTGAGATCATGTGACACTTAGATTGCACACAGGTGGACTTTATTTAACTAATTATGTGATTCCTGAAGGTAATTGGTTGCACCAGATCTTATTTAGGGGCTTGTTTTGTAATTTTTTGAAACAAGTAATTTTTTTTCATTTCACTTCACCAATTTGGACTATTTTGCGTATGTCTGTTACATGATAGCCATTTAAATTACAGGTTGTAATGCAACAAAATAGGAAAAACACAGAAGCGAATGAATACACTGTGCAAGGCACTGTAAAGCTGTCTTCTAAGATGTGCAGCACGACTGGAAGATGACCTCAAACGTGCCCACATGCTGGACGGCTGGATGACTAAGTGTTTGTGTTCAATACTTCATTGACTCTGAGTCTTAGCCTATCTCTGTTAGTCCACAGTTTTGGATGTCTCTGTGTTTGCTAACTCTATTGATTGGCATGTGTGTATATGTCCATACATACAAATCACCTCCTCCATGCTATATTCAATGTACAGAAGCTTTGAACTTCTGCATTGTATCTCTTTTGAAGTGATTTAATACATTTTTATCAATTTACTGAAAATGAAATACAGAAATATTTCATTTACTAAAGTATTCACACAATATTTTGTAGAATACTTTGCGATTACAGGTTTGAGACTTTTTGGGTAAGTCTCTAAGAGCTTTGCACACATGGATTGTAAAATATTTAACCATAGTTCTTTTAAAAATTCTTTAACCTCTCTCAAGTTGATTGTTGATCATTGCTAGACAGACATTCTCAAGTCTTGCCATAGATTTTCATGCTGATTTAAGTCAAAACTGTAACTAGGCAACCCAGGAACATTCTATGTCTTCTTGGTAAGCAACTCCAGTATAGATGTGGCCTTGTGTTTTAGGTTATTGTCCTGCTGAAAGGTGAATTTATCTCCCAGTGTCTGGTGGAAAGCAGACTGAACCATGTTTTCCTCTAGGATTTTGCCTGTGCTGAACTCTATTCCATACATTTTTTTTATAAAAAAAAAATCTCCCTAGTACTTGCCGATGACATGCATTCTGTAGCGGTTTTAGGGGTTGTGTGGTGGATGGTTTCTGTGTTTTCTGGCTGCCAGGACCACGGACAGCAATGGTAAGTATTCCCCAGAGGCAGGACCACGGTCAGCTCAGGGGGAAACTTCCAGACTGCAGCAGAACATCCACACCTGTCTCCAGTTGTAATTAGTTGAGACTAAGTTTGCTTTTTTTCTTCTTTTTTTTTTCCCTTGTGGTGAACGAGGATGAGGCTATTGGAGAGACTGATCATACGGTGGAGAAGGAGGTTTACCGGGTATATAAGAGAACTGAAGATTTCAACATGGAGTGAACCCCAAAGACCCAGAGTGGAGGACCTTCCACTGGTGATGACGTATTTACTTTGTTCTGGAACACTGGCCTGTACCTGATTCAAAAAATTTACCGTGTTAACCCTTCAGGAGGACTGGTGGTGTGTTGTTTTTGTGTGTGTAAACCCTGCCTTACCAAGATCATGGCGCCCGAAACCGCCACAATTCCCATAACATGATGCAGTCACCACCATGCTTAAAAATATGAAAGAGCGGTACTCAGTGATGTGTTGGATTTGCCACAAACATAGTCCTTTGTAATCAGGAGAAAAAGTAAATGTCTTTGCCAGTTTTTTTGGCAGTATTACTTAAGTGCCTTGTTTGCAAACAGGATGCATGTTTTGGTGTATGTTTTTTCTTTACAGGCTTCCTTCTTGAACACTTATTGACTCAAGACATTTCAGCTTCAGATTGCTTAATTTCTAAAATGTTCTACAAACAATTATCGGTTATGGTGTGTAAATCAGTGACAGAAAACCGCAATAAAAAAAAAAATGCTGTAACACAACAAAATGTGAAAAAAGTCAAGGGGTTTGAATACTTTCTGAAGGCTCTGTACATGTACGTACTGCACATGTATACAGGACCTTTTTTGAACTTTACAGTAGGTACAGCACTACCTCATGGGAAGGCTGTGAGGATGCACTTGTTGTGTTCCAGTCTGCGGAGATGATCTGATCTCACAATGCCTTGAGAAATAATGTATAAACCATAGACATGAACTGCACTCTAGTGCACGTTTGTTAATCTCTCTGCATTTAGATATAATTATTATTGATGATATACAGTGGATATCCACTGCTCATTCTCCAACAGCTCTATGTTCAATTGACCTATTTGTATATGTGTGTAAACACCCTACGTCTGTATTCTGTCTCTAAATGTTGTCTATCACTAGCAGTATGTTGTCGATCACTAGCAGCACCATATCATCAAGTAACAATCTGAGAAGACAAGGAGAGAGTTAGAGGATTTGGAGGAGAGAGGGAGAGGATGTGGAGGAGAGAGGGAGAGGAGGGGGAGGAGAGAGGGAGAGGAGGGGGGAGGAGAGAGGGAGAGGAGAGGAGAGAGGGAGAGGAGAGAGAGAGGGAGAGAGGAGGGAGGAGAGAGGGAGAGGATGAGGAGGAGAGTGAGAGGAGGAGAGAGGGAGAGTGGAGGAGAGAGGGAGAAGATGGGGGAGGAAAGAGGGAAAGGGAGAGAGGGAGAGGATGAGGAGGAGAGTGAGAGGAGGAGAGAAGGAGAGAGGGAGAGGGGAGGAGAGAGGGAGAAGATGGGGGAGTAAAGAGGGAGAGGGAGAGAGGGAGAGGATGAGGAGGAGAGTGAGAGGAGGAGAGAAGGAGAGAGGGAGAGGATGGGGGAGGACCGAAGGAGAGAGGGGAGGAGGAGAGAGGGAGAGGAGGGGGAGGAGAGAGGGAGAGGATGGGGGAGGACCAAAGGAGAGAGGGGAGGAGAGAGAGGGAGAGGAGGGGAGGAGAGAGAGGGAGAGGATGGGGGAGGACCAAAGGAGAGAGGGGAGGAGAGAGGAGAGGAGGAGGGAGGAGAGAGGGAGAGGATGGGGGAGGACCGAAGGAGAGAGGGGGGAGGAGAGAGGGAGAGATGGTGGAGGAGATGTAAGGCAGGGAAAGGTACTGTCACCAAGGCAACAGGTTGGTGGCAGGCAGGCTCTGCTGTGTGTGTGTGTGTGTGTGCGCATGTGGTCGAGTTAAGTTGGGCTTCTTATCAATATGACTGGCTGTCAGAGAAGGTCTACATGAGGAAAGAGGATCTGAGGTCTAGTATAGTTTGAAGATAGTTGTGGCCTTGAAGTGTGACCTGTTTAGAGTTTTAATGGATTTCATTTACATACCTGCTTTCATCTGAGAGATGTGAACAATTTTAAAATAGTAGGTTAGACTTCGTCCCAAATGGAACCCTATTCCCTATAATGGACTACCTTTGACCCAAAAGAAGTGCACTACATAGGGCATAGGGTGCCATTAGGGATGCATATGACTTCCACCACCCACTGATCGGTAGATCTAAGACATTCCACTTGCTACTGGATTTGGACCCCGGAGTAATCACTGTGCTTTATTTAATTCATGTAACCTTTGTGATTGTTTTGATTACTGTGCCTCATGCCCCTCATCAGACCAGTAAGTAACTTTCTTCCTCCCCATCACCATCATCATCATCATCATAATCATCACAGAAATAAAGGCACAGTTTGAAAGGTGATGAAAGGTGAGAGCACTGATTGGCTAAGTTCACTACAGTTGATGGAAAGTGGCAATGTCTTGCTGTCATGCTGATAAACTGTTACGGTGATACATTGACATTTTTTGTCATGTAGTAGTAGATGCTCTTGTTATAAATTATGGATCTGCGCAAACTTAAAGGGGGCTGAAAACACAGATTCCGCATGTGTTGGTCTTGGCGGTGTGTTATGTTTGGAAATCGTACCCTGGTAGTTATTGTTGTTTGTACGTCTTGAGTCATGGGTAGCAACAACATAGCCAAAGCCAATTCCTTAAAATAGTCAGAATGTATATAATTACAAATAATTCAAGAAATCTGTCAGTTATTTTGATGTCTTTGCTGAGGACATCTTAGTCGCACCATTTTACATCTACAGATGTTGGATCTTAATTTGAGACAGGTTTTCTACAACTGGAAAAAAAATTATTCAGCAACAGGAAATGTGAATTATTATGTAATTTATAATGAATTAGCATTTTTTGTAGGGGTTGATAAAGTTTTCATCATAAGAGAAAATCAAGTCTGAAATTTCAAAGTGGAAATCAAAAACTTCAGAAGCTTTTTAAACCTAAAAATACTCTACACTTTGAAAAAGTCCTGCATTGCAGTAAAGTTCTCCTGCAAAACGATGATTAAATTAAGATCCTACATCTATAAGGTAAAAAAAAAAAAGTCAGAGCACTGCAGACAGTATGGATGGAGCCAGCTGCTGCGAGCTGAGCTCAGGACTGATTTCTGAGAACACGTCAACAACTTCATCATCAGCAAGCTGTCAAACTAGCGCAAATAACAAGCTGCTACATGCTGTCCATCAGTGCCCAAAATCACCAGTTTTTTGTTGTTGTTGTCAATGAATCTAGTTAGTAGCACATTGAGCAGAAAGGTCACGTTAGTTAAATCAGCTCATCAAGTCACAGTCGACGTGTGTGCCTCAATGTCATTTTGGTTTTTACTCATGATCTATTACCAGAGCGTGTGTCTGCCTGGCAGTGTTTCATAGGGGATTGTGTTACACATTAGGTCACTGGCGGGACACAGGATGTTCGCTTATGGGTTTAGAATTTAGGAATATTGAATATAGTGGCAGTAGGGATGCAAGAGCGCGCGCCTCGTCTCAATTCTCAGTTTTGGTTGTTGTTCTGACGTCGTGACATTGTGGAGTGTGTTGCTTTATGCCTCCGTGGCACAACGATGTCCGTTTGGTACCAACCATAACCATAAGATGACCTAAATACATGTGACTATATACGTATGATGTGAAAATTACGCAAACATAGACCTAGTAATGATATGCCTCACCTAAAAAAAAAAAATGATCTGTCATTCCAATAAGAGGATAGCCTAGAATTAAATACATGGAATCAACCGGAACATTAGACCACTTTCGCCGCTTCAAAATGACTAACACATTGAATTTTCTTAATGAGTGACAGTAACAAAGTTACGAAGTTCTTATACACGCGATTCACCTTTGTGTCCAAAGCATAGGCTACACAGCTGTTACAGTGCACATTTGACTTCAAGTTCCTGTTCAATTCTAACGGTGGAACGATAACGTTGGGAGTCAGGAAGCAGGAAGTGAGTTTAATAATAATAATAACGAACATAGAGACGAAACAAAACAAGAGAGCTTCTGGAAGAGTGATGCTAGGGAGTGCTAGATAAAAGGGAGAATAATCAGGGTAGTGATGGACTCCAGGTATGCCTCATGATGGGGCGCAAGTGTGCGTAATGAGGGTTGCCAGGTGCTGCGTAATGAGGGTTGCCAGGTGCTGCGTAATGAGGGTTGCCAGGACCGGTTGGTTAGTAAACCCGGCGACGTCGAGCGCCGGAGCAAGGGGAGCTGGAGTAGGCATGACAAATGGAAACAGATACGATATTCAAAGGTTTTTATGGCGCCAGGAAGATCTACAACTACTTGGTAACGTGACAGTGACACGTTACCAAGTACTTGTACATGTGTATTAACTTTGATTATTACAATAGCAAAATTGTTGTTACATAGGACTTTGTAAATTGCTTCATAATTGTATAATAACGGGAGACAATACATGAGTGGAATAAGGAACAGTCACTAGTCCTCTTGTGTACAGTAGTTACAATAACTATCAGCTCATTGCTATGCAATTCAAATGGAATTACCCAAGTGTTATGTAACATTGCGCTTAAAAAGTAGCTCCAAAATAAATTACAGTTTTATTACACAGGCACAAGAACAGTTTTATTACACAGGCACAAGAACAGTTTTATTAAAAACGGTTACTGGGAATGCAAACAGTAACAACATATGGCTATTGAGTGTATTACGCAAACTAAATATCCCAAAACTGCCTTCTGGAATCAACTACTCCCCTTTAAAGAGGGATACTTTTCCAGAGAGAAAACTTGTAAAATCGGTCCAATTCGACCGGAACACAGCAGGAGGGATAAAGATGGTATAGTGTGTGTTTGAAACAAGAACACTTACCCTCAGGACAAAGAGGTTCGACAGTGTTTTCTGCTGTTTGCAAATGGCTTTGAATTTCTCAGCAGTATTTTCGAGTATCATTAAATGAATTGCAACTTTCGATCTTTTCATGTTGAAAGAGTCATACATTAGTGGAGCATGACAACTTATTTATACAAAATATCATTGGTTAATGTGTTTGACTTGATTGTGTACACTTGGGGCAATGGATTTTCAGCATTTACAGACATAAATGTATTGTGTAGAGCCAATATGACTGTCAGATTGGAATAGCATAGGAGATTGTGTGCTCTATTCATTCTATTTCTATCTTCAACATGCAGTTCCTGATACAACCCTGCCATTAGTTGAAGGCAGACAATCCAATCATTTCTGAAAATTAGTGACTTCCTGAGATCTGTATATTTTTTTTTTAGCAGTTGCTTTCTCAGATCCTGATTCAAATAGTTTTTTTTTTTTAAATGGTGAAAAATGTTCTGAGATACAGTGCATTCGGGCCCTTTTTCGTCATTTTGTTACGTTACAGATTGATGATGATTTTTTAAAATCCATTACAGAATAAGGCTGTAAAGCCAAGGGGTCTGACTACTCTACGAGTACGTATTCAAAACGTATTTTTTTTTTTAAAGTTGTCACTGTCTGAGATCTTTATTCAGATCGTTTTATAAATAAGTTATTTTGGGAGATCCTTATTCAAACAGTTTGTCAACTCCACAGACACACACACACACGCCTGTTACATCGAGGAAATAAAGGATAAAGGAACAGATGGCAGGTGTCCACGTGAATAGCAGATCACGTTGACGTCTGAAGGAAGGCACGTTGACACATTTAGCAGCAGTGCGACTGAAAGAGTTAAAGACATTTAGCAGCAGCGGGGTGTTAAACAGATTTTTTTTTTTTATACAAAACAACTTCAGGATGAAAGTCACAGCTCCCCACATCTATGGGTTTTTTTTTTTACACAACTGGGCATAACACGCCATTTAGTCCCACGCCGTTGAATGGTCCCCCCGTAGCGCAGTAACGTAGTGTAATAGGCCGACTCCCACTCAGCTGCTCTCACCTGTTGCATATAACATAGCTGGTGGAGATAAAGCATCCAAGCAGGTGGCCTCACGAATGAAAGAACACATTGTTGTTTGAAGAAAGACACATTGCCAATGTTTTCAGTGTGACTGAAAAGTGTGAATGTTAGCTTTAAAGGTTTATGGCATGCGAATGTTAGCTTTAAAGGGGTTATAGCATGTGAATGTTAGCTTTAAAGGGTTATAGCATGTGAATGTTAGATTTAAAGGGTTATAGCATGTGAATGTTAGCTTTAAAGGTGTATGGCATGCGAATGTTAGCTTTAAAGGGGTTATAGCATGTGAATGTTAGCTTTAAAGGGTTATAGCATGTGAATGTTAGATTTAAAGGGTTATAGCATGTGAATGTTAGCTTTAAAGGTTTATGGCATGCGAATGTTAGCTTTAAAGGGGTTATAGCATGTGAATGTTAGCTTTAAAGGGTTATAGCATGTGAATGTTAGCTTTAAAGGTTTATGGCATGCGAATGTTAGCTTTAAAGGGGTTATAGCATGTGAATGTTAGCTTTAAAGGGTTATAGCATGTGAATGTTAGCTTTAAAGGGGTTATAACATGTGAATGTTAGCTTTAAAGGGTTATAGCATGTGCATATTAGCTTTAAAGGGGTTATAACATGTGAATGTTAGCTTTAAAGGTTTATAGCATGTGAATGTTAGCTTTAAAGGGGTTATAGCATGTGAATGTTAGCTTTAAAGGGTTATAGCATGTGAATGTTAGCTTTAAAGGGGTTATAGCATGTGAAGGTTAGCTTCAAAGGGTTATAGCATGTGAATGTTAGCTTTAAAGGGGTGATAGCATGTGAATGTTAGCTTTAAAGGGTTATAGCATGTGAATGTTAGCTTAAAGGGGTTATAACATGTGAAGGTTAGCTTCAAAGGGTTATAGCATGTGAATGTTAGCTTTAAAGGGGTTATAGCATGTGAAGGTTAGCTTCAAAGGGTTATAGCATGTGAATGTTAGCTTTAAAGGGGTGATAGCATGTGAATGTTAGATTCAAAGGGTTATAGCATGTGAATGTTAGATTTAAAGGGTTATAGCATGTGAATGTTAGCTTTAAAGGGGTTATAACATGTGAATGTTAGCTTTAAAGGGTTATTGCATGTGAATGTTAGCTTTAAAGGGGTTATAGCATGTGAAGGTTAGCTTCAAAGGGTTATAGCATGTGAATGTTAGCTTTAAAGGGGTTATAGCATGTGAAGGTTAGCTTGAAAAGGGTTATAGCATGTGAATGTTAGCTTTAAAGGGGTGATAGCATGTGAATGTTAGATTTAAAGGGTTATAGCATGTGAATGTTAGATTTAAAGGGGTTATACCATGTGAATGTCAGCTGTGAAGGGGTTATAGCATGTGAATGTTAGCTTTAAAGGATTATAGCAAACAACATACCTTCTCACGTCCTCTTGCCCAAAGGGATATTGTATGTCAAGGCCAAGGATGTTTTCTCTATAAGGCCATCTGTGTATGTTTTTTTTTTACCCGAGAGTGGCAGTAAAGCATGTCCATGCATGCTAAACAAGAAAGACACATTGACTTTGTGTTTTTTTTGTCTGACTGAAAGTGTGAGGTTTTAAGGTTATATCATTTGAGTGTTTGCTTCAAAGCCCTTTATAACGCGCAGACACATTAGGAATGTTTCCCTTGTTAGTACTCAGGGTAAAGAGTGTTATACTGTCACTTCGGATCAGGCTCTGAATCTCTGCCAAAATGAGCAAATGAGACAAAGAATTTCACATATCAGTCAGCAGACCATATACTGCCAATCTTGTAAAATAGAGCAGCTCATTCTTGAGAGCTAATTTGAGATTTCAGCATGTAGAATGCATTTTCAGTTGAAACATTCTCAAATGTGTAACTGATGAGTTGTAAACAAGAACATAAACTAATTTGTAGTTGTAATCACATTCGCAAAACTTGTAACTTAATATTTGTGAGCAATACGTGCATCTGTACGCATCAATTTCGCTTTGCTCAGACTTTTGGGAGTGCTTAGCGCCCTACCGAGACCAACCGATTTGTAGATGTGCAAACAGCGATTTCCAGAGAGAGAGAGAGAGAGACATCTTGGAGGTGGGACATGTTTCTTGTCATCAATCAGATGAGGTTTTCATAGACCAGTATACTCTGGTTGGTTGGTGAAAGCTCACATAGGCAGTGTTGTATGGCGCAACCACCTGTCAATCACGACATGCGTTGCCAGGTTACCACTTGCACCAAATGTCCACCAAAGAAGCCAAGCTGTTAGCTGTCATGGCGGGTAAGTTTAAATGTCTTTCTTTTATGACTAGGTAGCAAGCTTCTTTCTTGTTTGTAATACATTTTTGGAAGCTGTTGTCCAAGTCAATGTTGTGAGGAGTTTGTAACTTTAACGTTGTAGTCTGATTCTAGCTACCGAAATCGATTAGGTAAAGTTATTTTCCTATCATATTCCAGTCTGTGCTCGCTAAAACAGTCCTTTAGTTTAGCATCCGCGTCATTTGACAACTTCCGTATTGAGCGAGTCACTGGTACTTCGTGCTTTCGTTATTACTTGTAAGCAGGAATCAGGAGGATAGAATTATGGTCAGATTTGACAAATGGAGGGCGAGGGAGAGCTTTGAATGCATCTCTGTCTGTGGTGTAAAGGTGGTCTAGAATCTTTTTTTTCTCTGGTTGCACATGTGACATGCTGGTAAGAATTTGGTAAGTTTGCCTGCATTAAAGTCCCTGGCCACTAGGAGCGCCACTTCTGGGTAAGCATTTTCTTTTTTGCTTATGGCCTTATAGAGCTGGTTGAAAGCGGTCTTAGTGCCAGGATCGGTCTGTGGTGGTAAATAGACGGCTAAGAATAGTATAGATGAGAACTCTCTTGGTAGATAGTGTGGTCTACAGCTTATCATGAGGTACTCTACCTCAGGCGAGCAATAACTCGAGACTTCTTTAATATTAGACATGGCGCTGTTATTGACAGTTATTGAGAATCCCGCTAGCTCTATATTGTCTGTATCGTCGTTCAGCCACGTCTCGGTGAAACATAACATGTTACAGTTTTTAATGTTGGATAATCTTAACCGTAGGTCATCAATTTTATTTGGGTGGCTATTTGAAGAATCTCAAATATGAAATATATTTTGATTTTTTTTTTTAACACTATTGGTTACTATATGATTCCATGTGTATTATTTCATAGTTTTGATGTCTTCACTATTATTCTACAATGTAGAAAATAGTAAAAATAAAGAAAACCCTTTTGACCGGTAATGTAGAAGATCATATATTTAACTTTGACATTGGCTGCATTCTGTGAATCTGTAGCCATTGCCCTTAGATTAGTGTAAAACCCTATCTAAACCATTTACAATTGTTTGTCCCCACCCTCTAGGATGCAATCCACTCCCAGTTAGACGGGGTCAGCTCAGGCCTCCATTAGCTCCACAACACCCTGGGGGGATGTAAAGGACATCCAGAACTCCCTGGCAGATGTCAACAATGACTGGAGGCAAAGCATAAACACCATAGAGAACCTGAAGGACGTAAAATATGCTGAGATGCAACACACTCAGCTATCCTCAGCTGTGGAGAACATGAAGAATACCTTTTAAGCTATGTTCAGCTGCACCAGTACAGTGGTTCCTCGTTTTAAAGTTGCATTATACTGCAGCACAGCTTGCAGGATTCTGCGGTAGAGCATGTTACAGTGCATGACGTCATTGTATTTTACTGTCAGCCGTAGTGGCCGTTAATGCCGTTAATGCTCGTTGAAACCACCAGAGGGCATCTTTGAGGCCGTCTTTATGAAGCTTGCTTACTTTCCCAAATAATCCTGCATAAGTCCGTGATCGCCGGCCTTCTGATTGCTGTTATCCTACATGAAAGTGTCACGGTTTATGAATCCACTGCCTCTCTCTCTCTCTCTCTCTCTCTCTCTCTCTCTCTCTCTCTCTCTCTCTCTCTCTCTCTCTCTCTCTCTCTCTCTCTCTCTCTCTCTCTCTCTCTCTCTCTCTCTCTCTCTCTCTCTCTCTCTCTCTCTCTCTCTCTCTCTCTCTCTCTCTCTCTCTCCCCTCTTGTGTGTTGGAGTGGGTGTGTGGGCGTGGTTCCCAATCTCGGTCTGATTGTCTGCGCCAGCTGTAACCACTTACCTTCCCTTTATATGTTCTGTGACTGGTGTTTCATGTTGTCAGATCATTGTTACTTCCCTGATGTCGTGTCGGGTTTCTGTGCTCGTCTCTCGCCCTCCTTGTGTGGATTATCTGCTGTGTTCCTTCCTCCCCATCTGGACACTCTCCCCTGGATTTCTCAGCACGCTGTTCCTCACTCCATCATCGGATGGTCCGCCCTAGTCCCTGCGTCGGATCCCGTTTGAGTATAGTCTGTCTGTCCTGTTGCACCTGTGAACTGTGTTCATTAAACCATCGTTGCTTGCATCTTGCATCCGCCTCTGCCTTGTTACAGAACGATCTGACCACACCATGGATGCAGCGAGTTCAACCAGTCTGACCGAATTCATTTCCCACAGTATCACAAGAATGGATCAACAAGAGGAGAGCATCTCCAGCACAGGTCGGGCAGTACAAACTCTTGTGGCGCAGGTGTCCCAGCTCACCCAACAATTACAGCACCTGAGGGGTCCCGCTGCGCCACCTACACCAGCAGTTCAACCCGCCCCGCCAGAGCCGGACTCCCAGCCAGAGCCACGGCTACCGACACCAGAGGGTTATTCAGGTGAACCTGACTATTGCAGAGCTTTTCTTATCAGATGTTCCATGCATTTGTCGTTGCAGCCACGGACCTTCAACCGTGAACAGTCAAAGGTAGCATTCGTACTCACATTGCTATCAGGCAAAGCGGCTCTTTGGGGAACAGCGGTGTGGGAGAACCAGGACCCATGCTGCACCTCGTTCCAGACACTCTCCGAGGAGATGAGAAGGGTCTTCGATCGGGCAGTGGCGGGTAGGGAGGCGGCCAGACTACTCGCTGACCTTCGCCAAGGAGATTGCTCAGTGTCGGAATAGCATGCCCTAACAGACCGCATGACGGCACGGAGGGCTGGCATGCCAGCGGCGGGAACACGGCCAGTTCAGCCTTCGCTCACGAACCCATGCAGCTGGGTAGAGCTCGGCTTTCCCGGGAAGAGAGGGAGAGGACGAGATCCCAAGGACTCTGTCTCTACTGTGGTAGAGCGGGCCACTTTATCCACTCCTGCCCGGTTAAAGATCAAGCCCGGTAGTAAGTATGAGGCTACTATCGGGTGGTATCTCCGCCGAGAAGACCTCATCATCTACCCTCCTCCCGGTAAGACTAAGATGGGCGACCCACACACACGACACTCAAGCCTTACTGGACTCTGGAGCAGAAGGTAATTTCATGGACTTCAAGCTCGCTCACAGACTCCAGATTCCTATCACCTCACTCACGCACAAGATATCTGTCAACGCTCTTAATGGTCAAGAACTCCCCAACATTTCTCACACCACAGAACCTATCACACTCATCACTTCTGGCAATCACACTGAGACATTATCATTTCTCCTCATGGACTCACCTCTTGCACCATTAGTTCTCGGCCACCCTTGGCTCACTCAACACAACCCCAGAGTTGACTGGGGTCATAATTTCATATCCATGTGGAGTAACGAGTGTCTTGAGTCCTGTTTAGTGTCTGCTTGTTCGTCTGTGTCTGATTCTGTGTTTCAAGAGGAGGCAGTGGATTTGTCTAACGTGCCCGTTGAGTACCTCGACCTGAAGGAGGTGTTCAGTAAGTCCCGTGCTGCTTCTCTTCCTCCGCATCGTCCCTATGACTGTGCAATAGAGTTATTGCCAGGTGAGTCTCCGCCTAAAGGCAAGTTATATTCGCTTTCTGTTCCTGAGAGGGAGGCTATGGAGAGATACATTTCTGATTCTCAGAAATCAGAATCTGGATTCATTCGTCCTTCCTCTTCTCCAGCGGGGGCGGGGTTCTTCTTTGTGGGGAAGAAGGACGGATCTCTGCGTCCTTGCATTGATTACCGTGGGTTGAACAACATCACGGTGAAGAATACCTATCCCTTGCCGTTGATGTCCTCAGCCTTTGAAAGGTTACAGGGAGCATCCGTGTCCACTAAGCTGGATTTACGTAATGCCTATCATTTGGTTCGCATAAGGAGGGGGGATGAATGGAAAACCGCGTTTAACACCTCCAGGGGGCACTTTGAATATTTGGTCATGCCTTTTGGGCTGTCCAACTCCCCAGCGGTTTTCCAGGCACTCGTCAATGGCGTGCTGAGAGATATGATTGATCAGTTCATATATGTTTACCTGGATGACATACTGATTTTTTCGTCTTCTCTCCAGGAACACGTTCAGCACGTCAGACGAGTGCTTCAGAGGTTGTTGGAGAATGGACTTTTTGTCAAGGCAGAGAAATGCATTTTTCATGCACAGTCTGTTCCGTTCCTAGGTTACATCGTCTCGACTGAGGGAATTCGTATGGATCCTGACAAGGTTAAGGCTGTGGTAGATTGGCCAAGCCCAGATTCCCGTAAGGCCCTACAGAGGTTTCTGGGATTCGCCAATTTCTACCGGCGTTTCATTCGCAACTTTAGCCAGATAGTCGCTCCTCTGACCGCCTTGACCTCCCCCAGAATGACGTTCAGGTGGTCCGATACAGCCGAGGCTGTATTTGCCAAACTCAAAAGCCGCTTTGTTTCGGCTCCCATCCTCATAGCTCCCGATCCCTCACGTCAGTTCGTGGTGGAGGTGGATGCGTCAGAGGTGGGGGTAGGTGCGGTACTTTCCCAACGTTCCTCCTCAGACGGCAAGATGCACCCTTGCGCGCTTTCTTTCCCATCGGTTATCACCTGCGGAACGCAACTATGACATTGGCAACAGAGAGTTGTTGGCAGTGAAGTTAGCACTGGAGGAGTGGCGCCATTGGTTAGAGGGGTCGGGGGTACCTTTTATCGTTTGGACCGATCACAAGAATTTAGAATATATCAGAACCGCCAAGAGACTCAACTCCAGGCAGGCGCGGTGGGCACTCTTTTTCGGACGTTTTGACTTCTCTCTCTCGTATCGCCCGGGTTCCAAGAATATCAAACCCGATTCCTTATCTCGTATTTTTGATCATTCCGAACGCCTGTCCACTCCCGAGTGCATTCTACCCGGGACCCTAGTTGTCTCCACACTCACATGGGAGGTCGAATCGAGGGTCAAGACGGCCTTAGAAGGGGTAACGCCCCCGCCCGGTTGCCCACCTAATCGGTTGTTTGTGCCGGAGGGGTATCGGTCCGACGTTATTCGGTGGGGGCATTGCTCCAACGTAGCGTGTCATTCAGGAGTCAGCCGCACCAGCTTTTTGGTTAAGCAACGCTTTTGGTGGCCACTTATGGCTCGTGACATTCGCAGTTTTGTCTTGGCTTGCTCGGTTTGTGCCACTGGGAAGACTTCCAATCGACCCCCAGATGGGTTACTCCAACCACTGTCGGTCCCTTCGAGACCCTGGTCCCACATTGCGCTAGATTTTGTTACCGCCCTCCCAAGGCAAGACGGTCGTTTTGACCGTGGTGGACCGGTTCTCGAAGGTGGCTCATTTTATTCCCTTGCCTAAATTACCGTCTGCCAAGGAGACAGCGGTAACTGTCGTTGATCACGTCTTTCGCTTACATGGTCTGCCGATGGACGTAGTTTCTGACATGGGGCCCCAATTTGTGTCCAAATTTTGGCAAGAGTTTTGTAAGTTACTGGGAGCGAGTGTCAGCCTGTCTTCAGGGTTTCATCCCCAAAGCAATGGTCAAACAGAGAGGGCCAACCAAGATTTGGAGAGAGTGTTGCGATGTTTGGTTTCTAAGAATCCTTCCTCCTGGAGTCAACAACTCTCTATGGTTGAGTACGCTCACAATTCGTTGCCAGTGGCAGCCACGGGCCTCTCTCCGTTTGAGTGTAGTTTAGGTTACCAGCCACTTATTATTCCCAGTACGGAGTCCGAGGTCACTGTTCCCTCCGCTCACGCCTTCATCCAGAGGTGCCGTCACGCATGGAGCAGAGCCCATGAGACTCTTCTCCGGGTGGGGGCGCGCACCAAAGCTAAGGCCGATCGCCACCGGTCGAAGCCTCCTGTATACGTCGTTGGTCAAAGAGTGTGGCTTTCTACTAAGAACATTCCACTCCGATCCGTTTCGAACAAGCTTGCTCCCAGATTTATCGGCCCGTTCACTGTCACCAGGATCATTAGTCCGGTGGCAGTCCGACTCAAGCTTCCTCCGGCGTATAGGAGAATTCATCCTACCTTTCATGTGTCTAAGATAAAACCTGTGTTTCAGGCACGCATTAATCCGCCGGTCCCGGTTCCCCCACCGCCGCAACTCGTAGATGGGGAACCTACTTATTCTGTTAATCGTATTTTGGACTCTAGAAGGAGGGGACGCGGATTCCAGTACCTGGTGGACTGGGAGGGTTACGGTCCGGAGGAGAGAAGTTGGGTACCTGCTAGGGACATTCTGGATCACTCCCTTATCGATGATTACAATCGACAGGTAAATTTGTCTGGGAACGCCAGGAGACGTTCCTAGGGGGGGGGGTATTGTCACGGTTTATGAATCCACTGCCTCTCTCTCTCTCTCTCTCTCTCTCTCTCTCTCTCTCTCTCTCTCTCTCTTGTGTGTTGGAGTGGGTGTGTGGGCGTGGTTCCCAATCTCGGTCTGATTGTCTGCGCCAGCTGTAACCACTTACCTTCCCTTTATATGTTCAGTGACTGGTGTTTCATGTTGTCAGATCGTTGTTACTTCCCTGATGTCGTGTCGGGTTTCTGTGCTCGTCTCTCGCCCTCCTTGTGTGGATTATCTGCTGTGTTCCTTCCTCCCCAACTGGACACTCTCCCCTGGATTTCTCAGCACGCTGTTCCTCACTCCATCATCGGATGGTCCACCCTAGTCCCTGCGTCGGATCCCGTTTGAGTATAGTCTGTCTGTCCTGTTGCCCCTGTGAACTGTGTTCATTAAACCATCGTTGCTTGCATCTTGCATCCGCCTCTGCCTTGTTACAGAAAGAGCATAACAAGTTAATACATTTTGCAACCATAGCCTCAGCTACTATAGCACAAAGAAATACGTCTTAAAACATGCTACTATGTTCTTTCGAAAATAAATAGTAAAATACACATATTTCGGTTAATTCAGGAACAGTTGGGTTCAAGGTTTTTATTGAAATGACTTGGAGCTGTAGGACTAAGTGTCCTGTTTACTGTAGCTGTCTTAACATAACTTACATATTGGCCTAAAGGCCTACTTCAATATATATATATATCATGCATTTGCGCATGTCCTCACCCCAGACAGCAAACATACTTCTCGCCGACGTCTGCCCCATGTATGCATGAAACATCGGGCCGATGTAATTTAGTATGGGAGAGCATTTGCACATTGGCAAGATGTCAAAGCTTCTCAATTATACTGTCGATAATACAAAAAAAACGATATGATTCACATTTTTTGTCATTTAACAGTTTTGAATACATACATTTTTCATAAAAACATTTTTTCCATATTTATTCCATGGTGGGAATTGAACCCACAGCCCAAGTGTTGCAAGCGCCATGCTCTACCAACTGAACTACACTAGACAATCAGTGACTTGGTTTGTGGGTTTACTGAAGAGAGAAGATTCAACTTAATGTGAAGTTTTAGTAGGTTATTGCTTGATTTGGAACTATTGTTGTTTTGCATTCAATGTGACATCATACAGTTAGAATGTATTTGTGCAGTACTATTTCTCCTCCATTCTTGTGCAGTGCCTGAGATGGTGGCAGACACTCTGTTAACGATAGAGCAAGCCGAGCTGCTGGAGGGCCACCACAAGTCGATGAACCTGGACTGCTCATGGAGTGACCTCATGGCCAAGCAACTGTGGACGCCATGGGCAAGGCTGGATGCCACATTACAACAGTGCTTCCCAACACATTACAACACCTCGACAGGTTCTTCAAGCTCTACCACAACACTGTGTCCATGAGGGTGCAGGTGCTGGCTGCAGAGAACCTGACGGCCAACAAGATTGTGTCCCTCCTCACGTGGGTCCTCAATTAATAAAAGTCTGTATTGTCCTCTCTGTGACTCATGTATAGGGCCCTGTTTTGGTTAGTCAGGTCACATGACCTGGATTTTAGCCTTAATATCTGGGCTGTTTGTTTTACCCAACTAGTTCAAGCCACATTTTTTTTTTTTTATATGATTATGGCTTCTACCTTAATTGGAGTAGAGTAATTGTGTTAAAATATTAAAACTAGAACAACAAGGAACTACTACTGGGTAGTTACACGAGAGACGTCTTCAAATGATATGGATAGCCACCACTAATGCACACAAATAGGAAAGAATTAAGGCAGTTTCGCTAAGCAACATGTTTGGAGTAAAGGCAAAGGAAAAGCAGAAAGGAAAGGGGTCGAATGGGCCAAAATGAAGGGTAAAATAATTTATTTGCTTATTTTTTTAGTGGTTAGGGGCTGTTGGTGGCCGACTCAGTGGCCTTGTGTTTGGAGTGTCCGCCCTAAGATTGGAAGGTTGGACATTCAATTCCATCTGAGTTAAACAAAGACTGTAAAAATGGGACCAAGTGTATCTCTAGCTAGCTAGCTATGGATCCATACAGGCTATAGCTCAGCATTCAACACCATAGTACCCTCCAAGCTCATCATTAAGCTCGGAGCCCTGGGTCTGAACCCCGCCCTGTGCAACTGGGTCCTGGACTTCCTGAAGGGCCGCCCAAAGGTGGTGATAGTAGGAAACATCACCTCCACTGATCCTCAACACTGGGGCCCCACAAGGGTGCGTGCTCAGCCCCATCCTGTAGTCTCTGTTCACCCATGACTGTGTGGCCAAGCACGCCTCCAACTCAATCTTAAAGTTTGTAGACAACACAACAGTAGTAGGCTTGATTACCAACGATGACGAGACAGCCTACAGGGAGGAGGTGAGTGCTCTGGGAGTGTGGTGCCTGGAAAACAACCTCTCACTCAACGTCAACAAAACAAAGGAGATGATCGTGGACTTCAGGAAACAGCAGAAGGTGCACCCCCGTATCTACATCGATCGGACCGCAGTGGAGAAGGTGGAAAGCTTAAAGTTTCTTGGCGTACACAAACTGAAATGGACCACCCACACCTCAGGAGGCTAAAGAAATTTGTCTTGTCACCTAAAACCCTCACAAATTTTTACAGATGCACAAATTGAAAGCATCCTGTCGGGCTGTTTCACCCCCTGGTACGGCAACTGCACCGCCCGCAACTGCAAGGCTCTCAAGAGGGTGGTGCGGTCTGCCCAACGCATGCCCGGGGGCAAAATACCTGCCCTCCAGGACACCAACAGCACACGATGTCACAGGAAGGCCAAAAAGATCATAAAGGACATCAACAACCCAAGCCACTGCCTGTTCACCCCGCTATCATCCAGAAGGCGAGGTCAGTACAGGTGCTTCAAAGCTGGAACCGAGAGACTGAAAAACCGCTTCTATCTCAAGGCCATCAGACTGTTAAAGAGCCATCACTAGCATATTAAAGGCTGCTGCCTATAGGCAAAGACTAGGATTCACTGGTCACTTTAAGGCATGGAACACGAGTCACAAATTTTTACATATCTGGCATTACTCATCTCATATGTACAGTATATGCTGTATTTTATACTATCCTAAGGTACCTTAGTGTAAGAACCAACGCTGGAGAAGAGAAGAAGGTACGGAGAGTGAACATTTAATTTACCACGGACATGGAACAGGACAGGAACAACATCATAACCTGGTAACACAACGACATACGACAATTAATGCTGAAGCAGGGAACAAAGCTGGGGAACAGACAGACATAGGGGAGGAAATAACAACAAGTGATTGAGTCCAGGTGAGTGCAATGATTCGCTGATGCGCGTGACGAGGGAAGCAGGTGTGCGTAATGATGGTGGCAGGAGTGCGTAACGCTGGGCAGCCTGGCACCCTCGAGCGCCAGGGAGGGAGAGCGGGAGCAAGCGTGACAGTACGCCACTCGGCGTCCAACCTGGGCGAGCTTGACGGGCCGGACGAGGCATGGGCGCTGGACCAGCCGGCTGGGGCATAGAAGCCCGATGAACCGGCAGAGTCATAGGAGCCTGACAAACCGGCTGAGGCGTGGGAGCCTGACGATCCGGTTGAGGCATGACAGCCTGACAATCCCGCTGGGACGTGGGAGCCTGATGAGTCAGCTGAGGCATAGATGCCTGGTGAGCACGCTGAGGCGTAAAACCCAGACGATCCAGCTGAGGCCTGACGTGGGATGGGCGCCAAACCTCTCGAGCTGGCTAGGGTGTGGAAGCCCGACGGGGTCGGCCCCCGGATCCGACGTCACCACCAACCGAAAAGCCAACACTCCCCAATGCTTAATTTGATGGCTTCAGCATTCTGTAAGAACCGGAGATGAGAAGCGGGTACGGAGAGTGAACATTTAATTTACCACGGAAATGGAACAGGACAGGAACAGCGTCAGAACCGGGTAATACAACAACATACGACAATTAATGCTGAAGCAGGGTACAGAGCTGGGGAACAGACAGATATAGTGGTGGAAATAGTGGTGGAAATAACACAAGTGATTGAGTCCAGGTGAGTGCAATGAATCGCTGATGCGCGTGACGACGGGAGCAGGTGTGCGTAATGATGGGAAGCCTGGCGGCCTCGAGAGCGAGAGGGAGAGCGGGAGCAGGTGTGACACTTAGTCACTTTAATAATGTTTACATATCTGGCATTACTCATCTCATATGTATATACTGCTTTCTATACTATTCTACGGTATCTTAGTCACTTTAATAATGTTTACATATCTGGCATTACTCATCTCATATGTATATACTGCTTTCTATACTATTCTACGGTATCTTAGTCACTTTAATAATGTTTACATATCTGGCATTACTCATCTCATATGTATATACTGCTTTCTATACTATTCTACAGTATCTTAGTCACTTTAATAATGTTTACATATCTGGCATTACTCATCTCATATGTATATACTGCTTTCTATACTATTCTACGGTATCTTAGTCACTTTAATAATGTTTACATATTTGGCATTACTCATCTCATATGTATATACTGTTTTCTATACTAGTCTACGGTATCTTAGTCACTTTAATAATGTTTACATATCTGGCATTACTCATCTCATATGTATATAATGTTTTCTATACTATTCTACGGTATCTTAGTCACTTTAATAATGTTTACATATTTGGCATTACTCATCTCTTATGTATATACTGTTTTCTATACTATTTTACTGTATTTTAGTTCGTTCCGCTCTGACATCACTCGTCCATATGTATATACTGTAGTCTTAATTCATTCCTACTTAGATTTGTGTGTATTGGGTATATGTTGTGTAAATTGTTAGATATTACTGCACTGTCAGAGCTAGAAGCACAAGCATTTTGCTACACCCGCAATAACATCTTCTAATCACGTGTATGTGACCAATAAAGTTTGATTTGATTGGAATCAAAACCAGCTATCTAGCTTAAAAATAGTTAGCGAAATAACTTTACCTAATTGATTTCTGTAGCTAGCAGCAGACTACAATGTCAAAGTTACAAACGCTTAATAACAAGGACTTGGACAACAGCTTCCAAAAATGTATTACGAATAACAAAAAAAGCTTGCTTCCTAGCAATAAAAGAAAGACGTTTAAACTTACCCGCCATGATGGCTAACAGCTGGGCTTCTTTGGTAGACATTGTGCAAGTGGTAACCTGGTTACGCACATCGTGGTTGCGCCAGACAACACTGCCCATGTGAGCTGTCACCGAACAACCATTGTAGAGTATACTGGTCTATGAAAACGCCATCTGATTGGTTAGAAAAAAGGTCCCACCTCCAAAAACTCCTGCTCTCTCTCTCTCTTTCTCTCTCTCTTTCTCTCTCTCTTTCTCGCTCTTTCTCTCTCTCTCTCTCTCTCTCTCTCTGTCTCGCTTTTCTTGCTTGCAAATCCCTGTTTTCACATCTACAAATCTTTTTGTCACGGTAGGGCGCTAAACACTGCCAAAAGTCTGAGCGTGTGAAATTGAGATGCGCAGGTGTACGTATGCAATTATTGCTTGCAAATATTAAGTTACAGGTTTGAGAATCTGATTATAACTACAGATTGTTCTCTCATGTTCACATCTCATTGGTTACACGTTTTAGAATGTGTTTACAACTACAAATCTATTCTACACACTCAAATTACTTTTGTCAATGATTTGACACACACACACACACACATACATTGTCACGTATACTCCCTCTCCGGGCCTCTAGGTCATCAGGCTGCTAATTATCCCGCACACCTGTCACCATCGTCAAGCGGACCGGCGCCTCATGACACTCACCTGGACTCCATCACCTCCTTGGTGATCTTCCCTATATCTGTCACTCCCCTCTTGGTTCGTTCCTCAGGTGTTATTGACTCTCTGTTTTCATGTCGGTGCGTTGTTTGTGTATCGTGTTTATTGTTTTGTTTATTTATTAAAACACTCACTCCCTGTACTTGCTTCCCGACTCTCAGCGCACATCGTTACATACATAATCTCCAAACCAACCTAATCAGCCTGAACGGTCTCTTTCATATGTTGAAACAGGGTTGAAAAGGCAATAAGACTGAAACCCCAGTTATTAGGAAGACTAGTGTCACCGGTCTCCTAGCCATCATCCATCCTCTTTTCATTTTTTCCATTTGTTTTGTCTGTGTTTTCCACACCTGGTTTCAATTCCCTCATGACATGTTGTGTATTTAAAACCCTCTGTTCCCCCCTCATGTCTTTGTGTGGGATTGTTCTTTGTAGTCGCTTGTGCACTTTATGTACTGGTACATCACCAGTACATCACCAGTACTTACTTGATCCAAGATGGCGTAGCAGTTAGACGTGTATTTGTCTTGTCCCGTCCTGTGTAAATATCGTCTTTATAATATTTTTATATATTTTCTTCACATATCTTTTTATATGTGCTCTCTAAAATCCAACTTCAAAACACTCTCCTGCAACCTGCCTCACCCAATGTGGTGCGGATCTGTGGTTTTTTGTTGTTGTTTTTTTCTCCGAATCTGGTCAAATAACAACTAGCTAACTTCACTAGCTAACGTTAGTATTTAGCTTACTATTGCTAGCGGGCATCAGCTAACCTTCAGCTCGGAAAAGCTCTCGCCCCTCGTATAACACGACTAAACCTGAGCTTACCGGACCTATTTTTATTTATTTTTCCCTCCATATCCCCCGGATCCCTACCGCAAGTTGGACATTTTTCAACTGGATCTTGCAGCTAGCTGCTACCTGAGTGCCATCGGCTAACGTCGGTCTCATAGCAATACACCAATTAGCCTGAAGCTAGCCCTTCTCCCGGCTGACTGAGGAGTTTCAGCACGCTGCTGGGCTACAACTCCTATCCGGACCCGCTTCTACTGCCGGTGTGGAGACCTACCGGGCCTTCTCAAGTGGACTGCCGACGTTATCTGCCCGAGGGAGATATTTCAACCGGCCCTCCGACGCGACGTCACCTGAACGCCCATCAGCTAACTGCGGCCTGCTAACGTCTCGCTGTCCAGAGCATATCGGCTGCTAGCTAATTCAGGTCCATCGGACAATTCCTTGTGCCACTATACCTAGTTGTGCCAACTGGCCTGGTCCCCTTCACCACACGAAACCCCATCACAACTGGTCTACTGGCGGAAACGCGCGTGAGGAGGCTATAAACAGACTTCCTCCGTCTTTGTTAGCCGGCCTGCTAGACGTTGCTAGCTTGTTACCCCGGCTAGCTGTCTGAATCGCCTTGTCCCCAACCAGCCTCACTACTAACTTGACCCTTATGTTCACTAGGCTAAGCATGCCTCTCCTCATTGTCAATATGCCTTGTCCATTGCTGTTCTGGTTAGTGTTTATTGCCTTATTTCACAGTAGAGCCTCTAGCCCTGCTCAATATGCCTTATCCAACCCTTTAGTTCCACCTCCCACACATGCGATGACATCACCTGGTTTAAATCTTTCTAGAGACATTATCTCTTTCATCACCACTCAATGCCTAGGTTTACCTCCACTGTATTCACGTCCTACCATACCATTGTCTGTACATTATGCCTTTAATCTATTTTATCACCCCCTGAAACCTGTTATTTTTACTCTCTGTTCCGAACGTCCTAGACGACCAGTCATTATAGCCTTTAGCCGTATCCTTATCTTACTCCTCCTCTGTTCCTCTGGTGATATAGAGGTTAATCCAGGCCCTGCAGTGCCTAGCTCCACTCCTATTCCACAGGCCCTCTCATTTGTTGACTTCTGCAACCGTAAAAGCCTTGGTTTCATGCATGTCAACATTAGAAGCCTCCTCCCTAAGTTTGTTTTATTCACTGCCCTAGCACACTCTGCCAACCCGGATGTCCTAGCCGTGTCTGAATCCTGGCTTAGGAAGACCACCAGTAACACTGAAATTTCCATCCCTAACTATAACATCTTCAGACAAGATAGAACGGCCAAAGGGGGCGGCGTTGCTATCTATTGCAGAGATAGCCTGCAGAGTTCTGTCTTGCTTTCCAGGTCTGTACCCAAACAATTTGAACTTTTACTTTTAAAAATCTGCCTTTCTAGAAACAAGTCTCTCATTGTTGCCGCTTGCTATAGACCACCCTCTGCCCCCAGCTGTGCTCTGGACACCATATGTGAACTGATTGCCCCCCATCTATCTTCAGAGTTCGTGCTGCTAGGTGACCTAAATTGGGACATGCTTAACACCCCGGCCATCCTACAATCTAAGCTTGATGCCCTCAACCTCACACAAATCATATTTGAACCTACTAGGTACAATCCCAAAGCCGTAAACACGGGAACCCTCATAGATGTAATCCTAACTAACTTGCCCTCCAAATACACCCCTGCTGTTTTCAACCAAGATCTCAGTGATCACTGCCTCATTGCCTGCATCCGTAATGGGTTTGCAGTCAAACGATCTCCTCTCATTACTGTTAAACGTTCCTAAAACACTTCAGCGAGCAGGCCTTTCTAATTGACCTGGCCAGGGTATCCTGGAAGGATATTGACCTCATCCGTCAGTAGAGGATGCCTGGTTATTCTTTAAAAGTGCCTTCCTCACCATCTTAAATAAGCATGCCCCATTCAAGAAATTTAGAACCAGGAATAGATATAGCCCTTGGTTCTCTCCAGACCTGACTGCCCTTGACCAGCGCAAAAACATCCTGTGGCGTTCTGCATTAGCATCGAACAGCCCCGTGATATGCAACTTTTCAGGAAGTCAGGAACCAATATACGCTGGCAGTTAGGAAAGCCAAGGCTAGCTTTTTCAAGCAGAAATTTGCCTCCTGTAACACAAACTCCAAAAAGTTCTGGGACACTGTTAAGTCCATGGAGAATAAGAGCACCTCCTCCCAACTGCCCACTGCACTGAGGATAGGAAATACTGTCACCACCGATAAACCCACAATAATTGAGAATTTCAATAAGCATTTTTCTATGGCTGGCCATGCTTTCCACCTGGCTACCCCTACCCCGGTCAACAGCCCTGCACCCCCCTCAGCAACTCGCCAAAGCCTCCCCACTTCTCCTTCTCCCAAATCCAGTCAGCTGATGTTCTAAAAGAGCTGCGAAATCTGGACCCTTACAAATCAGCCGGGCTAGACAATCTGGACCCTTTCTTTTTAAAATTATCTGCCGAAATTGTTGCAACCCCTATTACTAGCCTGTTTAACCTCTCTTTCGTGACGTCTGAGATTCCCAAAGACTGAAAGCAGCTGCGGTCATCCCCTCTTCAAAGGGGAGACACTCTTGACCCAAACTGTTATAGGCCTATATCCATCCTTCCCTGCCTTTCTAAGGTCTTTGAAAGCCAAGTTAACAAACAAATTACCGACCATTTCGAATCCCACCGTACCTTCTCCGCTATGCAATCTGGTTTCAGGGCTGGTCATGGGTGCACCTCAGCCACGCTCAAGGTCCTAAATGACATCATAACCGCCATCGACAAGAGACATTATTGTGCAGCTGTTTTCATTGATCTGGCCAAGGCTTTCGACTCTGTCAATCACCGCATCCTTATCGGCAGACTCGACAGCATTGGTTTCTCAAATGACTGCCTCGCATGGTTCACCAATTACTTCTCCGACAGAGTTCAGTGTGTCAAATCAGAGGGCCTGTTGTCCGGGCCTCTGGCAGTCTCCATGGGGGTGCCACAGGGTTCAATTCTTGGGCCGACTCTTTTCTCTGTATACATCAATGATGTCGCTCTTGCTGCAGGTGAGTCTCTGATTCACCTCTATGCAGACGACACCATTCTGTATACTTCTGGCCCCTCTTTGGACACTGTGTTAACTACCCTCCAGACGAGCTTCAATGCCATACAACTCTCCTTCCGTGGCCTACAACTGCTCTTAAACGCATAAGTAAAACTAAATGCATGCTCTTCAACCGATCGCTACCGCACCTGTCCCCCCTGGCCCAGCATCACTACTCTGGACGGTTCTGTCTTAGATTACGTGGAAAACTACAAATACCTAGGTGTCTGGTTAGACTGTAAACTCTCCTTCCAGACTCACATCAAACATCTCCAATCTAAAATTAAATCTAGAATTGGCTTCCTATTTCGCAAACAAAGCTTCCTTCACTCATGCTGCCAAACTTACCCTCGTAAAACTGACCATCCTACCGATCCTCGACTTCGGTGATGTAATTTACAAAATAGCCTCCAATACTCTACTCAACAAACTGGATGCAGTCTATCACAGTGCCATCCGTTTTGTTACCAAAGCCCCATATACCACCCACCACTGCGACCTGTACACTCTCGTAGGCTGGCCTTCACTTTACACTCGCCGCCATATCCACTGGCTCCTGGTCATTTACAAGTCCCTGCTAGGTAAAGTCCCACCTTATCTCAGCTCGCTGGTCACCTTAGCAGCACCAACCCGTAGCACACTCCAGCAGGTATATCTCACTGGTCACCCCCAAAGCCAATTCCTCCTTTGGCCGACTCTCCTTCCAGTTCTCTGCTGCCAATGACTGGAACGAACTTCAAAAATCTCTGAAACTGGAGACACTTATCTCCCTCAACAGCTTTAAGCACCAGCTGTCAGAGCAGTGTACAGACCACTGTACCTGTTTATAGCCCATCTGTAAATAGCCCAACCAACTACCTCATCCCCTACCGTATTTATTTATTTATCTTGTTCCTTTGCACCCCAGTTTTTCTACATTGCACATTCATCTACTGCACAGTTTTTTTACCATTCCAGTGTTAAATTGCTATATTGTAATTACTCTGCCACCATGGCCTATTTATTGTCTTACCTTCCTTATCCTACCTCATTTGCACTCTTTGTATATAGATTTCTTTTTCCTACTGTATTATTGACTGTATGTTTGTTTTATTCCATGTGTAACTCTGTGTTGTTGTGTGTCGAACTGCTTTGCTTTATCTTGGCCAGGTCGCAGTTGTAAATGAGAACTTGTTCTCAACTTGCCTACCTGGTTAAATAAAGGTGAAATAAAAAAATAAAAAATAAATCACGGGCTGTTTTGAGCCCATTTTCTCTCGTGTTGTTTGAACCTGTTGGGGTTGTTTATTAATAAACGACTAAGTTTATTACCCAGTTTTGCTCTCCTGCGCCTGACTTCTCTGCAACCCCTACAACTAGAAGTAAAATATGATGATGCATTAATCTTTTTCCATTATTAGTCACCTCCAAAATGATTGGCACCCTTGATAAAGATGAGTAAAAATAATACTGTTATAAAATAAATAATACAAATACTGAGCTATATTGTATACTCTATAAAAATAAGCACAATTGCCTAGAGAAAGATACTTTCTTTAATTAACAAGTAATACTTTTTTGAGAATACACCTCACACAAAGAGCCTGAAAGAACTACAGTGCCTTCGGAAAGTATTCAGACCCCTTGACTTTTTCCACATTTTGTTACGTTACAGCCTTATTCTAAAATTGAATAAATTGTTTTTTTTCCCCTCATCAATCTATTCACAATACCCCATAATGACATCACAATACCCCATAATGACATCACAATACCCCATAATGACATCACAATACCCCATAATGACATCACAATACCCCATAATGACAAAGCAAAAAACAGGTTTTTAGACATTTTCGCTAATTTATAAAAAATGAGTTAGTTGAAGCACCTTTAGCAGCGACTACAGCCTTGAGTCTTCTTGGGTATGACGCTGCAAGCTTGGCACACTTGTATTTGTGGAATTTCTCCCATTCTTCTCTGCAGATCCTCTCAAGCTCTGTCAGGTTGGATGGGGAGCATCACTGCACAGCTATTTCCAGGTTTCTCCAGAGATGTTAGATCGGGTTCAAGTCCGGACTCTGTCTGGACCACTCAAGGACATTCAGAGATTTGTCTTGCATTGTCTTGGCTGTGTGCTTAGGGTCGTTGTCCTGTTGGTAGGTGAACCACCCCAGTCTGAGGTCCTGAGCGCTCTGGGTCAGATTTTCATGAAGGATCTCTCTGTACTTTTCCCTGTTGATCTTTGCCTCAATCCTGACTAGTCTCCCAGTCCCTACCGCTGAAAAACACACCCACAGCATGATGCTTCCCGGTTTCCTCCAGACGTGACACTTGGCATTCAGGCCAAAGATTTCAATCTAGTTTTTTTTCAGACCAGAGAATCTTGTTTCTCATGGTGTGAGAGTCCTTTAGGTGCCTTTTGGCAAACTCCAAGTGGGCTGTCATGTGCCTTTTACTGAGGAGTGGCATCCATCTGGCCACTCTACCATAAAGGCCTGATTGGTGGAGTGCTGTAGAGATGGTTTTCCTTTTGTAAGGTTCTCCCATCTCCACTGGGGAACTCTAGAGCTCTGTCAGAGTGACCATCGGGTTCTTGGTCACCTCCCTGACCAAGGCCCTTCTCCCCCGATTGCTCAGTTTGGCCGGGCGGCCAGCTCTTGGAAGAATCTTGGTTGTTCCGAACTTATATAGACAGGTGTGCGCCTTCAATTTAATGTCCAATCAATTTAATTTACCACAGGTGGACTCCAGTCAAGTAGTAGAAAAATCTCAGGGATGATTAATGGAAACAGGATGCACCTGAGCTCAATTTCGAGTCTCATAGCAAAGGGTCTGAATACTTATGTAAATAAGGTTTATCTGTTTATTTTATTTTAAAGATTTTCTATAATTTCTAAAAACCTGTTTTAATTTTGTCATTATAGGGTATTGTGTGTAGATTGTTGAGGATTTTTATTTCTTTAATCCATTTTAGAATAAAGCCTCAACGTAACAAAATGTGGAAAAAGACAAGGGGTCTGAATACTTTCCCGAAGGCGCTGTATATAATTTCAAATAGACACAATCAAACGAGAGCATTAAAATACTGCAGCTATCATCAATTGCATCATGATACAGGAGTAGTAATGTGGTGGAACGCGTTAGAATACTTTACACCTCCCAGACGGGTGAAATTACATTCACAAGGACAAATTATTTTTAAAGGTATATTGTAGAGTTTTTTGAGGGTGTGATCCCAAAGGGAATTTTTTTTTTCAATTCTACACGAATCGAGGAACACATTTATTTAAAAAAAATCAGTGCCAACGCATGGACATCACAAACCGATGAACAAACATAGAAATGACATGTAGACATGACAGAGACCAATGACAAATAGATTACATATTGATAAGGCTCAGAGACATAGGCTATGTCCGCAATGGTACACTCTGGTCAAGTGAGTGTACTATGTAGGGAATTGTGATTCAGCCAAAGAAACAAGGCTCGAACAGATAGACAGTGAGATCAGCAGATAAACAGTCTAACGATCTCTAAGGATGTAATTTAAAATCTCAGACTAGTGGTTGACTAGACTGCCTAGAGTCATGCCATGCCAGTGCACCTTACAAACACACACACACACACACACACGCACGCACGCAGACACACACGCACACACACACACACACATGTACACACACACAAACACACACACACACAATCATGCCATGCCAGTGTGCATCACCACACATAAACACATAAACAACAACACACACTACACACACACTACACACACACACACACAGATGTGTGACATGAAGGCAGAGTAAATCATGGATAATAACTGCACGCCCCCGATAGGTGAGAAAGGTCAACTACCTTCAGAATAAATCAACCAGAGGAAATTGAGTCCCAAATGGCACTCTCTGCCCTGTGCAGTGCACCCTGGGTCTAAAGTAGTGCACTATATAGGGAATTGGAAGGCATTTTAAGATGCAACTTTTGTTAGATAAATGATTGGCTGAATGGGCTAATTGCTTGTAAAAAATCAACCAACCACAGCGTATCTGAGCGATTGCCTCTGTCATAACTCTCTGAACAAATATGTGTGGTATGTGTGTGTGTGTGTGGGCCATGGGTGGACACGTTTAGATGTAAGCCAGTAATCACAACGCTAAGGATTATTAAAGTTTACATTTGGGCTGCCTGGCTGGCATCAACCATGTCATCATTATAATCATAGCCAATCAAACTCACTGGGGGATCAGTGTAATTACTGGATGTTATTGGCAGGCCAGGGGTGGATGTTTTTGTATTTGATTTTATTATGAATCCCCATTAGTTCCTGCCAAGGCAGCAGCTACTCTTCCTGGGGTTTATTATGGATTCCCATTAGTTCCTGCCAATGCAGCAGCTACTCTTCCTGGGGTTTATTAAGGATCCCCATTAGTTCCTGCCAAGGCAGCAGCTACTCTTCCTGGGGTTTATTATGGATTCCCATTAGTTCCTGCCAATGCAGCAGCTACTCTTCCTGGGGTTTATTAAGGATCCCCATTAGTTCCTGCCAAGGCAGCAGCTACTCTTCCTGGGGTTTATTATGGATCCCCATTAGTTCCTGCCAAGGCAGCAGCTACTCTTCCTGGGGTTTATTATGGATTCCCATTAGTTCCTGCCAATGCAGCAGCTACTCTTCCTGGGGTTTATTAAGGATCCCCATTAGTTCCTGCCAAGGCAGCAGCTACTCTTCCTGGGGTTTATTAAGGATCCCCATTAATTCCTGCCAAGGCAGCAGCTACTCTTCCTTGGGTCCGGCAAAATTAAGGCTGTTATGCGATGTTTAAAACCGGGGGGTAATGTGTGCTCTCCGTCTGAACTTGGTCAGTACCCGTGCTGCAGCATTCTGTATGTTTTGCAGTTTCAGGCCAATTGCTTTCCTGGGTAGACTAGACAGGAGAGCATAACTACAGCGTGTAATAAAAGGATGAGTCTCTCTGTATCAGCCTGAGAGAGAAACCTTGACAATGTTCCTCAGCTGGTAAAAAAAACCTTTTTCTTTTTTTTCTCACATTTCTAATATACTTCAGAATCTGAAATAACTCTAAGGTGTTGTACCTGGTATTATTTATCCACTTCAGCTAACGCTATTTGTCTTCTGTGGTAGGCATAAAAAAAAAGATTGGAATTAAAAAAATAAATCCATTTGGCACTTAAAAAAAAAATATCTATTTAGCTGTTTGAAAACCAATTTGTCTTATCTCTGAAATATGCCGCACACTCGTCACATTTAGATGTGGAGGAAAGTTCACATTGGGGGGGGGGGTTGGATTTATCAGGACGTCAATGGTCGAGAAGAGCACTCTCGGATGATTCTAATTAATATAAAAATGAGCACGTCTGGCATTTCTAATTGTCTTATATATGCCAAGTTGCTCTCTCAGAATAGCATAATGGACCTGCAACTTTTGACTTCATTCACTTCCGCTCAGCCTTTCTGCAAATTTCTCTTCAATCTATTAGTTTCCTCACCTCATCCAAGAGGCTCTCCATTTGGATGGAGCCTTTTTCAACCCTACTGGAGCTGTGGCATCAATGGTTGCCCTTCAGTTGCTATTAAAAAAGTTATCAACTAAATCATCACAAGAGGAAGGCAGAATAGGTATTGTTCATACAGAATATAATCTGTAGCAACCCTCAGAGGTAAGATAGCGTTTCTCAATACTGCGTTCACTATTACCCTTTGCTATGGGCAACAATGAATAAAGAAATACACACTGATGATCAGATAAAGCAACATCAAAATTAAAGGATATGTCAACAGAAAGCCCCTTGGTAGAAACCAGATCCAGAGTATGGCCACGGTTATGGGTGGACCCAGTAGAAAGCCCCTTGGTAGAAACCAGATCCAGAGTACGGCTGTGGTTATGGGTGGGCCCAGTAGAAAGCCCCTTGGTAGAAACCAGATCCAGAGTATGGCTGTGGTTATGGGTGGGCCCAGTAGAAAGCCCCTTGGTAATAACCAGATCCAGAGTATGGCTGTGGTTATGGGTGGGCCCAGTAGAAAGCCCCTTGGTAATAACCAGATCCAGAGTATGGCCATGGGTAATGGGTGGACCCAGTAGAAAGCCCCTTGGTAATAACCAGATCCAGAGTATGGCCATGGGTAATGGGTGGACCCAGTAGAAAGCCCCTTGGTAGAAACCAGATCCAGAGTATGGCAACGGTTATGGGTGGACCCAGTAACATGTTGGATAAAGTGAAGGGACAGGTAGGTTGAGCATCCGATACCTAAGGAACGTAAAGGGACAGGTAGGTTGAGCATCCGATACCTAAGGAACGTGAAGGGACAGGTAGGTTGAGCATCCGATACGTAAGGAACGTGAAGGGACAGGTAGGTTGAGCATCCGATACATAAGGAACGTAAAGGGACAGGTAGGTTGAGCATCCGATACGTAAGGAACATGAAGGGACAGGTAGGTTGAGCATCCGATACGAAAGGAACGTAAAGGGACAGGTAGGTTGAGCATCCGATACGAAAGGAACATGAAGGGACAGGCAGTTTCTGCGGAGCCGCAGCCTCGACCAAAAAAAACTAAAATGGTACATACCGTATTTGCATATGTTATTGCAAAGAGTATCTTCTTTCATTTCAGCATTTTTACAGATTAACACTCAACCTTCTCCCCAGTTTTGTTTGCTTGGAAATGTTGATAATGGAGATGGTTATCAGAAGAAACTGTGTAACTTACCATTCATAGCAGCTAAGACATGTACTTACTTCCACAATGTTACAAATGAATGGCAGAAATGTCAAGTTATGTACCACTAGATTTGATATATTACAAGATTAAGGGTATTCCCGGGTGATTTTTATTGTGTTACCAAACCTTCCCCTGGTACCAAACCTTCCTCTGTTACCAAACCTTCCCCTGTTACCAAACCTTCCCCTGTTACCAAACCTTCCCCTGTTACCAAACCTTTTCCTCTTACTAAACCTTCCCCTGTTACCAAACCTTCCGCTGTTACCAAACCTTCCGCTGTTACCAAACCTTTCCCTGTTACTAAACCTTCCCCTGTTACTAAACCTTCCCCTGTTACTAAACCTTTCCCTGTTACCAAACCTTTCCCTGTTACCAAACCTTTCCCTGTTACCAAACCTTTCCCTGTTACCAAATCTTCCCCTGGGGAAAAGGAAATAGACTGACGTGCATGAATATTTTCCTGCTAAAATAAAAGTGTGCTCCCACACCACCACTTTACCGTTGATTACAGCCATAAAAACAGTTGCAGCCAAAGGTAATACCCTTGATTACAGCCATAAAGACTTTAATCAAAACAATTAACATGTTTTTACATGTGAAAAATGTTTTTCACTTGGTTTCACACAGTTTATTCTGCCTATAATCAACCAACACTGATTGCAACCAGAAAAAAAAAGTTGCCAGACTTTCCACTGCTAGTTGAAAAATAGGGTCCCCTTAATCGCTCTACAAGTTAAACAGGCTCTATACATGGTGTAGCTTGAAAAATAGACTATTTTGGGGTATAGGGAATAGGGTATCATTTCTGAAACAAACATTGTGTCACCAGCTGGAGTTCAAAATATGCACACTGAATCCCACTGAATCCCAATGAATCCCAATGAATCCCACTGAATCCCACTGAATCCCATTGAATCCCACTGAATCCCATTGAATCCCACTGAATCCCATTAATCCCACTGAATCCCATTGAGTCCCATTGAATCCCACTGAATCCCACTGAATCCCACTGAATCCCATTGAATCCCTCTGAATCCCATTGAATCCCACGGAATCCCATTGAATCCCACTGAATCCCATTGAATCCCACGGAATCCCATTGAATCCCATTGAATCCCAATGAATCCCACTGAATCCCACTGAATCCCACTGAATCCCATTGAATCCCACTGAATCCCATTGAATCCCACTGAATCTCACTGAATCCCACTGAATCCCACTGAATCCCACTGAATCCCACTGAATCCCATTGAATCCCACTGAATCCCATTGAATCCCACGGAATCCCATTGAATCCCACTGAATCCCATTGAATCCCACGGAATCCCATTGAATCCCAATGAATCCCACTGAATCCCATTGAATCCCACTGAATCTCACTGAATCCTATTGAGTCCCATTGAATCCCACTGAATCCCATTGAATCCCACTGAATCCCATTGAATCCCATTGAATCCCACTGAATCCCATTAATCCCACTGAATCTCACTGAGTCCCATTGAGTCCCACTGAATCCCACTGAATCCCACTGAATCCCACTGAATCCCATTGAATCCACTGACTACTGGACGTCATTCTGCTTCCCTCTGCTTCAGTTACGTAACTGTTATATTACTGATAGGAGAGGAGGAGCAGGGTGAGGAGAGGAGAGGAAAGGATAGAAAAGGAGAGGAGTGGAAAGAAGAGGAGCTGGGTGAGAAAGGAAGGAGAGGGAAGAGGAGGAGAGGAAGGAAAATTATAGGAAAGTAGAAGAGAGGAAAGGAGAGAATGGGTGGAGAGGAAAGGAGAGGAGGAGCAGGGTGAGGAGAGGAGAAGAGGGGAGGAAATGAGATTAAAGAAAAGTATAGGAAAGGAAAGGAGAGGAGAGGAAAGGAAAGGAGAGTACAGGAAAGGAAAGGAGAGGGAAGGAAATGAGAGGAAAGGAAAGGAGAGTACAGGAAAGGAAAAGAAAGGAGGGTGGCGGAAATACAAGGAAAGGAGAGGAGAGGAAAGGAGAGGAGAGGACAGGAGAGGAAAGGAGAGGAGAGGACAGGAGAGGAAAGATACGGAGAGGAGAGGAGAGGAGAGGATAGGAAAGGAAAGGAAAGGAAAGAATAAGGTGATGAAGCAGTGTCCTTCAGTAAATAACAGGTCAGTGGTCTTGCAGTGGTCTTGGGCATAATGTAATCACTGGAGGAGAAACGACACCACACACACAAACACACAAAAACACTCACATACACACTCTCTTACACACACACAAGCACACACAAACACACACACACACACACAAACACACTCACACACACACACTCAGAAACACACAAACACAACGGATCCCAGATGTGGCCCTATAGTGGGCTGATGATGCCCCAGGGAGAGAGAGAGAGGGAGAACAGTGTACTCCAAGTGCACAGGCTCCGAGTCGTGAAACCCAAGCCACTCTTCAATATGAATTAAAGGTCCAATCTGGTATTCATTTTTCAGCAAAAAGGCAGCAAAAAATGGAGTAACAAAACCTTACATGTTGGTTTATGATATGGCGGTGACAGTTGTGTTCATGAAGCATTTACAAATGATATTCTTGCATAATCAATAGGTATCAAGCATTGCAATGACCGTTGAACTGATCTCCAGATTTGACCTTTAACTTCTTCAGGCTAGGGTCTATTTTTTTCAACTTTCGCCTGACTGACATACCCAAAGTAAACTGCCTGTTGCTCAAGCCCTGAGCATATAATTGGTACCATTGGAAGGAAAACACTCTGAAGTTTGTAGAAATGTTAAAATGTTGTAGGAGACTATAACACAATAGATATGGTAGGAGAAAATCCAGAGAACGTTAACTTCTTCAGGCTAGGGTCTATTTTTCTCAACTTTCGCCTGAGCCCATGCTCTTCCAATGGAACGTATAGGGAAATAATTAAATCTAGCTCCCAGTACGCAATTCCTACGGCTTCAGTGTCAGTAGTCTTTGTTCAAGGTTTCAGGCTTGTTTCTTCCAAAATGAGTAAGAAATATGAGTTTTACTACAGGGACACACACTTGGAAATATGTGTATGCGCGCGATGAAGAGGACACGCACCTGCTAATACCGTTTTCCTATTGAACATACTTCTTTCCGTATGAAATATTATAGTTTAATTACATTTTAAGGTATTTTAGGATTGAATAGAAATGTATTTTGACTTGATGAAACAAAGTTTTTTCTGATTCCTATCTCGGCATGTTGAACGAGTGGATTACTCAAATCGATAGCGCCAACTAAACAGACTTTTTGGGATATAAAGAAGGATTTTATCTAACATAACGACACTACATGTTATAGCTGGGACACTTTGGATGACAAATCGGGGGAACATTTTCAAAAAGTAAGTGAATATTTCATTGCTATTTGTGAATTTATGAAACCTTGTTTGAGGGCGCCGTCCTCAAACAATCGCATGGCATGCTTTCAATGTAATAGCTACTGTAAATCGGACAGTGCAGTTAGATTAACAATAATTTAAGCTTTTAACCGATATAAGACTTGTATGTACCTAAATGTTTAATATCCATAATTGAAATGATAAATTATTTGAATTGTGGGACCTCCAGTTTCAACGGAAGTTGTCCCGCTACCGGGACGCCTAGCTTAATTAAAGCCTCAGCAGCAGAAGTGGTCATGGGGCGGCAGGTAGCCTAGTGGTTAGAGCGTTGGGCCAGTAACTCAAAGGTTGCTAGATTGAATCCCCGAGCTTTACAAGATAGAAATCTGTCTTTACAAGGGAAAAATCCCCTGAAAAAGGCAGTTAACCCACTGTTCCTAGGCCGTCAATGTAAATAAGAATTTGTTCTTTACTGACTTGCCTAGTTGAATAAAGATAAAATAAACACAGCTGTGTTTTGTGTCCTCAAGAAAACATGAGAGAGAAAAAGAGGAAGAATTAAAAAGGTTTGGAGAGATTCTACGGTAGACTTCTGTGTGGTGTATTTCTAGGTTTGTAGAGGTTCTACGGTAGACTTCTGTGTGGTGTATTTCAAGGTTTGGAGCGGTTCTACGGTAGACTTCTCTGTGGTGTAATTCCAGGTGTGGAGAGGTACATGGTAGACTTCTCTGTGGTGTAATTCCAGGTTTGGAGAGGTACATGGTAGATTTCTCTGTGGTGCATTTCTAGGTTTGTAGAGGTTCTACGGTAGACTTCTGTGTGGTGTATTTCAAGGTTTGGAGCGGTTCTACGGTAGACTTCTCTGTGGTGTAATTCCAGGTTTGGAGAGGTACATGGTAGATTTCTCTGTGGTGTATTTCCAGGTGTGGAGAGGTACATGGTAGACTTCTCTGTGGTGTAATTCCAGGTTTGGAGAGGTACATGGTAGATTTCTCTGTGGTGCATTTCTAGGTTTGGAGAGGTACATGGTAGACTTCTCTGTGGTGTAATTCCAGGTTTGGAGAGGTACACGGTAGACTTCTCTGTGGTATGTTTCTAGGTTTGGAGAGGTCCTAACTATATGGATGCTTGTGTTCTCTGTTTGTAGAGGTACATAATGTAAAATGGAATCAAATTGTATTTCCCACATGCTTCTTAAATAGATATATTAGGGGTACAGGAAAACAGACTGACCTCAGATAAATAGATCTATTAGGGGTACAGGAAAACAGATTGACCTCAGATAAATAGATCTATTAGGGTACAGGAAAACAGATTGACCTCAGGTAAATAGATCTATTAGGGTACAGGAAAACAGACTGACCTCAGTTAAATAGATCTATTAGGGTACAGGAAAACAGACTGACCTCAGTTAAATAGATCTATTAGGGTACAGGAAAACAGACTGACCTCAGATAAATAGATCTATTAGGGTAGAGGAAAACAGACTGACCTCAGTTAACTACTTAGGGAGCAGTGGGGCGCTACCCGGTGAAATGCAAGGCGCCAAATTCAAAATCCAAAAGTTGAATTATTAAACATTCATCAATATACAAATGTTGCATAGTCATCAAAAGCTCTGCTAGCGCCCCACCACTCCCTGAGTAGTTAAACAACAGGTGTAGACTAAAAGTGAAATGCTTACAGGCCATGCCAACAATGACAAAAAAGAGAAATTGTACAAAAATTAATACATAATAATAAAAACAAAAGGAATAAATATGAAAGGAGTTACTATACCTTGACTATATACACGAGGTACCAGTAACAAGTCGATGTGCAGGGGTACGAGGTCATTTAGGTGGATATGTACATACAGTACATACAGAGTCGGAAGTTTACATACACTTAGGTTGGAGTCATTAAAACTAGTTTTTCAACCAGGACATCTACATCTACTTTGTGCAAGTCATTTTTCCCAAAATTGTTTACAGACAAATAATTTCACTTATAATTCATTGTATCACAATTCCAGTGGGTCAGAAGTTTACATACACTAAGTTGACTGTGCCTTTAAACAGCTTGGAAAATTCCAGAAAATAATGTAATGGCTTTAGAAGCTTCTGATAGGCTAATTGACATCATTTGAGTCAATTTGAGGTGTACCTGTGGATGTATTTCAAGGCCTACCTTCAAACCCAGTGCCTCTTTGCATGACATCATGGGAAAATCAAAATTGTAGACCTCCACAAGTCTGGTTCATCCTTGGGAGAAATTTCCAAATGCCTGAAGGTACCACGTTCATCTGTACAAAAAATAGTATTCGAGTATAGACACCATGGGACCACGCAGCCGTCATACCGCTCAGGAAGGAGACGCGTTCTGTCTCCTAGAGATGAACGTACTTTGGTGTGAAAAGTGCAAATCAATTCCAGAACAACAGCAAAGGACCTTGTGAAGATGCTGGAGGAAACTGGTACAAAAATATCTATATCCACAGTAAAACAAAGTCCTATGTAGACATAACCTGAAAGGCCGCTCAGCAAGGAAGAAGCCACTGCTCCAAAACCGCCATAAAAAGCCAGACTACGGTTTGCAACTGCACATGGGGACAAAGATCATACTTTTTGTAGAAATGTATTCTGGTCTGATGAAACAAAAATAGAACTGTTTGGCCATAATGACCATTGTTATGTTTGGAGGAAAAAGGGGGAGTCTTGCAAGCCGAAGAACACCATCCCAACCGTGAAGCACGGAGGTGGCAGCTTGTGGTCTGATGTTGTGGGGGTGCTTTGCTGCAGGAGGGACTGGTGCACTTGACAAAATAGATGGCATCATGAGGAAGGAAAATTATGGATAATTATGGATATATTGAGGCAACATCTCAAGACATCAGTCAGGAAGTTAAAGCTTCATCGCGAACGGGTCTCTCCAAATGGACAATGACCCCAAGCATACTTCCAAAGTTGTGGCAAAATGGCCTAAGGACAACAAAGTCAAGGTATTGGAGTGGCCATCACAAAGCCCTGACCTTTTGAAATCTGTGATAGTTTGCACATCCAACAAGCGTCAGAGCCAGTGTAGTAGGATTTGATCTTGGTCCTGTATTGACGCTTTGCCTGTTTGATTATTCGTCTGATGGCATAGCATGATTTTTTATAGGCATCAAGAGGATGCCTTTAGGCCAGTGCGGATGTTGCCTGTAATCCATAGCTTCTGGTTGGGATATCTACGTACAGTCACTCTGGGGAAGTGGTCAGTTTCATCAGACCACTTCCATACTGAGTTTTTGCTTGTAAGCAGACATTAGGGAGGTCGAGGGAGAGCTTTGTATGCGTCTCTGTGTGTGGAGTGCAAGTTCGTTTTTTTTTCACCTCTAGTTGCATAGGTGACATGTTGGTAAATTAAGTAAAACGGATTTCAGTTTTCCGGCATTAAAGTCACAAGCCTGTAGATGCTTCTGTGTGTAATATTGTTCTGTTTTCAAACGGTTTGGAGGGGTACTGCACTAATGCCTCTCTGTTGTGGGTTTGGGTTTTTTTAGAGCTGAGGGGCCTCCTGCTGAGTCTAAATGACAAGACCGTGGGCAGGGAGTCACCTCTGCAGTCCCCTCCATGGCTCAGTGGTGGGTAGCTCCACTCCACGGGTAAAGCTGCCCAGCTAGACATTAAGTAAGCATGAGACCCTGTGTGTGTGTGTGTGTGTGTGTGTGACATTATTAAATAAGCCTGTTGAGAGCCTGAGGCACTGCACACCTGGAGCTGTTTAAAGGCATCACCATCACAGAGGTAGGAGCTGCTGGGGAGACAGAGCCACCATGAACCTCTCTTCCAGCACAGAGAACCTCTCTTTCCCAGACAAGCCCAGCTTATCACATCCAACATCCTCCCTCTGTTCTGTCGTGACAATGTGTACGACAAGTCGGCTTAGTGTCCTACAAGCCCACGCTTCTGGTTGTCCTTCACATGCCTCTCGTTTTCACGGTGTATGAGAGGGTTCTACTGCCTCCACGTGAGTATACCTCCTACCTCTGCATCACAGCATGGTTATATCAAGCTCCCTTCAGCTGTTCTCTCTCTGTACAAACCAAGCTATCTAAGTATGTAAAGTACTTTTACAGTTTCAGTGCAGCTACAAAAGATCACGAGATAAAGCTTTGCCTGTCAGCTTCAATGTAAGCTTGCTTTACATTTCCGGTATGGGGTGGGCAAGATGGGGCATAGGTCTAATCTGAGAGGCTCTCTCTCTCTCTCTCTCTCTCTCTCTCTCTCTCTCTCTCTCTCTCTCTCTCTCTCTCTCTCTCTCTCTCTCTCTCTCTCTCTCTCTCTCTCTCTCTCTCTCTCTCTCTCTCTCTCTCTCTCTCTCTCTCTCTCTCTCTCTCTCTCTCTCTCTCTCTCTCTCTCTCTCTCTCTCTCTCTCTCTCTCTCTCTCTCTCTCTCTCTCTCTCTCTCTCTCTCTCTCTCTCTCCTCCTGTCTCATATATATTTTAGTCATTTAGCAGACGTACAGTTAGTGTATCCTTCTCCACCTTCCTAGTAGGTTGTAGTCTCAGTAATGTACTACAACTCGCTGGACGTGCCTAAACTCTCTGTTGATTTATGTTAAACGTGTGTTGTGCTACAGGTTCATGATTATTATGGAAAATAGCTATACATGATCCTGTACAAACATATTACCACAGTTGTGTTTGGTTGGTTTAGTATATCTTTCTCCCATCTGTCCTTCTCGTTAAGATGTTATTGAAGGTTCAGTAGATGGCTCAGTAATGATGATGCTGTGGTTGAGTGTTAATTGAAAAGCATACCCTGCTGTGCAAGTCTACCACCACGATGTCACTATGATGTCTACTAATCTAGTACCACGACGTCACCATGATGTCTACAAGTCTACCACCACGACGTCACCATGATGTCTACTAATCTAGTACCACGATGTCACCATGATGTCTACAAGTCTAGTACCACGACGTCACCATGATGTCTACAAGTCTAGTACCACGACGTCACCATGATGTCTACAAGTCTAGTACCACGACGTCACCATGATGTCTACTAATCTAGTACCACAACGTCACCATGATGTCTACTAATCTAGTACCACGACGTCACCATGATGTCTACAAGTCTAGTACCACGACGTCACCATGATGTCTCTCTCTCTCTCGCTGAGTGTGGCTGAGTGTGTGACTGAGTGTGTGACTGAGTGTGTGGCTGAGTGTGTGGCTGAGTGTGTGGCTGAGTGTGTGGCTGAGTGTGGTGGCTGAGTGTGTGACTGAGTGTGTGGCTGAGTGTGTGGCTGAGTGTGTGGCTGAGTGTGTGGCTGAGTGTGTGGCTGAGTGTGTGGCTGAGTGTGTTGGCTATGAAAAGCTCCTGAGGTGCTGACCTGTTGCACCCTCGACAACCACTGCGATTATTATTATTTGACATCTTGTCCATGTTCTGTTATAATCTCCACCCGGCACAGCCAGAAGAGGACTGGCCACCCCTCACAGCCTGGTTCCTCTCTAGGTTTCTTCCTAGGTTCTGGCCTTTCTAGGGTAGTTTTTCCCTATTCCCTAGCCACCGTGCTTCTACACCTGCATTGCTTTGCTGTTTGGGGGTTTTAGGTCTGGGGTTTCTGTACAGCACTCTGTGACATCAGCTGATGTAAGAAGGGCTTTATGTGTGACTGAGTGTGTGAGCAACAGTGACATTGTAGACGTGATAGGCTGAAAGTGACTGGTATCAGGACATATAAATACGGATGGTAATATATACGGTGTAGGCGTATATACACTGCCTTGCTCAGGGGCAGAACGACAGATTTTTACCTTGTCAAGCTCGGGGATTCAATCCCAACACTCTAACCACTAGGCTACCTGCTGCCTCGTAGCGACCAGTAGCAGGATCAATAGATATATAGTAATCCTAATGGAAATCAATGATCAACAGCGTAGTGGTAATCCATAAATCTTAATCAATAACACATTTGTTTCTGCAGCGTTGGTGGGAGGGGGAGCAGCAGTTGTTTTCCATTTAACGGTCGGTTTCGCCAGGTTGATAGAAGCTATTTAAAAGAGTCTGTTGGTCTGAGCCTTGATGCACCGGGTACCGCCTGCCGGACAGGAGCGTGGAGAAGAGTCCATGTCTCGGTTGGCTGGAGTCTTTGGCAGGAAATTCACCCCCCCCTCCAGTGATTCATTGGGCCATCTGCACCACCCTCTGTAGGGCTCCGCTGTAGCGGGAGTGGTGCAGATGGCCGTTCCAGACGGCGATACATCCAGTCAGGATTCTCTCGATGGTGCAGCTTCTTGACGACTATGCGGGTGTGACAGGACCATGTTAAGTCCTCAGTGATTGTGGACACAGAGGAACTTGAAGTTCACTACAGTCAACAAGGGTGTGTGCTTGGCCCTCCATTTCCTGTAGTCCACAATCATCTCCTTTGTCTTGCTGACGTTGAGGCAGAGGCTGTTGTCCTGGGAACCACACTGCCAGGTCTCTGACCTCCCTCCCTGTAGGCCGTTGGTGATCAGGTCGACCATCGTCATGGATTCGTTAGATTCGTGTGAGGCCACAGAGTCGTGGGTGAACAGGGAGTACAGCAGGGGGATAAGCACGCACCCCTGAGGGGGCCCCATGTTGAGGATCAGCATTTTGTTGCCTGCTCTTACAGTACTACCTAGAGTACGCCCGTCAGGAAGTCTAGGATCCAGTTGCTGAGGGAGGTGTTCAGTAGCAGGGTCTTGAGCTTGGTGACGAGCTTGGACGGCACTATAGTACTGAACACTGAGCTGTAGTCAATGGACAGAAACCTCACATAGGTGTTCCTCATATCTAGGTGTGAGAGGGCAGAGTGGAGTGCTGTTGAGATTGTAGTGAGTCTTTAACCTCTTAAGGTTAAAGACTAGCGCCTCACTCCCGACACAAATTCAAAATTCAAAAGTTGAATTATTAAACATTCATCAATATACAAGTGTTGCATAGTTATCAAAAGCTCTGCTTCTTGGCAATATCACAGCATTGTCAGATTTAAAAAGGCTTTAAGGCGAAAGCACTACATTTGATTGTTTGAGGGTAGCACCTCCCATATTTTTCCCATTAACATAAATTCATAAACCATCGCGGTTCACACAAAACACATTTCACAGCGAAAACAAATCAATTACCTTTTGAAGAACTTCTGCTGAGGGCTTCCCAAGTGTCCAACAAAGACAATCCATGGTTCTTTTGTTAAAAAAAGTCACTACAAATTGTGGATAGGTGGCAAACCAGTTTTGGACCAGAACAGCCCGGTGGAAACTAACATTGTCCCATAAAACCACAAATCTAGCAGGCTCCTGATCTGGATCAGGGACAAGCATTGTGTAAATTGCATCCAGAAAAGTGAGCATATGGCCGGTGTTGTACGGACCCAGTGTGGCATTGTGATGGAGGACCCCGTTTTGAGTGATGGCAGCACACATAGTTATATTACCCCCCACGCTGTCCAGGGACATTGGTAATTGCCCTCTGTCCTATTATGTTTCTTCCGCGGCACCTGGTTTTGGTGAGGTTGAAGCCAACCTCATCCACATAAATAAATTAATGGCGAATTACATGGGCATCCAGCTCCAATACTCTCTGTAACAGACAGAAGGATATACAGATGAGTAAATATGGTCTGAAGTACTGGAAGTAGTGCTACATACATACCTCTACAAAGTCATGTCGCATATGACTTTGTAGAGTTTCTCTAAAACGGCACCTTGTAAAGTTGTTTCATCGTCACTCGGTGCCGTTGGAGGATGCGTTGTATGGTCGACAGGCTTACAGCATTGATGTTGTTAAATATGGTGTCATTATTCAAGATATGCTCTCCTATCTCTCAAATCCTCAATTGCCTTGTTGGCCAAAACCATATTTATAATTGCAGTGTCTTGTACATCTGTAAACAAGCGTCCTCGTCCTCCATGATGTCTTTGCCTTTCCACTCTGTACAGAATTCAAACACAGTATGTGTTCAGCATAGGAACTGTAAACAATGTAAATGTAGTTCAGCATGATAACCAACCTCATTCATTCAATGCAGTGCAGTAAATGGATGGCTTAGAGTTACACATGTTTATGCAATACTATGCAGTCATTCGTATTTTAAAATAGTCATTAGATAGTTGCATACCTGTTCTCATTTCTGAAGGTTCGAATTATGGACGCCACTGTAAATCGACTCAAGCCTCTTTAATGGTCAAACCGTGTTGCCCTAATCTCATCAGAGATGGCTCTCCTTCCTTCTCTTCATTGCCTTCGTCCTCTTCTTCCTCTTCCTCTCCCTCCGACTCCTCTTGCTCTCTGTCCAGTGTTGGCATCCATTGTTCAAAACAGGTAATCTGACCTTTGACCTATTTATAGGCCAATACTCCAGTAAAGCAGTGATTGGTTAGTGATCAGTTAAGCTATTAGTGTTTGCACATGTGAGGAGTGTGTGTGTGTGTGACCTGGTGAATAAGTGTAGCATTTTTGATTGGTTGTGTTTGGAAAAGGAAAGCAAGTCACTTCCTGTTAGATGTTTGTGTTTTAGGTAGAGAATTGTGTGTAGTGTTTTGAAAAAAAAAGTATTTTATGCAGTTGACAACTGAGTCAAAGGCTGAGAAATAGCTTCTGGTTTTGGATATTTGGTGTGTAGTTTTGCACTTTGAGTGAGAGGTTTCAAAAATCGTGTGACATGAAAAGAGTGTGTGTGTAAGCAGTTGGAAAAACTGTAAATAGATCTATTAGGGGTACAGGAAAACAGATTGACCTCAGATAAATAGATCTATTAGGGGTACAGGAAAACAGATTGACCTCAGTTAATAAATATATCTATTAGGGTACAGGAAAACAGATTGACCTCAGTTAATAAATAGATCTATTAGGGTACAGGAAAACTGATTGACCTCAGTTAATAAATAGATCTATTAGGGGTACAGGAAAACAGATTGACCTCAGTTAAATAGATCTATTAGGGGTACAGGAAAACAGATTGACCTCAGATAAATAGATCTATTAGGGGTACAGGAAAACAGATTGACCTCAGTTAATAAATATATCTATTAGGGTACAGGAAAACAGATTGACCTCAGTTAATAAATAGATCTATTAGGGTACAGGAAAACTGATTGACCTCAGTTAATAAATAGATCTATTAGGGTACAGGAAAACAGATTGACCTCAGTTAAATATATCTATTAGGGGTACAGGAAAACAGATTGACCTCAGATAAATAGATCTATTAGGGTACAGGAAAACAGATTGACCTCAGTTAATAAATATATCTATTAGGGTACAGGAAAACAGATTGACCTCAGTTAATAAATAGATCTATTAGGGGTACAGGAAAACAGATTGACCTCAGTTAAATAGATCTATTAGGGGTACAGGAAAACAGATTGACCTCAGATAAATAGATCTATTAGGGTACAGGAAAACAGATTAACCTCAGTTAAATAGATCTATTAGGGGTACAGGAAAACAGATTGACCTCAGATAAATAGATCTATTAGGGGTACAGGAAAACAGATTGACCTCAGTTAATAAATATATCTATTAGGGTACAGGAAAACAGATTGACCTCAGTTAATAAATAGATATATTAGGGGTACAGGAAAACAGATTGACCTCAGTTAAATAGATCTATTAGGGGTACAGGAAAACAGATTGACCTCAGATAAATAGATCTATTAGGGTACAGGAAAACAGATTAACCTCAGTTAAATAGATCTATTAGGGGTACAGGAAAACAGATTGACCTCAGATAAATAGATCTATTAGGGTACAGGAAAACAGATTGACCTCAGTTAATAAATATATCTATTAGGGTACAGGAAAACAGATTGACCTCAGTTAATAAATAGATCTATTAGGGTACAGGAAAACTGATTGACCTCAGTTAATAAATAGATCTATTAGGGGTACAGGAAAACAGATAGACCTCAGTTAAATAGATCTATTAGGGGTACAGGAAAACAGATTGACCTCAGATAAATAGATCTATTAGGGGTACAGGAAAACAGATTGACCTCAGTTAATAAATATATCTATTAGGGTACAGGAAAACAGATTGACCTCAGTTAATGAATAGATCTATTAGGGTACAGGAAAACTGATTGACCTCAGTTAATAAATAGATCTATTAGGGGTACAGGAAAACAGATTGACCTCAGTTAAATAGATCTATTAGGGGTACAGGAAAACAGATTGACCTCAGATAAATAGATCTATTAGGGTACAGGAAAACAGATTAACCTCAGTTAAATAGATCTATTAGGGGTACAGGAAAACAGATTGACCTCAGATAAATAGATCTATTAGGGGTACAGGAAAACAGATTGACCTCAGTTAATAAATATATCTATTAGGGTACAGGAAAACAGATTGACCTCAGTTAATAAATAGATCTATTAGGGTACAGGAAAACTGATTGACCTCAGTTAATAAATAGATCTATTAGGGGTACAGGAAAACAGATTGACCTCAGTTAAATAGATCTATTAGGGGTACAGGAAAACAGATTGACCTCAGATAAATAGATCTATTAGGGTACAGGAAAACAGATTGACCTCAGTTAATAAATATATCTATTAGGGTACAGGAAAACAGATTGACCTCAGTTAATAAATAGATCTATTAGGGGTACAGGAAAACAGATTGACCTCAGTTAAATAGATCTATTAGGGGTACAGGAAAACAGATTGACCTCAGATAAATAGATCTATTAGGGGTACAGGAAAACAGATTGACCTCAGTTAAATAGATCTATTAGGGGTACAGGAAAACAGATTGACCTCAGGTAAATAGATATATTAGGGTACAGGAAAACAGATTGACCTCAGTTAAATAGATCTATTAGAGGTACAGGAAAAAACAGATTGTTTCTAGCCTTTGTGTTCTATGGAGATGACAAACCCAAGTGTTTTTCCTCTCAGCTTTTCCTCAAAGACACTGGAGAGGATCTGTGGACAGTGGATGCAGACAACACGCTCCCTCCTCTCCCCTCCTCTCCCCTCCCTTTCTTGCTGAGAGACTTCAAGAAGAGGCATTGATCCTCTGTCTACATCTCCGGTCCCCAGACCACTTCCACCGTGTTTGAAGAAGCGCTGAATCTTACAGGAGTACCAGAGGGGTCAGTGGTCTCTCCTCCCCCCATCTCTTCCTCCTATTCTCTCCTCCTCCTCCTCTCCTCCTCCTTTTCTCTCCTCTCGTCTCCTCAAAATCACCATTTCAGTTCAAACAGGAAGCTGAGCAGATTTTTTCACAGGAAGCTGAGCAGAGTGTTTCACAAAATAGCACTTCTCAGATCCCACGATGTCACTGGCCCCACGTTGACTCAAGCCCAACTCTTCAGTGTGGAATTTCTTTGCCATCAGTGTCGCGTCAATGTGACGTTTTACCTGCTACACCATGTGTTGTTTTGAGAGCAGAGAGGTGCAGAGAGGAAGAGGGGAAAAGAAGAAGAGGAGACGAGGAGAAGAGGAGAATAGGAGAGGAGCAGAGGGGAAGAGGAGAGGAGCAGAGAGGAAGAGGAGAGGAGCAGAGGGGGAGAGGAGAGGAGCAGAGAGGAAGAGGAGAAGAGGAGAGGAGCAGAGAGGAAGAGGAGAAGAGGAGAGAGGAAGAGGAGAAGAGGAGAGGGGGAGAGGAGCAGAGAGGAAGAGGAGAAGAGGAGAGAGGAAGAGGAGAAGAGGAGAGGGGGAGAGGAGCAGAGAGGAAGAGGAGAGGAGCAGAGAGGAAGAGGAGAAGAGGAGAGGAGCAGAGGAGAGGAGCAGAGGAGAGGAGGAGAGGAGCAGAGAGGAAGAGGAGCAGAGAGGAAGAGGAGAGTAGCAGAGAAGAAGAGGAGAGGAGCAGAGAGGAAGAGGAGAAGAGGAGAGGAGCAGAGAGGAAGAGGAGAAGAGGAGAGAGGAAGAGGAGAAGAGGAGAGGGGGAGAGGAGCAGAGAGGAAGAGGAGAAGAGAGGAAGAGGAGAAGAGGAGAGGGGGAGAGGAGCAGAGAGGAAGAGGAGAGGAGCAGAGAGGAAGAGGAGAGTAGCAGAGAGGAAGAGGAGAAGAGGAGCAGAGAGGAAGAGGAGAGGAGCAGAGAGGAAGAGGAGAGTAGCAGAGAGGAAGAGGAGAAGAGGAGCAGAGAGGAAGAGGAGAAGAGGAGAGAGGAAGAGGAGAAGAGGAGAGGGGAGAGGAGCAGAGAGGAAGAGGAGAGGAGCAGAGAGGAAGAGGAGAGTAGCAGAGAGGAAGAGGAGAAGAGGAGCAGAGAGGAAGAGGAGAAGAGGAGAGAGGAAGAGGAGAAGAGGAGAGGGGGAGAGGAGCAGAGAGGAAGAGGAGAGGAGCAGAGAGGAAGAGGAGAGGAGCAGAGAGGAAGAGGAGAGTAGCAGAGAGGAAGAGGAGAAGAGGAGAGGAGCAGAGAGGAAGAGGAGAAGAGGAGAGAGGAAGAGGAGAAGAGGAGAGGGGGAGAGGAGCAGAGAGGAAGAGGAAAGGAGCAGAGAGGAAGAGGAGAGTAGCAGAGAGGAAGAGGAGAAGAGGAGAGGAGCAGAGAGGAAGAGGAGAAGAGGAAAGGGGGAGAGGAGCAGAGAGGAAGAGGAGCAGAGAGGAAGAGGAGAAGAGGAGCAGAGGAGAAGAGGAGAGGAGGAGAGAGGAAGAGGAGAAGAGAGGAAGAGGAGAGGAGAAGAGGAGAGAGGAAGAGGAGAAGAGGAGAGAGGGAGAGATGTTACTATAGTGTACCAAGATGTTAACCAGTCAACCTGTCTCATCAGATGTTACTATAGTATACCTGGTACAGCTAACCTTCTGGAAAAACACAATTTAGTCCCATTCAAAATCCTATTTTCCCTAACCCCTAACCCTAACCCTAACCTAAACCCTAACTCTAACTCTAACTCTAAACCAAACCCTAGCTCCTAACCCAGACTCATAACCTAAATCTAACCTTAATGCTAAAGCCGATAGAAATAGTATTTGACCGTTTAGGGACCAACACAATGTCCCCAGTTGGTCATATTTTTGTTAGTTTACTCTTCTTTCGGGGATTCACACACACACACACACACACACACACACACACACACACACACACACACACACACACACACACACAGAGACACACACACACACACACCCACACAGAGACACACACACACACACACACACACAGAGACACACACACACACACACAGAGACACACACACACACACACAGAGACACACACACACACAGAGACACACACACAGAGACACACACACACACACACAGAGAGACACACACACACACACACACAGAGACACACACACACACACACACACACAGAGAGAGACACACACACACACACACACACACACAGAGACACACACACACACACACACACACACACACACAGACACACACACACACACACACACAGAGACACACACACACACACACACACACAGAGACACACACACACACACACACACATACAGAGACACACACACACACACAGAGACACACACACACACACAGACACACACACACACACACACACACACAGAGAGACATAGTCTCCCAGCGGCAGCAGAAGCAGTTAAGACATGTTGGCCTTTCTCTCTCTCAGCTGTGTCTAAAGCTATTCATCAGGGTGGTCACGGAGGTGTGTGTATGTGGGCACACACACACACACACACACACACGGTTGGAAACCTGTAGGTGTTTAATAATGACAGGACAGTATCAACTGTTCTTTCAGCCAGCTGTCAATCACAATAATGAAAAAAACTGTTGATTGTAGCTTCATTCTTGCTATCATTATAGATAATTAACAAGCGTATAAAATGATAATTGAAATTATATGCAATAACGACAAATAACAATAATTAATCATAATTGGTTAGTGGTAGATTATTAATTAAATATGCAATATGAATTTAGGACTGTGCCCCCTGTCGCTCCTCTCTCTTTCTCCTCCGTTCTCTCCCTCTCTCTCTCCCCTCATTCTCCCATCTCTCTCTCCTCCGTCCTCTCCCTCTCTCTCCCCTCATTCTCCCATCTCTCTCTCCTCATCTCCCATCTCTCTCTCCTCATTCTCCCATCTCTCTCTCCTCCGTCCTTTGCCTCTCTCTCTCCTCATTCTCCCATCTCTGTCTGCTCCATCCTCTCCCTCTCTCTCTCCTCATTCTCCCAACCCTCTCTCCTCCGTCCTCTCCCTCTCTCTCTCCTCATTCTCCCATCTCTCTCGCCATCTCCACTCTTCTATATTTCTCTCCCATTCTCTCTCTCCCTTCCTCCATGTCTCATCTCCCCCCATTGTTTCACGGACGTACAGCAGTGTATGCATCAAATCAAGTTACAAGATTTTGTTTTATAAGCGATGTCTCTTTGCACTTATCAAATGGCGCTGTAGAGATGCCTGAATTGTTTCAGAGTGGATTAGTAGCTGAAGTCTGGACACCGACTGTAGGCCTCACATCTAGTCTATTGTAATATTAACTCCTACAGAACTACGTTTTCCTCAGAACGCTCTGTGAGAAAAGCAGAAATAAAAAAAAGAAGAAAACTTGACCTATAACTATATTGTTGGTGCGTTGATCATTCTGTCGATTTATGACGTCATTCCGGTGAGAATTTATTTCGTACTCTAGACGAGCATCAGGTAATGACAGAAGAGAAACTGCATGTTTCTAATTATAGACAAGTTGGCTAACAAACAGACTACCAAATGATGGATATTACAAGCTGAAAGATATTTAAATGAGGCTTAAAAACATTATTATATTTTCATGAAAACATCATGACTTGTTTCGTTTATGCCACATTAAAAGGTAGGCTAATACATTTTAAAAGTTACATGACACATCCTTGCTATCACGCCCAATTAAAAGGGATTTTAAAAGGGATTTTACAGTATATGTAATTCTATGATTAGTCCCATAAAAAAAATGTAATAACACTTCAGAGGTCCCCATATTGGGAAGAAAATGTAATCGACAGTGTACTTTCACACCTTTGCTATGCTTCTGGGGCCCCAGAGCTATGGTGCTGGAGCTGGGGCTGATGCATGCTCGGCTGACACTACAACGTACTCACGGTAAACTGGTGAACCGCCTAGGGGAGTTTGCAGAGGTGTGGGGCATCAAGGGGGTTCTATGTACAGTGGACAAAGACGGGGGTTTTGGTTTGAACATTTTTAGGTCCATTTTGGGGTCCACGGGGCGGCAGGGTAGCCTAGTGGTCAGAGCGTTGGACTTGTAACCGAAATGTTTCAAGATCGAATCCCTGAGCTGACAAGGTAAACATCTGTTGTTCTGCCCCTGAACAAATCAAATCAAATCCAATTTTATTTGTCACATACACATGGTTAGCAGATGTTAATGCGAGTGTAGCGAAATGCTTGTGCTTCTAGTTCCGACCATGCAGTAATCTAACCCACTGTTCCTGGGCCTAACTGACTTGCCTAGTTAAATAAAGGTAAATATATATATATATATATATATAATTACAATGAAGTAAAGATTGTGTCTATAATAATATAGCTATTGGCCCAATAAAGGTACACTACATGGCCTTAATATGGAGTTGGTCCATTCAGCCACAAGAGCATTAGTGAGGTCGGGCACTGATGTTTTGGGCGATTAGGCCTGGCTCACAGTCGGCATACCAATTCATCCCAAAGGTGTTTGATGGGGTTAAGGTCAGGGTTCTGTGCAGGCCAGTCAAGATCTTCCACAGTGATTTTGAAAAACCATTTCTGCGTGGACTCTCTTTGTGCACGGGGGCATTGTCATGCTGAAACAGGAAAGGGCCATCACCAAACTGTTGCCACAAAGTTGGAAGCATAGAATTGTTTATAATGTATAATGTAATTGAATGCTGTAGCATTACGATTTCCCTTCACTGGAACTAAGGGGCCTAGCCCGAACAATAACAAAACAGCCCCAGACCATTATGCCTCCTCCACCAAACTTTACAGTTGGCACTACGCATTCTGGCAGGTAGCGCCCTGGAATCCTTCTAACCCAGCTTCATCAGTCGGACTGCCAGATGGTGAAGAGTGATTTATCACTCCAGAGAACGCGTTTCCACTGTTCCAGAGACAATGGCGGTGAGTTTTACACCACTCCAACCAACGCTTGGCATTGCGATGGTGATCTTAGGATTGTGTGTGGCTATGCGGCCATGGAAACCCATTTCATAAAGCTCCTGAAGAATAGTTATTGTGCTGACGTTGCGTCCAGAGGCAGTTTTTAACACGGTTGTGAGAGTTGCAACCGCGGACAGACGATTATTACACGCTACACGCTTCAGCACTAGGCGGTCCCGCTCTGTGAGCTTGTGTGGCCTATAAAATTACATGAAAGGTGGCATCCTATGACGTTGAAAGTCACGTTGAAAGTTACTGAGCTCTTCAGTAAGGCCATTCTACTGCCAATTTTTTGTCTATAGAGATTGCATGGCTGTGTGCTCAATGTTACACACCTGTCAGCAAAGGATGTAGCTGAAATAATATTAAAACAAATTAAAGAGCTCTCCCTCCCATCTCTTTCTCTCCCTCTCCCTCTCTCTCTCCCTCCCTGTATTGTCATGGGAAACGTGGCCAAAGCAAGTGAAAAAGATAATAAACAAAAGTGAAATAAACAATGAAAATTAAGTTACAAAATCATAAAGACATTTTAAATGTCAATGTTGTAACGGTGTGCAAATAGTTAAAGTACAAAAGGGAGAAAAAGAAACATAGATATGGGTTGTATTTACAATAGTTTTTGTTCTTCACTGGTTGACCTTTCCCTGTGGCAACAGGTCACACATCTTGCTGCTGTGACGGCACACTGTGGTATTTCACCCAGTAGATATGGGAGTTTATCAAAATCGGGTTTGTTTTAAAATTCTTAGTGGGTCTGTGTAATCTGAGGGAAATATGTGTGAACATAGCCTGTCTTCTCTTGAGAGCCAGGTCTGCCTACGGTGGCCTTTCTCAATAGCAAATCTATGCTCACTGAGTCTGTACATAGTCAAATCTTTCATTAAATTTGGGTCATTCACATGGTCAGGTATTCTGCCACTGTGTACGCTCTGTTTAGGGCCAAATAGCATTCTAGTTTGCTCAGTTTTTTTGTTAATTCTTTCCAATGTGTCAAGTAATTATCTTTTTTTTCTCATGATTTGGTTTGGTCTAGTTGTGTTGCTGTCCTGGGGCTCTGTGGGGTCTGTTTGTGTTTGTGAACAGAGCCCCAGGACCAGCTTGCTTAGGGGACTCTTCTCCAGGTTCATCTCTCTGTAGGTGATGGCTTTGTTATGGAAGGTTTGGGAATCGCTTCCTTTTAGGTGGTTGTAGAATTTAACGGCTCTTTTCTGGATTTTATAATTAGCGGGTATTGGCCTAATTCTGCTCTGCATGCATTATTTGGTGTTTTACGCTGTACACAGAGGATATGTTTGCAGAATTCTGTATGCAGAGTCTCAATTTGGTGTTTGTCCCATTTTGTGAATTTTGGGTTGGTGAGTGGACCCCAGACCTCACAATCATAAAGGGCAATGGGTTCTAGCACTGATTTAAGGATTTTTAGCCAGATCCTAATCGGTATGTCGAATTTTATGTTCCTTTTGATGGCATAGAAGGCGCTTCTTGCCTTGTCTGTCAGATCGTTCACAGCTTAGTGGAAGTTACCTGTGGCGCTGATGTTTAGGCCGAGGTATGTATAGTTTTTTGTGTGCTCTAGGGCAACGGTGTCTAGATGGAATTTGTATTTGTGGTCCTGGCGTCTGGACCTTTTTTGGAACACCATTATTTTGTATTACTGAGATTTACTGTCAGGGCCCAGGTCTGGCTGAATCTGTGCAGAAGTTGTACAGTTGAAGTCGGAAGTTTACATACACTTAGGTTGGAGTCATTAAAACTCATTTTTCAACCACTCCACAAATTTCTTGTTAACAAACTATAGTTTTGGCAAGTCGGTTAGGACATCTACTTTGTGCATGACACAAGTAATTTTTCCAACAATTGTATACAGACAGATTATTTCACTTATAATTCACTGTATCACAATTCCAGTGGGTCAGAAGTTTACATACACTGAGTTGACTGTGCCTTTAAACAGTTTGGAAAATACCAGAAAATTATGTCATGGCTTTTGAAGCTTCTGATAGGCTAATTGACATAATCTGAGTCAATTGGAGGTGTACCTGTGGATGTATTTCAAGGCCTACCTTCAAACTCAGTGACTCTTTACTTAACATCATGGGAAAATCAAAAGAAATCAGCGAAGACTTCAGAAAGAAAATTGTAGACCTCCACAATTCTGGTTCATCCTTGGGAGCAATTTCCAAATGCCTAAAGGTACCACGTTCATCTGTACAAACAATAGTACGCAAGTATAAACACCATGGGACCACACAGCCGTCATACCACTCAGGAAGGAGACGCGTTCTGTCTCCTAGAGATGAACGTACTTTTGTGCGAAAAGTGCAAATCAATCCCAGAACATCAGCAAAGGACCTTGTGAAGATGCTGGAGGAAACCGGTACAAAAGTATCTATATTGAAGCAACATCTCAAGACATCAGTCAGGAAATTAAAGCTTGGTCGCAAATGGGTCTTCCAAATGGACAATGACCCCAAGCATACTTCCAAAGTTGTGGCAAAACGGCTTAAGAACAACCAAGTCAAGGTATTGGAGTGGACATCACAAAGCCCTGACCTTAATCCTATAGAACATTTGAGGGCAGCACTGAAAAAGCGTGTGCGAACAAGGATTCAAAATTCACCCAACTTATTGTGGGAAGGTTATGGAAGGCTACCCAAAATGATTGACCAGAGTTAAACAATTTAAAGGCAATGCTACCAATACTAATTTAGTGTATGTAAACTTCTGACCCACAGTGAATGTGATGAAAGAAATAAAAGCTGAAATAAATCATTCTCTCTACTATTATTCTGACATTTCACGTTCTTAAGATAAAGTGGTGATCCTAACTGACCTAAGACAGGGAATTTTTACTAGGATTAAATGTCAGGAACTGTGAAAAACTGAGTTTAAATGTATTTGGCTAAGGTGTATGTAAACTTCCGACTTCAACTGTAGGTTCTGCTGTAGCCCCTCTTTGGTTGGGGACAGAAGCACCAGATCATCAGCAAACAGGAGACATTTAAATTCAGATTCTAGTAGGGTGAGGCCGGGTGCTGCAGACTGTTCTAGTGCCCTCGTCAATTCATTTATATATATGTTGAAGAGGGTGGGGCTTAAACTACATCCTTGTCTCACCCCCCAATTTTAATCGCACACTTGTTGTTTGTGTACATAGATTTTATAATGCCATATGTTTTTCCCCCAACTCACTTTCCATTGATTTGTATATCAGACCATCATGCCAAATTGAGTCAAAGGCTTGTTTTTAAATTGGTTTGTTTGTTTGTCAATTACGGTGTGCAGGGTGAATACGGAGCCTGTCGTACGGTAATTTGGTAAAAAGCCAATTGGACATTCTTCCCCTCTCTCTCTCTCTCTCTCTCTCTCTCTCTCTCTCTCTCTCTCTGTCTGTCTGTCTGTCTGTCTGTCTGTCTGTCTGTCTGTCTGTCTCTCTGTCTGTCTGTCTGTCTGTCTCTCTCTCTCTCTGTCTCTCTCTCTGTCTGTCTCTCTCTCTCTCTCTCTCTCTCTCTCTCTCCACCCCCCCTCTTTCATCCCTCTCACTCTGTCTCTCTTTCTCAGAGACTTCTTTCTGTGTTGCATTTTAAACTGTCACCCTCACGCCACTGTTGATTGGTGAAGTAATCAACAGTGACATTCAAACGCCTGCTTTAAATAATTGTCTAATTTCAGTTTATTAGGGTGTAGCACACCACCAGCTGTAGAAGCAGTTGAAATGAGCGTCATGAAATACCACTGTCTTCTGTTTTGTTATTGATTTTTCTAGACAATACAAAATAGTAAAATAGTAAAACGACACAAACATACACAACGTCACTCCTGCCCGGACCCACCTGCTTTTTTTTAAAAGTCTTGGTTCCAATAGTTAATATTTTTTTTTTCTAAGAGGTTGTCAGCTGCAAGGTTAAGTATATCTTACGTATCCGTATGAGTATCCTTTTCTGTCACAAATAGGATTCCCTCAAGATTGCTCTAATATAAGATTTAAAATCAAAATCTCTTGATGTCTTTCAAAATATCTACATTGGTCACGTCCATAAACTTTCTTTCTTTTTTTCTTTCTTTCTTGTTCTTGTTCTTTCCCTTCCCACCTCCCTCTCCCCCTCCATATGCCTCTGTCGACCTCTATTTCCCCTCTCTCCCCTCTCTACCCTCCTATCTCTGTCGCTCTCTCTTTCTCTCTCTGTGTTTATCTCTCTCTCTCTGCATCTCTCGCTCTTTCACCCTCTTTCTCTTTCCCTTACCCCCTCTTTCTCTCCCCATCCCTCTGTCTGTCTCTCTCTCTCTTTCCTCCTTCTACCCCCTCTACCCTCCTATCTCTGTCGCTCTCTCTTTCTCTCTCTGTATTTATCTCTCTCTCTCTGCATCTCTCGTTAATTTCACCCTCTTTCTCTTTCCCTTACCCCCTCTTTCTCTCCCCATCCCTCTGTCTGTCTCTCTCTCTCTTTCTCTCCCTGGGGACAGGGTTAAAATTAGCCTATCAGCTATTGTCAGTTTCTGGAGTAGAAGGATAAAATACACATATCATCTGGGATTAATATATACATTAATATTCACTTTCAGAGGCTTAACTTAATTTGTCCTACATGAGAAGAGGTATATAGCTAGCTCTGATTACACACACGCACACGCACCCACACATCCTTTCTCATTAATAATCTATCAGTTTTGTCTGAAGGAAGTAAAGGACCATATTTCCCATATCTCTATCTAAATATCTTTGTGAACATGCAGTTTGATTGGCTCCTCTCCTCTCAAGCCTGTCGGTCCTCAAAATAGGTAGGAGCAGCAGTGACGGACGGGACGGGGGAGGTGATTAAATTGATTACATTGACATGCCAGTCATTACATGGCTCTTACTATGAGACGGCTCCCTCCCTCCCGTCTGTCCTTCCTCTCAGGGTTTGGAGAGAGGCCAAAAATAATCTCCAGAAGGGACAGGCAAAAAAAAAATACTATTCCCACCAGACAGACAGGTGTCCCTCAAAGAGACAGGGGCAGAGATGGAGACAGGGACCTGATCCACTAAGGGCAGACCCAATACCTGATCCACTATGGGCAGACCCAATACCTGATCCACTATAGGCAGACCCAATACCTGATCCACTATGGGCAGACCCATTACCTGATCCACTATGGGCAGACCCAATACCTGATCCACTATGGGCAGACCCATTACCTGATCCACTATGGGCAGACCCATTACCTGATCCACTACGGGCAGACCCATTACCTGATCCACTATGGGCAGACCCAATACCTGATCCACTATGGGCAGACCCAATACCTGATCCACTATGGGCAGACCCAATACCTGAGCCACTATTGGCAGACCCAATACCTGATCCACTAAGGGCAGACCCAATACCTGATCCACAATGGGCAGACCCAATACCTGATCCACTACGGGCAGACCCATTACCTGATCCAATATGGGCAGACCCATTACCTGATCCACTAAGGGCAGACACATTACCTGATCCACTAAGGGCAGACCCATTACCTGATCCACTATGGGCAGACACATTACCTGATCCACTACGGGCAGACCGAATACCTGATCCACTATGGGCAGACAAAATACCTGATCCACTACGGGCAGACCCAATACCTGATCCACTATGGGAAAACCCATTACCTGATCCACTAAGGGCAGACAAAATACCTGATCCACTAAGGGCAGACCCATTACCTGATCCACTATGGGCAGACCCAATACCTGATCCACTATTGGCAGACCCAATACCTGATCCACAATGGGCAGACCCATTACCTGATCCACTATGGGCAGACACATTACCTGATCCACTACGGGCAGACCCATTACCTGATCCACTATGGGCAGACCCAATACCTGATCCACTATGGGCAGACCCATTACCTGATCCACTATGGGCAGACCCATTACCTGATCCACTACGGGCAGACCGAATACCTGATCCACTATGGGCAGACAAAATACCTGATCCACTACGGGCAGACCCATTACCTGATCCACTATGGGCAGACACAATACCTGATCCACTACGGGCAGACCCAATACCTGATCCCCTATGGGCAGACCCAATACCTGATCCACTACGGGCAGACCCATTACCTGATCCACTATGGGCAGACCCATTACCTGATCCACTATGGGCAGACACAATACCTGATCCACTACGGGCAGACCCAATACCTGATCCCCTATGGGCAGACCCAATACTTGATCCACTACGGGCAGACCCATTACCTGATCCACTATGGGCAGACCCATTACCTGATCCACTATGGGCAGACACAATACCTGATCCACTACGGGCAGACCCAATACCTGATCCCCTATGGGCAGACCCAATACCTGATCCACTACGGGCAGACCCATTACCTGATCCACTATGGGCAGACCCATTACCTGATCCACTATGGGCAGACACAATACCTGATCCACTACGGGCAGACCCAATACCTGATCCCCTATGGGCAGACCCAATACCTAATCCACTACGGGCAGACCCATTACCTGATCCACTATGGGCAGACCCAATGCCTGATCCACTATGGGGCATACCCAGTACCTGATCCACTATGAGCAGACCCAATACCTGATCCACTACGGGCAGACCCATTACCTGATCCACTACGGGCAGACCCATTACCTTATCCACTATGGGCAGACCCAATGCCTGATCCACTATGGGGCATACCCAGTACCTGATCCACTATGGGCAGACCCAATACCTGATTCACTACAGGCAGACCCATTACCTGATCCACTATGGGCAGACCCATTACCTGATCCACTAAGGGCAGACAAAATACCTGATCCACTAAGGGCAGACCCAATACCTGATCCACTACGGGCAGACCCATTACCTGATCCACTATGGGCAGACACAATACCTGATCCACTACGGGCAGACCCAATACCTGATCCCCTATGGGCAGACCCAATACCTGATCCACTACGGGCAGACCCATTACCTGATCCACTATGGGCAGACCCATTACCTGATCCACTATGGGCAGACACAATACCTGATCCACTACGGGCAGACACAATACCTGATCCACTATGGGCAGACCCAATACCTGATCCACTACGGGCAGACCCATTACCTGATCCACTATGGGCAGACCCAATACCTGATCCACTACGGGCAGACCCATTACCTGATCCACTACGGGCAGACCCATTACCTGATCCACTATGGGCAGACCCAATACCTGATCCACTATGGGCAGACCCAATGCCTGATCCACTATGGGGCATACCCAGTACCTGATCCACTATGGGCAGACCCAATACCTGATTCACTACAGGCAGACCCATTACCTGATCCACTATGGGCAGACCCAGTACCTGATCCACTATGGGGCATACCCAGTACCTGATCCACTACGGGCAGACCAAATACCTGATTCACTACAGGCAGACCCATTACCTGATCCACTATGGGCAGACCCAATACCTGATCCACTATGGGCAGATGTATTACCTGATCCACTATGGGCAGACCCAATACCTGATTCACTACAGGCAGACCCATTACCTGATCCACTATGGGCAGACACATTACCTGATCCACTACGGGCAGACCGAATACCTGATCCACTATGGGCAGGCAAAATACCTGATCCACTATGGGCAGACCCAATACCTGATCCACTATGGGCAAACCCATAACCTGATCCACTAAGGGCAGACAAAATACCTGATCCACTAAGGGCAGACCCATTACCTGATCCACTATGGGCAGACCCAATACCTGATCCACTATTGGCAGACCCAATACCTGATCCACAATGGGCAGACCCATTACCTGATCCACTATGGGCAGACACATTACCTGATCCACTACGGGCAGACCCATTACCTGATCCACTATGGGCAGACCCAATACCTGATCCACTATGGGCAGACCCATTACCTGATCCACTATGGGCAGACCCATTACCTGATCCACTACGGGCAGACTGAATACCTGATCCACTATGGGCAGACAAAATACCTGATCCACTACGGGCAGACCCAATACCTGATCCACTATGGGCAAACCCATTACCTGATCCACTAAGGGCAGACAAAATACCTGATCCACTAAGGGCAGACCCATTACCTGATCCACTATGGGCAGACCCAATACCTGATCCACTATTGGCAGACCCAATACCTGATCCACAATGGGCAGACCCATTACCTGATCCACTATGGGCAGACACATTACCTGATCCACTACGGGCAGACCCATTACCTGATCCACTATGGGCAGACCCAATACCTGATCCACTATGGGCAGACCCATTACCTGATCCACTATGGGCAGACCCATTACCTGATCCACTATGGGCAGACCCATTACCTGATCCACTATGGGCAGACCCATTACCTGATCCACTATGGGCAGACCCAATACCTGAGCCACTATTGGCAGACCCAATACCTGATCCACAATGGGCAGACCCAATACCTGATCCACTACGGGCAGACCCATTACCTGATCCAATATGGGCAGACCCATTACCTGATCCACTAAGGGCAGACACATTACCTGATCCACTAAGGGCAGACCCAATACCTGATCCACTATGGGCAGACCCATTACCTGATCCACTATGGGCAGACCCATTACCTGATCCACTATGGGCAGACACAATACCTGATCCACTACGGGCAGACCCATTACCTGATCCACTATGGGCAGACCCAATACCTGATCCACTATGGGCAGACCCATTACCTGATCCACTATGGGCAGACCCATTACCTGATCCACTACGGGCAGACTGAATACCTGATCCACTATGGGCAGACACAATACCTGATCCACTACGGGCAGACCCAATACCTGATCCCCTATGGGCAGACCCAATACTTGATCCACTACGGGCAGACCCATTACCTGATCCACTATGGGCAGACCCATTACCTGATCCACTATGGGCAGACACAATACCTGATCCACTACGGGCAGACCCAATACCTGATCCCCTATGGGCAGACCCAATACCTGATCCACTACGGGCAGACCCAATACCTGATCCACTACGGGCAGACCCATTACCTGATCCACTATGGGCAGACCCATTACCTGATCCACTATGGGCAGACACAATACCTGATCCACTACGGGCAGACCCAATACCTGATCCCCTATGGGCAGACCCAATACCTGATCCACTACGGGCAGACCCATTACCTGATCCACTATGGGCAGACCCAATGCCTGATCCACTATGGGGCATACCCAGTACCTGATCCACTATGAGCAGACCCAATACCTGATCCACTACGGGCAGACCCATTACCTGATCCACTACGGGCAGACCCATTACCTGATCCACTACGGGCAGACCCATTACCTTATCCACTATGGGCAGACCCAATACCTGATCCACTATGGGCAGACCCAATGCCTGATCCACTATGGGGCATACCCAGTACCTGATCCACTATGGGCAGACCCAATACCTGATTCACTACAGGCAGACCCATTACCTGATCCACTATGGGCAGACCCATTACCTGATCCACTAAGGGCAGACAAAATACCTGATCCACTAAGGGCAGACCCAATACCTGATCCACTACGGGCAGACCCATTACCTGATCCACTATGGGCAGACACAATACCTGATCCACTACGGGCAGACCCAATACCTGATCCCCTATGGGCAGACCCAATACCTGATCCACTACGGGCAGACCCATTACCTGATCCACTATGGGCAGACCCATTACCTGATCCACTACGGGCAGACACAATACCTGATCCACTACGGGCAGACACAATACCTGATCCACTATGGGCAGACCCAATACCTGATCCACCACGGGCAGACCCATTACCTGATCCACTATGGGCAGACCCAATACCTGATCCACTACGGGCAGACCCATTACCTGATCCACTACGGGCAGACCCATTACCTGATCCACTATGGGCAGACCCAATACCTGATCCACTATGGGCAGACCCAATGCCTGATCCACTATGGGGCATACCCAGTACCTGATCCACTATGGGCAGACCCAATACCTGATTCACTACAGGCAGACCCATTACCTGATCCACTATGGGCAGACCCAGTAGCTGATCCACTAAGGGCAGACAAAATACCTGATCCACTAAGGGCAGACCCAATACCTGATCCACTACGGGCAGACCCATTACCTGATCCACTATGGGCAGACACAATACCTGATCCACTACGGGCAGACCCAATACCTGATCCCCTATGGGCAGACCCAATACCTGATCCACTACGGGCAGACCCATTACCTGATCCACTATGGGCAGACCCATTACCTGATCCACTACGGGCAGACACAATACCTGATCCACTACGGGCAGACACAATACCTGATCCACTATGGGCAGACCCAATACCTGATCCACTACGGGCAGACCCATTACCTGATCCACTATGGGCAGACCCAATACCTGATCCACTACGGGCAGACCCATTACCTGATCCACTACGGGCAGACCCATTACCTGATCCACTATGGGCAGACCCAATACCTGATCCACTATGGGCAGACCCAATGCCTGATCCACTATGGGGCATACCCAGTACCTGATCCACTATGGGCAGACCCAATACCTGATTCACTACAGGCAGACCCATTACCTGATCCACTATGGGCAGACCCAGTACCTGATCCACTATGGGGCATACCCAGTACCTGATCCACTACGGGCAGACCAAATACCTGATCCACTATGGGCAGATGTATTACCTGATCCACTATGGGCAGACCCATTACCTGATCCACTATGGGCAGACCCAATACCTGATCCACTATGGGCAGACCCATTACCTGATCCACTACGGGCAGACCCAATACCTGATCCACTATGGGGCAGACCCATTACCTGATCCACTATGGGGCAGACCCATTACCTGATCCACTATGGGGCAGACCCATTACCTGATCCACTATGGGCAGTCCCAATACCTGATCTGGTCAGTGCACCATACAGGGAAGAGAGTGCCATATAGGATGTAGCCACTGTAACAGATTGCAAAGGTTTACTATTTGCCGAGCTAAATGACATGTCCTCCTTTTCTATGATGTTGCTATAGTTGCTCTGTCTCAGCATCAGTAGTAATCTGTTACAGCGTTGGTGTTCCTGTATGTCTCAGCATCAGTAGTAATCTGTTACAGCGTTGGTGTTCCTCTGTCTCAGCATCAGTAGGAATCTGTCACAGCTTTGGTGTTCCACTATGTTACGCAGACCTGCTGTTTTCAACTCTCTCTCTCTCTACCGCACCTGCTGTCTCTAACTCTGAATGATCGGCTATGAAAAACCAACTGACATTTACTCCTGAGGTGCTGACCTGTTGCACCCTCGACAACCACTGTGATTATTATTATTTGACCCTGCTGGTCATCCATGAACATTTGAACATCTTGGCCATGTTCTGTTATAATCTCCATCCGGCACAGCCAGAAGAGGACTGGCCACCCCTCAGCGCCTGGTTCCTCTCTAGGTTTATTCCTAGGTTTCTGCCTTTCTAGTGAGTTTTTCCTAGCCACCGTGCTTCTACATCAGCATTGCTTGCTGTTTGTGTCACGCCCTGATCTGTTTCACCTGTTCCTTGTGATTGTTTCCACCCCCTCCAGGTGTCACTTATTTTCCCAGTGTATTTATCCCTGTGTTTCCTGTCTCTCTGTGCCAGTTTGTCTTGTCAAGTCAACCAGCGCGTTTTTCCGCTGCGCGCCTGCTTTTTCTATTCTCTCTTTTGCTTGTCCTCCCGGTTTTGACCCTTGCCTGCCCTGACCTCGAGCCTGCCTGCCACTCTGTACCTCCTGGACTCTGACCTTGTTATGATCTTTTTGCCTATCCACGACCATTCTCTTGCCTGCCCCTTGGATACTAATAAATATCAGAGACTCAAACCATCTGCCTCCCCGTGTCTGCATCTGGGCCTCGCCCTGTGCCCTTATAGTTTATGGGTTTTAGGCTGGATTTCTGTATAGCACTTTGTGACTTTCGGCTGATGTAAAGAGGGCTATATAAATAAATGTAATTGATTAATGGAGTAATACATTTAAAACAATAATTATTTTAGCAGCATGTGTGTGAGGTTGTATGTGAGTGAGGGTGTATGTGAGTGAGGTTGTATGTGAGTGAGGGTGTATGTGAGTGAGGTTGTATGTGACTGAGGTTGTATGTGAGTGAGGGTGTATGTGAGTATGTGTGTCAGTGACAGTGAAGGTGTGTATGTCTGAGTGGGTAGAGACCTGTGGCTGGGCATAGAGTTGGTGTGGGTGGGTAGTCTGTGAGAGAGGGAGGGCAGTAGTTGTTAGTCATTATGGCCAAGGGATAAAAGCTGTTGAGGAGTCTGTTGGTTTGGGCCTTTTTCAGACACCGTCTGGCATGTATTTTTTATTTATTTTTTATTTCACCTTTATTTAACCAGGTAGTTCTATATGATGTCATAATACACCTTTATTTAACCAGGTAGTTCTATATGATGTCATAATACACCTTTATTTAACCAGGTAGTTCTATATGATGTCATAATACACCTTTATTTAACCAGGTAGTTCTATATGATGTCATAATACAGGTAGGCCAGTTGAGAACAAGTTCTCATTTACAACGGCGACCTGGCCAAGATAAAGCAAAGCAGTTCGACACATACAACAACACAGAGTTACACATAGAGTAAAACAAACATACAGTCAATAATACAGTAGAAAAACAAATCTATATACAAAGAGTGCAAATGAGGTAAAATAAGGAACATAAGGCAATAAATAGGCCATGGTGGCAAAGTGGCAAAGTAACTACAGTATAGCAATTTAAATTGTGAATTTATTAAATTATGAATGTGCAAAGTAAAAATACTGGGGTGCAAAGGAGACAGATAAATAAATAAATCCAGTAGCGGATGAGGTAGTTGGTTGGGCTATGTACAGGTGCAGTGATCTGTGAGCTGCTCTGACAGCTGGTGCTTAAAGCTAGTGAGGGAGATAAGTGTCTCCAGTTTCAGAGATTTTTGTAGTTCGTTCCAGTCATTGGCAGCAGAGAACTGGAAGGAAAGGCGGCCAAAGGAGGAATTGGCTTTGGGGGTGACCAGTGACATATACCTGCTGGAGCGCGTGCTACGGGTGGGTGCTGCTATGGTTACCAGCGAGCTGAGATAAGGCGGGGCTTTACCTAGCATGGACTTGTAGATGACTTGGAGCCAGTGGGTCTGGCGACGAGTATGTAGCGAGGGCCATGTCCTGGATGGCTGGGAGGTCGCCCTCAGTGGTGCGCTGGGCCGTCCGCACCACCCTCTGTAGGGTCTTCTGATATAAATGTACTGTATGTGTGTGTGTGTGTATATATATGTATGTGTGTGTTTGTGTGTGTGTATATATGTATGTGTGTGTGTGTGTGTGTGTGTATATATATGTGTGTGTGTGTGTGTGTGTGTTTGTGTGTATATATTTATGAGTGTGTTTGTGTGTGTGTGTATATATATGTATGTGTGTGTGTGTGTGTCCGTGTGTGTATGTGTATATAAATGTACTGTATGTGTGTGTGTGTGTGTGTATATATATGTATGTGTGTGTTTGTGTGTGTGTTTGTGTGTGTGTATATATGTATGTGTGTGTTTGTGTGTGTGTGTGTATATATGTGTGTGTGTTTGTGTGTGTGTGTTTGTGTGTGTGTATATATGTATGTATGTGTGTGTGTGTGTGTGTGTGTATATGTATATGTGTGTGTGTGTATATATACATGTCTGTGTGTGTTTGTGTGTGTGAGTGAGTGTGTGTGTGTGTATATATGTGTGTGTGTGTGTGTGTGTATGTGTTTGCGTGTGTGTGTGTGTGTGTGTATATAAATGTGTGTGTGTGTGTGTGTGTGTGTGTGTGTGAGTGAGTGTTGTCCAATCCAGTCAAGTCCACCTGAGGAGTGATAACGACATGCAATTGAATAGAGAGGTGGAGGTAGTGGAGGAAGGGATGCCTGGGGAGTTGGTGAGTCACAGCACCAGCCTAGACAACCCGCAGGCTGTAGAGAGAGAGTCACAGCAGCAGACTCAAGCCTGTTTCGTCTGGTCTGCTGGCTCACTAAAGTTTAGAGACACCAGAGAGCCACAGACCCAGAAGGCCAGGTACAGGGGTTGAAAAGCCACCCACCCATCCCCTGATGCTGCCTGACAGCTGAGGCGTCCAGCCCACCTTGGGGACAGAGGAGAGGGTGAAACTTAAGATCACTGGGCGGATTTAGTTTTAGATAAGAGGATGCTATACCTTTATGGTCTTCATCCCCCTCTTCCCCCTTAGCCCTGTCTGAGACACAAAGACAGAGACACAGACCAAGACATCAAAGGTTATTCTAGTTTTGTGTTTTTAGACTTGTTTTATTTCTATTCGTTTTTTATTATTAATAAAAAAGAATTATTCAGTTAGTTTTCAGACCTGATTTCTATTTTGTTTTAATATTCTTTAGTTTCAGTTCTAGTTTTAGTGTTAGGGACAGGAAGTATGCATGGGAGGCTAGTGGCCATTTGTGTTGGAGGTGTTTTTTGGGGACTTCTTGCTACTGGGTGAGTAGTGATGGGTCAGGTTAATGTCAGGTTAGGTTTAAATGTTAAAGTAAATCTTTAATGGAATAGCGCCTAGACTGGTGTAAGACATATGATGGAAAGGAAAAGCTCTCCCCCAATCCAATGTTGTTGTTTTTTTATGTAATTAGAACATGTAAGAAGAATCAAGAACATTTACCTGACAAAAAGTACACAAAGTAATTCCAGAACGTGGGCTTTGCTGTTCGACTGACCACTGGGAGGTTAAAGGCACTGTATGCTAACGCCAATGCTCACACTCTGCACTCGCCCTTTGGCTACGCTAGCTACCTAGCGGCAGGGGCGTTTCTACGATTTGAAGACATTGGGGACTTAGCTCAAAGCCAAGCGGTGGGGTCTGGGTACATTCTCGACCGACAAAATTATCATTTTAAAACGACTTAGGGAGCAGTCCCGACACTACCCTGTGAAATGTAAGGCGCCAAATTCAAAATCCAAAAGTTTAATTATTCATCAATATACAAGTGTTGCATAGTCATCAAAAGCTCTGATTCTTGGCAATATCACAGTGTTGTCAGATTTCAAATGGGCTTTACAGCAAAAGCACAACATTTGATTGTTTGAGGATAGCCCCTCTCATATTTTATGCATTAGCATAAATCCATAACCAACGCGGGTCTCACAAAACGCATAAAATCGCTAATATAAAATCGCTTACCTTTGATGAACTTCTGCTGAGGGCTTCCCAAGTGTCCAACGAAGACAATCCATGCTTCTTTTGTTAGAAAAAGTGATTTATTATATCCATAAATCTCTGTTTGGTTGGCGCGTTATGATCATAAAATCCACAATTGAGTCGCCCATTGAACCGTGAAGAGAACGCCTTCAAATTATACCTATCATATTTCTCCAAACAAATCAAACATCATTTTTAATGTTTCCTTAGGTATCATTTTATGTATATTTACTATAATATTTAAACCGGATTGTAGCCTGACTGATAAGAAAGGAAAATAAAAGTGAGGCGCGCTCTCGTTCTCGTGACCAGAAAAGGTATTTCTCATTTCCACTTCCTTCAGTAAATCTTCTTCTATAGGGTTCCCTTTAGCCCTATTGTTTTGAAACCTTGTCTAAAGACTGTTGACATCCCGTGGAAGCCATAGGTACTGCAGTCTCAGTCCTACAAAACAGAAAAATGAATAGGTACAAGGAGAAAAAGGTCATTTACAAATGAAACAGCAAATCCGTATGGATTTTCCTCAGGTTTTCGCCTGCTATATCACTTCTGTTATACTCACATACATTATTTTAACACTTTTAGAAACTTCAGAGTGTGTTCTATCGAATAGTACTAAATATCCTATTTTCTGCGCCTGAATGCCAGGCATTTTACTTTGGGCACGCCAGACTCTCCAAAACCAAATACATTTATTTGGTGCACATTGAAATGAACATTGAGAGAGTATACATTTTTCAAGTAACTTGTACCTTCCTACCTGCCACAGAAGAAACTGCCAGAACTCCCTACTCAGCAGACACTGGAACATTTCCTACTCTGGAACATTCTCTACTCTGGAACATTCTCTACTATGGAACATTCTCTACTCTGGAACACTCTCTACTCTGCAACACTCTCTACTCTGGAACATTATCTACTCTGGAACATTCTCTACTCCGGAACATTCTCTACTCTGGAACATTCTCTACTCTGGAACACTCTCTACTATGGAACATTCTCTACTATGGAACATTCTCTACTCTGGAACACTCTCTACTCTGGAACATTCACTAATATGGAACATTCTCTACTCTGGAACATTCCCTACTCTGGAACATTCTCTACTCTGGAACATTCTCTACTATGGAACATTCTCTACTCTGCAACACTCTCTACTCTGGAACATTTCAACTCTGGAACATTCTCTAGTCTGGAACATTCTCTACTCTGGAACAAATATATCTACAGTGTTTTGCCAAAAACCACTAAATAACTTTGAACATAGACTGTTGTGGTTTGATGCAGATATCTCCTGTGTGTGTTTGCAGTTAGCCAAATTATTTTGCCAATTAGCTTCAGCCGGCTGGTGTAACCTGACTTTGACCTTGGATAGCCTATATCCGGGGCTAGTTAGGGACCATCAATAAATTACACAATGTAAATGAGACAATATTTTCATGCTGCACACCTTTTAGTTCTAATTAAATGATTGAATATGTGTATATGAATTTCTACAATGTACAGTTTGTTTGAGGTTTTTAAGTCATTGAAATGTATAGCTATTGGAATTTTAACATATTGTCCCATGAGCATTGTCTACTTTACCGATGGTCCCTAACTAGCCACATAGGAATATTCAAAGTCAACCCAAATTTAACACAGCCATTATGATCGGGTCTCGTGTAGCTGCACTCTGAAATTATGATTACTTGTGTGCTGCCAGCTGTTTGCATGTGGGAAGAATTGAAACAAACCCAACCTTCATTTACGTTGTGATGCAGTCACAACTACAAGTCTCACAAAACTGAGTTTTGGACGAGACTGACTTCATGAGCAGAATTATTCTATTTACCCTTTGTAGTCAATTTTCACAGCAGAATAAATGTTTCTGACTCATATTGATGCCACAGATGGTTTTTATGGGCAGTTGTTCTTTAAATGTACTGTTCACTGACATGACCAGAGCAACTCAATTGTAAAGGCAAAAAGTGCCCGCTTAACAGCGCAACACAACTCCAAATATGACGGCTATATAAATATAAAGAGACATGAGACAGAGAATTGACAATTAGAATGAAATAAGTTATATGGTTTCTATTCATTTAAGCTATGTTAACATTAGAAGCCTCCTCCCTAAGTTTGTTTTATTCACTGCTTTAACACACTCCGCCAACCCGGATGTCCTAGCCGTGTCTGAATCCTGGTTTAGGAAGGCCACCAAAAATTCAGCAATTTCCATCCCTAACTATAACATTTTCCGACAAGATAGAACTGCCAAAGGGGGCGGAGTTGCAATCTAATGCAGAGTTCTGTCATTCTATCCAGGTCTGTGCCCAAACAATTCGAGCTTCTACTTCTAAAAATCCACCTTTCCAGAAACAAGTCTCTCACTGTTGCCGCTTGTTATAGACCACCTTCTGCCCCCAGCTGTGCCCTGGACACCTTCTGCCCCCAGCTGTGCCCTGCCCCCCATATATCTTCAGAGCTTGTACTGTTAGGTGACATAAACTGGGACATGCTTAACACCCCGGCCATCCTACAATCTAAGCTAGATGCCCTAAATCTCACACAAATGATCAATGAACCTACCAGGTACAACCCCAAATCCGTAAACACGGGCACCCTCATAGATATAATCCTGACCAACCTGCCCTCTAAATACACCTCTGCTGTCTTCAACCAGGATCTCAGCAATCCCTGCCTCATTGCCTGCGTTCGTAATGGGTCTGCGGTCAAACGACCACCCCTCATCACTGTCAAACGCTCCCTAAAACACTTCAGCAAGCAAGCCTTTCTAATCGACCTGGCCCGGGAATCCTGGAAGGATATTGACCTCATTCCGTCAGTAGAGGATTCCTGGTTATTCTTTAAAAGTGCTTTCCTCACCATCTTAAATAAGCATGCCCCATTCCAAACCAGGAACATATATAGCCCTTTGTTGACTCCAGACCTGACTGCCCTTGACCAGCACAAAAACATCCTGTGGCGTACTGCATTAGCATCGAATAGCCCCCTGAGATATGCAACTTTGCAGGGAAGTTAGGAACCAATAACACAGGCAGTTAGGAAAGCAAAGTCTAGCTTTTTCAAACAGAAATTTGCATCCTGTAGCACAAACTCCCAAAAGTTCTGGGACACTGTAAAGTCCATGGAGAATTAAGAGCACCTCCTCCCAGCTGCCCACTGCTCTCAGGCTAGGAAACACTGTCAACTTGTTCTCAACTCGCCTACCTGGTTAAATAAAGGTGAAATAAAAAATAATTAGACCTCTATAATTAATCAAACATTTTCAGTTCTACCAGCTAACGTGAGATTGGTAGTAGGGTATGGTAGTAGGTGCCAGGCACACCAGTTTGAGTGTGTCAAGAACTGCAACGCTGCTGGGGTTTTCTCGCTCAACTGTTTCACATGTGTATCAAGAATGGCCTACAAACCAAAGGACATCCAGCCAACTTGACACAACTGTGGAAGGATTGGAGTCAACATTTGCCAGCATCCCTGTGGAACACTTTCGAAACTTTGAAGCGGTGCAACTCAATGTTAGTAAGTTGTTCCTAGTGTAGAAAACACAATATATATATATGTATATACTTTTTGGGGGAAACAATATTTTAGGAGCTGGATCAAAAACATCCGGGGATAAAGCCCCAGAAGCCCAGGCCTAATGATGCCATTGCCTAGTGGATTTCTTCCTTGTCAGCTAGTAATAGATAGTGATAGTGATAGTGATGCACACCCAAAGGAAAAATAAATATATTTAAATTCTTAATTTACATACTATAATACATTTAAATAGGTCTGTGATAAATATAGTTATATATACTGAAGTATATATATATACTAAAATGATCTAAATGGGAACCATTTTTAAAACATTTCATGCCTTTAATGTATTTTATTAGCATTTAAGTTAGCATTTATTAATATTTAGTATTCAGCTCTCTGAGTCAGTACATGTTAAAACACCTTTGGCGGGGATTACAGCAGCAAGTCTTCTTGAGTAAGTCTCTAAGAGCTTTACACACCTGGATTGTGCAGTATTAGCCCATGATTAATTTCATAATCCTTCAAATTATGTCAAGATGTTAGGCGATCTTGACTGTCTTGCCATAGTATTTCAAGATGATTTAAGTAAAAAAAAACTCTAACTTGGCCACTCAGGAACATTCACTGTCTTCTTGGTAAGCAACTCCAGTTTAGATTTGACCTTGTGTTTTAGGTTATTGTCCTAATGGAAGGTGATTTTTTCCCCCAGTGTCTGGTGGAAAGCAGACTGAAGCAGATTTTCCACTAGGATTTTACCTATGCTTATGTAACCGGTGTGAAATGGCTAGCTAGTTAGCGGGATGCGCGCTAATAGCAATTCATTCGGTGATGTCACTCGCCTTGAAGTAGTCGTTTCTTGCTCTGCCATGGCCGTGGCTGTTGTGGAGCTATAGGTAATAATGCTTAGAGGGTGACTGTTGTCGATGTGTGCAGAGGGTCCCTGGTTTTAGCCCAGACAGGGGCGAGGAGAGGGATGGAAGGAACACTGTTACATTTAGCTCCATCCTGTTTCTTTTTATCCTGAAAAACTCCTTAATATTTGACAATGTAATTTAAGTCTTTATTGTAGAGTCACTCACTACAATGTTGTTGATCCATCCTCATATTTTTCCTATCACTATGTAACTCTTTTGTGATTGAAATGCAACACTTGACTGAGGGACCTTACAGATGTTGTATGTATGGGGAACAGAGGAAGGGGTATTTCACACAAAGTGTACATTATAGTATTTTGAGTAAATTGTTGAAAAAAAATTACAATTCAATTAATTTTAACCTAGGGGTATGAATACATGTTGCAAGACACTGTATACTTATATAGTGTACTTGATCACTCACAGAGTTTCATAAATATATATGAATTATTCAACTTGAAAATACTAAATTACAATTCAAGTGTTTTAAAATGAAGTACAATTTTAATGTGTGTGTTTAAGTTTATGATATATATATAGTAATCTACAATAATTTAAAGTACACTTTAACAATTGTATTGAAGGTTGATGACAGTATATTTAAAGTAAACTAAAAGACTGAAAAACTATTCATTTAAGCTACACTTTTAATAAATGTGTCGAAGGTTGATGATAGTATATTTGTAGTATACTTAAGATATACTAGAAAAGTACGTATTGTATTTGAAGTACAGTACCAGACAACAGTTTGGACACATCTATTCATTCCAGGGTTTTTCTTTATTTTTTATGTTAAACAAATCTAAATATATTTTATATTTGAGATTCGTCAAAGTAGCCACCATTTGCCTTGATGACAGCACACTCTTGGCATTCAAAAATGTTTACCTTTCATTTGAATTTTGGTAATGTTCTAGGAATGTTCTCCAACTGGTTTGACATTGGGTATGTTCTCAAATTGTTCAGAGAATATTAAGCAACAAAGTTATTCTGTGGGAATTTCAGTACTTCACCATAAGTGTCGTACATGTTTCCAAATGGTTCTATTTAAATTCATGTTCTCAAATTGTTCTGGGAAAATTAAGAAAAAACACTCTTCTGTGGGAATTCAAGCATAATGTTTTTTTGCCGGTTTCCTCATGGTTCTATTTAATTAATGTTCTCAGAACATCAAGAAAACATTCCATGAAAATTACATTCTAAGAACGTTTTTTTTTTAAATATATACATTCTGTTCTCATTATCAAGAAATCTCTCTCTATCCCATATCTTGTTAAGTGTGATCTTAATGAGTGCTTGCTATGCCGCTCTGAAATATATGTATATATACTTAATCCATTCCTTACTTAGATGTACGTGTATTGTGGGTATATATTGGGTATATATTGAATCATTCCCATGGTGAATGACTAGGTCTACTACGCTATGAAACCACACACTATTGAATCATTCCCATGGTGAATGACTAGGTCTACTACGCTATGAAACCACACACTATTGAATCATTCCCATGGTGAATGACTAGGTCTACTACGCTATGAAACCACACACTATTGAATCATTCCCATGGTGAATGACTAGGTCTACTACGCTATGAAACCACACACTATTGAATCATTCCCATGGTGAATGACTAGGTCTACTACGCTATGAAACCACACACTATTGAATCATTCCCATGGTGAATGACTAGGTCTACTACTCTCTGAAACCACACACTATTGAATCATTCCCATGGTGAATGACTAGGTCTACTACGCTATGAAACCACACACTATTGAATCATTCCCATGGTGAATGACTAGGTCTACTACGCTATGAAACCACACACTATTGAATCATTCCCATGGTGAATGACTAGGTCTACTACGCCATGAAACCACACACACTATTGAATCATTCTCATGGTGAATGACTAGGTCTACTACGCTATGAAACCACACACTATTGAATCATTCCCATGGTGAATGGCTAGCCCGCCACGCTATGAAACCACAGACTATTGAATCATTCCATGGTGAATGACTAGGTCTACTACGCTATGAAACCACACACTATTGAATCATTCCCATGGTGAATGACTAGGCTCGCCACGCTATGAAACCACACACTATTGAATCATTCCCATGGTGAATGACTAGGTCTACTACGCCATGAAACCACACACTATTGAATCATTCCCATGGTGAATGACTAGGTCGCCACGCTATGAAACCACACAGACTATTGAATCATTCCCATGGTGAATGATCAGGCCCGCCACGCCATGAAACCACACACTATTGAATCATTCCACATGGTGAATGACTAGGCCCGCCACGCTATGAAACCACACACCATTGAATCATTCCCATGGTGAATGACTAGGTCTACTACGCTATGAAACCACACACTATTGAATCATTCCCTATGGTGAATGACTCAGGTCTACTACGCTATGAAACCACACACTATTGAATCATTCCCATGGTGAATGGCTAGGCCCGCTACGCTATGAAACCACACACTATTGAATCATTCCCATGGTGAATGGCTAGGTCTACTACGCTATGAAACCACACACTATTGAATCATTCCCATGGTGAATGACTAGGTCTACTACGCTATGAAACCACACACTATTGAATCATTCCCATGGTGAATGACTAGGTCTACTACGCTATGAAACCACACACTATTGAATCATTCCCATGGTGAATGGCCAGGTCTACTACGCCATGAAACCACACACTATTGAATCATTCCCATGGTGAATGGCTAGGTCTACTACGCTATGAAACCACACACTATTGAATCATTCCCATGGTGAATGGCTAGGTCTACCAATACGCTATGAAACCACACACTATTGAATCATTCCTATGGTGAATGACTAGGTCTACCACGCTATGAAACCACACACTATTGAATCATTCCCATGGTGAATGACTAGGTCTACTACGCTATGAAACCACACACTATTGAATCATTCCCATGGTGAATGGCTAGGTCTACTACGCTATGAAACCACACACTATTGAATCATTCCCATGGTGAATGGCTAGCTCGCTACGCTATGAAACCACAGACTCATTGAATCATTCCCATGGTGAATGACTAGGTCTCACTACGCTATGAAACCACACACTATTGAATCATTCCCATGGTGAATGACTAGGCCTCGCCACGCTATGAAACCACACACTATTGAATCATTCCCATGGTGAATGACTAGGTCTACTACGCTATGAAACCACACACTATTGAATCATTCCCATGGTGAATGATCAGGCCTCGCCACGCTATGAAACCACAGACTATTGAATCATTCCCATGGTGAATGACTAGGCCTCGCCACGCCATGAAACCACACACTATTGAATCATTCCCATGGTGAATGACTAGGCCTCGCCACGCCTATGAAACCACACATCATTGAATCATTCCCATGGTGAATGACCAGGTCCACTACGCTATGAAACCACACACCATTGAATCATTCCTATGGTGAATGACTAGGTCTACTACGCTTATGAAACCACACACCATTGAATCATTCCCATGGTGAATGGCCAGGCCCGCCACGCTATGAAACCACACACTATTGAATCATTCCCATGGTGAATGGCCAGGTCTACTACGCTATGAAACCACACACTATTGAATCATTCCCATGGTGAATGACTAGGTCTACTACGCTATGAAACCACACACTGGCTGAATCATTCCCATGGTGAATGACTAGGTCTACTACGCTATGAAACCACACACTATTGAATCATTCCCATGGTGAATGGCTAGGTCTACTACGCTATGAAACCACACACTATTGAATCATTCCCATGGTGAATGGCTAGGTCTACTACGCTATGAAACCACACACTATTGAATCATTCCCATGGTGAATGACTAGGTCTACTACGCTATGAAACCACACACTATTGAATCATTCCCATGGTGAATGACTAGGTCTACTACGCTATGAAACCACACACTATTGAATCATTCCTATGGTGAATGACTAGGTCTACTACGCTATGAAACCACACACTATTGAATCATTCCCATGGTGAATGGCTAGGTCTACTACGCTATGAAACCACACACTATTGAATCATTCCTATGGTGAATGACTAGGTCTACTACGCTATGAAACCACACACTATTGAATCATTCCCATGGTGAATGACTAGGTCTACTACGCTATGAAACCACACACTATTGAATCATTCCCATGGTGAATGGCTAGGCCCGCTACGCTATGAAACCACACACTATTGAATCATTCCCATGGTGAATGACTAGGCCCGCTACGCTATGAAACCACACACTATTGAATCATTCCCATGGTGAATGACTAGGTCTACTACGCTATGAAACCACACACTATTGAATCATTCCCATGGTGAATGACTAGGCCCGCTACGCTATGAAACCACACACTATTGAATCATTCCCATGGTGAATGACTAGGTCTACTACGCTATGAAACCACACACTATTGAATCATTCCCATGGTGAATGACTAGGTCTACTACGCTATGAAACCACACACTATTGAATCATTCCCATGGTGAATGGCTAGGCCCGCTACGCTATGAAACCACAGACTATTGAATCATTCCCATGGTGAATGACTAGGTCTACTACGCTATGAAACCACACACTATTGAATCATTCCCATGGTGAATGACTAGGTCTACTACGCTATGAAACCACACACTATTGAATCATTCCCATGGTGAATGACTAGGTCTAATACGCTATGAAACCACACACTATTGAATCATTCCCATGGTGAATGGCTAGGCCCGCTACGCTATGAAACCACAGACTATTGAATCATTCCCATGGTGAATGACTAGGTCTACTACGCTATGAAACCACACACTATTGAATCATTCCCATGGTGAATGACTAGGTCTACTACGCTATGAAACCACACACTATTGAATCATTCCCATGGTGAATGGCTAGGTCTACTACGCTATGAAACCACAGACTACTGCAGAGACTTTGATATTACCGGCCGCAATTGATATGGTGAAAACAATGTGTGTGGAGGCAGAGGTACAGAAAGTCACATCAATACCTTTGTCAGATAACACTGCTAAACAAATGATTTATGCTATCTATTGATAGCAATCAAGAGAACAATTACTGAATGACTCAAAAACTCCCCAGCTTATGCTCCCCTCGAGATGCCCATGCATTGACTTTTGTTCGCTCTATATGTCGGGTGACGTTATTCACGAGGACATATTGTTCTTTCTCACGATTCCCGAGAATCAAACGGCACAGGCGATGTTCAGTGTGCTGCGTGGCTATATTGACAACAACAAAAAAAAAGATAACATTGGATCGAATTGGTGGGCTTTTGCACAGATGGGGCTTCATCTATGGTAGGACGACAGGCAGGCCTCTGCACTCTAGTTATGAATGAGTTTCCCTCTGCCATGTGGACTCATTGTATGATACACTGAGAGCAACTGGCGGCAAAAGAGCTGAGCACAGAACTGCAGCAGGTAACTTGGATTGTAAAAACCACATCAAACCACATCTACTGCGCTCACGCCTGTTCACAAAACTATGTGGATATATGGGATCAGATCATGACAATGTTCTATTTCACATCGAATCTTGGTGGTTATCGAGGGGGAGTGTTGGAAAGATTTCACACTGTTGTCTTTCATAATGAATGGGAAAAAAACAGACTTGGTTGACTTTCTGTGTAATGAAAATAAAATGCGTCTCCTTGCCTATGTAACAAACATATTTGGTAAACTGAACGAACTGAACGCAGGCAATCAGGAAATACAAAAACCTTCAACAGATGAGTGATCGAATCAGTGGATTCAGAGGAAATTATTATTATTGGTGAGAGTCTTTCAAAAGCCAACCCCTCGGCTGTGCATGTTTCTAACAGAAAACAGAACGAGTGATGACTGCTCACCTCCGACGCTTGGAAGAGCCCTTTGGGACCTACTTCCCTAACTATTTGACTGTGATCCTGGCTTAGTTGACATACCGGTAAGTGAAATCGAACAGCTGATCGGGCTGTCATGTGACCGAATGCTGCAGACAATGCATTCATAGTTCACTACGGAGTAGTTTTGGTTTCTGACTCAAAGGGAATAAATATCCCGCCATCTTCCTCTGATAATTAATGTGGAGTTCTAAACAACTGGGAACTCCACGTGGGAAATCTCAGACTTACGACTGGGAAAAATAGTTTTGAACGGTCATCCAACTCGGAATTCCATCTCGGGAACTCAAGCCTCTTTCTGGAGCTCCAACTTTCCCGACCTGAAGATCAATGACGTCATGATTAGACCTCATATTTTTCAGAATTCCCAGTTGTCTTGAAAGCACCATAAAACTCATTGTACCCTTCGCCAGCTAATATCTTTGTGGAGCTGGATTCAGTGCTCTCTTCTGCATTTAAAGCAAATTTCGATCCAGGTTGGACGTGACAGCAGAGATGAGGTGCTCACTGTCGACCACACCCCCCTGACTCTGAGAAGCTCTGATGAGACATGCATCAAGAACACCCATCTCATTAGCGGTGGTGAGATAAGATACAACAACCACAACCCATACGGCGCAAATAGTAGAATAGAATCAGTGTGATTCACATCAATGCGCTAACGTTATGTAGATATCAATAATAAGTGATATCCGTATTCCCGTAATCTACACCACTAATGTCATCCTTACCTCCAAGTGTATATTACAGTTAGATAATCTCTGGATGCCGACAGCAGTCACACCATTGGAAGACATTGCTTGGACAGTAGCCTACAAAAGCCTATTCCTTCTCTTTTCCCTCAATCCATCAAACACATTTGGTGTGTCATCATAAGGATCTCTGACTTGTTGTCAGACTCGTTCCGGTGGAACAAATTTAAACTTGTGCTTTTTTTCAATGCTGATTTGAATGTCATTGAGAAGACAGAGAAATGTCAACCATTTGTATCTGCAATCAGATTACAATATTTTTGCTGGTAACATAACGGATTACAGTTAAAAAATTGTAATCCCTTACATGTAACAGATTATATGTAATCCGTTGGCGCTTGATGGTTTTTGCGACTGCACTTGAAGAAACTTTCAAAGTTATTGAAATGTTCCGTATTGACTGACCTTCATGTCTTAAAGTAATGATGGACTGTCGTTTCTATTTGCTTATTTGAGCTGTTCTTGCCGTAATATGGACTTGGTCTTTACCAAATAGGGTAATATCTTCTGTATACCCACCCCCCCTACCTTGTCACAACAACACTGATTGGCTGAAATGCATTAAGAAGGAAAGAAATTCCACAAATTAACTTTTCAAAAGGCACACCTGTTAATTGAAATGTATTCCAGGTGACTACCTCATGAAGCTGGTTAAGGGAATGCCAAGAGTGTGCAAAGCTGTCATCAAGGCAAAATGTGGCTACTTTGAAGAATCTCAAATATAAAATATGTTTTCATTTTTTTTAACACTTTTTTGGTTACTACATGATTCCATACATGTTATTTCATAATTTTGATATCTTCACTATTATTCTACAATGTAGAACATTTTAAAAATAAAGAAAAACCCTTGAATGAGTGGGTGTTCTTAAACGTATAATCAGTATGTATTTGTTTCTCATTCTAGTACCTATGAACTCACTACCTGGTTAAATTTTGAGAAAACCATCATAGAAACACAAAACAAGTCTTGTGAATGTTAGAACGAGCTTGGGCTGGTATTTAATTTCCTTTTAAGTATAATCATTCCTTGGACCATGTTGATCATGTTCAGCTAGAAGAAGTGGAATTTCAATATTATCCACTTCAGCGGCAATAACAAAGGTGAATGCCCTGTCTGCTATTGTCACGTTTCCAAGAAACAGCAGAAGTTGCCCGACTTGCTGACGGTGCTTATATACTTCCCCCAACTCTACTCGTCGACTTCCGTCTACAGTCGGCTACTTTTGTCTCACCACTAATACGTGCCAGTTTTGTTGATGCTAAGAACGTAGGTTGCTAGCAACAAAATTGTTGTGGGAATCTGTTGCAGCTCAAGTAGACTACAAAATCCACAATGCTCTCTCTATGGGCTGGCTGGCTATCTAGCTAGCTAGCTAGTAAGGTAACTAGCTAGCAAACATATCTACACACAATTATACCAAAGACAATATCAGCATGTAAAGTAGCCAGTTAGCTGTAAAATCATGTAAACAAACTGCATTATCAATTTAGGAGTCTATAATCTCACCATGTTCAACCTGCTGATGAATGTCCCTCAACGGCAGATATTCTTTTGAGGAGATGGGAAACGTTTCCCATGCTCGTCAATGGGCTGCGTGGTGCATTCAGTGTGATTCTGGGACAAGGAGCGCTCTCATTCAAGGTGTGAATTGGAGTCTATTGGGCACTAGCTCAAAAATGTGCATGAATTAACTTGCTATCTGTAATATTGTGACATTACGTACTTGAGGGAAATAGATTTGTTTATCGACATATACAGTTGAAGTCGGAAGTTTACATACAGCCAAATACATTTAAACTCTGTTTTTCACAATCCCTGACATTTAATCCTAGTAAAAATTCCCTGTCTTAGGTCAGTTAGGATCACCACTTTACTTTAAGAATGTGAAATGTCAGAATAATATAAGAGTGAATAATTTATTTCAGTAGCCTTCCACAAGCTTCCCACAATAAGTTGGGTGAATTTTGGCCCATTCCTCCTGACAGAGCTGGTGTAACTGAGTCAGGTTTGTAGGCCTCCTTGCTAACACACGCTTTTTCATTTCTGCCCACACATTTTCTATAGAATTGGGGTCAGGGCTTTGTTATGGCCACTCCAATACCTTGACTTTGTTGTCCTTAAGCCATTTTGTATGCTTAGTGTCATTGTCCATTTGGAAGACCCATTTGTGACAAAGCTTTAACTTCCTGACTGATATCTTGAGATGTTGCTTCAATATATCCACATAATTCTCCTTCCTCATGATGCAATTTATTTTGTGAAGTGCACCAGTTTCTCCTGCAGAAAAGCACCCCCACAACATGATGCTGCCACCCCCGTGCTTCACGGTTGGGATGGTGTTCTTCGGCTTGCAAGCCTCCCCCTTTTTCATTATGGCCAAACAGTTCTATTTTTGTTTCATCAGACCAGAGGACATTTCTCCAAAAAGTATGATCTTTGTCCCCATGTGCAGTTGCAAACTGTAATCTGGTATTTTTATGGCGGTTTTGGAGCAGTGGCTTCTTCCTTCTGAGCGGCCTTTCAGGTCATGTCGATATAGGACTCGTTTGTACTCTGGATACGTTTCTACCGGTTTCCTCCAGCATCTTCACAAGGTCCTTTGCTGTTTTTTGGGATTGATTTGCACTTTTCGCACCAAAGTACGTTCATCTTTAGGAGTCTGAGCGGAATGATGGCTGCGTGGTCCCATGGTGTTTATACTTGCGTACTGTTGTTTGTACAGATGAGTGTGGTACCTTCAGGTGTTTGGAAATTGCTCCCAAGGATGAACCAGACTTGTGGAGGTCTACAATTTTTGGTCAACAGTTTTCTGAGGTGGGGCGTTATACGTTCCTTAATTCATTGGATTCGTTTCTCCTTTCTCTAATATCTCTGGCAACGGCACCACGCAATGCACCCTGGACTAAAGAGGAAAAATATGCTAGACCTGGACACTGAACCCTCCTCCTGTGTTGTTTGCAGTAAACACAGACTAAGAAATACATCTCCAATCAAATAAGATACTTGCTCTGTAGAAAAGAGATTGGTTGGTTCACACACTTATTTGATAAAAGAAACGGTAGAATGTTTTTGTAACATTTTACTTCCTGTTTGGCTTAATGTAAAAAAGTATTTTACTGGTCTAGTGTTCAGCCGTAAGACCATGTGTGTCCACTAGTGGCGGCTGGTGGGAAGAGCTATAGGAGGACAAGCTCATTGTAATGTCTGGAATGGAATCAATGGAACGGTATCAAACACAGACATATGAAACCACATGTTTGACTCCGTTCCAGCAATTACAATTAGCTGGTCCTCATATAGCTCCTCCCACCAGCCTCCTCTGCCGTCCACCAAATCTGGAGAAGATCAGGGAAATATCACATCATCTCAGTCTCTCTGTACCCGTTACTACTCGATATAAGGAGGTGAGGTTAAAGGACAGATACCTGTGTGAACAACAGGCAATAGAGATAGATAGAGGACAACATCTTTGTACGTGTGCCATGCTTAGTGTCATTGTCCATTTGGAGCTATCTCCATTTTAAGCTATCTCCATTTTAATGTAGTCAAATATCTTCTTCATTGGCTGATTGCGCCCAAGCCATGTGACTACTTTAAAATGGTGTAAGCCCTCAATGGAAATTTTTACTTCAGATTCTGTTTATCCGCGTTTTTTCCAAACGTCAAATTTCGAGATGTTTTGGACACCTGGGTTGCTGCTGCGGCTCCTCCTACATTAATTCTGAATGGGTTAAGGTTTAAAAAAAAAGAAAGAAAGAGGAAAAAAAGCACACTCGACTCTTGGAGCCGGAGCGTATCCTGTCCAAAGCGCGCTAGCAAAACCGAAAACCTACCTGATGGTAATAGCACTACTTAATAGTTTATAATGCAGTTTCAGGAGGTAAGCTTTAAGCTTCAGAAGACACGTCTAATCTACAGCAGGAACTTCCATATATGGACATTGTCTTTCATATCGCCATGTGGCCCGGAGCAGGAACTCCATATATGGGCCCAGACAGCCATATTGCAACGTGGCCTATTAGCAAGGAACGCCATATATGGACATAGAACTGTCACTATCAATTGCTCACTTGCGTCCAATCTTCATTAGCCATAAGCCTACCCCGCTCACCTGAATCCCCTTGCTTAATCAGAAGCCATCTTCTCGCTGTTGCACAAACAGTCTGTACTGGAAGGTTGTGTTGACCTACCAACAGCACTGGTCACATAGTGTTAGTTGTCAAACCTCTGCTGGAGGTTTCAGAGTGCTCCTATGTTTTTAAAAAGGCAAGTCTGAAGGTTGGTGTTTCCTCTACTGTGCGTGTGTGTGCGCAAAGGTTTAGGGTCGGCTTTCAACATGAGTCACTCCTTTTGCCCTTTTCACGGTCACTCTGGTGTCTCTTCGCTGTCAGGGTTGGGATCTCGATAATACCAACCACTCCCCATGGGGCCTGTAGCCAGACCAGACACATAGAGCAGCTACACAGACAGGCAGGCACACTGTAAAAAGGAAAAAACCCTTTGCCCAACAAAATAGCATTGATGTTGATTCAATGTACAATAGGATTGATTTTTTTGGGACGTATAACCAACAGACATTCTGAAGCTGAATTTCATGTTCAATGAACTTTGAATTTTAGGTTGAGTAAACATACAATTCAACTTATTTGTATATTTCCCAGTGCAAATTTGAACTCTGACAAAACATTATGAACACGTGCTCTTTCCATTACATACTGTAGACTGACCAGGTGAAAGCTATGATCCCATATTGATGTCACTTGTTAAATCTACTTCAATCAGTGGAGATGAAGTGGAGGAGACGGGTTAAATAACAATTGGACATAATGCAGAATTACTTAAATGTTTTTGGAGACAATTGCACGCTCACTCAACTCTGTGGCGTTGTGTGACAAAACTGCACATTTTAGTGGCATTTTACTGTCCCCAGCACAAGGTACACCTGTGTTGTTTAATCAGCTTCTTGATATGCCACACCTGTCAGGTGGATTGATTATCTTGGCAAAGGAGAAATGCTCACTAACAGGGATGTGCTCAAAATATGAGAGACATAAGCTTTTTGTGGGTATGGTACATTTCAGCTAACAAAACATGTGACCAACACTTTAAATGTAGCATTTTATATTTTTGTTCAGTATATATTATCCATGTCCTTGTTCAGCCACGACTCTTGAGAAACATAAAATATACTGGTTTTTTTTTCAGATCCTGTTGATAGGATAGTCTCGAACGGAGCTCGTCCAATTTGTTTTCTAGTGATTGTACGTGTGCCAAAAGAATGGAGGACAGAGGAAGTTTATTTGCTCGACCGATGTAGTCTCATCAGGGAGCCTCTCTTGCACCGTCTAAGCAGTACATCCACATCTTTCTTTTTGTTGAAATGGAGAAATCTTCCTCCAAATAAAGTGATCTCTGTTCTGATGTCCAGAAACTATTTTCGTTCATAGAAAAATATGGCAGAATTATTATGTAAAAAAATAAATAAAATAGTTATAATTGAAGAGGCAAAACAATTCATTAAGTCAAATCAGACATGTTCCAATTGATGTTTAATCTAAAAGTCCACAGTGCCTTTATTAATGCAACAGAATACACAGCAAAATACACATGAAATTTCATTAGGTCCAATAACTGTGGAGTATTTAGATTTAACTATGTGTTTGTTTTGCAACTGTAATATATGGTTTGGGGTCACTTAGAAATGTCCTTGTTTTTGAAAGAAAAGCAAAAACATTAAAATAACGTAAAATTGATCAGAAATATAGTGTAGACATTGTTAATGTTGTAAATTGTGTTAGCTAATCCAAGTGTATCATTTTAAAAGGCTAATTGATCATTAGAAAACCCTTTTGCAATTAGATTAGCACAGCTGAAAACTGTTGTTCTGATTAAAGAAGTAATAAAACTGGCCTTCTTTAGATTAGTTGAGTATTTGGAGCATCAGCATTTGTGGGATTGATTACAGGCTCAAAATGGCTAGAAACAAAGCACTTTCTTCTGAAACTCGTCAGTCTATTCTTATTCTGAGAAATGAAGGCTATTCCATGTGATAAATTGCCAAGAAATTGAGGATCTCGAACAACACTGTCTTCTACTCCCTTCACAGAACAGCGCAAACTGGCTCTAACCAGAATAGAAAGAGGAGTGGGAGGCCCCGGTGCACAACTGAGCAAGAGGGCAAGTACATTAGTGTCTAGTTTGAGAAACGGATGCCTCACAAGTCCTTTACTGGCAGCTTCATTAAATAGTACCTTCAAAACACCAGTCTCAACGTCAACAGTGAAGAGGCGACTCCGGGATGCTGGCCTTCTAGGCAGAGTTGCAAAGAAAAAGCCATATCTCAGACTGGTGTTTGAAAAAGAAAAGATTAAGATGGGCAAAAGGACACAGACACTGGACAGAGGAACTCAGCCTAGAAGGCCACATCCCGGAGTCACCTCTTCACTGTTGACCTTGAGACTGGTGTTTTGCGGGTACTATTTATTGAAGCTGCCAGTACACATTGCTAGCTAGATTCATATATTCATTCCTCATTGGAGTATTATATCAGAGAACAGTTTTAATGAGCACTAGGGGTGTTTCTCAATATGCATACTCCACACTCTCATGCTTCCAAGTGCATTCTCAGAGGACCTTCTCTTGAGTGCACTCACTCCTCCCCCTGCTGTATTACCTCACACTGCATCTCACTGAACATTCTTCTAGCCAGGACAATGGCAATAATGGAGACTAAACAACACATACACAAAGTTAAACTTCATAATTATCAGCTGGATATATGTGAGATCGTTGTAATCTAACTAGCCAGCTAGCTAGTTATAAACAGGCAACAAGTACATCAAACTAACGTTATGCAAGGTACAGTAGATGTCAATTCTTTGTGGCTAGCTAGTCAGTTAGCCCTATTTGACTTACTATGGACTTACCCATTCAAGGAAACTTTTTTTCTTCTGGCAAGGACAATGACAATGGAGACGTAACAAGATATACACAAAAGCAAACATTTTACTTCTTAACTATCAGCTAGATATATGTGATTCATAATAATGTATCTAACTAGATAGTATAACAGGCAAACATGACCTGAAAACAATTCAAAATAGCTAACAATTCTTCATGTATTCATTTTGATTGTGTTGAAAAAACGGAAGCAAAACTAACGGAAGCAAAAGTAACAAAATGGGGATAAACTTACCTGAATTCGTCCAATAGAAACTCTTGTTTGCAACTGTTGGACTAAGGATTACACCCTGTATCAGATAGATGCAGGCAAGAGTCTGCAAGGAGGTATTCAAATCAATTCACGTTTTATTGGTCACATACACATGTTTATCAGATGTTATTGCGGGTGTAGTTAAATGCTTGTGTTTCTAGCTCCAACAGTGCAGTAATATCTAACAAGTAATATCTAACAATTTCACAACAACAGACACAATACACACACACATCTTAAGTAAAGGACTGGAATTAATAATATATACATTTTTGGATGAGCAACGTCTGAGCGGCATAGACTAAAATACAGTAGAATAGAATACAGTATACATATGAGATGAGTAATGCAAAATATGGAAACAATATTAAAGTGACTAGTGTTCCAATATTAAAGTGGCCAGGGATTTCAAGTATATGTATATAGGGAATTAGCCTCTAAGGTGCTAGTGATGGCTATTTAACAGTCTGATGACCTTGAGATAGAAGCTGTTTTTCAGTCTCTTTGGTCCCAACTTTGATGAACTTGTACTGACCTCAGCTTTTGAATGATAGCGGGGTGAATAGGCAGTGGCTCAGGTGGTTGTTGTCCTTGATTATCTTTTTGGCCTTCCTGTGACATCGGGTGCTGTAGGTGTCCTGGAGGGCAGGTAGTTTAACTCCGGTGATGCTTTGGGCAGACCACACCACCCTCTAGAGAGCCCTGTGGTTGCGGGGGCAGTACAGTTGCCGTACCAGGCGGTGATACAGCCCAACAGGATACTCTAAATTGTGCATCTGTAAAAGTTTGTGAGGGTTTTAGGTACCAAGCCTGAGGTTGAAGAGGCGCTCTTGTGCCTTCTATACCACACTGTCTGTGTGGGTGGACCGTTTCAGATTGTCAGTGCTGAGGAACTTGAAGCTTTCCACCTTCTCCACTGCGATCCCTCGACCGATGTGGATAGGGGGGGGGGGGGGGGTACTCCCTCTGCTGTTTCCAGAAGTCAACGATCAGCCTCTTTTGTTTTCTTGACGTTGAGTGAGAGGTTATTTTCCTGGCACCACACTACCAGGGCCCTCACCTCCTCCCTGTAGGCTGTCTCGCCATTGTTGGTAATCAGGCCTACCAAATTTTTATCTCAACTTGTGTGCCTCTACATTGTAAACATTCATTCATAGGCTAGGTTGTAGCAACCTCATGATGGGTATGCGGACAATTTGAGAATCATGTAGTAGCCTAAACCTAACGCTGTTACGTTGAGCTGGGTGAAAGGAATATGAATGAGAGTCATCCAATATGTTGTAATAGAAAACACGTCAAAATTGTCTTAAACGGCAACGAGCGCCACTGCACCAACACACAGGTAAATAGAAGTGACAGGTTAATGCCTTGAGATCAGATTAGCTTTCCGTTTGAATGAGGTACTACTAAAGCAGGAGGTGATATACACTATTTATACAATACATCATTTATACAAATACACTATGAAGTTGAAGTCGGACGTTTACATACACGTTTTTTAACGACTCCACAAATTTCTTGTTAACAAACTATAGTTTTGGCAGTTAGGACATCTACTACTTTCCGACTTCAACTGTACACACGCCTGTGTTGGTCAGTGACAACTCAACACACATATTTACACACACCTGTATTGGTCAGTGACAACTCAACACACATATTTACACACACCTGTGTTGGTCAGTGACAACTCAACACACACATTTACACACGCTAGTGTTTGTCGGTGCCATTTAAGATGAGAGAGGAAACATTTTTACAACAGCATAATGGATGACTCTCATTCAAATTCCATTCACCCAGCTCAATGTAATATTGATAGGTTTAGGCTGCTACATAATACTCTAATTTTCCCTCTACCCATCATGAGGTTGCTACAATCTTGCCTATGAATTAAAGTTTACTACGTAGGTGCACACAGGTTGAGAGACAAATTTGAGGTGACAGACAGAGACACATTGACAGACAGTGACATTCAATACCGCCTTGCACACTCTTGCCTGCATCTAGCTGATCTAGGGTGTAATCATTAGTCCAGCAGTTGTAAACAAGAGTTTCTATTGGACAAATTAAGATATGTTTATCCCGGTTTTTGTTCCTTTTACTTCCGTTTAAGAAACGTTTTTTCAACAGAATCGTCAGAATGAATACACCCCTGATCACGCGTAAACACAGTTCACTTTCATAGCAGCCACGTTGTATTCCTTCTTGCATCTATGCTCTCTCCTCCTCTCGCCTCTTCCCTTCGTTGTGGACTTCATTGCACAACACATCAGATGTATGTGACCAGGTGAAAAAAACCTGTCCAAACTATGTCATAACCGCTACACACAGCCTACATCTCTATATTAGCTAAAGTAACGTCCTAGTCAACATAGCTAATATAACTAACGCGTTAGTTAACCCGCTACAATCCTATAATGACGTTACAGTTGTATAGTTAGTAAGTAGTGAGACCGGCGCCCCCCGGTGGCAATACATTAATAAAACCAAAAGCTGACCTTGACTTGGAAGAGTTTCAGTGTTGTGTTGGATAGTCATAGCCAGCTAGCTAACACAGCATCCCTCTGTTCGAGCCTGGTGTTTGAGTAACTAAACTAGCCAGCTGCATTTGCTGGCTAAGTAAGTGAAACTGAAAGTAAAAGAAATGACAATCTCTCTCTCTCTCTCTCTCTATTTCTCTCTTGCTTCTCCTTCATTTTGGAAGAAAGCGCTCTCTCTTTGAGTCAACTACTCACCACATGTTATGCAGTGCTAGCTAGCTGTAGCTTATGCTTTCAGTACTAGATTCATACTCTGATCCTTTGACTGGGGGACAACATGTCAGTTCACGCTGCAAGAGTTCTGACACTGTAGGTGGGAGGACGTCCTCCGGAAGTTGTCATATGCGAAAGGAGATGTGTCGCGCTGCATGAGTCAAATGGTGGCAACACCAGATACTGACTGGTTTTCTGATCCACTCCCCTACCCTTTTTTTTAAGGTATCTGTGACCAACAGATGCACATCTGTATTACCAGTCATGTAACATCCATAGATTAGGGCCTAGTTTATTTATTTAAATCGACTGATTACCTTCAATGAACTGTAACTCAGTAGTAGATAGTATACATAGCAACCTCAACCCCTGCACATCGAGTCGGGAATTGGTACTTCCTGTGGATAGTCATGTTATGTTTACTCGTTATTCGTTATTAATTTTGTATTTATTCCTTGTCACTATTTCTATTTTTCTATCTTTAACTCTACATTGTTGGAAAATGACCCCTATATCAGCATTTCACTGTTAGTTTACACCTGTGGTTTCCAAGGCATGTGACAAATAAAATATGATTTGATTTTACAGATAAACTGGTTAAAATGTTTCTGAAATGTATATGCTGTGTGTGTTCTTTGCTAGAATAATCTCATGTCGAAAAATGTCCAGCCCTCCCTGCAATAACTTGAAACATCTGCCATAGGAATATAGTTGAATAGTCCTATGTTACATGATCTGCTTCTATCTGGTTGCATGCTGGGTGGTGGAGGCGTTCTGCTAGTTACCATTCAATGGTTTCTATGGAGACACCCCCACACTGCTCTCAGAACTGGCAACGTGGGCTACAGGTGACAACATCAGTCCCAGACACACATACACACACACACACACAGCCCTCAAAACAGGCACCGCTACGCGTGGGCAAGGTGATGACATCAGTCTGAGTGCACTTTCTTTTAAACTGCCCATTTATTGCTGACCCACTGGTTAGATCAACATTGTTTCCACGTCATTTCAATGAAATGACTTTGAACCAACTTAGAATAGATGAAGTCCACACTACGGCGGACCCCACTACGGCGGACTCCACTACGGCAGACTCCACTACGGCAGACTCCACTACGGCAGACTCCACTACGGCAGAGTATAAATAAACAAAGTAAATGAGAATGGACATATCCAGTGCACTCAGCCTCGTTGCCATGGCGAGCATTGTGTTGATGCAGGGGCCCTGACTGGCTCTCCCTTGGGTGGGAGAAGGGATGGAAAAAACGCAATAAATAACAGCCGCAACGACATTCCCTTCATGCACTAACTTTGACCAGGACCTATAGGGTAGTGTACTAAGGAATAGGGTGTGATTTGGGATGCATCCGTAGTGATAGATAGAGGAAGTCAGCAACTCAATCAGTCAACCCCTGGATCTCAAACCATCCCCTAGCCCCGAGCACTTAGTCCACAGCAAGACAGTGATTTCTTTTTTTTTTTACCGGTCTGTTCAGAAGGAAAGATTAGTCAGAACAAACTACGGTTGTAAAATTAATTCCCCAAATTCCCTAGGTTTTCCAAAATTCTTGTTTGGTGAATTCCGGGTTTTCCTTGTTGTTCCATCACAAATTCTGGGAATCTTCCAACCTAGAATTCTGAAAAACCTTGGAACCTTTGGAAGTTAGCTAATCATTTGACTAGTTAAACCAGGTGGAACAAGATGTGTTTGCTACAAACACAAATATTTACTGTTGGGGGTAGTCAACCATTGCTCTAAAGGACCAGCGTCCTACAAGATTGGATGAGAGGGAAAGGTTGTCACACCTCCTCTTACCGCCACCATAAGCAACACACACACTGTCAGGGCCTTTGGCAGGGATGTGTGGATGAGGGTTTTATATCAACCAATCACAGCCCCCAGAAACAACTTGCCAGGACTGGCTCTGTTATTGGTTGAGACACTAAGCGCTAACCTATAGCCGCTAACCTATAGCCACTAACCTATAGCCACTAACCTATAAGCGCTAACCTATCATTACTAACCTATAGCCACTAACCTATAATTACTAACCTATAGCCGCTAACCTATAGCCACTAACCTATAGCCACTAACCTATAGCCACTAACCTATAATTACTAACCTATAGCCACTAACCTATCATTACTAACCTATAGCCGCTAACCTATAGCCACTAACCTATAGCCACTAACCTATAGCCACTAACCTATCATTACTAACCTATAGCCACTAACCTATAAGCGCTAACCTATCATTACTAACCTATAGCCACTAACCTATCATTACTAACCTATAGCCACTAACCTATAGCCACTAACCTATAGCCACTAACCTATAATTACTAACCTATAGCCACTAACCTATCATTACTAACCTATAGCCACTAACCTATAAGCGCTAACCTATAGCCGCTAACCTATAGCCGCTAACCTATAGCCGCTAACCTATAACCACTAACCTATAGCCGCTAACCTATAACCACTAACCTATAGCCACTAACCTATAGCCACTAACCTATAGCCACTAACCTATAAGCGCTAACCTATAGCCGCTAACCTATAACCACTAACCTATAGCCACTAACCTATAGCCGCTAACCTATAGCCGCTAACCTATAGCCACTAACCTATAATTACTAACCTCTCCAGCAAGATATTATAAGTCACACATCACACATCTCTCACGAATAGGTTTTTATTCGACACTCATTAAAAGATCCCAAACGGCCGTGACTTCGGTAGCAGCATTTCTGAATGTGTGTGGGTGTTTACTAGCCTCGTTTGAACCATCCTGATGTTGCGAGCTCACATTCGGTTTGTAGCGAATGTGAGCTTGCGACATCAGGATGGTTTTGTAGCGAGGAGTTTACACCGCTTTACAGTTTTTTACGATTGTTTACACACTAAAATAAAAATTTCCACACCATTTGCAAAATTCTACTCCAATGAGCAAAACACCTCCACAGATTTGCACAACATTACACACAATGTCTGCTTCACCCTTTTTGCAAAACATTACACACAGGGATTTGTAAAACTCTACACACATTTTCACACCTTAGACACAGATAAGGATTTTGAGGTTACTTCCTTGTCATTACAAAGCCCCGGATTGCCAATGACCACACTAATGAACGAATTGGATAATCACATCCACCAGGTGTGGAAGCACACATGTGCTAATTTGAAAACGCAGCACTCAGGTGTGCTATAAAAGGCAGCAGGTGAGTTCACCTGTCTTCAACAAAAATGGAAGGAGCTAGAAGAAGAAGAAGAAGAGTGAGAATGAGAGGGGGAGCTCAAAGAGGAGATGGAGGTAGAGGAAGAGGAGAAAGAGATAGAGGAAGAGGCCTAGGTAGAGGAAGAGGCCTAGGTAGAGGAAGATGAGAAGGAGGTAGAGGAAGAGGAGGTAGAGGAAGAGGCCTAGGTAGAGGAAGAGGAGAAGGAGGTAGAGGAAGAGGAGAAGGAGGTAGAGGAAGAGGCCTAGGTAGAGGAAGAGGAGAAGGAGGTAGAGGAAGAGGAGAAGGAGGTAGAGGAGGAGGCCCAGGTAGAGGAAGAGGAGAAGAAGGAGATAGAGGAAGAGGCCTAGGTAGAGGAAGAGGTAGAGAAGGACTTGAAGAGTTGATAGAACCTGAACAAAGAAGACGAGGACCAAATTTGACTCAAGAAATCCGTGCAACACTTATTGACCATGTTATCAACCATGGACTGACACTGATGGAAGCTGGACAAAGAGTTCAACCAAATCTCAGCAGAAATACTGTTGCGTCAGTAATTCGGACATTTCATCGAGAAACAGGTAAGCTAACCACACAGTACATTGAAACTGAAGCTTGCTGTACTTATCATCAATATTGTTTACTGTGACATTTGACAGTAGGCTGCATGTGTATTTTTTTATATATTTGTTTTACATAGGATTGAGGGTCGAGGACACCAAGGTGGAAGGGGCCCTATGTTCACTCGTGCACAAGAGGCCGCCATTGTGAACATGGTTTTGACCAATAATTGTATCAGGCTGCAGAAATCCAAGCCAATATCATCAATGATGACCATATTTTCAATAACATCCAACGAGTCTCTCTGTCAACATTAGGTCGAATCCTCAAGAAAAATCAAATATACATGAAGCAACTGTATCGGGTACCATTTGACAGAAATTCAGAGAGAGCGAAACATCTGCGCAATGAGTATGTGGAGGTATGTATTGTTCATCTTACTATGGTGTGGTATTGTGCACTGCTCATAATGTTCTGGCACAAAAAAATACTGTGCAATAGATATTGAATAGCATCCTATTGTCTTTTACTGTGTTTCAGAGAGTCTTGCAAATGGATGCTGCAGAAATTCAACATGAATTTATATATGTGGATGAGGCTGGATTTAACCTTGCGAAAACAAGAAGAAGAGGGAGAAATGTAATTGGACACAGGGCAATCACCAATGTGCCAGGGCAGCGAGGGGGTAACATCACCCTTTGCGCTGCTATTACACAAAATGGGGTCCTCCACCACCATGCAAATCTGGGACCCTATAATGCAAATCAAATACTTGCATTTCTTGACAGATTGCACGAGATTGTCACAGCATTAAACCAAGTGGACCAGATGCGGTACATTGTTGTTTGGGACAATGTCTCATTCCATCGGGCTGCTCTGGTCCAGAATTGGTTCCATGAGCACCCTGAATTTGAAGTCTTATACCTTCCCCCATACTCCCCCTTCCTGAATCCAATAGAATAGTTTTTTTCAGCATGGCGGTGGAAGGTATACGACCTGTGGGCCTATGACCGTTTGCCCCTCATTCAGGCCATGGAGCAGGTCTGTGATCATATCGAAGCAGCTTCTGTGCAGGGGTGGATTCGTCACATGAGGCGATTCTTCCAACGGTGCCTTGCCAATGAAGACATAGCCTGTGATGTGGATGAAATCTTATGGCCTGATCCAGCCAGACGGAGAGATGATGAATAGTTACAGTATTCTTGTTGCTTTTACAGTAGTTTTTCTTCAGAGTCAAAGTGTATGTACTTCATGCAGTAATTTTTATTTGTCTACAGATTTTATTTGTTTCATTGATTTCATTGTTGGTTGATTACTGTAACTGATTATGGTAAGAAATACTGTAAGTATTGAAATAAATACTTGAAATATTCAGTCTGCAGCATCAGTGTTGTGCAGTGCTTGATAAGTTTATAGTAGGCCTATTTGTGTACATTCTCCCTATATCTCAAACTAATCAGGAAGAATGTTGTGGGTTTGTCACAATTTTTTTTTCATCTAAATTATCCCTTACATAACAATGTCTGGCCAAAAATCTAGCACATGCTATTTCCTAAAATTAGTTTTTTTACAATTGTGTTTTTTATTTATCACAGCAGTGTGAAACTGGCTGCAATAGTGTCTGATCATTGAGGACTGTGTTGGTTACATGAAAACTAATAGCATTTTCACAAATATGTGTATATGTTTTGACTGAAGTGTGTCATTTTGCAAACAATCTAGGAATTATGCAAATTGAGTGTGGTGTTTGGATAATTGTGATTATATTTTGAAAAAAAGAACCCGGTTTTCAAAATTGCGTGTAAACAATTGAAAAAAACTAAAATGAATGTGTGTCAGGCCTGCTGCACTGCCTCTTAGCCCTCAACCCTCCAAACTGTGTGTGTGTCTGTGTCTGGCAGTCATTCTCTCAAATATCAGGCCACGCACAATTATGTATGCTTCTGTGTGTGTCTGTTTACTTATGTTTCTGTGTGTGTGTGTGTGTGTTTACGTATGCTTCTGTGTGTGTGTGTTTATGTATGCTTCTGTGTGTGTGTGTGTGTGTTTACGTATGCTTCTGTGTGTGTTTACGTATGCTTCTGTGTGTGTCTGTTTACGTGTGTGTGTGTGTGTGTGTGTGTTTATGTATGCTTCTGTGTGTGTGTGTGTGTATGCTTCTGTGTGTGTGTGTGTGTGTGTGTACCCCACCTCTCCCAGTGGTCCCCAGGTGACCATAGCCAATTACAGGCAAAACCTTCATGGCGCCTCCATGGCATTATCCAGGCATGAAGAGAGGCTAGTCATTACCACACATAATAGGCCCCAGGGCTGCAACTTGTTCTGGACCTCCTGATAGAGCCAACATGGAACCAGATGGGCTAAACATCCAATGTTTCAAGTAATTATTATTTTTGTTTTCTCATGATTTGGTCTCTCTGTAGGTGATTTGGTCTCTCTGTAGGTGATTTGGTCTCTCTGTAGGTGATGAATTTGTTGTGGAAGGTTTTGGGTAGCGCTTCCTTTTAGGTGGTTGTAGAATTTAACAGCTTTTTTCTGGATTTTGATCATTAGCGGGTATTGGCCTAATTCTGCTCTGTGTGCATTATTTGGTGTTTTATGTTGTACACGGATGATATTTTTGCAGAATTCTGCATGCAGACTATCAATTTGGTGTTTGTGCCATTTTGTGAATTCTTGGTTGGTTAACGGACCCCAGACCTCACAACCATGAAGGGCAAAGGATTCTATAACTGATATAGGTATTTTTTTTCACAGCTTTGTGGAAGTTACCTGTGGCGCTGATGTTTAGGCCGAGGTGGTTTCTAGGTGGAATTTGTATGGACCTTTTTTGGAACACCATTATTTTTGTCTTACTGAGCTTTACTGTCATATGTATGTATGTTGAAAAGGGTGGGGCTCAAGCTGCATCCCTGTCTCACCCAACGGCCCTTTGGAAAGACGTGTGCGTTTTTTTTAAACAATTTTAACAACACACTTGTTGATTGTGTACATGGATCTTACAATGTCATTTTTTTCCCCCAACACCACTTTCCATTAATTTCTATAGCAGACCCTCATGCCAAATTGAGTCAAAAGATGTTTATCAACAAAGCATGAGAAGACTTTGCATTTGTTTTGGTTTGTTTTTCAATTAGGGTATGCAGGGTGAATACGTGGTCTGTTGTACGGTCATTTGGTAAAACGACGGTTTGACATTTGCTCAGTACATTGTTTTAACTGAGGAAATGTACGATGCTGCGGTTAATGCTAATGCATTAACTACTTAGGGAGCACCGGCGTGCTAGTGGGCCACTCCCGACACTACCTGGTGAAATGCAAGGCGCCAAATTCAAAATCCAAAAGCTGAATTATTAAACATTCATTAATATACAAGTGTTGCATAGTCATCAAAAGCTCTGCTTCTTGGCAATATCACAGCGTTGTCAGATTTCAAAAAGGCTTTACGGCGAAAGCACAACATTTGATTGTTTGAGGATAGCACCCCACATTTTCCACATTAGCATAAATTCATATCCAGCGCGGGTCACACAAAACCCATATAAGAGCTAAAAAATATCACTTACCTTTCGAAGAACTTCTGCTGAGGGCTTCCCAAGTGTCCAACGAAGACATCCAATGGTTCTTTTGTTAGAAAAAGTAATTTATTATATCCATAAATTTCTGCTTGGTTGGCGCGTTATGATCATAAAATCCACCGTTGAGTCGCCCATTGAACCGTGAAGAGAACACGTTCAAATTATACCTATACACTTTCTACAAACAAATCAAACATCATTTTTAATGTATCCTTAGGTATCATTTTATGTATAGTTACTGTAATATTTCAACCGGACGATAACGTGAACAATAGGAAAGGAAAATAAAGTGGTGCGCGTTCACAATCTCGCGCCCGTCAAACATTGTAAACAAAAGTGGTCCCCTGACTACTTCCTCTTCCTATCTGTTCTGCTTACTGCTACAGCCTCCAGACTCTGTATAAAGACTGTTGACATCTAGTGGAAGCCATAGGTACTTCTGTCTCAGTCCTAGTAAAAATACAAATGAATAGGCAGCTCGGAGAAGGTCATTTACAAAAAAAACTGCAAACCAGATAGATTTTCCTCAGGTTTTCGTCTGCTATATCAGTTCTGTTATACGCACACTAATTATGTGCATATCCTATTTTCTGGGCCTGAGTGGCAGGCATTTTACTTTGGGCACGCCAGACTCTCCAAAACCGTCACCTCTGCTGCCGCTCCCTAAGATGTTAGCAGCAGTGACACATATCCTACGGTAGGTATTGGTGTCAAATTTGTCTCCACTTTTGTGGATTGAGGTGATCAGTCCTTGGTTCCAAATAATGGGGAAAATGCCAGAGCTGAGGATGCTGTTAAAGAGTTTAAGTATAGTTAATTGGAATTTGTGGTCTGTATATTTTATCATTTAATTTAGGATACCATCAACACCACAGGCCTTTTTGAGAGGAGGGTTTGTATTTGGTGCTGTAGTTCATTCAATGTAATTGGAGAATCCAATGGGTTCTGGTCATCTTTTAATAGTTGATTCTAATATTTTTATTTGATCATGTATATGTTTTTGCTGTTTTTTTCTTTGTTATAGAGCCAAAAAGATTGGATAAGTGGTTTATCCATACATCTCCATTTTGGATAGATAAGTCTTCGTGAAGTGGTTAAATTCTATGGGTTCTTTCTGTCTCTCTCTCTCTCTGCCAATCTCCATTAGTTTTTTTACCTTCAATTGGCTTGAGGTAGCTATTTAGGAGGAGTGGGCTTCTCCTAATAGAGCCACCTCTAAGACACAATACAGGCTAATTCTCAGGGATCCAATCCTCTGCCTACTGTATATCCTCTACTATCAGGCTGTTTCTTCACTTTATGAATTTCAATCAACCGTCCCAATTCTCTCTTCCTCTGCCAACCTCTGGCTGACAACCCACTTTCTGCCCATAACACCTCCCAGTAGAGCCATGTTCCTAGAACCTTCTCAGAACAGGGATGCTGTTATGGTGCACATTAGGGGAATAATAATCATAATGATAGTCAAAAGTTACATCTGAGGAAGAAATTACATTATAGAAAGATAAAGAAAATTAAATGTCTGAATTTAAGCAGGAATATGATATTTTACTTAAAAGAGAGACAGCTACAGTTTAAACTCAAATTAAGCATTTTAATGGAAACTAAACCTGATAAACATCTCACAGCCCTTAGAAAACGAATACACGTCAAACCAGATTTTTTTACACATAAAAGATACAAATGCATTAAATAGAAACAATGTGATTAATGACCATTTTAAAATCTATATAAATCTGAATTCCACAACAGTGTGACTGACCCTGCAGCCTTCTTAGACTCCACTCTCCTGAAGCAGCTGTCAGCAGACAAAACATAATCACCAAAAATAAATAGACACTGTAAATAAAACATTGGCACGGAGAAAAGCACCAGGTATGGACATAGTAGCACCCCTATTTACAGAAATGACAACACACGTCACTCAAACTAGTGCTTCCCAGTTCCATGTATCAAACCGTTAATTTAGTTACATTTAAACCAAGAAAATCTGGAGTCCCCTGCTGATTACAGACCCACAAATTCAATAAATTGCAAAAATAAAATAACAAAGCTCATAAGCAGCAGAATGGCAAAAGTCCTACAAGACTTGATACACATCAAACAGGGTTTATTAAAAATAGACATTTACAAAGAAATACAAGAACATGTTTTTAGTTTAATACAATATCCTAAAAATAAAGTTATACATTTATCAATAATGACTGTAGATGCTGAAAAGGCTTTTGAACGGCTTTTTCTATTCAAAACTTTTGGAAGCCTTCAGCTCTATATGGGCAAATAAAACTCAAAGTTGTTAAACGCTTGTTTTTATTCAAAGTCTGAAGGTGGTTCCAACTAATCACCTAAGGCTTTTATTGGAGACATATTGTTAAAATGTACTAAAGAGGAACATTGAGTACGTATTCGACAAGAACCAATATAACTCCCAAAAAACACAACCCCCAATGGAACAAATCCTTGGATAGCTTTTCAGAATGCACCGATAAATTGGTCCACTATCAGGTATGAAGGTAAGACCCAGATGCAGACAACGTTGAATTAACAATGGTTTAATAATCCACCAGGGGCAGACAATAGACAGGTCAAGGCAGGCAGGGGTCAGTAAACCAGAGGTGGGGCAAAGGTATAGGTCAGCAGGCAGGCTCAGAGTCTGGACAGGCAAGGGTCAAAACCAGGAAACTGAGTAGCCGAGACACAAAAACTCTGGTTGACTTGACAAACAAGGCGAACTGGCAACAGACCAACAGAGAACACAGGTATAAATACACTGGGGATAATGGGGAAGATGGGCGACACCTGGAGGGGGGTGGAGACAATCACAAGGACAGGTGAAACAGATCAGGGTGTTACAGTCCACATGGAAAACTTAAGGCATAGGAACCATAAATGACTTGGTAATAGGAACTACATGTATTTCCGTTCCATAATTGGACTGACCAATGTAGATATTTTCAAATGCATTCAACACATTTTCATTTAAAATATTTTAGACATCAGAGCAATCTTGATGAAATCCAATTTGAATCAGAAAAATGTATTCATATGATAGGTAATATATTCAAAACCTTGCAGAGAGCCTATCCTACTGAAAAATAGAAACTTTTGGAACAAAGACTTTAAAATAACTGATATTGGCACAAAATGGAAGGAATGTTGGAACAGAACTAACACATTTGCAGGTAATGAAAATGTACGCTTAATCCATTATAAACATATTTTTTTTTCACAGAATTCACATTCTACAGCACAATGACAGAGTCTTAATTGTAAATGACTCAATAACCCATGCCTTATGGGAATGCTATACAGTCCAAAATGTATGGGCGGAGTTACTAGTTTGGCTGTCAGAATTATTACAATGTAAATATAATTTTAATCTGTCTGCATATTTTAAGACATGTCGTATGAGGGGACAGTGACATACCAGATGGGTTGGAAGATACTCTTCTCGTCAATTATCTTGAAAAAACAAACACTTAAACTGTAAATTAATCCGCCATTGTTAAGACAATGGAAAATTCATTTGATTCATTATCTAAATATTGAAAGAGCGTGGGCAACAGAGGAACAGGAGTGATGTTGTTGATGTTTGTGTCTCTGAGATAGGGGTGAGAACAGGTGGGTCTGGGCAAGAGTGATGTTGTGGATGTTTGTGTGCATCCCGAGTGACATCCCGAGTGGTGCAGTGGTCTAAGGCACTGCATCTCAGTGCAAGAGGTGTCACTACAGTCCCTGGTTAGATTCCAGGCTGAACCACATACGGCTGTGATTGGGAGTCCCATAGGTTAAATTGGTTATGTTGTCCTTTGTATATTTATGTTTTGTTAACTAGAAGAAACAATGTCTTTCTGTGGGAATTTTCAGAACGTTTTCTGCAGGTTTCCTCATGGTTCTATTTTTTTAATTCATGTTCTCAGAACATCAAGAAAACATTCCATAAAAACCACAAGAAAAACACAAGCAACATTCTAAGAATGTTATTTAAAAATATACAGTAAACGTTCTCCTCTCAGCGTTATAAACTCTCTCTCAAACGCCCACTGATTGGCCAAACCTGATCTTAATGAGTGCTTGTTTCCTTTTAAAACGAGGTCTGTTTGAATAGACTAAAACAAACAGCTTTATACGAGTTAGAGAAACATGTCACACTAGCTCCGTCCTGGTGGTGCAGGGGACTAATTCCATGGATAGATAACAGAGAAAGGGATATCATTTTGGGGCGGGGAGGGGGACTGATTCATATTTTCCCTAAAACATGTTTACTGTGTGTGTATACGTTTTCTGTGATGTATATAAAGTGTAATATTGAAAACATTTATTAAACTCTAGGTTTGAATCTCATTGACGCTATCCACATTAATAAATACATGTTTGCATGATTAATGCCTAAGCAAATTCATTTCCATGTGTCCTATCTGTGCTTGGAGTTCAAAAACAGTGAAGCTGCTAGCAGTGTTATTAAAAGCCTTATTGAAACATTTCATTACCTTATTTAATTACCTTTTAAATAACCTATAATTTCTGTACTCAGAACATTAATTAAAAAGCTCACAGGAAAACCTTCAGGGAACCTTAGTAAAAACGTTCTCAGAACCTCCCTGCAACCTACACATTTACGTTCACAGAAAAGGTGAAATTTTCACATCCATTCTCAGAATGTTTATTAATATTTCGTTTTACCTGTCAGGAAACGTATGGCTGGAAACCCACAACTTCCAAGGAACCAAATGTGCTAGCTGGGATGTAGTTCTCCCTGCACGAGAAACACACACACACACACACGAGACACATTGGCATAAGCACATAAACATGCTTAACTAATTCAGTATGTCACACCATAGCAAGGGCTCAAATGCAACGATACAGGGAAAGGGATATCATTTTGAGGGGAGACAAGACTGATTCGTATTTTCCCTAAAACATGTTTACTGTGGGTGTATATTTCAGTCTTCTGTGACGAATATAAAGTGTAATATTGAAAAACATTTATTAAACCCTTATATCTGACATGGCACTGGTGTCTTTCAGCCCATAACCTTGTGTGTGTGTGAGGTGTTGTACTTTTGTTTTAAAGTAGATTTGTTTAGGACTACCAAGAAACACTCTGTGTGACCTTGATTTAGCCCACTGCAGTAAAAGGTTAACACACACACAGCCAATCCTCACTGTGTTTTTTCTCTCTCTCTGTCTCTTTCTTCCAGTCCACTGGCTCAAAGGGGCCCTATGGCTAAACCTGTTCTCACTCTCCTCACTCCAGCATCAACAAGACAGTCCGCTGCCTACTGCCTAACTCCAGCATCAACAAGACAGTCCGCTGCCTACTGCCTCACTCTCCTCACTCCAGCATCAACAAGACAGTATGCTGCCTACTGCCTCACTCTCCTCATGCCAGCATCAACAAGACAGTATGCTGCCTACTGCCTCACTCTCCTCACTCCAGCATCAACAAGACAGTCCGCTGCCTACTGCCTCGCTCTCCTCACTCCAGCATCAACAAGACAGTCCGCTGCCTACTGCCTCACTCTCCTCATTCCAGCATCAACAAGACAGTATGCTGCCTACTGCCTCACTCTCCTCACTCCAGCATCAACAAGACAGTCCGCTGCCTACTGCCTCACTCTCCTCACTCCAGCATCAACAAGACAGTCCGCTGCCTACTGCCTCACTCTCCTCATTCCAGCATCAACAAGACAGTATGCTGCCTACTGCCTCACTCTCCTCACTCCAGCATCAACAAGACAGTATGCTGCCTACTGCCTCACTCTCCTCACTCCAGCATCAACAAGACAGTCCGCTGCCTACTGCCTCGCTCTCCTCACTCCAGCATCAACAAGACAGTATGCTGCCTACTGCCTCACTCTCCTCACTCCAGCATCAACAAGACAGTATGCTGCCTACTGCCTCACTCTCCTCACTCCAGCATCAACAAGACAGTCCGCTGCCTACTGCCTCGCTCTCCTCACTCCAGCATCAACAAGACAGTCCGCTGCCTACTGCCTCACTCTCCTCATTCCAGCATCAACAAGACAGTATGCTGCCTACTGCCTCACTCTCCTCACTCCAGCATCAACAAGACAGTCCGCTGCCTACTGCCTCGCTCTCCTCACTCCAGCATCAACAAGACAGTCCGCTGCCTACTGCCTCACTCTCCTCATTCCAGCATCAACAAGACAGTATGCTGCCTACTGCCTCACTCTCCTCACTCCAGCATCAACAAGACAGTCCGCTGCCTACTGCCTCACTCTCCTCACTCCAGCATCAACAAGACAGTCCGCTGCCTACTGCCTCACTCTCCTCATTCCAGCATCAACAAGACAGTATGCTGCCTACTGCCTCACTCTCCTCACTCCAGCATCAACAAGACAGTATGCTGCCTACTGCCTCACTCTCCTCACTCCAGCATCAACAAGACAGTCCGCTGCCTACTGCTTCGCTCTCCTCACTCCAGCATCAACAAGACAGTATGCTGCCTACTGCCTCACTCTCCTCACTCCAGCATCAACAAGACAGTATGCTACCTAATCCCTCACTTCAGCATCAACAAGACAGTCCGCTACCTAATGCCTCTCTCCCTCTTTGGTAAAAGAAAAACGAACTATGGAATGCCACTCAGTCTACCTACAACCTCTCACTCTCTGAGGTAAAGATAAACGATCATATGCCACTCAGACAGTTTATAGATCCTCAGAGCATTTGTTCCAATTGTGAGTGAATTCCCTGCCCTTTTACGCTACGAGTGCTTTGTGAAATTACTTTTTAATGAAGTTCTCTAAAGGGAATAGGTCAATCTGTTTCTAAAAGCTCCAGAGATTAACTGAACGCTGCGCCCTTGGTTTTTATCCAGGGGCTTTAGGGAATCCTGAACAGACAGCGACATTAAAAAAAGGATAGAGAGACGTTTTAAAAAAACACTTCTCATCAAACAGAGATCTCCTCAGCTAGGGTATAAACATGGACAGTGGTTGTCCTCTTCAACAGAATGCTGAATCCACTGTATATATATATATATGTGTGTGTGTATATTTCCTGAACAAAAATATGAATGCAACATTGAAAAATTTAAAATATTTTACTGAGTTACACTTCATAGAAGGACATCCGTCAATTAAAATAAATTCATTAGGCCCTAATCTTGAATTTCACATACGTAACTGGGCAGGGGTGCAATCATGTGTGGGACCGGGAGGGCATTGGCCCACAATACTTTTTCCAACCTACACTGTGAATGTTTAAATTATGTATTCAATATAGACAAGAAAAAATACAATAATTTCTGTGTTATTAGTTGATGTGAATTAGATGAAAATCGGATCAAACTTGACCAATTTCTGCAGAAATCCAAGAAATTCCAAAGGGTTCACATACTTTTTCTTGCCACCTGTACATTTCAATGATCTGGCAACAGCTCTGGTGGACATTCCTGCAGTCAGCATGCCAAGTACACGCTCCTTCCAAACTTGAGACATCTGTGGCATTGTGTTGTGTGACAAAAAAAACGGCATTTTTTAGAGTAGTCTTTTATTGTCCCCATTTTTCAAGGTGCACCTGCGTAATGATCATGCTGTTTAATCGGCTTCTTGATATGCCACTCCTGTCAGGTGCATGGACAATCTTGGTAAAGGAGAAATGCTCACTAACAGGGAGATAAACAGATGTGTGCACAAAATTAGAGAGAAACAAGATTTTTGTGTTTATGGAACATTTCTGGGATTTTTTTAAATTTTATTTTAGCTCATGAAACATGAGGGCGGCAGGTAGCCTAGTGGTTAGAGCGTTGGACTTGTAACCAAAAGGTTGCTGGATCGAGTCCCCCAGCTGACAAGATAATAATCTGTCGTTTTGCCCCTGAACAAGGCAGATAACCCACTCTTCTTAGGCCATCATTGAAAATAAGAATTTGTTCTTAACTGACTTGCCTAGTTAAATAAAAACGTGGAAACAACACTTTACATGTTGCCTTTATATTTTGGCTCAGTATACAATGGGTTATAGTTATGTATAGTAACCGAAGGTGTAAAATAGTAGATAATGGCTAGATCTCAGAAAGTATTAAACCTGTCAAAAGAAGTAAAACAGTCTTGTCCACTATCTGACACTTATGTTCTAATGCCGTTATTAACGATGTCCTCTCACCCTCTCACATCACAAAGCCGTGCCCTATGGCTACTCCTAGTGCTAGTGCATGTGATCAGGTGTCTCCCTCTTTTTCATCACCCATTCCCCCAAGACCTCACTGCCCTCTCCGGCTCTAATTCACCCATCCCTTCTTCTTCACACTCCTGCCCTCCTCTCTTTCTCAAGACGGGCGGCACGGTGGCCTAGCGGTTAGAGTGTTGGGCCAGTAACTGAAAGGATCGCTAGTTTGAATCCTTGAGCCGACAAGGTTGTGAGAATGTCACTTTACTTCCCAGCTAACAATTATTGGGAGACAAACGTTTGAGTCCAGTTTTCCTTTAGGGAACGTTCTATGTATGTTTGCCAAAAAAAACCTCCTAATCTATTTAGCATGTCTTGGACTTAGAGGTAGGAGAACTTTCCCTTAATGTCAAACAGAACTTACCCACTACGTTGTTACCATGTTCTCAGAATATACAACAGTAATGTTCCAGAGAATCTTCCATCAACTTCTGTTGCCAAACGTTCTGCAATGGAAATCGACTAAGGAATACACCCACTGGCTTTCTGTATGATGAAAGCAACAATCCATAATGTTTACATAACGTGACGAAGATGTACACACTCTCTCGTCCTTTAGAAACACAACTAATGCATTCCCCGAATTGTCTGTATGCCTAGGGATCTCCCGCTGCGGCGTGGAATTTAAGTCGCCTATTTATTAGTGTTCAGATGAGAGCTCGCTTTTGTATGTGTTAGCAATAGTGTTTTTTTACATTCATTCTTAGATCAACCCATTGCATTGCTTATTTTGCCTAAAAACGACTATTTAGTTTGTAATACTTCTACCACAACTTACCAGCTTGAGAGTCTTCAGCTTCACAGTCGAAACAGTTCACCCTGTATTCTGATGACATTTGTGATGTTTTTTTTCTTTTTTTCGGCAGTTGGTGCACAATATTTTGGCTGTATTCTTGGGCCGTATCCTGGGTCATTCTTGACCGACTGCGTGATCTGCAAATAATATAAATATTTGTTTTTATTAAGGATCTACATTAGCTACTGCGAAGGCAGCAGCTACTCGTCCTGGGGTCCAGCAACATTAAGGCATACACAGTTAAAGATATGACATGACATTCCACTTCAGAACACTTTTCACAACACATTAAGTGTGTGCCCTCATGCAACTAATTTAATACCACATATCTTCAATACAAAATCCATGTGTAAGTGTGTGTAGAGTGCCTGTGTCTCTTCACTGTCCACATTATTCTATAACGTGTATTATCGGTTTTATAAATCTGTTTCTACTGCTTGCGTCAGTTAACTGATGCGTTATAGAGTTCTATGTAGTCATGGCTCTATGTAGTACTGTGCGCCTCCCATAGTCTGTTCTGGACTTGGGGACTGTGAAGAGACCTCTGGTGGCATGTCTTGTGGGGTATGCATGGGTGTCCGAGCTGTGTCCTAGTAGTTTAAACAGACAGCTCGGTGCGTTCAGCATGTCAATACCTCTAACAAATACAAGTAGTGATGAAGTCAATCTCTCTTCCACTTTGAGCCAGGAGAGATTGACATTTTTGTGTACATTTAAGGGCCAGCTCTGCTGCCATGTTCTGAGCCAATTGTAATTTTCAGTAGTCCAGGTGTGACAAAAGTAGAGCCTTTGGGACCTGCAATGTTGATATTGTTATTAAGAAGGCAGAGCAGTGCTTTATCATGGACAGATTTCTCCCCCTCTTAGCTACAGTTTAATCAATATGTTTTGACCATGACAGTTTACAACAACTTTCTCAATTTCCATATTATTCATTTCAAGATTTTGTTGAGGTTTAGGGTTTCTCACAAATAGAATGCTTTAACACCTCCTAAGGATCCGCAACTTTTCTTCAATTTTCTCCTAAAATACCCAAACTGCCTGTAGCTCAGGACCGGAAGCAAGGATATGCATATTCTTGATACCGCTTGAAAGGAAACACTTTGAAGTTGAGAATAATGTAGGAGAATATAACACATTAGATCTGGTAAAAGATAACAGAATGCTTTAAGTTTAAGTATTTAGGACTATAACTTATTTCTTGTCACTCATTCTGAAACTGACTACAGCTCTTTGTTAAGTGTTGGAGTAATTTCACTCGCTGTTGTAGCTGACGTGTTGAGTCATCCGCATATACAGACACACTGACCCTCCTATCCTAGCCACCGACCTGTGCGACCCACCCACTAAGGAGGAGTCCTTATCCGTTTTATAGGCCTCCTGCAAGTAGTCTACATAGCCATGACAGAAATGTTAATGCAGTCAGAGACATACTAAAGCAGCACCTGAAGAGTCTGAGCCTGTCTGGCAGGGTTGGTCCAACAAAGCCGAAGCCCCCGGGTGGGTGAGCATAATATACAAGGATTTTCTCAAAGCTGCTAATGAGAACCTTGACGACCTCGTACCTAGCCGGTGGGAATTCTGGTGGAGTACCCTCACCCAGATATTGGCAGTGCTGGCAACACTAGCTGCAGTAACCCATGTGGAGGGAGAACAATCGAACAATCAGAGAGGGGGGGCATACTACCGTGGCCCTGGCGGCACCGAATAATGAAACGGTCTGACTGCACGAGGGACCAGCGTGTGTGGGTGTTGGGGGACCAGCTGGACTAGATATTGGTTAATAAAACCGTCCCATTCCAGCTTGTGCTGGTGTGTGGGTGTGTAAGAATGCTGTTTATTGACTGTAGCTCAGCATTCAACACCATAGTACCCTCCAAGCTCATCATTAAGATCAAGGCCCTGTGTCTGAACCCCGCCTTGTGCAACTGGGTCCTGGACTTCCCGACGGGCTAACCCCAGGTGGTGAAAGTAGGAAACAACACCTCCACTTCGCTGATCCTCAACACCGGGGCCCCACAAGGGTGAGTTCTCTGCCCCCTCCTATACTCCCTGTTCACCCATGACTGCATGGCCAAGCACGCCTCCAACTCAGTCATCAAGTTTTCAGAAGACACAACATTAGTAGGCTTGATTACCAGCAATGATGAGACAGCCTACAAGGAGGAGGTGAGGGCTCGGAGTGTGGTGCCAGGAAAATACCCTCTCACTCAACGTCAACAAAACAAAGGAGATGATCGTGGATCTTCAGGAAACAGCAGAGGGAACCCCCATTCACATCAACAGGAGCGCAGTGGAGAAGGTGGAAAGCTTCATGTTCCTCTGCGTAAACATCACTGTCAAACTGAAATGGTCCACCAACAAAGGTAGTGCGGTGAAGGTGCAACAGCTCCTCTTCAACCTCAGGAGGCTGAAGAAATGTGTCTTTGTACCTAAAACCCTCACAAAATTTTACAGATGCACATTTGAAAGCATCCTGTGGGGCTGTATCACCGCCTGGTACGGCAACTGCACCGTCCTTTGGGTGGTGGACCATTCTTGATAAACACATGAAACTGTTGAGCATGAAAAACCCAGCAGCGTTGCAGTTCTTGCCACAAACCGGTGTGCCTGGCACCTACTACCATAACCTGTTTATTTACATTTTATATTAATTTAACCTTTTATTTAACTAGGCAAGTCAGTTAAGAACAACTTCTTATTTACACGTGAAAAAAAACCTTTTATTTAACCAGGTAGTTCTATATGATGTCATAATACAGGGAGGCTAGTTGAGAACAAGTTCTCATTTTACAACTGCAACCTGGCCAAGATAAAGCAAAGCATTGCAACACAAACAACAACACAGAGTTACACATGGAATAAACAAGCGTACAGTCAATAACACAATAGAAAAAAAAGAAGTCTATATACAGCGTGTGCAAATGAAGTAAGGAGGTAAGGCAATAAATAGGCCATAGTAGTGAGGTAGTTACAATTTAGTAAATTAACACTGGAGTGATTGATGAGCAGATGATGATGTGCAAGTAGAAATACTGGTGTGCAAAAGAGCAGAAAAGTAAATAAAAACAATATGGGGATGAGGTAGGTAGATTGGGTGGGCTATCTACAGATGGACTATGTACAGCTGCAGCGATCGGTTAGCTGCTCAGATAGCTGATGTTTAAAGTTAGTGAGGGAGATATAAGTCTCCAGCTTCAGCGATCTTTGTAATTTGTTCCAGTCATTGGCAGCAGAAAACTGGAAGGAAAGGCGGCCAAAGAACGTGTTGGCTTTGGGGATGGCCAGTGAAATATACCTGCTAGAGCATGTGCTACGGGTGGGTGTTGTTATCGTGACCAGTGAGCTGAGATAAGGCGGAGCTTTACCTAGCATCGACTTATAGATGACCTGGAGCCAGTGGGTCTGGCGACGAATATGTAGCGAGGGCCAGCCGACTGGAGCATACAGGTCGCAGTGGTGGGTAGTATATGGGGCTTTGGTAACAAAACGGATGGCACTGTGATAGACTGCATCAAGTTTGCGGAGTAGAGTATTGGAAGCTATTTTGTAAATGACATCCCCGAAGTCGAAGAGCGGTAGGATAGTCAGTTTTACGAGGGTATGTTTGGCGGCGTGAGTGAAGGAGGCTTTTTTATGCGAAATAGGAAGCCTATTCTAGATTTAATTTTAGGATTGGAGATGTTTAATATGAGTCTGACGGCCTTCCAAAAGGCAAAGGCCTCCTGTGGGGACAGGGCTGGGATTATACATTTATTAAATCAAAATATAGGACAAAACACACATCACGACAAGAGACAACACAACACTACATAAAGAGAGACCTAAGACAACAACATAGCATGGCAGCAACACATGACAACACAGCATGGTAGCAACACAACATGACAACAACATGGTAGCAACACAACATGACGACAACATGGTAGCAACACAACATGACAACAACATGGTAGCAACACAACATGACGACAACATGGTAGCAACACATTGCAGCAGCACAACATGGTAGCATCACAAAACAGGGTACAAACATTATTGGGCACAGACAACAGCATAAAGGGCAAGAAGGTAGAGACAACAATACATCACACAAAGCAGCCACAACTGTCAGTAAGAGTGTCCATGATTGAGTCTTTGAATGAAGAGATTGAGATAAAACTGTCCAGTTTGAGTGTTTGTAGCAGCTCATTCCAGTCGCTAGCTGCAGCAAACTGAAAAGACGAGCGACCCAGGGATTTCTGTGCTTTGGTGACCTTTAACAGAATGCGACTGGCAGAACGGGTGTTGTAGGTGGAGGATGAAGGCCGTTTAAAAGGCACTGAAATCTTTTGTCTTGCCCATTCACCTTCAGAATGACGCACATACACAATCCATGTCTCAGTTGTCTCAAGGCTTAAAAATCCTTCTTCAACCTGTCTCCTCCCCCCCCTTTCATCTACACTGATTTGAAGTGGATTTAACAGGTGACAACTTTCTCTTTGCCAGTGTGCCAGGGAAAGAGCCGGTGTTCTCAATGTTTTGTGTACTCAGTGTATGCCTTTCTCTCTAGGTAACTCTCTCTCTCTCTCTCTCTCTCTCTCTCTCTCTCTCTCTCTCTCTCTCTCTCTCTCTCTCTCTCTCTCTCTCTCTCTCTCTCTCTCTCTCTCTCTCTCTCTCTCTCTCTCTCTCTCTCTCTCTCTCTCTCTCTCTCTCTCTCTCTCTCTCTCTCTCTCTCTCTCTCTCTCTCTCTCTCTCTCTCTCTCTCTCTCTCTCTCTCTCTCTCTCTCTCTCTCTCTCTCTCTCTCTCTAACTCTCTCTCTCTCTCTCTCTCTCTCTCTCTCTCTCTCTCTCTCTCTCTCTCTCTCTCTCTCTCTCTCTCTCTCTCTCTCTCTCTCTCTCTCTCTCTCTCTCTCTCTCTCTCTCTCTCTCTCTCTCTCTCTCTCTCTCTCTCTCTCTCTCTCTCTCTCTCTCTCTCTCTCTCCTATCTCTCTCTCTCTCTCTCTCTCTCTCTCTCTCTCTCTCTCTCTCTCTCTCTCTCTCTCTCTCTCTCTCTCTCTCTCTCTCTCTCTCTCTCTCTCTCTCTCTCTCTCTCTCTCTCTCTCTCTCTCTCTCTCTCTCTCTCTCTCTCTCTCTCTCTCTCTCTCTCTCTCTCTCTCTCTCTCTCTCTCTCTCTCTCTCTCTCTCTCTCTCTCTCTCTCTCTCTCTCTCTCTCTCTCTCTCTCTCTCTCTCTCTCTCTCTCTCTCTCTCTCTCTCTCTCTCTCTCTCTCTCTCTTTCATCCCTTTATCTCTATCTCTCCTCCTTCCATCTGGATATATTTAAACTTCAAAAATCCTGGGGTTGGATTCATTCTAAACCCTATTGAATAGTGTGAGGGCCAAATGGCATCCTATTCCCTACGCAGTGCACAACATTTGACTGGAGACCTATGGACCCTGGTCAAAAGTAGTGGAGGTGCCATTTGGGATGCATGCCTAATACGTGTGTGTGTTTCCATGTATCCACTGTCTTTAGTGGCCCTGTTAAACTCTTCCCACAGACGGCCGGAATCAACACAGAAATGCAAACACAGGCTGGGGAGAGGGGAGGGGAGAGGAGAGGAGAGGGAGAGGGAGAGAGGGTAATGTGAGTTGGGGATGCGAGCTGAGGCGATGGAAAAGGTCAATGCCTGCCACTTTCCCCTGGAGAGAAGAGGAGAGGAGGAGGACCTCCCGGAGACTACACACATCAGGTGAAAAACAGTGTATTATGTATGGAGCTGAAAGCCTGGTTGTGGGCAGGGATATATCATGTCTAGCAGGAATCACATACTGTACAGGAGAGCAATAATCCCCCATTATTAGTTGACAACTCAATAAAATATCGATACAAACTAGTTGTTAAACTGACATCTGGGACCAGCAGGCCTTGCAGGGAGAAGCAATGAGACCAGCGGGCCTTGCAGGGAGAAGCAATGAGACCAGCGAGCCTTGCAGGGAGAAGCAATGAGACCAGCGGGCCTTGCAGGGAGAAGCAATGAGACCAGCGAGCCTTGCAGGGAGAAGCAATGAGACCAGCGGGCCTTGCAGGGAGAAGCAATGAGACCAGCGGGCCTTGCAGGGAGAAGCAATGAACTGTTACAGGAGCTTGTACTTTTTTTGTGGCTTCCATCAATGTAATTGTCTGTGTAATTTCCAATCCCCCACATTAATATATATATATATATATATATATATATTTATGCCAGTCAAAAGTGCCACCTGTTGTAAATTCAATTGATTGGACATGATTTGGAAAGGCAGACACCTTTCTATATAAGGTCCCACAGTTGAAAGTGCATGTCAGAGCAATAACCAACCCATGAAGTCGAAGGAATTCCGTAGAACTCCGATACAGGATTGTTTTCGAGGCACAGATCTGGGGAAGGGTACAAAAACATTTCTGCATCATTGAACATTCCCAAGAACACAGTGGCCTCCATGATTTTTAATGGAAGAAGTTTGGAACCACAAAGACTCTTCCTAGAGCTGGCCGGCCGCCCAACCAAACTGAGCAATCGGGGAGAAGGGCCTTGGTTAGGGAGGTGACCAAGAACTAGATGTTCACAGATCTATAGCTCCTCTGTAGAGATGGGAGAACCTTCCAGAAGGACAACCATCTCTGCAACGCTCCACCAATCAGGCCTTCTGGAGGAAACTTGGCACCATCCCTACGTTGAAGAATAATCAAATCAAATCAAATCAAATCAAATTTTATTTGTCACATACACATGGTTAGCAGATGTTAATGCGAGTGTAGCGAAATGCTTGTGCTTCTAGTTCCGACCATGCAGTAGTATCTAACAAGTAATCTAACAAATTCACAACAACTACCTTATACACACAGTTCCGACCATGCAGTAGTATCTAACAAGTAATCTAACAAATTCACAACAACTACCTTATACACACAAGAGTAAAGGAATGAATACAGTATGTACATATAAATATATGGATGAGCGATGGCTGACCGGCATAGGCAAGATGCAGTAGATGGTATGGAGTACAGTATATACACATATATATGAGATGAGTAATGTAGGATATGTAAACATTATATAAATGGCATTGTTTAAAGTGGCTAGTGATACATTATTTCATCCAATTATAATTATTAAAGTGGCTAGAGATTTGGGTCGATGACCTAACGGCATAGGCAAGATACAGTAGATGGTTTAGAGTACAGTGTATACATTTGATATGAGTATGTCGGATACGTAAACATTATATACAAAATTGTTTAAAGTGGCTAGTGATACATTTGTTACATCCAATTCCTATGTATAAAGTGGCTAGAGATTTAAGTCAGTATGTTGGCAGCAGCCACTCAATGTTAGTGATGGCTGTTTAACAGTCTGATGGCCTTGAGGTAGAAGCTGTTTTTCAGTCTCTCGGTCCCAGCTTTGATGCACCTGTACTGACCTCGCCTTCTGGATGATAGCGGGTGAACAGGCAGTGGCTCGGGTGGTTGTTGTCCTTGATGATCTTTTGGCCTTTCTGTGACATCGGGTGGTGTAGGTGTCCTGGAGGGCAGGTAGTTTAACCCGGTGATGCGTTGTGCAGTCCTCACTACCCTCTGGAGAGCCTTACGGTTGTGGGCGGAGCAGTTGCCGTACCAGGCGGTGATACAGCCCGACAGGATGCTCTCGATTGTGCATCTGTAAAAGTTTGTGAGTGATTTTGGTGACAAGCCAAATTTCTTCAGCCTCCTGAGGTTGAAGAGGCGCTGTTGCGCCTTCTTTACCACGCTGTCTGTGTGGGTGGACCAATTCAGTTTGTCCGTGATGTGTACGCCGAGGAACTTAAAACTTTCCACCTTCTCCACTACTGTCCCCTCGATGTGGATAGGGGGGTGCTCCCTCTCCTGTTTCCTGAAGTCCACGATCATCTCCTTTGTTTTGTTGACATTGAGTGAGAGGTTATTTTCCTGACACCACACTCCGAGGGCCCTCACCTCCTCTCTGTAGGGCCGTCTAAATGGGTTGTTGGTAATCAAGCCTACCACTGTAGTGTCGTCAGCAAACTTGATGATTGAGTTGGATGCGTGCTTGGCCACGCAGTCATGGGTAAACAGGGAGTACAGGAGAGGGCTGAGAACGCACCCTGTGGGGCCCCAGTGTTGAGGATCAGCGGGGTGGAGATGTTGTTTCCTACCCTCACCACCTGGGACCGGCCCGTCAGGAAGTCCAGGACCCAGTTGCACAGAGCTGGGTCGAGACCCAGGGTCTCGAGCTTAATGACGAGCTTGGAGGGAACTATGGTGTTAAATGCTGAGCTGTAGTCGATGAACAGCATTCTTACATAAGTATTCCTCTTGTCCAGATGGGTTAGGGCAGTATGCAGTGTGATTGCGATTGCGTCGTCTGTGGACCTATTGGGACGGTAAGCAAATTGGAGTGGGTCCAGGGTGTCTGGCAGGATGGAGGTGATATGATCCTTGACTAATCTCTCAAAGCACTTCATGATGACGGAAGTGAGTGCTACAGGCGATAGTCATTTAGCTCAGTCACCTTAGCTTTCTTGGGAACAGGAACAATGGTGGCCCTCTTGAAGCATGTGGGAACAGCAGACTGGGATAGGGACTGATTGAATATGTCCGTAAACACACCAGCCAGCTGGTCTACGCATGCTCTGAGGACACGGCCAGGGATGCCATCTGGGCCGGCAGCCTTGCGAGGGTTAACACATTTAAATGTTTTTCTCACATTGGCTGCGGTGAAGGTGAGCCCGCAGGTTTGGTAGCTTGCGGGCCGTGTCGGTGGCACTGTATTGTCCTCAAAGCGAGCAAAGAAGTTGTTTAGTTTGTCTGGGAGCAGGACGTCATGGTCCGCGACGGGCTGGTTTTCTTTTTGTAGTCCGTGATTGACTGTAGACCCTGCCACATTCCTCTTGTGTCTGAGCCATTGAATTGTGACTCTACTTTGTCTCTATATTGACGCTTAGCTTGTTTGATTGCCTTGCGGAGGGAGTAAGCTGCACTGTTTGTATTCAGTCATGTTTCCGGTAGCCTTTACCTGGTTAAAAGCAGTGGTTCGCGCTTTCAGTTTTGCGAATGCTGCCATCAATCCATGGTTTCTGGTTGGGGAAGGTTTTGATATTTGCTATGGGTACAACATCACCAATGCATTTGCTAATAAACTCGCTCACCGAATCAGCGTATACATCAATGTTGTTGTCAGATGCTATCCGAACATATCCCAGTCCACGTGCTCGAAGCAATCTTGCAGCATGGAATCAGATTGGTCGGACCAGCGTTGAACAGACCTGAGAACGGGCGTTTCCTGTTTTAGTTTCTGTTTGTAGGCTGGGAGCAACAAAATGGAGTCATGGTCAGACTTGCCGAAAGGAGGGCGGAGATGCTGATGGCAGCATCAATAATGATGGCAGCATCATGCTGTGGCGATGCTTTTTAGCGGCTGGGATTGGGAGACTAGTCAGGATCGAGGCAAAGGTGAATGGAGCAAAGTACAGAGAGCTCCTTGATGAAACCTGCTCCGGGGCGGTCAGGACCTCAGGCTGGGGCAAAGGTTCACCTTCCAACAGGATAACGACCCTAATCACACAGCCAAGACAACTCAAGAGTGGCTCCAGAACAAGTCTCTGAATGCCCTTGAGTGACAAAGCCAGAGCCCGGACTTGACCCCTATCGAACATATCTGGAGAGACCTGAAAATAGCTGTGCAGCAACGCTCCACATCCAACCTGACAGAGCTTGAGAGGATCTGCAGAGAAGAATGGGAGAAACTCCCCAAATACGGGTGTGCCAAGCTTGTAGCGTCACACCCAAAACAACTCAAGTCTGTAATCGCTGCCAACAGTGCTTCAACAAAGTACAGAGTAAAGTGTCTGAATACTTATGTGAATGTGATATTTTTTATCTTTTATATAAATTAGCAAACATTTCTAAAATCCTGTTTTTGCTTTGTCATTAGTATTGTGTTTAAATTTATGTGAAGGGAAAAAAAATAAACTATTTAATCAATCTTAGAATAAGGCTGTAACCTAAAATGTTTGGGAAAAAGTCAAGGGGGGTGAAGACTTTTTTAGTGAAATCAACAACACAAAATGGACAGATGGTATAATAATAATAATAATAATAATAATAATAATAATAATAAAGTACCGATCATGTGGATACTATAAAGGTAACTTTCCAAACAAAATGTTCAAGTTTTCCAGAAAATTCCAGTGCGAACATTTCCAGAATCTGGCAGAAATACGGAAGAAAGCCGGGAATCATCCACTTGCAATTTCTGGAAAACCTGGGAAGATCAAAGGGAATGGTTTACAGCCTTTACCTTGATTTCCAACCAACGCAATGGAATTGAGGAGCAAGCTGAAGTACAGGGGAGACTCAGCAACACTTGGATGACCATGGAATAAAATGAAGAAATATATTTATTTATTTTCTAATTTTGGCTTTTGTCCTTAATCAGGATTTTTACAACATTTAACGGAATTTTGCAACTCTAGACGTAATACATGAAAAACCTCAGTACTTTTTAATTTTTATTTCTACTCACTTCTGTCCTTCAGGTCCTCTGTTAACCCAACTGCTGTACCATGTGGATTCAAAAAATATCTTTGTGTTTACTGTGTAAGGGAAGGTATGCTGTCACAAAAGGCACAGAACGTTTTATACTCTATCGCTTGTCTAATATGAACACTGAATGGCTGTAGTTGAATGCAGACTATATGGAACCTTACATAACCTACTAACAATCCACTCTACTCAAAAATGTGTCTCTCTAATTCTCTACTGGCATCGTGTCTTAGTTATAATATATATGTCTCAATGTGTTATGATATAAATGTGTCATAGTTAAAATATCAATGTGTCAATGTGTTATAACGTGAATGTGTTTTTATATCAATGTGTTAATGTGTTATAATATCAATGTGTCAATGTGTTATAACATCAATGTGTTATAATATCAATGTGTTAATGTGTTAATGTGTTATAATATCAATGTGTTAATGTGTTATAACATCAATGTGTCAATGTGTCAATGTATTTTAATATCAATGTGTTATAATATCAATGTGTCAATGTGTTATAACATCAATGTGTCAATGTGTTATAAAATCAATGTGTTATAAAATCAATGTGTCAATGTGTTATAACATCAATGTGTTATAATATCAATGTGTCAATGTGTTATAACATCAATGTGTTATAATATCAATGTGTCAATGTGTTATAATATCAATGTGTTATAATATCAATGTGTCAATGTGTTATAACATCAATGTGTTATAACATCAATGTGTCAATGTGTTATAAAATCAATGTGTTATAAAATCAATGTGTCAATGTGTTATAACATCAATGTGTTAAAATATCAATGTGTCAATGTGTTATAACATCAATGTGTTATAATATCAATGTGTCAATGTGTTATAATATCAATGTGTTATAATATCAATGTGTCAATGTGTTATAACATCAATGTGTTATAACATCAATGTGTCAATGTGTTATAATATCAATGTGTTATAATATCAATGTGTCAATGTGTTATAATATCAATGTGTCAATGTGTTATAATATCAATGTGTTATAATATCAATGTGTCAATGTGTTATAACATCAATGTGTTATAATATCAATGTGTTATAATATCAATGTGTCAATGTGTTATAACATCAATGTGTCAATGTGTTATAATATCAATGTGTTATAATATCAATGTGTCAATGTGTTATAACATCAATGTGTTATAACATCAATGTGTCAATGTGTTTTAACATCAATGTGTTTTAATATCAATGTGTTAATGTGTTAATGTGTTATAATATCAATGTGTTAATGTGTTATAATATCAATGTGTCAATGTGTTTTAATATCAATGTGTCAGTGTGTTTTAATATCAATGTGTCAATGTGTTTTAATATCAATGTGTTATAATATCAATGTGTCAATGTGTTATAACATCAATGTGTTTTAATATCAATGTGTCAATGTGTTATAATATCAATGTGTTTTAATATCAATGTGTCAATGTGTTTTAATATCAATGTGTTAATGTGTTAATGTGTTATAATATCAATGTGTCAATGTGTTTTAATATCAATGTGTCAGTGTGTTTTAATATCAATGTGTCAATGTGTTTTAATATCAATGTGTTATAATATCAATGTGTCAATGTGTTATAACATCAATGTGTTTTAATATCAATGTGTTTTAATATCAATGTGTCAATGTGTTTTAATATCAATGTGTCAATGTGTTTTAATATCAATGTGTTATAATATCAATGTGTCAATGTGTTATAACATCAATGTGTCAATGTGTTTTAATATCAATGTGTCAATGTGTTTTAATATCAATGTGTTTTAATATCAATGTATCAATGTGTTTTAATATCAATGTGTCAATGTGTTTTAATATCAATGTGTTATAATATCAATGTGTCAGTGTGTTTTAATATCAGTGTGTCAATGTGTTATAATATCAATGTGTCAATGTGTTTTAATATCAATGTGTTTTAATATCAATGTGTCAATGTGTTTTAATATCAATGTGTTTTAATATCAACGTGTCAATGTGTTTTAATATCAATGTGTTATAATATCAATGTGTCAATGTGTTATAACATCAATGTGTTTTAATATCAATGTGTTAATGTGTTATAACATCAATGTGTTATAATATCAATGTGTTATAATATCAATGTGTTAATGTGTTATAACATCAATGTGTTATAATATCAATGTGTTTTAATATCAATGTGTCAATGTGTTATAACATCAATGTGTTTTAATATCAATGTGTTAATGTGTTATAACATCAATGTGTTATAATATCAATGTGTTTTAATATCAATGTGTCAGTGTGTTCTAATGTCAATGTGTCAATGTGTTATAACATCAATGTGTCAATGTGTTTTAATATCAATGTGTCAATGTGTTATAATATCAATGTGTCAATGTGTTATAATATCAATGTGTTATAACATCAATGTGTCAATGTGTTATAATGTCAATGTGTTTTAATATCAATGTGTCAATGTGTTTTAATATCAATGTGTCAATGTGTTATAACATCAATGTGTTATAACATCAATGTGTTATAACATCAATGTGTCAATGTGTTTTAACATCAATGTGTTTTAATATCAATGTGTTAATGTGTTAATGTGTTATAATATCAATGTGTTAATGTGTTAATGTGTTATAATATCAATGTGTCAATGTGTTTTAATATCAATGTGTCAGTGTGTTTTAATATCAATGTGTCAATGTGTTTTAATATCAATGTGTTATAATATCAATGTGTCAATGTGTTATAACATCAATGTGTTTTAATATCAATGTGTCAATGTGTTATAATATCAATGTGTTTTAATATCAATGTGTCAATGTGTTTTAATATCAATGTGTTAATGTGTTAATGTGTTATAATATCAATGTGTCAATGTGTTTTAATATCAATGTGTCAGTGTGTTTTAATATCAATGTGTCAATGTGTTTTAATATCAATGTGTTATAATATCAATGTGTCAATGTGTTATAACATCAATGTGTTTTAATATCAATGTGTTTTAATATCAATGTGTCAATGTGTTTTAATATCAATGTGTTTTAATATCAATGTGTCAATGTGTTTTAATATCAATGTGTTATAATATCAATGTGTCAATGTGTTATAACATCAATGTGTCAATGTGTTTTAATATCAATGTGTCAATGTGTTTTAATATCAATGTGTTTTAATATCAATGTGTCAATGTGTTTTAATATCAATGTGTCAATGTGTTTTAATATCAATGTGTTATAATATCAATGTGTCAGTGTGTTTTAATATCAGTGTGTCAATGTGTTATAATATCAATGTGTCAATGTGTTTTAATATCAATGTGTTTTAATATCAATGTGTCAATGTGTTTTAATATCAATGTGTTTTAATATCAATGTGTCAATGTGTTTTAATATCAATGTGTTATAATATCAATGTGTCAATGTGTTATAACATCAATGTGTTTTAATATCAATGTGTTAATGTGTTATAACATCAATGTGTTATAATATCAATGTGTTATAATATCAATGTGTTGATGTGTTATAACATCAATGTGTTATAATATCAATGTGTTTTAATATCAATGTGTCAATGTGTTATAACATCAATGTGTTTTAATATCAATGTGTTAATGTGTTATAACATCAATGTGTTATAATATCAATGTGTTTTAATATCAATGTGTCAGTGTGTTCTAATGTCAATGTGTCAATGTGTTTTAATATCAATGTGTTATAATATCAATGTGTCAATGTGTTATAACATCAATGTGTCAATGTGTTTTAATATCAATGTGTCAATGTGTTTTAATATCAATGTGTTTTAATATCAATGTGTCAATGTGTTTTAATATCAATGTGTCAATGTGTTTTAATATCAATGTGTTATAATATCAATGTGTCAGTGTGTTTTAATATCAGTGTGTCAATGTGTTATAATATCAATGTGTCAATGTGTTTTAATATCAATGTGTTTTAATATCAATGTGTCAATGTGTTTTAATATCAATGTGTTTTAATATCAACGTGTCAATGTGTTTTAATATCAATGTGTTATAATATCAATGTGTCAATGTGTTATAACATCAATGTGTTTTAATATCAATGTGTTAATGTGTTATAACATCAATGTGTTATAATATCAATGTGTTATAATATCAATGTGTTAATGTGTTATAACATCAATGTGTTATAATATCAATGTGTTTTAATATCAATGTGTCAATGTGTTATAACATCAATGTGTTTTAATATCAATGTGTTAATGTGTTATAACATCAATGTGTTATAATATCAATGTGTTTTAATATCAATGTGTCAGTGTGTTCTAATGTCAATGTGTCAATGTGTTATAACATCAATGTGTCAATGTGTTTTAATATCAATGTGTCAATGTGTTATAATATCAATGTGTCAATGTTTTATAATATCAATGTGTTATAACATCAATGTGTCAATGTGTTATAATGTCAATGTGTTTTAATATCAATGTGTCAATGTGTTTTAATATCAATGTGTCAATGTGTTATAACATCAATGTGTTATAACATCAATGTGTCAATGTGTTTTAACATCAATGTGTTTTAATATCAATGTGTTAATGTGTTAATGTGTTATAATATCAATGTGTTAATGTGTTAATGTGTTATAATATCAATGTGTCAATGTGTTTTAATATCAATGTGTCAGTGTGTTTTAATATCAATGTGTCAATGTGTTTTAATATCAATGTGTTAATGTGTTATAACATCAATGTGTTATAATATCAATGTGTTTTAATATCAATGTGTCAGTGTGTTCTAATGTCAATGTGTCAATGTGTTTTAATATCAATGTGTTATAATATCAATGTGTCAATGTGTTATAACATCAATGTGTCAATGTGTTTTAATATCAATGTGTCAATGTGTTTTAATATCAATGTGTTTTAATATCAATGTGTCAATGTGTTTTAATATCAATGTGTTAATGTGTTTTAATATCAATGTGTTATAATATCAATGTGTCAGTGTGTTTTAATATCAGTGTGTCAATGTGTTATAATATCAATGTGTCAATGTGTTTTAATATCAATGTGTTTTAATATCAATGTGTCAATGTGTTTTAATATCAATGTGTTTTAATATAAACGTGTCAATGTGTTTTAATATCAATGTGTTATAATATCAATGTGTCAATGTGTTATAACATCAATGTGTTTTAATATCAATGTGTTAATGTGTTATAACATCAATGTGTTATAATATCAATGTGTTATAATATCAATGTGTTAATGTGTTATAACATCAATGTGTTATAATATCAATGTGTTTTAATATCAATGTGTCAATGTGTTATAACATCAATGTGTTTTAATATCAATGTGTTAATGTGTTATAACATCAATGTGTTATAATATCAATGTGTTTTAATATCAATGTGTCAGTGTGTTCTAATGTCAATGTGTCAATGTGTTATAACATCAATGTGTCAATGTGTTTTAATATCAATGTGTCAATGTGTTATAATATCAATGTGTCAATGTGTTATAATATCAATGTGTTATAACATCAATGTGTCAATGTGTTATAATGTCAATGTGTTTTAATATCAATGTGTCAATGTGTTTTAATATCAATGTGTCAATGTGTTATAACATCAATGTGTTATAACTTCAATGTGTCAATGTGTTTTAACATCAATGTGTTTTAATATCAATGTGTTAATGTGTTAATGTGTTATAATATCAATGTGTTAATGTGTTAATGTGTTATAATATCAATGTGTCAATGTGTTTTAATATCAATGTGTCAGTGTGTTTTAATATCAATGTGTCAATGTGTTTTAATATCAATGTGTTATAATATCAATGTGTCAATGTGTTATAACATCAATGTGTTTTAATATCAATGTGTCAATGTGTTATAATATCAATGTGTTTTAATATCAATGTGTCAATGTGTTTTAATATCAATGTGTTAATGTGTTAATGTGTTATAATATCAATGTGTCAATGTGTTTTAATATCAATGTGTCAATGTGTTTTAATATCAATGTGTTTTAATATCAATGTGTCAATGTGTTTTAATATCAATGTGTCAATGTGTTTTAATATCAATGTGTTATAATATCAATGTGTCAATGTGTTATAACATCAATGTGTTTTAATATCAATGTGTTTTAATATCAATGTGTCAATGTGTTTTAATATCAATGTGTCAATGTGTTTTAATATCAATGTGTTATAATATCAATGTGTCAATGTGTTATAACATCAATGTGTCAATGTGTTTTAATATCAATGTGTCAATGTGTTTTAATATCAATGTGTTTTAATATCAATGTATCAATGTGTTTTAATATCAATGTGTCAATGTGTTTTAATATCAATGTGTTATAATATCAATGTGTCAGTGTGTTTTAATATCAGTGTGTCAATGTGTTATAATATCAATGTGTCAATGTGTTTTAATATCAATGTGTTTTAATATCAATGTGTCAATGTGTTTTAATATCAATGTGTTTTAATATCAACGTGTCAATGTGTTTTAATATCAATGTGTTATAATATCAATGTGTCAATGTGTTATAACATCAATGTGTTTTAATATCAATGTGTTAATGTGTTATAACATCAATGTGTTATAATATCAATGTGTTATAATATCAATGTGTTAATGTGTTATAACATCAATGTGTTATAATATCAATGTGTTTTAATATCAATGTGTCAATGTGTTATAACATCAATGTGTTTTAATATCAATGTGTTAATGTGTTATAACATCAATGTGTTATAATATCAATGTGTCAATGTGTTTTAATATCAATGTGTCAGTGTGTTTTAATATCAATGTGTCAATGTGTTTTAATATCAATGTGTTATAATATCAATGTGTCAATGTGTTATAACATCAATGTGTTTTAATATCAATGTGTTTTAATATCAATGTGTCAATGTGTTTTAATATCAATGTGTCAATGTGTTTTAATATCAATGTGTTATAATATCAATGTGTCAATGTGTTATAACATCAATGTGTCAATGTGTTTTAATATCAATGTGTCAATGTGTTTTAATATCAATGTGTTTTAATATCAATGTATCAATGTGTTTTAATATCAATGTGTCAATGTGTTTTAATATCAATGTGTTATAATATCAATGTGTCAGTGTGTTTTAATATCAGTGTGTCAATGTGTTATAATATCAATGTGTCAATGTGTTTTAATATCAATGTGTTTTAATATCAATGTGTCAATGTGTTTTAATATCAATGTGTTTTAATATCAACGTGTCAATGTGTTTTAATATCAATGTGTTATAATATCAATGTGTCAATGTGTTATAACATCAATGTGTTTTAATATCAATGTGTTAATGTGTTATAACATCAATGTGTTATAATATCAATGTGTTATAATATCAATGTGTTAATGTGTTATAACATCAATGTGTTATAATATCAATGTGTTTTAATATCAATGTGTCAATGTGTTATAACATCAATGTGTTTTAATATCAATGTGTTAATGTGTTATAACATCAATGTGTTATAATATCAATGTGTTTTAATATCAATGTGTCAGTGTGTTCTAATGTCAATGTGTCAATGTGTTATAACATCAATGTGTCAATGTGTTTTAATATCAATGTGTCAATGTGTTATAATATCAATGTGTCAATGTGTTATAATATCAATGTGTTATAACATCAATGTGTCAATGTGTTATAATGTCAATGTGTTTTAATATCAATGTGTCAATGTGTTTTAATATCAATGTGTCAATGTGTTATAACATCAATGTGTTATAACATCAATGTGTTATAACATCAATGTGTCAATGTGTTTTAACATCAATGTGTTTTAATATCAATGTGTTAATGTGTTAATGTGTTATAATATCAATGTGTTAATGTGTTAATGTGTTATAATATCAATGTGTCAATGTGTTTTAATATCAATGTGTCAGTGTGTTTTAATATCAATGTGTCAATGTGTTTTAATATCAATGTGTTATAATATCAATGTGTCAATGTGTTATAACATCAATGTGTTTTAATATCAATGTGTCAATGTGTTATAATATCAATGTGTTTTAATATCAATGTGTCAATGTGTTTTAATATCAATGTGTTAATGTGTTAATGTGTTATAATATCAATGTGTCAATGTGTTTTAATATCAATGTGTCAGTGTGTTTTAATATCAATGTGTCAATGTGTTTTAATATCAATGTGTTATAATATCAATGTGTCAATGTGTTATAACATCAATGTGTTTTAATATCAATGTGTTTTAATATCAATGTGTCAATGTGTTTTAATATCAATGTGTTTTAATATCAATGTGTCAATGTGTTTTAATATCAATGTGTTATAATATCAATGTGTCAATGTGTTATAACATCAATGTGTCAATGTGTTTTAATATCAATGTGTCAATGTGTTTTAATATCAATGTGTTTTAATATCAATGTGTCAATGTGTTTTAATATCAATGTGTCAATGTGTTTTAATATCAATGTGTTATAATATCAATGTGTCAGTGTGTTTTAATATCAGTGTGTCAATGTGTTATAATATCAATGTGTCAATGTGTTTTAATATCAATGTGTTTTAATATCAATGTGTCAATGTGTTTTAATATCAATGTGTTTTAATATCAATGTGTCAATGTGTTTTAATATCAATGTGTTATAATATCAATGTGTCAATGTGTTATAACATCAATGTGTTTTAATATCAATGTGTTAATGTGTTATAACATCAATGTGTTATAATATCAATGTGTTATAATATCAATGTGTTGATGTGTTATAACATCAATGTGTTATAATATCAATGTGTTTTAATATCAATGTGTCAATGTGTTATAACATCAATGTGTTTTAATATCAATGTGTTAATGTGTTATAACATCAATGTGTTATAATATCAATGTGTTTTAATATCAATGTGTCAGTGTGTTCTAATGTCAATGTGTCAATGTGTTTTAATATCAATGTGTTATAATATCAATGTGTCAATGTGTTATAACATCAATGTGTCAATGTGTTTTAATATCAATGTGTCAATGTGTTTTAATATCAATGTGTTTTAATATCAATGTGTCAATGTGTTTTAATATCAATGTGTCAATGTGTTTTAATATCAATGTGTTATAATATCAATGTGTCAGTGTGTTTTAATATCAGTGTGTCAATGTGTTATAATATCAATGTGTCAATGTGTTTTAATATCAATGTGTTTTAATATCAATGTGTCAATGTGTTTTAATATCAATGTGTTTTAATATCAACGTGTCAATGTGTTTTAATATCAATGTGTTATAATATCAATGTGTCAATGTGTTATAACATCAATGTGTTTTAATATCAATGTGTTAATGTGTTATAACATCAATGTGTTATAATATCAATGTGTTATAATATCAATGTGTTAATGTGTTATAACATCAATGTGTTATAATATCAATGTGTTTTAATATCAATGTGTCAATGTGTTATAACATCAATGTGTTTTAATATCAATGTGTTAATGTGTTATAACATCAATGTGTTATAATATCAATGTGTTTTAATATCAATGTGTCAGTGTGTTCTAATGTCAATGTGTCAATGTGTTATAACATCAATGTGTCAATGTGTTTTAATATCAATGTGTCAATGTGTTATAATATCAATGTGTCAATGTTTTATAATATCAATGTGTTATAACATCAATGTGTCAATGTGTTATAATGTCAATGTGTTTTAATATCAATGTGTCAATGTGTTTTAATATCAATGTGTCAATGTGTTATAACATCAATGTGTTATAACATCAATGTGTCAATGTGTTTTAACATCAATGTGTTTTAATATCAATGTGTTAATGTGTTAATGTGTTATAATATCAATGTGTTAATGTGTTAATGTGTTATAATATCAATGTGTCAATGTGTTTTAATATCAATGTGTCAGTGTGTTTTAATATCAATGTGTCAATGTGTTTTAATATCAATGTGTTAATGTGTTATAACATCAATGTGTTATAATATCAATGTGTTAATGTGTTATAACATCAATGTGTTATAATATCAATGTGTTATAATATCAATGTGTTAATGTGTTATAACATCAATGTGTTATAATATCAATGTGTTTTAATATCAATGTGTCAATGTGTTATAACATCAATGTGTTTTAATATCAATGTGTTAATGTGTTATAACATCAATGTGTTATAATATCAATGTGTTTTAATATCAATGTGTCAGTGTGTTCTAATGTCAATGTGTCAATGTGTTATAACATCAATGTGTCAATGTGTTTTAATATCAATGTGTCAATGTGTTATAATATCAATGTGTCAATGTTTTATAATATCAATGTGTTATAACATCAATGTGTCAATGTGTTATAATGTCAATGTGTTTTAATATCAATGTGTCAATGTGTTTTAATATCAATGTGTCAATGTGTTATAACATCAATGTGTTATAACATCAATGTGTCAATGTGTTTTAACATCAATGTGTTTTAATATCAATGTGTTAATGTGTTAATGTGTTATAATATCAATGTGTTAATGTGTTAATGTGTTATAATATCAATGTGTCAATGTGTTTTAATATCAATGTGTCAGTGTGTTTTAATATCAATGTGTCAATGTGTTTTAATATCAATGTGTTAATGTGTTATAACATCAATGTGTTATAATATCAATGTGTTTTAATATCAATGTGTCAGTGTGTTCTAATGTCAATGTGTCAATGTGTTTTAATATCAATGTGTTATAATATCAATGTGTCAATGTGTTATAACATCAATGTGTCAATGTGTTTTAATATCAATGTGTCAATGTGTTTTAATATCAATGTGTTTTAATATCAATGTGTCAATGTGTTTTAATATCAATGTGTTAATGTGTTTTAATATCAATGTGTTATAATATCAATGTGTCAGTGTGTTTTAATATCAGTGTGTCAATGTGTTATAATATCAATGTGTCAATGTGTTTTAATATCAATGTGTTTTAATATCAATGTGTCAATGTGTTTTAATATCAATGTGTTTTAATATAAACGTGTCAATGTGTTTTAATATCAATGTGTTATAATATCAATGTGTCAATGTGTTATAACATCAATGTGTTTTAATATCAATGTGTTAATGTGTTATAACATCAATGTGTTATAATATCAATGTGTTATAATATCAATGTGTTAATGTGTTATAACATCAATGTGTTATAATATCAATGTGTTTTAATATCAATGTGTCAATGTGTTATAACATCAATGTGTTTTAATATCAATGTGTTAATGTGTTATAACATCAATGTGTTATAATATCAATGTGTTTTAATATCAATGTGTCAGTGTGTTCTAATGTCAATGTGTCAATGTGTTATAACATCAATGTGTCAATGTGTTTTAATATCAATGTGTCAATGTGTTATAATATCAATGTGTCAATGTGTTATAATATCAATGTGTTATAACATCAATGTGTCAATGTGTTATAACATCAATTGTGTTTTAATATCAATGTGTCAATGTGTTTTAATATCAATGTGTCAATGTGTTATAATATCAATGTGTTATAACTTCAATGTGTCAATGTGTTTTAACATCAATGTGTTTTAATATCAATGTGTTAATGTGTTTATAATATCAATGTGTTATAATATCAATGTGTTAATGTGTTATAACATCAATGTGTCAATGTGTTTTAATATCAATGTGTCAGTGTGTTTTAACATCAATGTGTCAATGTGTTTTAATATCAATGTGTTATAATATCAATGTGTCAATGTGTTATAACATCAATGTGTTTTAATATCAATGTGTCAATGTGTTATAATATCAATGTGTGTTTAATATCAATGTGTCAATGTGTTTTAATATCAATGTGTTAATGTGTTAATGTGTTATAATATCAATGTGTCAATGTGTTTAATATCAATGTGTCAATGTGTTTTAATATCAATGTGTTTAATATCAATGTGTCAATGTGTTTTAATATCAATGTGTCAATGTGTTTAATATCAATGTGTTATAATATCAATGTGTCAATGTGTTATAACATCAATGTGTTTTAATATCAATGTGTTTTAATATCAATGTGTGTCAATGTGTTTTAATATCAATGTGTCAATGTGTTTTAATATCAATGTGTTATAATATCAATGTGTCAATGTGTTATAACATCAATGTGTCAATGTGTTTTAATATCAATGTGTCAATGTGTTTTAATATCAATGTGTTTTAATATCAATGTGTCAATGTGTTTTAATATCAATGTGTCAATGTGTTTTAATATCAATGTGTTATAATATCAATGTGTCAGTGTGTTTTAATATCAGTGTGTCAATGTGTTATAATATCAATGTGTCAATGTGTTTTAATATCAATGTGTTTTAATATCAATGTGTCAATGTGTTTTAATATCAATGTGTTTTAATATCAATGTGTCAATGTGTTTTAATATCAATGTGTTATAATATCAATGTGTCAATGTGTTATAACATCAATGTTGTGTTTTAATATCAATGTGTCAATGTGTTATAACATCAATGTGTTATAATATCAATGTGTTATAATATCAATGTGTCAATGTGTTATAACATCAATGTGTCAATGTGTTTTAATATCAATGTGTCAATGTGTTATAACATCAATGTGTCAATGTTTTATAATATCAATGTGTCATCAATGTGTCAATGTGTTATAACATCAATGTGTCAATGTCAATGTTTTTAATATCAATGTGTCAATGTTATCATCAATGTGTTATAACATCAACAATGTGTTTTAACAATCAATGTGTTAATGTGTTAATGTATAATATCAATGTGTTAATGTGTAATATCAATGTGTTATAATATCAATGTGTCAATGTAACATCAATGTTGTGTTTATAATATCAATGTGTCAATGTGTTTTAATATCAATGTCAATGTGTATAATATCATGTGTCAATGTGTTATAACATCAATGTGTTTTAATATCAATGTGTTAATGTGTTATAACATCAATGTGTTATAATATCAATGTGTTATAATATCAATGTGTTATATAACAATGTGTCAATGTGTTATAACATCAATGTGTTTTAATATCAATGTGTCAATGTGTTATAACATCAATGTGTTTTAATATCAATGTGTTAATGTGTTATAATATCAATGTGTTATAATATCAATGTGTTTTAATATCAATGTGTCAGTGTGTTCTAATGTCAATGTGTCAATGTGTTATAACATCAATGTGTCAATGTGTTTTAATATCAATGTGTCAATGTGTTATAATATCAATGTGTCAATGTGTTATAATATCAATGTGTTATAACATCAATGTGTCAATGTGTTATAATGTCAATGTGTTTTAATATCAATGTGTCAATGTGTTTTAATATCAATGTGTCAATGTGTTATAACATCAATGTGTTATAACATCAATGTGTCAATGTGTTTTAACATCAATGTGTTTTAATATCAATGTGTTAATGTGTTAATGTGTTATAATATCAATGTGTTAATGTGTTAATGTGTTATAATATCAATGTGTCAATGTGTTTTAATATCAATGTGTCAGTGTGTTTTAATATCAATGTGTCAATGTGTTTTAATATCAATGTGTTATAATATCAATGTGTCAATGTGTTATAACATCAATGTGTTTTAATATCAATGTGTCAATGTGTTATAATATCAATGTGTTTTAATATCAATGTGTCAATGTGTTTTAATATCAATGTGTTAATGTGTTAATGTGTTATAATATCAATGTGTCAATGTGTTTTAATATCAATGTGTTTTAATATCAATGTGTCAATGTGTTTTAATATCAATGTGTCAATGTGTTTTAATATCAATGTGTTATAATATCAATGTGTCAATGTGTTATAACATCAATGTGTTTTAATATCAATGTGTTTTAATATCAATGTGTCAATGTGTTTTAATATCAATGTGTAAATGTGTTTTAATATCAATTTGTTATAATATCAATGTGTCAATGTGTTATAACATCAATGTGTCAATGTGTTTTAATATCAATGTGTCAATGTGTTTTAATATCAATGTGTTTTAATATCAATGTGTCAATGTGTTTTAATATCAATGTGTCAATGTGTTTTAATATCAATGTGTTATAATATCAATGTATAATATCAATGTGTCAATGTGTTTAATATCAATGTGTCAATGTGTTTTAATATCAATGTCAATGTGTAATATCAATGTGTCAATGTGTTTTAATATCAATGTGTCAATGTGTTTTAATATCAATGTGTCAATGTGTTTTAATATCAATGTGTTTTAATATCAATGTGTCAATGTGTTTTAATATCAATGTGTTTTAATATCAATGTGTCAATGTGTTTTAATATCAATGTGTTATAATATCAATGTGTCAATGTGTTATAACATCAATGTGTTTTAATATCAATGTGTTAATGTGTTATAACATCAATGTGTTATAATATCAATGTGTTATAATATCAATGTGTTAATGTGTTATAACATCAATGTGTTATAATATCAATGTGTTTTAATATCAATGTGTCAATGTGTTATAACATCAATGTGTTTTAATATCAATGTGTTAATGTGTTATAACATCAATGTGTTATAATATCAATGTGTTTTAATATCAATGTGTCAGTGTGTTCTAATGTCAATGTGTCAATGTGTTATAATATCAATGTGTCAATGTGTTTTAATATCAATGTGTTTTAATATCAATGCGTCAATGTGTTATAATATCAATGTGTTTTAATATCAATGTCAATGTGTTATAACATCAATGTGTTTTAATATCAATGGGCCGGTTTTATAACGATCAATGTGTCAATGTGTTATAATGTCAGTTATAATGTGTTATAACATCAATGTGCTTATAACATCAATGTGTTTTAATATCAATGTGTCCAATGTGTTATAATATCAATGTGTCAATGTGTTATAATATCAATGTGTTATAACATCAATGTGTCAATGTGTTATAATGTCAATGTGTTTTAATATCAATGTGTCAATGTGTTTTAATATCAATGTGTCAATGTGTTATAACATCAATGTGTCAATGTGTTATAACATCAATGTGTTATAACATCAATGTGTCAATGTGTTATAATGTCAATGTGTTTTAATATCAATGTGTCAATGTGTTTTAATATCAATGTGTTTTAATATCAATGTGTTAATGTGTTATAACATCAATGTGTCAATGTGTTTTAATATCAATGTGTTTTAATATCAATGTGTCAATGTGTTTTAATATCAATATGTTATAATATCAATGTGTCAATGTGTTTTAATATCAATGTGTCAATGTGTTACAATGTCAATGTGTTATAATATCAATGTGTCAATGTGTTACAATGTCAATGTCAAAGTCAAAGTCAAAGTCAAAGTCACCATTATTAGTCAGTTGTACAACCAAATGCCTTCAACCGAAATGTTTCTTCCGCATTTAACCCAACCCCTCTGAATCAGAGAGGTGCGGGGGGCTGCCTTAAATCGACAATGTGTTATAATATCAATGTGTCAATGTGTTACAATGTCAATGTGTTATAACATCAATGTGTCAATGTGTTTTAATATCAATGTGTCAATGTTTTATAACATCAATGTGTTATAATATCAATGTGTCAATGTGTTATAACATCAATGTGTTATAATATCAATGTGTCAATGTGTTACAATGTCAATGTGTTATAACATCAATGTGTCAATGTGTTTTAATATCAATGTGTCAATGTGTTATAATATCAATGTGTTATAACATCAATGTGTCAATGTGTTTTAATGTCAGTGTGTTTTAATATCAATGTGTTAATGTGTTATAATATCAGTGTGTTTTAATATCAATGTGTCAATGTGTTATAACATCAATGTGTCAATGTGTTATAACATCAATGTGTTATAATAGCAATGTGTCAATGTGTTAATGTGTTATAATATCAATGTGTCAATGTGTTATAATATCAATGTGTTATAACATCAATGTGTTATAATATCAATGTGTCAATGTGTTATAATATCAATGTGTCAATGTGTTATAATATCAATGTGTTATAATATCAATGTGTCAATGTGTTATAATATCAATGTGTCAATCTGTTATAATATCAATGTGTCAATCTGTTATAAAATCAATGTGTCAATGTGTTTTAATATCAATGTGTGTTTTAATATCAATGTATCAATGTATCAATGCGTGGAGGTCGATTAAGGCAGCCCCCCTCACCTCTCTGATTCAGAGGGGTTGGGTTAAATGTGGAAGATACATTTCGGTTGAAGGCATTTGGTTGTACAACTGACTAATAATGGTGACTTTGACTTTGACAATGTGTTACAATGTCAATGTGTTATAATATCAATGTGTCAATGTGTTAATGTGTTTTAATATCAATGTGTCAATGTGTTATAACATCAATGTGTTATAACATCAATGTGTTATAATATCAATGTGTCAATGTGTTATAACATCAATGTGTTTTAATATCAATGTGTTAATGTGTTTTAATATCAATGTGTCAATGTGTTATAACATCAATGTGTCAATGTGTTATAACATCAATGTGTTTTAATATCAATGTGTCAATGTGTTTTAATATCAATGTGTCAATGTGTTATAACATCAATGTGTCAATGTGTTATAACATCAATGTGTTATAATATCAATATGTTAATGTGTTATAATATCAATGTGTCAATGTGTTTTAATATCAATGTGTCAATGTGTTATAACATCAATGTGTCAATGTGTTATAACATCAATGTGTTATAATATCAATGTGTCAATGTGTTATAACATCAATGTGTTATAATATCAATGTGTCAATGTGTTATAATATCAATGTGTTATAACATCAATGTGTCAATGTGTTATAATATCAATGTGTTATAACATCAATGTGTCAATGTGTTATAATATCAATGTGTCAATGTGGTATAACATCAATGTGTCAATGTGGTATAACATCAATGTGTCAATGTGTTATAATGTCAATGTGTTTTAATATCAATGTGTCAATGTGTTTTAATATCAATGTGTCAATGTGTTATTATAGCATTGTGTCAATGTGTTATAATTGCAGTGTGTCATAGTTATAATATCAATTTGTCATAGTTTTAACATGAAAATGTAATTGTGTTATAATACCAATGTTTCATAGTTATAATATAAATGTGTGAATGAGTTACATTATAAATGGGAAAATGAGTTAAAATATATTTGGGGGAATTAAGTTATAATATAATTGTGTTTATGAGTTATCATGTACTGTAATTCTGTGAATTTGTTTGATTATAATTGTGTGGATGAGTTATAACCCAAAGACTGGAAAGCAGCTGTGGTCATCCCCCTCTTCAAAGGGGGAGACACTCTTGACCCAAACTGCTACAGACCTATATCCATCCTACCCTGCCTTTCTAAGGTCTTTGAAAGCCAAGATAAAAAACAGATTACCGACCATTTCGAATCCCACTGTACCTTCTCCGCTATGCAATCTGGTTTCAGGGCTGGTCATGGGTGCACCTCAGCCACGCTCAAGGTCCTAAATGATATCATAACCACCATCGATAAGAGACATTACTGTGCAGCCGTATTCATTGATCTGACCAAGGCTTTCGACTCTGTCAATCACCACATCCTTATCGGCAGACTCAACAGCCTTGGATTCTCAAATAATTGCCTCGCCTGGTTCACCAACTACTTCTCCGATAGAGTTCAGTGTGTCAAATCGGAGGGCCTGTTGTCCAGGCCTCTGGCAGTCTCTATGGGGGTGCCACAGGGTTCAATTCTTCTCTGTATACATCAATGATGTCGCTCTTGCTGCTGGTGAGTCTCTGATCCACCTCTACGCAGACGACACCATTTAGTATACTTCTGGCCCTTCTTAGGACACTGTGTTAAAACTTCTTAGGAAGTGGCAGCTGTGGTGTCGGTTTTGGAGAGTCTGGCGTGCCCAAAGTAAAATGCCTGCCACTCAGGCCCAGAAACTAGGATATGCACATAATAGAAACATAGAAATCACTCTGAAGTGTCTAAAACTGTTAAAATATTGTCTGTGAGTATAACAGAACTAATATGGCAATGTGTTACAACTAATATGTGACATGCCATTTTTCTAATGGTTGTCTATGGGATTTCGTGTAAACCAGGACCCAGGTTGCAGTATCTATGGCTTCCACTAGATGTCAACAGTCTTTAGACAAGGTTTGATGAGTTTAGCTTGAATAACAGCCGTTCAGAAGAAGATTATGTAAGTGGATGGAGGAAGTGCCGTCTGTGTTTTGCGCGGCGAGACCGTGAGCGCGTTCTTTGGGATTTCACTTTTCTACCGTTCAGGTTATTATCTGTGTGAAATATTATAGTTAATATACATAAAATAGTACCTAAGAATACATTATAAAATATGTTTGATTTGTTTGGGAAAAGTTGATAGGTATCATTTGAACGCTTTCTTTTCCCTGTACAATGGGCGAGGGGGGACGGTGGATTTTCCTAACATAACGCACCAACCAAACTGATATTTATGGATATCAAAAGGAACATGCATTGTCTTCCTTGGATACTTCGGATTGCCCTCAGCAGAAGATCATCAAAGGTAAGCGATTTATTTTAGCTCTCTGTATGTGTTTTGTGAGACCCGCGCTGGTTATGAGTTTATGCTAATGCAGAAAATATGTAAGGTGCTATCCTCAGACAATCAAATGTTGTGCTTTCGCCGTAAAGCCTTTTTGAAATCTGACAACGCTGTGAGATTGCCAAGAGTCTAATCTTCTGAAGAGTATGCAACATTTGTATATTGATGAATGTTTTATAATTATAGTTTTGGATTTTGAATTTGGCGCCTTACATTTTTCTGGGGAGTGTCGGGAATGGGGCGCTAGCGTCCCAATCATCAAATCAATCATCAAATCAAATGTATTTATAAAGCATCAGCTGATGTCACAGAGTGCCGTACAGAAACCCAGCCTAAAACCCCAAACAGCAAGCATTGCAGGTGTAAAAGCACGGTGGCTAGGAAAAACTCCCTAGAAAGGCCAAAACCTAGGAAGAAACCTAGAGAGGAACCAGGCTGTGAGGGGTGGCTAGTCCTCTTCTGGCTGTGCCGGGTGCAGATTACAACAGAACATGGACAAGATTTTAAAATGTTCATGAAACAGGCAGAACAGTTGAAACTGGAGAAGCAGCACGGCCAGGTGGACTCGGGACATCAAGGAGTCATCAGGCCAGGTAGGCCTTGAGGAATGGTCCTAATGCTCAGGTCCTCCGAGAGAGAGAGAAGAAAAAAAAAAAAAAAAAGAGAGAGAGAGATAGTTACAGAGAGCATACTTAAATTCACACAGGACACCAGATAAGAGAAGAAATACTCCAGATATAACAGATGGACCCTAGCCCCCCGACACATGAACTACTGCAGCATAAATACTGGGGGCTGAGACAGGAGGGGTCGGGAGACACTGTGGCCCCGTCCGACGATATCCCCGGACAGGGCCAAACAGGCAGGATATAACCCAATGGAGATGGTTCGTTGCTCCAGTGCCTTTCCGTTCACCTTCACACTCCTGGGCCAGACTACACTCAATCATAGGACCTACTGAAGAGATGAGTCTTCAATAAAGAGTTAAAGGTTGAGACCGAGTCTGCGTCTCTCACATGGATAGGCAGACTATTCCATAAAAATGGAGCTCTATAGGAAAAAGTCCTGCCTCCAGCTGTTTGCTTAGAAATTCTAGGGACAGTAAGGAGGCCTGCGTCTTGTGACCGTAGCGTACGTGTAGGTATGTACGGCAGGACCAAATCGGAAAGATAGGTAGAGCAAGCCCATGTAATGCTTTGTAAGTTAGCTGTAAAACCTTGAAATCAGCCCTTGCCTTAACAGGAAGCCAGTGTAGAGAGGCTAGTACTGGAGTAATATGATAAAATTTTGGGGTTCTAGTCAAGATTCTAGCAGCCGTGTTTAACACTAACTGAAGTTTATTTAGTGCTTTATCCGGGTAGCCGGAAAGTAAAGCATTGCAGTAGTCTAACCTAGAAGTGACAAAAGCATGGATTAACTTTTCTGCATCATTTTTGGACAGAAAGTTTCTGATTTTTACAATGTTACGTAGATGGAAAAAATCTGTCCTTGAAACAGTCTTGATATGTTCGCCAAAAGAGAGATCAGGGTCCAGAGTAACGCCGACGTCCTTCACAGTTTTATTTGAGACGACTGTACAACCATCAAGATTAATTGTCAGATTCAACAGAATATCTCTTTGTTTCTTGGGATCTTGAACTAGCATCTCTGTTTTGTTTAAAAGTAGAACATTTTCCGCCATCCACTTCCTTATGTCTGAAACACAGGCTTCCAGGGAGTGCAATTTTGGGGCTTCACCATGTTTCATCGAAATGTACAGGTGAACGAGTTCGCGTCACATTTTAATGGAGGAGTGGAAGCTGTCGTTTCTGATTATAACGCGAGAACCAAATGGAGGATTTATGGATAAAATACGTTACTTTTTCTAACAAAAGAACCATGGATTGTCTTCGTTGGACACTTAGGATGACCTCAGCAGAAGTTCTTCAACAGGTAATTGATTTGTTTTCGCTGTGAAATGTGTTATGTGTGTGCCATGATGGCTAATCGATACATGGCTATTGGAAAAATATATGAGGTGCTAGCCTCAAACAATGAAATGTGCTGCTTTCGCAGTAAAGCCTTTTTGAAATCTGACAACGCTGTGTTATTGCCAAGAAAAAGAGCTTTTGATGAGTATGGAACACTTGTATATTGGTGGATGTTTAATAATTCAACTTTTGGATTTTGAATTTGTTTGAGGGTAGAGGGTAGAGGGTAGCACCTCACATATTTTTCCCATAGCCATGAATTTATTAGCCATCTTGGCACACACATAACACATTTCACAGCGAAAACAAATCAATTACCTGTTGAAGAACTTCTGCTGAGGTCATCCTAAGTGTCCAACGAAGACAATCCATGGTTCTTTTGTTAGAAAAAGTAATGTATTTTATCCATAAATCTCCATTTGGTTCTCGCGTTATAATCAGAAACGACAGCTTCCACTCCTCCATTGAAACGTGACGCAAACCCGTTCATCTTATACCTATAAACTTGTCCAAGAACAATCAAACATAGTTTTAAATGTATCCTTAGGAACACTTTTACGTATATTTACTATTATAAATCAACCGGAATATAAACTGATCGATAAAGACGGTAAAAAAGACACACGCCTTGTCGGGAACGCGCACTGGGTACTGTTGACATAAAAAGTACACTTCCTGGTTTGCTCTTCTTCTCTGGTCTAATTCATCCAAAATGAAAATTTACACTGTCTCGAGACTGTTGACATCTAAAGGAAGCGATGGGTACTGCATTCATATGCCCTTATATGGTCATTTTCATGAGGGAGGGGTTCCAAATGAGCAATGTGTCAAAATCACTTTTTCCAGGACAGAAATTCCTCAGGGTTTTGCCTGCCATATGCGTTCTGTTTCACTCACAGACAAATGGTTAACACTTTTGGACAATTCAGAGTGTTTCCTATCCAATGGTACTAAATATGTGCATATCCTATTTTCTGGGCCTGAATGGGAGGCATTTTACTTTGGGCATGCCAGGCTCTCCAAAACCGACCCCTCAGCTGCCACTCCCTAACAAGTTAACTTGGAAAAATAGGATGATTGAGCAGCAGAGAGGGCTCTTCGATACTGCACGGTACTTTCTTTCCAAGCTAGTCGGAAGACTTCCAGTTTGGTGTGGCGCCATTTCCGTTCCAATTTTCTTGCTTCGGAGCTCTGGTATTTTCTGTATACCAGGGAGCTAGTTTTTTATGGCAAATGTTTTTTGTTTTTAGGGGTGCAAATGCATCTAGGGTATTGCTCAAGGTTACACTGAGTTCCTCAGTTAGGTGGTTAACTGATTTTTGTACTCTTGGGTAGGTGGAAGGATTCTGGAAGGGCATCTAGGAATCTTTGGGTTGTCTGAGAATTTATAGCACGACTTTTGATGATCCTTGGTTGGGGTCTGAGCAGATTATTTGTTGCGATTTCAAACGTAATAAAATGGTGGTCCGATAGTCCAGGATTATGAGGAAAAACATTAAGATCCACAACATTTATTCCACGGGACAAAACTAGGTCCAGAGTAAGACTGTGGCAGTGAGTAGGTCCGGAGACATGTTGGACAAACATCATTTTTTTGTTTTTTGTAAATAGAAATTTGCTATCGTAAATGTTAGCAACACCTCCGCCTTTGCGGGATGCGCGGGGGATATGGTCACTAGTGTAACCAGGAGATGAGGCCTCATTTAACACAATAAATTAATCAGGCTTAAGCCATGTTTCAGTCAGGCCAATTACATCAAGATTATGATCAGTGATTAGTTCATTGACTAGAACTGCCTTGGAAGTGAGAAATCTAACATTAAGTAGCCCCATTTTGAGATGTGCGGTATCACAATCTCTTTCAATAATGGCAGCTATGGAGGAGGTCTTTATTCTAGTGAGATTGCTAAGGCGAACACGGGGCATGTTTAGTTTTCCCCAACCTAGGTCGAGGCACAGACACAGTCTCAATAGAGATAGCTGAGCTGACTACACTGACTGTGCTAGTGGCAGACTCCACTAAGCTGGCAGGCTGGCTAACAGCCTGCTGCCTGGCCTGCACCCTATCTCATTGTGAAGCTAGAGGAGTTAGAGCCCTGTCTATGTTCGTAGATAAGATTAGAGCACCCCTCCAGCTAGGATGGAGTCCGTCACTCCTCAACAGGCCAGGCTTGTGGGTGAGTCCCAGAAAGAGGGCCAGTTATCTACAAAGTCTATCTTTTGTGTGGGGCAGAAAACAGTTTTCAACCAGCGATTGAGTTGTGAGACTCTGCTGTAGAGCTCATCACTCCCCCTAACTGGGAGGTGGCCAGAGACAATTACTCGATGCCGACACATCTTTCTAGCTGATTTACACACTGAAGCTATGTTGCGCTTGGTGACCTCTGACTGTTTCATCCTAACATCGTTGGTGCCGACGTGGATAACAATATCTCTATACTCTCTACACTCGCCAGATTTAGCTTTAGCCAGCACCATCTTCAGATTAGCCTTAACATCGGTAGCCCTGCCCCCTGGTAAACAGTGTATGATCGCTGGATGATTCCTTTTAAGTCTAATACTGCGAGTAATGGAGTCGCCAATGAATAGAGTTTTCAATTTGTCAGAGCTAATGGTGGGAGGCCTCGGCGTCTCAGACCCTGTAACGGGAGGAGTAGAGACCAGAGAAGGCTTGGCCTCTGACTCAAACCCGCTGCTTAATGGGGAAAACCGGTTGAAAGTTTCTGTCGGCTGAATGAGCGACACCGGTTGAGCATTGCTACAGCATTTCCTTCCAGAAGCCATGAGAAATTTGTCCGGCTGCGGGGACTGTGCGAGGGGATTTATACTACTATCTGTACTTACTGGTGGCACAGACGCTGCTTCATCCTTTCCTACACTTACATTTCCCTTGCCTACAGATTGCGATCATTCTCCTGTATATTATGAGTACAGCGACTGCAATTAGAAGGCATCATATTAATGTTACTACTTAGCTTCGGTTGGTGGAGTTCCTGACGAAACATGTCCAGATAAAGCTTTCGGAGTGACAAAGTTGAATAAAAAAAAAAAAGTTGAGCGATGGGGAAAAACAAAAATATAGACGCAGTTAACAAAGTTAGGTTAGCAACAGAAGGCACAGCAGCACGATCCCTAAGAGTTAACTACCCTCCAGACGAGTTTCAATGCCATACAACTCTCCTTCCGTGGCCTCCCAACTGCTCTTAACTTCGGTGGGTCCAAAAGTTGAATTATTAAACATGCATCAATATACAAGTGCTTTATAGTCATCAAAAGCTCTGCTTCTTGGCAATATCACAGAGCTGTCAGATTTTAAAAAGGCTTTACGGCGAAAGCACCACATTTGATTGTTTGAGGGTAGCACCTAACATATTTTTCCATTACCATAATTTCATAAGCCTCCACGGTTCACAGAAAACACATTTCACAGCGAAAACAAATCAAAGTGTCCAGGGCTTCCAAAGTGTCCAACGAAGACAATCCATGGTTCTTTTGTTAGAAAAAGTAATGTATTATATCCATAAATCTCCGTTTGGTTGGCGCGTTATAATCAGAAAAAAACAGCGTCGACTCCTCCATTGAAATGTGAAGAGAACTCGTTCAACTTATACGTATAAACTTGTCCAAGAACAATCAAACATCATTGATAATGTATCCTTAGGAACACTTTAATGTATATGTTGTATAATATTTCAACCGGAATATAAACTGGGCGATAAGAAAGGAAAAAAACTAAGAACGTGCAAGCTATGAACGCGCATTTACTTGTATTGACATCTTAGTGGACACTTCCTTATTCCTCTTCTTCTCTGCTCTAAAAGCAGCTAAGAAGAATCAAATAACTTTCTCGAGACTGTTGACATCCAGAGGAAGCGATAGGTACTGCATTCATATGCCTTTATAAGGGCATTTTCTTAAGGGAGGGGCTCTAAATGAGGCAATGTGTCAAAACCACTTTTTCCAGGACAGAAATTCCTCTGGGTTTCGCCTGCTATATCCATTCTGTTTTACTCACAGACAAAATGTTAACAGTTTTAGGAAATTCAGAGTGTTTCCTATCCAATGGTACGAAATATGTGCATATCCTATTTTCTGGGCCTGAATGGGAGGCATTTTACTTTGGGCACGCCAGGGTCTCCAAAACGGTCACCTCGTGCGCTGCTCCCAAAGAAGTTAAACGCAAGTAAAACTAAATGCATGCTCTTCAACCGAACACTGCCCGCACCTGCCCGCCCGTCGAACACTACTCTGGACGGTTCTGTCTTAGATTATGTGGACAACTGCAAATATCTAGGTGGCTGGTTAGACTGTAAACTCTCCTTCCAGACTCACATCTAACATCTCCAACCCAAAATTAAATCTAGAATTGGCTTCCTATTTCGCAACAAAACATCCTTCACTCATGCGGCCAAACATACCCTCGTGAAACTCACCATCCTACCGATCCTCGACTTTACAAAATAGCCTCCAACACTCTACTCAATAAATTGGATGCAGTCTATCACAGTGCCATCCGCTTTGTCACCAAAGCCCCTTGTACCACCCACCACTGCGACCTGTATGCTCTAGTCGGCTGGCCCTCGCTTTACACTCATTGCCAATCCCACTGGCTCCAGGTCATCTACAAGTCCCTGCTAGGTAAAGCAGGGTTAGGGTTAGGGTTAAATAAAGGTGTATTATGACATCATATAGAACTACCTGGTTAAATAAAGGTGAATAAAAAAAAAAAAAAAAAGAAATAACACAACTGTGTGAATGTGGTTGTATTATAGTTGTGTGAATTAGTTATAATTTATTTGTGGTAATTAGTTATTATATACATTTGTGAATGAGTTATAATTTTGTGAATGAGTGCAGTTCCAACATTGTACCTGTGAGACCTTTGCAATGAAGCATGTCCTTTACTAGCCCTGCTATGGTGATAACAATACGTACATAGAACATAGGATTCTGATTCCCAGTTGCTCTAAGTTAGTGGTTACCACATTTGTTTATAGTCCCGTACCTCTTCAAACATTCAACCTCCAGCTGCGTACCCTCTCTAGCACCAGGGTCAGCGCACTCTCAAATGTTGTTTTGTAAGCCTGCCACACACACACTATACCATACATTTATTAAACATAAGAATGAGTGTGAGTTTTTGTCACAACCCGGCTCGTGGGAAGTGACAAAGAGCTCTTATAGGACCAGGGCACAAATAATAATTTAATAATAATCAATAATTTTGCTCTTTATTTAGCCATCTTACGTGACATAACATGTTGCAGTCTCATTAAGCCAGGGTACATTACATAACATATTGTAGTCTCATTACGTCAGGGTACATTACATAACATATTGTAGTCTCATTAAGCCAGGGTACATTACATAACATATTGTAGTCTCATTAAGCCAGGGTACATTACATAACATATTGTAGTCTCATTAAGCCAGGGTACATTACATAACATATTGTAGTCTCATTAAGCCAGGGTACATTATATAACATATTGTAGTCTCATTAAGCCAGGGTACATTATAACATATTGTAGTCTCATTAAGCTAGGTACATTATATAACATATTGTAGTCTCTATTAAGCTAGGTACATTATATAACATATTGCAGTCACATTAAGCCAGGGTACATTACATAACATATTGTAGTCACATTAAGCCAGGGTACATTACATAACATATTGTAGTCACATTACGTCAGGGTACATTACATAACATATTGTAGTCACATTACGTCAGGGTACATTACATAACATATTGTAGTCACATTAAGCCAGGGTACATTACATAACATATTTTAGTCACATTATGTCAGGGTACATTACGTAACATATTGTAGTCACATTACGTCAGGGTACATTACATAACATATTGTAGTCACATTAAGCCAGGGTACATTACGTAACATATTGTAGTCACATTAAGCCAGGGTACATTACGTAACATATTGCAGTCTCATCCAAGATGGCGTAGCAGTCGGACGTGTATTTTGTCTTGTCCCGTCCTGTGTAAATATCGTCTTTATAATATTTTTATATATTTTCTTCACAAATCTTTTTATATGTGCTCTCTAAAATTCAACTTCAAAACACTCTCCTGCAACCTGCCTCACCCAATGTGGTGCGGATCTGTGGATTTTTGTTGTTGTTTTTTTTCTTCTAATCTAGAGTCACCCAACAAATGCTAGCTAACTTCACTAGCTAACGTTAGTATTTATCTTACTATTGCTAGCGGGCATCAGCTAACCTTCAGCTCGGAAAAGCTCTCGCCCCTCCTATAACAGGACTCAAAATTGAGCTTACCGGACCTATTTTTATTTATTTTTCTCTCCATATCCCCGGATTCCTACCGCAAGTTGGACATTTTTCAACTGGATCTTGCAGCTAGCTAGCTGCTACCTGAGTGCCATCAGCTAACGTCGGTCCTAGATCAATACACCAATTAGCCTGAAGCTAGCCCTTGCTCAATTCATCTCCCGGCTGACTGAAGAATCTCAACAGACTGCTGGGCTACAACTCCTTTCCGGACCCGCTTCTTCTGCCGGTGTGGAGCCCTACCGGGCCTTCTCAAGTGGACTACCGACGTTTTCTGCCCGAGGGAGTTATTTCAACCAGCCCTTCGAGGCGATGTCACCTGAACGCCCATCAGCTAACTGCGGCCTGCTAACGTTTTGCTGTCCAGAGCATATTGGCTGCTAGCTAATCAGGTCCATCGGACAATTTCTTGGGACACTATTACCTATTTGTGCCATCTGGCCTGGTCCCCTTCACCACACGGAACCCCATCGACCCATCACGACTTGGTCTACCGACGGAAATGCATGAGGAGGCTATAAACCGTCTTTGTTAGCCGGCCTGCTAGACTTTGCTAGCTTGTGGTCCCTGGCTAGCTGTCTGAAACGCCGTTTCCCCAGCCAGCCTCACTACTAACTTGACCCTTATGTTCACTAGACTAAGCATGCCTCTCCTCATTGTCAATATGCCCTGGCCATTGCTGTTCTGGTTAGTGTTTATTGCCTTATTTCACTGTAGAGCCTCTAGCCCTGCTCAATATGCCTTATCCAACCTATCAGTTCCACCACCCACACATGCGATGACATCCCCTGATTTAAATGCTTCTAGAGACAATATCTCTTTCATCACCACCCACTGCCTAGGTTTACCTCCACTGTATTTACGTCCTACCATACCATTGTCTGTACATTATGCCTTTAATCTATTTTATCACCCCCTGAAACCTGTTATTTTTACTCTCTGTTCAGAACGTCCTAGACAACCAGTCATTATAGCCTTAAGCCGTACCCTTATCCTACTCCTCCTCTGGTGATATAGAGGTTAATCCAGGCCCTGCAGTGCCTAGCTCCACTACTATTCCCCAGGCCCTCTCATTTGTTGACTTCTGCAACCGTAAAAGCCTTGGTTTCATGCATGTCAACATTAGAAGCCTCCTCCCTAAGTTTGTTTTATTCACTGCCCTAGCACACTCTGCCAACCCGGATGTCCTAGCAGTGTCTGAATCCTGGCTTAAGACCACCAATAACACTGAAATTTCCATCCCTAACTATAACATCTTCAGACAAGATAGAACGGCCAAAGGGGGCGGTGTTGCTATCTATTGCAGAGATCTGTCTTGCTTTCCAGGTCTGTACCCAAACAATTTGAACTTTTACTTTTAAAAATCTGCCTTTCTAGAAACAAGTCTCTCACCGTTGCCACTTGCTATAGACCACCCTCTGCCCCCAGCTGTGCTCTGGACACCATATGTGAACTGATTGCCCCCCATCTATCTTCAGAGTTCGTGCTGCTAGGTGACCTAAACTGGGACATGCTTAACACCCCGGCCATCCTACAATCTAAGCTTGATGCCCTCAACCTCACACAAATCATAATTGAACCTACTAGGTACAATCCCAAAGCCGTAAACACGGGAACCCTCATAGATGTAATCCTAACTAACTTGCCCTCCAAATTCACCCCTGCTGTTTTCAACCAAGATCTCAGCGATCACTGCCTCATTGCTTGCATCCGTAATGGGTTTGCGGTCAAACGATCTCCCCTCATTACTGTTAAACGTTCCTAAAACACTTCAGCGAGCAGGCCTTTCTAATTGACCTGGCCAGGGTATCCTGGAAGGATATTGACCTCATCCCGCCAGTAGAGGATGCCTGGTTATTCTTTAAAAGTGCGTTCCTCACCATCTTAAATAAGCATGCCCCATTCAAGAAATTTAGAACCAGGAATAGATATAGCCCTTGGTTCTCTCCAGACCTGACTGCCCTTGACCAGCGCAAAAACATCTTGTGGCATTCTGCATTAGCATCGAACAGCCCCCGTGATATGCAACTTTTCAGGGAAGTCAGGAACCTATATACGCTGGCAGTTAGGAAAGCCAAGGCTAGCTTTTTCAAGCAGAAATTTGCCTCCTGTAACACAAACTCCAAAAAGTCCATGGAGAATAAGAGCACCACCTCCCAGCTGCCCACTGCATTGAGGATAGGAAATACTGTCACCACCGATAAACCCACAATAATTGAGAATTTCAATAAGCATTTTTCTACGGCTGGCCATGCTTTCCACCTGGCTACCCCTACCCCGGTCAACAGCCCTGCACGCCCCTCAGTAACTCGCCCAAGCCTCCCCCACTTCTCCTTCTCCCAAATCCAGTCAGCTGACGTTCTAAAAGAGCTGCGAAATCTGGACCCCTACAAATCAGCCGGGCTAGACAATCTGGACCCTTTCTTTTTAAAATTATCTGCCGAAATTGTTGCAACCCCTATTACTAGCCTGTTTAACCTCTCTTTCGTGACATCTGAGATTCCCAAAGACTGGAAAGCAGCTGCGGTCATCCCCCTCTTCAAAGGGGGAGACACTCTTGACCCAAACTGCTACAGACCTATATCCATCCTACCCTGCCTTTCTAAGGTCTTTGAAAGCCAAGATAAAAAACAGATTACCGACCATTTCGAATCCCACTGTACCTTCTCCGCTATGCAATCTGGTTTCAGGGCTGGTCATGGGTGCACCTCAGCCACGCTCAAGGTCCTAAATGACATCATAACCGCCATCGATAAGAGACATTATTGTGCAGCCGTTTTCATTGATCTGGCCAAGGCTTTCGACTCTGTCAATCACCTCATCCTTATCGGCAGACTCGACAGCCTTGGTTTCTCAAATGACTGCCTAGCATGGTTCACCAATTACTTCTCTGATAGAGTTCAGTGTGTCAAATCAGAGGGCCTGTTGTCCGGGCCTCTGGCAGTCTCCATGGAGGTGCCACAGGGTTCAATTCTTGGGCCGACTCTCTTCTCTGTATACATCAATGATGTCGCTCTTGCTGCAGGTGAGTCTCTGATTCACCTCTATGCAGACGACAAAATTCTGTATACTTCCGGCCCCTCTTTGGACACTGTGTTAACTACCCTCCAGACGAGCTTCAATGCCATACAACTCTCCTTCCGTGGCCTACAACTGCTCTTAAACGCAAGTAAAACTAAATGTATGCTCTTCAACCGATCGCTGCCCGCACCTGTCCCCCCGTCCAGCATCACTACTCTGGATGGTTCTGTCTTAGATTATGTGGAAAACTGCAAATACCTAGGTGTCTGGTTAGACTGTAAACTCTCCTTCCAGACTCACATCAAACATCTCCAATCTAAAATTAAATCTAGAATTGGCTTCCTATTTCGCAACAAAGCTTCCTTCACTCATGCTGCCAAACATACCCTCGTAAAACTGACCATCCTACCGATCCTCGACTTCGGTGATGTAATTTACAAAATAGCCTCCAATACTCTACTCAACAAACTGGATGCAGTCTATCACAGTGCCATCCGTTTTGTTACCAAAGCCCCATATACCACCCACCACTGCGACCTGTACGCTCTCGTAGGCTGAACTTCGCTTTACACTCGTTGCCATATCCACTGGCTCCTGGTCATCTACAATTCCCTGCTAGGTAAAGTCCCGCCTTACAGTGGGGCAAAAAAGTATTTAGTCAGCCACCAATTGTGCAAGTTCTCTCACTTAAAAAGATGAGAGAGGCCTGTAATTTTCATCATAGATACACTTCAACTATGACAGACAAAATGAGGGGAAAGAAATCCAGAAAATCACATTGTAGGATTTTTTATGAATTTATTTGCAAATTATGGTGGAAAATAAGTATTTGGTCACATACAAACAAGCAAGATTTCTGGCTCACAGACCTGTAACTTCTTCTTCAAGAGGCTCCTCTGTCCTCCACTCGTTACCTGTATTAATGGCACCTGTTTGAACTTGTTATCAGTATAAAAGACACCTGTCCACAACCTCAAACAGTCACACTCCAAACTCCACTATGGCCAAGACCAAAGAGCTGTCAAAGGACACCAGAAACAAAATTGTAGACCTGCACCAGGTTGGGAAGACTGAATCTGCAATAGGTAAGCAGCTTGGTTTGAAGAAATCAACTGTGGGAGCAATTATTAGGAAATGGAAGACATACAAGACCACTGATAATCTTCCTCGATCTGGGGCTCCACGCAAGATCTCACCCGTGGGGTCAAAATGATCACAAGAACGGTGAGCAAAAATCCCAGAACCACACGGGGACCTAGTTAATGACCTGCAGAGAGCTGGGACCAAAGTAACAAAGCCTACCATCAGTAACACACCACGCCGCCAGGGACTCAAATCCTGCAGTGCCAGACGTGTCCCCTGCTTAAGCCAGTACATGTTCAGGCCCGTCTGAAGTTTGCTAGAGAGCATTTGGATGATCCAGATGAGGATTGGGAGAATGTCATATGGTCAGATGAAACCAAAATATAACTTTTTGGTAAAAACTAAACTCGTCGTGTTTGGAGGACAAAGAATGCTGAGTTGCATCCAAAGAACACCATACCTACTGTGAAGCATGGGGGTGGAAACTTCATGCTTTGGGGCTGTTTTTCTGCAAAGGGACCAGGACGATCCGTGTAAAGGAAAGAATGAATGGGGCCATGTATCGTGAGATTTTGAGTGAAAACCTCCTTCCATCAGCAAGGGCATTGAAGATGAAACGTGGCTGGGTCTTTCAGCATGACAATGATCCCAAACACACCGCCCGGGCAACGAAGGAGTGGCTTCGTAAGAAGCATTTCAAGGTCCTGGAGTGGCCTAGCCAGTCTCCAGATCTCAACCCCATAGAAAATCTTTGGAGGGAGTTGAAAGTCTGTGTTGCCCAGCGACAGCCCCAAAACATCACTGCTCTAGAGGACATCTGCATGGAGGAATGGGCCAAAATACCAGCAACAGTGTGTGAAAACCTTGTGAAGACTTACAGAAAACGTTTGACCTCTGTCATTGCCAACAAAGGGTATATAACAAAGTATTGAGATAAACTTTTGTTATTGACCAAATACTTATTTTCCACCATAATTTGCAAATAAATTCATAAAAAATCCTACAATGTGATTTTCTGGATTTCTTTTCCTAATTTTGTCTGTCATAGTTGAAGTGTACCTATGATGAAAATTACAGGCCTCTCTCATCTTTTTAAGAGAGAACTTGCACAATTGGTGGCTGACTAAATACTTTTTTCCCCCACTGTATCTCAGCTCGCTGGTCACCTTAGCAGCACCAACCCGTAGCACGCGCTCCAGCAGGTATATCTCACTGGTCACCCCCAAAGCCAATTCCTCCTTTGGCCGACTCTCCTTCCAGTTCTCTGCTGCCAATGACTGGAACGAACTTCAAAAATCTCTGAAACTGGAGACACTTATCTCCCTCAACAGCTTTAAGCACCAGCTGTCAGATCAGCTCACAGACCACTGTACCTGTTTATAGCCCATCTGTAAATAGCCCAACCAACTACCTCATCCCCTACCGTATTTATTTATTTATCTTGTTCCTTTGCACCCCAGTTTTTCTACATTGCACATTCATCTACTGCACATTTTTACCATTCCAGTGTTAAATTGCTATATTGTAATTACTCTGCCACCATGGCCTATTTATTGTCTTACCTTCCTTATCCTACCTCATTTGCACTCTTTGTATATAGATTTGTTTTTATTTTCTACTGTGTTATTGACTGTATGTTTGTTTTATTCTATGTGTAACTCTGTGTTGTTGTATGTGTCGAACTGCTTTGCTTTATCTTGGCCAGGTCGCAGTTGTAAATGAGAACTTGTTCTCAACTTGCCTACATGGTTAAATAAAGGTGAAATAAAATAAATAAATAAACATTACGTCAGGGTACATTACATAACATATTGCAGTATCATTACGTCAGGGTACATTACATAACATATTGCAGTCTCATTACGTCAGGGTACATTACATAACATATTGCAGTCTCATTAAGCCAGGGTACATTACATAACATATTGTAGTCTCATTAAGCCAGGGTACATTACGTAACATATTAGAGTCACATTAAGCCAGGGTACATTATTTAACATATTGCAGTCACATTAAACCAGGGTACATTACATAACATATTGTAGTCTCTTTAAGCCAGGGTACATTACGTAACATATTGTAGTCTCATTAAGCCAGGGTACATTACGAAACATATTGCAGTCACATTAAATCAGGGTACATTACGTAACATATTAGAGTCTCATTAAGCCGGGGTACATTACGTAACATATTGCAGTCTCATTAAACCAGGTGTGTTACCTAACATATTGCAGTCTCATTAAGCCTGAAAGGCATACACTGTGAAAAGTGTGGTCCATGCCATTCTCACATACAAGGCAGGAACACTTGGTGTGCATTGTTGAAAAGATCTGTGAAAAAATAACCATAAAACATATTATAATATTTCATCTTGATTTAATTTGACACTTTTCTTCAACAATGTGTGTTTTGTTAGAAGAGACAATTATTTAACTAAAGTTGAGTAAACTGAGCAATACATAAATTGTCTATGGAAATGCGGGCCTTGATCTTCTAGGCTTCATTAAAGACAGTCATGCGTCATATTCTTACATTTAATCGACGGACATTTATGTAAAATCGAACGAACCGAGGGTTCATTAGTCCAACAATCCCAGCAAAGGTCTCTCTCTCTCTCTCTCTCTCTCGCTCTCTCTCTCTCTCTCTCTCTCTCTCTCTCTCTCTCTCTCTCTCTCTCTCTCTCTCTCTCTCTCTCTCTCTCTCTCAAATTGACTTTGTTTACAAACATTGGAGTTAAACAAGCTCATATTTTGGGGTTCTGATTGGGGACGACAGCTGAACTAAGCTCATGAGGCATTTATACGTTATATATCTTCAAGAATCAATGGGCATGTATCTAATTTATGAGTCCAAAAACGTATATTACAAAATGTATGTAATGTATGTAATGTTTTTTCACGTGTGAAACTGCATATCCGATTTTCACGTGAAAGCTTTTAACATGTGAAACTGAAACATTTCAAAAACATTATTCTCCTCACATGTGGTGTTAACATGGGAACTATGAATGTAATCCATGTGAAAATATGGTTTCACTTGTGAAATTTAAGCTCAACATGTGAAAACAGCTATTTCACATGTGAGAAATAAACATTTGCAGAAGAGAAAATGAAAATTCCACCCTTTTTTTTGTAAGGGAGTTTTCACCTTAGTATTATTGAGGAAAAAAACACTACATTTTTTATTTTCTTTATTTTTTTTCATTTATCCATTATTTTACCAGGTAAGTTGACTGAGAACACGTTCTCATTTACAGCAACGACCTGGGGAATAGTTACAAGGGAGAGGAGGGGGATGAATGAGCCAATTGTAAGCCGGGGATGATTAGGTGACCATGATGGTATGAGGGACAGCTTGGGAATTTAGCCAGGACACCGGGGTTAACACCCCTACTCTTACGATAAGTGCCATGGGATCTTTAATGACCTCAGAGAGTCAAGACACCCGTTTAACGTCCCATCCGAAAGACGGCACCCTACACAGGGCAATGTCCCCAATCACTGCCCTGGGGAATACTATAGTACTATAGGAATACAGAGAATACTATAGTATTTAGCCATAGTTAACTATGGTATTTTTTATGTGGGCAGACCTCAAGCTCTGATACCGTCTGCCCCGAGGTAAGGTACTGAACAGCTCGTGGCTTGGGTGTGTGGTCCTTGATGAAGCTGCGGGACTTCCTCAGGAACTATTTCAACTAGTTGTCCTAGATGAGTGGGAAAAGGGCCCATGTGATGTACTGGGCATTCCTCACCACACGCTGGAGGGCCACGGCCCCAGTGATGTAACGGGCCTTCTTCACCACCCGCTGGAGGGCCATGGCCCCAGTGATGTACTGGGCCTTCTTCACCACCCGCTGGAGGACCACAGCCCCAGGGATGTACTGGGCCTTCTTTACCAACCGCTGGAGGGCCACGGCCCCAGTGATGTACTGGGCCTTCTTTACCAACCGCTGGAGGGCCACGGCCCCAGTGATGTACTGGGCCTTCTTCACCACCCGCTGGAGGGCCACGGCCCCAGTGATGTACTGGGCCTTCTTTACCAACCGCTGGAGGGCCACGGCCCCAGTGATGTACTGGGCCTTCTTCACCACCCGCTGGAGGGCCACGGCCCCAGTGATGTACTGGGCCTTCTTCACCACCCGCTGGAGGGCCACGGCCCCAGTGATGTACTGGGCCTTCTTCACCACCCGCTGGAGGGCCATGGCCCCAGTGATGTACCTGGCCTTCTTCACCACCCGCTGGAGGGCCACGGCCCCAGTGATGTACTGGGCCTTCTTCACCACCCGCTGGAGGGCCACGGCCCCAGTGATGTACTGGGCCTTCTTTACCAACCACTGGAGGGCCACAGCCCCTGTGATGTACTGGGCCTTCTTCACCACACGCTTGAGGTCTGTGTAGTTGTGGACGGAACAATTCCCGTACCAGACTGTGATGCAACCGGTCAGGATGCTCTTGATGGTGCAGCAGTAGTCTTTGGAGAGGAACTGGGGCGGCATGCTGAATTTCTTCAGCCGCCTTAGGAAGTAGAGGAACGCTGAGGAACTTAAATCTGCTCACTCTCTTTACTGCAGTCCCGTTAATGTGGATGGGGGGTGTGATCCTTCCTCTACTTCCTGAAGTCAACAATCAACTCCTTTGTTTCGCTGACGTTGAGGGAGAAGTTGTTGTCCTGGCACCACAATGCCAGTTCACTTACCTCCTCCCTATAGGCTGACTCGTCGTTGTTGGTTATCAGTCCTACAACTGTGGTGTTGTCAGCAAATTTGATGATGGATTTGGTGTCATGCAACGCCACACAGTCGTGGGTGAACAGGGAGTACATCAGCAGGCTGAGGAGACACCCTTGGGGGGCCCCTGTGTTAAGAGTCAGAGGTGGAGGATGTCTTGTTGCCAGTCCTCACAGCCTGTGGTCTGCCTGTCAAGAAGTCCAGGATCCAGTTCCAGACCCAGGGCTCTGAGTTTGCTGATGACCTCGGAGGGAACAATAGTGTTGAATGCTGAACTGTAGTCAATGAACAGCATTCTCACATAGGTGTTCCTCTTTTCCAAAAGTGTTGGGGCTGAATATAAACAGTGTAGTTATTCCAGCCGCAAGGCAATCAAACAAGTGAAATGCCGAGACGGGGACAAGGTGGAGTCGCAATTCAACGGCTCAGACAGTGTGTGGCAGGGTCTACAGGAAATCACGGACTACAAAAACAAAAACAGCCACGTCACGGATATCGACGTCACGCTTCCAGACAAACTAAACACCTTCTTTGCCCCGCTTTGAGGATAATACAGTGCTATCGCCGCGGCTCACTAACAAAGACTGTGGCACCCCCTCTCCTTCTCAGTGGCTGACATGTGTAAAACATTTAAACATGTTAACTCTCGCAAAGGTTGGCCCAGACGGCATCCCTAGCTGCGTCCTCAGGGCATGCGCAGACCAGCTGGCGTACATATTTAATCGCTCTCCCTATCCCAGTCTGTTGTCCCCATATGCATTAAGATGGCTACCGTTGTTCTTGTAAGAAGGCAAAGCTAACTGAACTAAATGACTACCACCTTTTAGCACTCACTTCTGTCATCATGAAATGCTTTCAGAGGCTAGTCAAGGATCATATCACCGCCACCTTACCAGCCACCCTAGACCCACTACAGTTTGCATACCGCCCCAACAGGTCCACAGATGACGCAATGGCATCGCACTGCACACTGCCCTATCCCATCTGGACAAAAATAATGCCTATGAATAGCTCAGCATTCAACACCATAGTACCCTCCAAGCTCATCATCAAGCTGGAGGCCCTGGGTCTCAACCCCGCCCTGTGCAACTGGGTCCTGGACTTGCTGATGGGCCGCCCCCAGATGGTGAAGGTAGGAAACAACCTCTCCACTTCACTGACCCTCAACACTGGGGCCCCAGAAGGGTGTGTGCTCAGCCCTCTCCTTAACTCCCTGTTCACCCACGACTGCGTGGCCATGCACGCCTCCAACTCAATCATCAAGTTTGCAGACAACACAACAGTAGATGGCTTTATCACCAACAATGACGAGATGGCCTACAGGGAGGAGGTGAGGGCACTCGGAGTGTGGTGTCAGGAAAACAACCTATCACTCAACGTCAACAAAACAAAGGAGATGATCGTGGACTTCAGGAAACAGCAGAGAGAGCACCCCTCTATCCACATCGAAGGGTCAGAAGTGGAGAAGGTGGAAAGTTTTAAGTTCCTGGGCATACAAATCACAGACAAACTGAAATGGTCCACCCACACAGACAGTGCGGTGAAGAAGGCTCAACAGCACCTCTTCAACCTCAGGAGGCTGAAGAAATTTGGCTTGTCACCTAAAACCCTGACAAAATATTACAGATGCACAATCAAGAGCATCCTGTTGGGCTGTATGTCACAGGAAGGCCAAAAAGATCATCAAGGACAACACCCACCGAGCCACTGCCTGTTCACACCGCTATCGTCCAGAAGGGGATGGTCAGTACAGGTGCATGTACAAGCTGGGACCAAGAGATTGAGAAACAGCTTCTATCTCAAGGCCATCAGACTGCTAAACAGCCATCACTAACTCAAAGAACACTTTAATAAATGGATCACTAGTCACTTTAGACAATGCCACTTTAATAATGTTTACATATCTCACATTACTATTGCACCTTACCTATGCCGCTTGGCCATCGCTCATCCATATATTTATATGTACATATTCTCATTCACCCTTTTATATTTGTGTGTATTAGGTAGTTGTTGGGAATTGTTAGATTATTTGTTAGATATTACTGCACTGTTGGAACTAGAAGAACAAGTATTTCACTACACTCAAATTAACATCTGCTAACCATGTGTATGTGACCAATAACATTTGATTTGAATTGATTTTGATTTGTATGGTAGCTGTACATGTAATGTATATTGTCCCAAAGTGGCTGTATGGTTCTATAAGGCTTTAGTGAAGTTGAGGCTATCGTTAGCTAGCTAATGTTACCACAGCTAGAGATATTAGCACAGAAAATGGCTAGCTAGCTAAAATTTACTAGCTATCGCTTAAGCTAATGTTAGCTAGATACCTACAGTAATTATGAAACTTAATTAAACTTGCGTTAAGTTTGCTGCAACAAAATACATTTTTGGTTGAAATAATAACACAAGGAATAAACACACAATGAGTAACGATAACTTGGTTATATACATGGGGTACCAGTTTCGAGTCGATACGCAGGGTAGATATGTACATATACTGTAGGTAGGGATAAAGTGACTAGGCAACAGAATAGATAATAAACAGTAGCAGCAGCGTATGTGGTGAGTCGAAAGAGTTAGTGCAAACAGGGTCAATGCAGATAGTTTGGGTAGCTATTGATTGACAATTTAACTAACTATTTATCCAGTTTTATTGCTTTGGGGATAGAAGCTGTTCAGGGTCCTGTTGGTTCCAGACTTGCTGCATCGGTACCGCTTGCCGTGTGGAAGCAGAGAGAACAGTCTATGATTTGGTTGGCTAGAGTCTTTGACCATTTTTAGGGCCTTCCTCTGACCGCCTGGTATAGAGGTCCTAGTTGGCAGGGAGCTCGGCCCCAGTGATGTACTGGGCAGTACACATTATCCTCTGTAGCGCCTTGTGGTCAGATTCCAAGCAGTGTCCATACCAGGCGGTGATGCAGCCAGTCAAGATGCTCTCGATGGTGCAGTTGTAGACCTTTTTGAGGGGAAATAGGTGATGTCGTGCCTTCTTCACGACTGTGTTGGTGTGTGTGGACCATGATAATTTCTTAGTAATGTGGATACCGAGGAACTTGAAGCTCTTGTCCCGCTCCAATCGTCAGGATAATACAAATGTACAAAGTGTGTGCACTCCCACTATGCAGTTCTCCAACATTGTTGCACGTTGGAAAGGTGCAACTCATGACTCAAGAATTTTCCAGAACTCCTGTCTGTACACTCAGTTTGAAGGTGGTCAACATAGTGGAATCATACTTGATGACAGTGGGTATGCACAGACCAACTTCTTGTTCACTCCTTACCTTCATGCAGTCACACCTGAGCAGCAGCGGTACAACCAAGCTCATATCCGTACCAGAGGTACAGTGGAGCGCATGTTTGGTGTATGGAAGAGTCGTTTCCAGTGTCTCAGAAACACATTGCGCTTTGAACCAAGAAGATGCTGTATTGTCATAATTGCAACAGCAGTGCTTCACAATTACCTCAAACAGCATGGCTGCCCAGATCCTCAAATGGAACATAGGGATGAACCAGTTTAATTTCACAAATTGAGATATCGGGACCCTGAACTGGTGCTGGTTTCAGTAGAACATTGGTACAGCTGCTGCTTCATGTTTCTCTCTTCCTCCCTCATGGCTAACTCAACATTAAGTATTTTCATCTTCATTTCATGTTCATCTTGTAAAATACTTTAATTTGGAATTCTATGGCCAGTTTCTCGTGCATGGTCAGCCTCTTGGTCCTTCTCATCTGGCCAGAATTAGTGACCCCATCTTCCCTCCAGGCTGCTGCAGCTGTAGTGGGCTGACTTTCATCCTGTCTCAGGACCTCCAAGCTCTGGTGATCATCTGAAAAGTATTATATTGCAGCATTAGTGAACAATATGTATTCAGAAGTTCAGTTCATGAAATATTTAAGGTTATATGACTGCAAGAAATGACTGACAACAATACATATTCTCTGCAGTTTAAGGATGGCACATATTGAATTAATGTGGCCTACCAAATGAGGATTGGGAACGGGGCCCCATCTGAACTGTCCAAATGATCATCATCAGGTATACCTTCCAGGGGCTGCTGGCTATCAATGATCGAAGTCAACAAGTGTCCTAGGTCATCGGTCTCCGGTCTTTCTGGGGGTCCACCACCAGTCTTGAAACGCTCCCTACGTGCAACAGCATTTGTATTCTTTTGTAAGCATTTGTAAGTTTATTTTCATGTTTTTCCACAGGATCTTAGAAAGATGAGACAATATAAAAAAATTAAATTCTGTATGATGCTGTTTGTAATGTACTTGGATCAAAATGAAGCAACATTTCAAAGTGACTGACATGTAAAGTATACCAACAATAATACAGTAGCTTACCTGAAGTTGTTGAAGTGTCCTGTTGCTTACTTTTTCATTCGAGTTAAATTCATTGCAAATTGAAGTCCAAGCATTCTTTTTCTTGTTTTCTGTTGCTGAATCATGCTGTTTGTTCTCAATAATTGGGTGGTTTGACACAATTTGCTTCAAAAGGGTCCTTTCAAAGTCACTGAAATTCTTTTAACGTTGTCTTTTACCTTTGTCCATTGTTTGGTTGGGTGATTTACTCCAGTTCCACACACACAATGTTAATGTTTCTTAAGGGTCCAGCCCTGGTTTTTGAAGCAACCTCAGGTCTGCACCAAGTGCACAACATTACTCTAATCGGGCTTCACAGAGAGTAGCTAGTTAGTCTTTATTAACCTTAGTCTGCAACTCCCTAGTCGGGTACTACGTAATCTCAAATAAAGCAATGTCTCGGAAAGCCATTTTTTCAGTCCGTATTAATTTAAGTAGAATTAGCCTAGTCCTCATTTATTTTAAACTCTGTCTGGGAAACCGCCCCTAAAAGCTTGGCACACCTGTATTTGGGGAGTTTCTCCCATTCTTCTCTGCAGATCCTCTCAAGCTCTGTCAGGTTGGATGGGGAGCGTCGCAGCAAAGCTATTTTCAGGTCTCTCCAGACATGTTTGATTTTGGTTCAAGTCCGGGCTCTGGCTGGGCCACTTAAGGACATTCAGAGACTAGTCCTGAAGCCACTCCTGCGTTGTCTTGGCTGTGTGCTTAGGGTCATTGTCCTGTTGGAAGGTGAACATTCGCCCCAGTCTGAGGTCCTGAGCGCTCTGGAGCAGGTTTTCTTCAAGGATCTCTCTGTACTTTGCTCCGTTCATCTTTCCCTCAATCCTGACTAGTCTCCCAGTCCCTGCCGCTGAAAAACATTCCCACAACATGATGCTGCCACCACTATGCTTCACCGTAAGGATGATGCCAGGTTTCCTCCAGACCTGACACTTGGCATTCAGGCCAAAGACTTCAATCTTGGTTTCATCAAACCAGATAATCTTGTTTCTCATGGTCTGAGACTCCTTTAGGTGCCTTTTGGCAAACTCCAAGTGTGCTGTTAATTAAGTTCCTTTTACTGAGGAGTGGCTTCCATCTGGCCACTCTATAAAGGCCTGATTGGTGGAATGCTGCAGAGATGGTTGTTCTTCTGGAAGGTTCTGCCATATCCACAGAGGAACTCTAGAGCTCTGTCCGAGTAACCATCGAGTTTGTGGTCACCTCCCTGACGAAGGCCCTTCACCCCCGATTACTCAGTTTGGCTGGGCGGACAGCTCTAGGAAGAGTATTGGTGCTTCCAAACTACTTCCATGTAAGAGTGATGGAGGCTCCTGTGTTCTTCGGGACCTTAAATGCTGCAGACATTTTTTGGTACCCTTCCCCAGATCTGTGCCTCGACACAATCCTGTCTCGCAGCTCTACGGACAATTCCTTCGACCTCATGGCTTGGTATTTCTCTGACATGCACTGTCAACCTTATATAGACAGGTGTGTGCCTTTCCAAATCATGTCCAATCAATTGAATTTACAACAGGTGGACTCAAATCAAGTTGTAGAAACACCTCAAGGATGATCAATGGAAACAGCATGCACCTGAGCTCAATTGAGTCTCATTGCAAAGGGTCTGAATACTTATGGAAATGTGAAATTTCTGTTTTATATTTTTAATACATCTTTGTCATTATGGCGTATTGTGTATAGATTGATGATGAAGAAAATGTATTTTAGAATAAAGAAACAATGTAACGGAAACAAAATGTGGAAAAGAGAAGGGGTCTGAATACTTTCCGAATGCGCTGTATCTATTATAGTTTTTGACTCGATTGCCATCGATATATAATTGGCATTAAAGAGATATAAAATACTTTGGTCATTAGTTGGGTTACCATGGAGAGTTTTAAAGTACCCGAAGACAAGGAGTTTTTAAGACTCTCTTTCTCCTCCCACCCATGTAATGAGCTTCTCTGGTCTCCAACTCTCTCACACATACTTTTTTCTGGGCGGCTGAAACATGCAACAACAGGTCATATTCGCCCACACAGAAGTGAGGGAGATTGATAAGTAATTAACTCAGTATATCTTCCTCAGTCATTCATTATACACACAAACACACACACACACACACGTCTATCTCTGCATCTGAAACTCACTGAAGGTATTGTGTTAATGATGCCCACAACCTTCACATCACTGGAATGAATGACACAACTAAAATCAAAAGTTGTGTTCATGACCTCTTTTTAACCTTAAATCGTCTCAAGTCGAGGAGATTTAGAGCTCTGTCCCGTTAGAGCAGCATGTCATCTCAGTGGAGACAGGAGAAGAGAGCAGAACTTGACCAATGACAGCGGAGACAGAAGAAGAGAGTAGATCTTGACCAATCACAGTGGAGACAGAATAAGAGAGCAGAACGTGACCAATCACAGTGGAGACAGAATAAGAGAGCAGAACTTGACCAATCACAGCGGAGACAGAATAAGAGAGCAGAACGTGACCAATCACAGCGGAGCCAGAAGAAGAGAGCAGAACGTGACCAATCACAGCGGAGCCAGAAGAAGGGAGCAGAACTTGACCAATCACAGCGGAGACAGAAGAAGAGAGCAGAACGTGACTATTTCTGGCAAGATCAAGTTGTGCTATCGTCTCTGTACAGTAGCTAGGTAGTTGAAGTTTAACCTGTAGCCAAAAGGTCACCTGTTCGAATCGTGTTCTGACCGCTAGAAAAAATTTGGCTGAAATTAAACTGCCGACTGACTGAAGGGCCACTGGATTCATATCCAGAAAAACAATCTGCTACTGTTGGGCCCTTGAGCAAGGCTCTTAACCTTACAGTATTCTCTCCATCCAGAGGTGCTGCACTGCAGCTTGACCATGTAGTCATGTGTGTCTGTGTGATGTGTGAAGGGGGTTATTTCCCTTTCTTCTCATCATTCCAATGATTCCTGTGTTGTTGGTTTGGATACACACACACACACTCACACACACACACACACACACACACATTACATCCTAATAATGAGGAAAAAATCAAGCATTCGCCAGGAGTATGGATTCAGTGGTTGCTTTCAAAATGGCACCCTATTCCCTATATAGTGCACTTCATTTAACCAGAGTGTTGCACTTCATTAATGTGCTACTGTATACAGGGAAAAGGGTGCCATTTGGGACACAGGTGTAAGTATTTGACATTCATTAAAAGCTGTACTCTGGCAAAAGCAAAAGTACATGACAAGTCTGTAGTTTAATAGGGAGGTAATTTAACCCCCGAGTGAGGAGAGACGAAGCAATCAGAGCAGCAACGTCTGACTGTCTGGGCAATTTTTTTTTTATATTAATATTTCCCTTTAATCAGCGGGTAGTCTGGTGCAATTATACACTCGGTGTGCTAATAGCTCTCAGATCATCGGTAGTCAATTATACATCAGTACGGCTGCATCAATAACTGTGGAAGTATGTCTGCATCATTGAAAAGCCTATCGCTACAGTTTATTCACAATAGCACAGTGGGGATATTTTCAGCATCCAAAATCTTCAAATTGCATTGATTGTCATGTAACTTAAGGATTTTGTGCGCTAGCCAGCCAGGCTACTAAACTGTGATTTCAGCTAGCTAGCCCGGGTAACATTCATTGGCCTGACGGGCTAGTTTGGCACATTATCAGGCTAGCAGGCTAGCGTAATTTCCATCCCTGAATATCATTTCCAGTACAGACAATGGTAGTTGTAGATGACAAAGGTGTGGTGGTCACTGAAGAATTAAATGTAATTGTGTTTTGAATATCAATAAGACAACAATGCATAGAGGGACTTGGACACGTCTATCTATGGGGATCCGTGCTTCTGCACCTGCATTGCTTGCTGTTTGGGGTTTTAGGCTGGGTTCCTATACAGCACTCTGTGACATCAACTGATGTAAGAAGGGCCCCATTGGTTCCTGCCAAGGCAGCAGCTACTCTTCCTGGGGTTTATTAAGGATCCCCATTAGTTCCTGCCAAGGCAGCAGCTACTCTTCCTGGGGTTTATTATGGATCCCCATTAGTTCCTGCCAAGGCAGCAGCTACTCTTACTGGGGTTTATTAAGGATCCCCATTAGTTCCTGCCAAGGCAGCAGCTACTCTTCCTGGGGTTTATCATGTATCCCCATTAGTTCCTGCCAAGGCAGCAGCTACTCTTCCTGGGGTTTATTAAGGATCCCCATTAGTTCCTGCCAAGGCAGCAGCTACTCTTCCTGGGGTTTATCATGTATCCCCATTAGTTCCTGCCAAGACAGCAGCTACTCTTCCTGGGGTTTATCATGTATCCCCATTAGTTCCTGCCAAGACAGCAGCTACTCTTCCTGGGGTTTATTATGGAACCCCATTAGTTCCTGCCAAGGCAGCAGCTACTCTTCCTGGGGTTTATCATGGATCCCCATTAGTTCCTGCCAAGGCAGTACCTACTCTTCCTGGCCAGCCGTGCTGCTCTGTTCTGAGCCAATTGTAATTTCCCTCTTTGTGGCACCTGACCACACTACTGAACAGTAGTCAAGGGGCAACAAAACTAGGGCCTGTAGGACCTGCCTTGTTGATAGTTTTGTTAAGAAGGCAGAACATCGCTTTATTATAGACAGACTTCTCCCCGTCTTAGCTACTACAGCATCAATATGTTTTGACCATGACAGTTTACAATCCAGGGTTACTCCAAGCAGTTCAGTCACCTCAACTTGCTAATTTTCCACATTATTCATTACACGATTTAGTTTAGGTTTAGAGTTAAGTGAATGATTTGTCCCAAATACAATACTTTAAGTTTTAGAAATATTGAGGACTAATTTATTTCTTGCCACCCATTCTGAAACGGACTGCAGCTCTTTGTTAAGTGTTGCAGTCATTTCAGTCGCGGTGGTAGTTGACGTGTATAGTGTTGAGCCATCCACATACATAGACACACTGTCTTTACTCAATTCCTGATTCTACCTGGACGTGTAGTTGGAGAGTCTTCCATTAAAGAACACCCTCTGTGTTCTGTTAGACAGGTAACTCTTTATTCGCAATATAGCAGGGGGGTGTAAAGCCATAACACATACGTTTTTTTCCAGCAGCAGACTATGATTGATAATGTCAAAAGCCACACTGAAGTCAAAACAGGGTTGACCCTATAGGGTTGACGATTTCTTCTTAAATCAAATTCTGGCCTGTCTATCTATGGGTAACAGGGTTGACTTGTTTTGCTTGATCTGCTCAGTTTTCCAGAAAATGGTTAGAAAGAGTAAAATCAGTTTACCTGCTGATTAGATGAGATTAGATGTTCCCTATTCATTTTTTAATTATTATACCTTTTTTTTCGTATTAAAACGAGAGTTCAGTTCACGTAACACGGTGTCACGACTTCTGCCGAAGTCGGTCCCTCTCCTTGCTCGGGCGGCGTCCGGCGGTCGACGTCACCGGTTTTCTAGCCATCGCCGATCCACTTTCCATTTTTCCATTGGTTTTGTCCTTGTTTTACACACCTGGTTTCAATCCCACAATGACTTGTTTATTATTTAACCCTCTGTTCCCCCATGTTTGTTTGTGAGTGTTTGGTTATTGTATTGCGGTTCGTATTTGTGGGCTTGGCAAGTTTTTGACGTTTATTCTTATGATATTGAGTACAATTGCTATTATTGACTCATATCTGCTGTCCTGAGCCTGACTCCTACACCAGCTACACACAGACGCATTACACACGGTTGACCTTAACATGAAGGACAGACGTAAACGACTCACCAATCACATGAAATTAATAATAGTCTTCAGACATTACTTTGTCTAAGAAACAAGCTAACTAGAGCTTTACAGTGATGGTAAAACTTGGAGAAATGTTTGGATTAAGCGGGATAAAATCATAAGTGACACAGGGTTGTCACAGGGACATGTAAAAACTCTGAATTTTGGCACTTTAATAACAAGTCTTTATTCATATTAAAAATCGGATTTTTGAATTCTCTATGTGGTCTAAATTAAAAGGCACTTTCATTTAAATATAACAGGCTTTTAAAAATTCAATAGTGGTGCACAATTTCTACTTAAAGTATCAAAGGGACGCAAAAGGCACTATTTTTGTGAAACGACCCAGACGTTGGGATAAGGAAGTACTTCAAACAAACAGGTGGGCTGCACACTAAATTGGTTCCCAATAACCACCTTTACTGACAACCTATCGATACAACACGGATCTTCGTCAGGTCAAAATTATGATTCCTTAGCCAGCATCGAGTCTAACTTTTAAAAATAAATGTCTTTAAAGAAGATAATGTTGTTGTTGTTTTTTTTGCATTAATTGGAAGGTACATGTACCATCTTACAGTAATTGTGAGATGATGCAGGAAAATCATCCCTCATCCTCTACCAGAAATCATCCCTCATCCTCTCCCGGAAATCATCCCTCATCCTCTCCCGGAAATCATCCATCATCCTCTCCCAGAAATCATCCCTCATCCTCTCCCGGAAAGCATCCCTCATCCTCTCCCAGAAATCATCCCTCATCCTCTCCCGGAAAGCATCCCTCATCCTCTCCCGGAAATCATCCCTTATCCTCTCCCGGAAATCATCCATCATTCTCTCCCAGAAATCATCCCTCATCCTCTCCCAGAAATCATCCCTCATCCTCTCCCGGAAAGCAACTAGTTGTCCTTTCAATACACCAATACATTTCAAGGAAGAAATAACTATCTTCTTGGCTGAGAAAAAAATAAATCTTCTTTCATGAAATCTGTCTGTACCTGAAAGCTTGATAGTCTGTCTTCAGATTCCAGTGGTGGCTGCTGAGGGGAGAGCGGCTCGTAATAATGGCTGGAATGGAGTAAATGGAACGGTATCAAACACATCACATCACATGTTTGATATCGTTCCATTGACTCCATTCCACACATTTCTATTCCATTCCAGCTGTTATCATGAGTCGTCATTGCCCTCAGCAGCCTCCGCTAATTCTGGCCAATGTAAACATGAGCTCTCAACATTTGCAAACTGCTGTCAAACAGGCTCAAGTTTCATGTTGAGTGGGTTTTTATATTGAGTAAACGTTTTTCTCTGCAAACAAACAACACCATTCATAGTCCAATAAATTGTTTGCGCATAGGTTGTAGCCCGCAGGCCATTTATTTGTGTCTATCAGCAGCAGTACACACGGTGTCAACAGTGTCACCTGCTGGTGGCGTGATGGTATTAATGGAGAAAGGGGTTCTGTTAGGGGCAAGGAGAGGCGAACCATCGGGGCGGCTCAGGCAGACACAGGCCAGGGCGTATTCCCTGTACATACCTGTATTAATAAGGAGACAGATGGGACACCATGGTGTTAGCTTCGGCCTTCGGAACGTCTTTAATAAAATAATCTCTTTAGAGATAAAAACAACTGATATGGCTACAGATAGGGTTGCGATACTCCATAAACTTTCCCAAAATTCCCAGGTTTTCCAGAAATCGCAGTTGGGAAATTCCCAAAATCAGGAGGGAATAAACAGGAAATCCAGAATCCTCCAAACAGGATTTCTAGAAAAGCTGGGAATTTTGCAAAAGTTACCGTAACTTTACAAGCTTAGAGAGCATTATGGGTACTGTAGGACATCATGCTACAATAAAATAATGGGCTCCCGAGTGGTGCTGTTATCTAAGGCACTGCATCTCAGTGCTAGAGGCGTCACTACAGACACCCTGGTTCAAATCCAGGCTACATCACAACCGGCTGTGATTGGGAGTCCAATAGGGCGGCGCACAATTGGCCCAGCGTTGTCGGGGTTTGGCCGGTGTAGGCCTTCATTGTAAATAATAATTTGTTAATAACTGACTTGCCTGGTTAAATAAAATAAAAAAATACCCAAGAAGAAGACTGCCACCACGACCACTGCGACCCAGAGGCTTTTCAACACAATATCCTTGATGACTGTGCTGCCGTACAGGTCCTCATCATCTTTCACCACGATGATGTTACCATGGGAATCCTCGTCCCTATGGTCCCACCGAGCCAGAGCAGAGGGGAAGTCCAGTCTCAGAGCCTCAGGAGGGAGCACCTGGACGGAAAGAATAGAAGGAAAATATTATATAAGCACGTCTTTTGTCTCCAAGCTGGATTTTAACGGTTCAATGAAAGGTGAAAAGACACTCCACACCAAAACAATTGATTGTTTTCAAAATGTTTTGGCCAATGAATACCTGAGTGTGTTCGAAACATTGTAAAATAATTATATATCACACTGGAGCAGCGGAGGGCTGGAACGGAGCAAATGGAATGGCATCAAACCATGTGTTTAATGTATTTGATACCATTCCACTGAATCCACTCCAGCCATTACCAGGAGCCCATCCTCCCCAACCTCCTGTGCGTTGGAGATATGATTACAGTATGAGGGATCACATTTTACATCGACTTTTGTTTTTAATTTTGCCAAGGCTCTTATCCAGAGTGACTTGCAGTCAATGCATTCAACTAAGGTTAGGTAGGTCAAAACATTCACCTTAATCAAACACAGATAAAGTTTTGATTTATTTATTTATTTTAAAACAGTATTTTTGATTGCAGGTCTGGATAGAATGCAATGCCTCCCACCTTGATCCCCAGGTAGAGTCTCTTCACCCTGCGGTAATCAGTGTCCTGTACATCACAGCGGTATGTCCCAGCGTCCTCCTCCCTCACCTAGGTTGAAGATATTCAGGTTAGGACAATGTCCTAGTCACACGAGGAAGCTTTAGAAAAATAAATGATTCATGGGACCATCGCCGTTGCTAACTACAATCGCTGCTCCCTTGGGTTAGAATTATTCAGCATTTTTATGCAAAGAATTCTGGGATTTTAGAACCCTCTTGACTTAACCTTGGTTATCTTCAACCTAGCTCACTGACCGGGTCCAGGACCAGCCGGTCTAGCCTGGGGGCGTCCCAGCGTCCCAGCAGAGAGTCGTCGGTGGTCACCACCCCACGGGCGTAGCGCCATGATACCCGGAAGGAGAAGCGACCCATGGCCTCCATCACCTCACCCAGACAGTCCAGCTCCAACCGCTGACCAGCTTGCACAGTGACAGTCTGGAGAAGAGGAGTACAAGAGGAGGAGTAGGAGGTAGAGGGGAGGAGGAGGAGGAGGAAGAGGAGGAGAAGGAGAAGAGGAGGAGGAGGAAGAAATGTACTTCAAGGGCACAACCACAGGAGATACTGATGCCAGAAACCCTCCAATTGCCAGCTCTCTGCACATCAGAATTTCCTGTCAGACCTGGGATTCCTATCTCTACTACATGGACAAGACTTGGTAGGTGATTGGAAAGTGATTGGTATGTGATTGGAAAGCGATTGGTAGGTGATTGGAAAGTGATTGGTAGGTGATTGGAAAGTGATTGGTAGGTGATTGGAAAGTGATTGGTAGGTGATTGGAAAGTGATTGGTAGGTGATTGGAAAGTGATTGGTAGGTGATTGGAAAGTGATTGGTAGGTGATTGGAAAGTGATTGGTAGGTGATTGGTAAGTGATTGGTAAGTGATTGGAAAGTGATTGGTAGGTGATTGGAAAGTGATTGGTAGGTGATTGGAAAGTGATTGGTAGGTGATTGGAAAGTGATTGGTAGGTGATTGGAAAGTGATTGGTAAGTGATTGATAAGTGATTTTGTCAGTAAAAAAAAAGGTACATACCCAGCACATAAAACATTTTTTACGTGACAGTAGACCAGGATAACACAATAGACCAGGATAACACAATAGACCAGGATAACACAATAGACCAGGACAATAGACCAGGATAACACAATAGACCAGGATAACACAACAGACCAGGACAATAGACCAGGAAAACACAATAGACCAGGACAATAGACCAGGATAACACAATAGACCAGGATAACACAATAGACCAGGATAACACAATAGACCAGGATAAGGCAATAGACCAGGATAACACAATAGACCAGGACAATAGACCAGGATAACACAATAGACCAGGATAACACAACAGACCAGGACAATAGACCAGGAAAACACAATAGACCAGGACAATAGACCAGGATAACACAACAGACCAGGACAGACCAATAACATCAGAGTCTTATTTCCTTTGTGGTCCCAATGTATTATTATGGCGAGATTATTCACCTGCAGACCACACTGCCAGGAGTCCACACAGCGGACCTTCCGGACATAGCAGTCCTTCTCCTCCCCGACCTGGCCCTCTCTCAGTGGGCACAGCTCCTGGGTGCGCAGGCCCAGACCGCACGTGGTGCTGCAGGGAGAGCTGTGGATAATGACCTCTGCTGGGACGGCCTTCAAGTCCTCCAGGTCAGCAAGGGACAGGGGGTTAGGGTTAAGACTGGACAGGCAGCAGAGGAGGAGGAAGGACCAGGAGACGATGGAGATGGACATGGACAGACACAGACCCCAACTGCCCATCTCTGTGTCTCTGTGTCTCTGTAAATTACTGCACTGTTTGGAGTGAATAAGAGAAGGTACTATTATTTTAAAGTTAGCTATTTCAATCAATGATCCATCCAAAATTCTAAAATGGAACAGGTTATAATCCATTCCATTATTGTGACATCACAACATGTTTGGAAAGAACTTTGAATGGAAAGAAAATCAAAGCTTCAAAGTGAGAGCAGTTGTAGGGTGTTTGTCTGACACCTAGTGTTCACAACCTGTAATGCCATGACCGATTGGTCAGAACGTCTCTATACACTGAGTTTAGAAAAACATTAGGAATACCTGCTCTTTCCATGGCAGACTGACCAGGTGAATCCAGGTGAAAGCTATTATGCCTTATTGATGTTACCTGTTAAATCCATTTCAAATCAGTGTAGATGAAGGGGAGGAGACAGGTTAAGGAAGGATTTTTAAGCCTTGAGACAATTGAGATATATATATATATTGTTTTTAAATCTTTATTTTAACAGGGAAAACAGACTGAGACCTGGATCTCTTTTACGGCTGTGCCCTGTGTAAACATGTTGACATGTACAGTTCTAGGCATACAGACAAGAACATTTCAAAACATACAAAACAAAGACACATTCATCAGAAACAAACACAGACAACATCATATTGATCCTCCATCATATTTTTAAAATGGGCAAGGGACACCAGAGTGGCTAGCTTAAGTTGGATCTGCAGTTTGTTCCATAAATAAGGTGCAAAGGAACTGAAGGCAGTCCTTCCCAACTCTGTGGAGACCGCAGGAGTTTCTAATGTAATCCACATCTGTGATCTGGTCATAAAATTTGTATATCTAATTAAAATTAATGATGATATATATGGAGGTAGTTTTAAAAGAAGTGCTTTATAAATAAACAAAAGAGCATGTTGCTCTCGCCTCACAGATAGAGAGGCCCAACCCACATGTTGATATAGGATACAGTGATGAGTTTTGTAACTATCACCGGTGATAAACCTGAGTGCACAATGGTAAATAGCATCCAGTGGTTTTAATATATTTGCCGATGCATGCATATAAATAATATCACCATAATCTAAAACGGACATAAAAGTAGCCTGCACAATTTGTTTCCTATTTACGGAGGACAGACAAGCCCTGTTTCTGTAAAGGAACCCTATCTTGAATTTGAGCTTTTTCCCAATTCAGTAACATGTTTTTTAAAAGAGAGCCTATCATCTAACCATACCCCTAAATATTTATATGCAGAGACCTGTTTGATTTGAGTACCATCCAAGCTAGTGATTACAAAAGTGTTTCTAACTGAGGTTAGACCTAGAAAAAAGCATGACATTTGTTTTCTTAGCGTTTAAAACAAGTTTAAGCTGTAAAAGAGACTCCTGTAATATCCTAAAATCAGACTCCAACTGCATTAAAGCTTGGTCCGCTGTTGGAGCAATAGAGTACATCACTGTGTCGTCTGCATATAAATGGAAATTACAATATCTGACATCATCACCAATGTTGTTTATATATATTGAGAACAATAGTGGGCCAATTATTGAACACTGAGGGACCCCTTTAAGTAACTGTAAGGGGTCAGACTTGACCCGTCGACCATGACGGCCTGAGTTCTATCTTTAAGATAGTCATAAAACCATCGGCAGGCATCAGTGCCCAGTCCTATAGATGACAGCTTACTCAAAAGGATGGCATGGTCTACAGTGTCGAAAGCTTTAGACAAATCTATAAACAACGCAGCACAATGCTTTCTATCATCTAAGGCATTTGCAATATCATTTACAACAAGCATAGTGGCCGATGTGGTACTGTGTTTAGATCTAAAACCAGATTGATTGGTGCTAAGAATACTGTTGGCAGAAAGAAAAGATTGTAACTGTTTGTTAACTAAAGATTCTAGGACCTTTGCCAGACAAGGGAGCCTAGAGATGGGTCGATAGTTATCCAAATCACTACCGTCACCTCCCTTATGTAATGGCAGAACAAAAGCTGCTTTCCACATCTTAGGGATATTTCCTGTGCTTAATGTTAGATTAAAGATGTGTGTCACTGAACCAGCAATGATAGGTGCAGCACACTTAAATAAGTACGGGTCTAAATTGTCCGCGCCTAGAGATTTCTTAGTATCAATGGCACACAAGGCAGCTAGAACCTCTGCTTCAGTTATTTTCTGGAAACTAAAAACAGGGTTACCATTTTTCAGAGTAACGGTTGAAAAGCAAGACGAAAAATCAACTAACTGGCCAGTACCACAATGGCCACTTGTCCTTTCAAATAAAAACCAGCAGAGATAAAATGCTTATTAAAAGCATCACAAATATCATTTTTACCACTTAAAATACAGGAGTCTGAGATAATTTGCTTAGGAAGAGAAACAGCAGAATTTCCCCGTTTCAGTGAATTAACGGTTTTCCAGAATTTTGCAGGATCTCCTGCAGAATCTGTCATAGCGTTAAGGAAGTAATTAGATTTTGCCCTTTTGACAGCTGCAGTACATTTATTTCTCAATTGCCTAAAAACAGCCAATCAGCTGGAGTACCTGTTTTCTCGCCAAGGCCCAGGCCCGATTCTTTTGCAGGAAAAGACCTGACAATTCAGGAGAGAACCAAGAACTGGTTGGGTTTCTTACTCTGTGATTCTTAAGCGGGGCATGTTTATCAGACATAGAGGTAACAATAGAAGAGAAAAAAGCAAAGGCTAAAACCGGGTCCAGAATGCAGCAAGTGGATAAAAGCTCAGACTGATCTAAGTCAAGGATAAAAGCTTGCTGTGAGAAATGTTTATAATTTCTCTTAGAGATTATACAGGGATCACAGTGTTTCAGCCTGGTATCTCTAATACAAGCAATAGGGCAGTGGTCACTGATATCATTTGCAAAAACCCCACTGGCTGTGTATTTATGGGGGGTATTTGTTAGAATAATATCTAGTAGAGTAGATTTCACTGGGTTCTTAAAGTTGGGACGGGTTGGTTTAGTTATCAGCTGAGTTAGATTTAGTTCAGTACAAATGTCTTTTAATTTATCGGATACTGGGGAGAGCTAATCCAGGTTAAAATCTCCCAAAATCAGTAATTCAGAGTTTGCATAATTAGACAGTATATCAGATAATTTGCATAGAGTACAAGGAGGAGCTGAGGGGGCGATATACCCTGCTAGAGTTAGCTGAGCGTTATGACCAAGTACCACATTTAAAACTAGACATTCATATTGCTTTGGGACAGAGGTTGATATGGACACAGAAGCATTCAAGCAGCATTTTACATAAATCGCAATACCACCACCTCTACCAACTCTATCAGCTCTATAAATATTGTACCCAATCAACTGAACATCTGAATCAGGCACAGAATCACACAGCCACGATTCAGATACAATCACTATGTCAACATTTGATTGTGAGACCAAAATGTCAATAAAGTCCAACTTTTGGATCAGGCTTCTGGCGTTCAAATGAATTATTCCAATGCCATTGCCACAGGATATGGATTGTGTATGTGTGCCATTCAGAGGGTGAATGAGCAAGGAAAAAATATTTAAGTGCCTTTGAACAGGGTATGGTAGTAGGTGCCAGGCGCACTGGTTTGAGTGTGTCAAGAACTGCAACGCTGCTGGGTTTTTCACGCTCAACAGTTTCCTGTGTGTATCAAGAATGGTCCAGCACCCAAAGAACATCAAGCCAATGGCAGGCCAGTGGTCAAAAAACTGGTCATTGATGAAAGAGGACAAAGGAGGCTGGCGAATTGTTCAGAGCCACAGACGAGCTACAGTTTAGTCAACTGACAGTCCTGTACAACATTGGTGTCCAAAGACCCATAAAATAATGCACAACTTGCCGTATGTTAACATGAATGAGGTCTGGCAGCCGACGAACTTACAGAGTTCCACTTCTTTCAGCAGAAAACAAGAAACTGCGGTTGCAGCGGGCTTGAGGAACGAAAACACTGGACCCTGGAGAATTGGAAAAACATTGCCTGGTCTAACGAATCCATGTTTCCCTGCTGTTTTTACACTAATGGGAGGACTAGGGTATGGAGGAAACATGAGTACATGCATCCATCATCCGCGTGTCAACATCGCACGCTGGTGATGGTGGTGTGGGGTGTGTTTTCATGGCACACATTTTCAAAATAAAATCCAATCAAATTTTATTGGTCACATACACGTGATTAGCAGATGTTATTGCGGGGGGGGGTTGCGAAAATGCTTGTGCTTCTAGCGCCGACAGTGCAGTAATATCTAACAAGTTATATCTAACAAATTACACAACATTTGGCCCCGTAATAAAAGTGGAGCAACGTTTGAATGCCACAAGGCTTAGATAGTCCAGGAACAGATACACTAACATGACAGTGAATTCAGTTTACTGCAGTGGCCTGCCCAGTCACCAGATCTCAATCCAACTGAGCATCTGTGGTGTGAGATGGAACGAGCTATTCAGATTAGAGATCCAATACCAGCCAACTTGTATCTAGCTAACTGTCTGTCCTGTGTGATTGCTCCAGTTTATCACAGTGTGTCTGTCCTGTGTGATTCCTCCAGGTGATCACAGTGTGTCTGTCCTGTGTGATTCCTCCAGGTGATCACAGTGTGTCTGTCCTGTGTGATTCCTCCGGGTGATCACAGTGTGTCTGTCCTGTGTGATTCCTCCAGGTGATCACAGTGTGTCTGTCCTGTGTGATTCCTCCAGGTGATCACAGTGTGTCTGTCCTGTGTGATTCCTCCAGGTGATCACAGTGTGTCTGTCCTGTGTGATTCTTCCAGGTGATCACAGTGTGTCTGTCCTGTGTGATTGCTCCAGTTTATCACAGTGTGTCGGTCCTGTGTGATTGCTCCAGTTTATCACAGTGTGTCTGTCCTGTGTGATTGCTCCAGTTTATCACAGTGTGTCTGTCCTGTGTGATTCCTCCAGGTGATCACAGTGTGTCTGTCCTGTGTGATTCCTCCAGGTGATCACAGTGTGTCTGTCCTGTGTGATTCCTCCAGATGATCACAGTGTGTCTGTCCCGTGTGAATATCTTTGAGTTTTTCAGTTTCAGACCCATCCCTACTTCTCACTTAAAACTTACTAAATGTTTTGTTTTCAATAGAAAAGAAACAGGAGTTGCCCATCCCTGGTCCATATGATAGTTGTATATGATCAAATCAAATCTCATCAATGTTTATTTGTCACGTGCGCCGAATACATGTTGACCTTACAGTGAAATGCTGACTACCAAACAGCGCAATTTTTAAGAAAAAAATAGGTATTAGGTGAACAATAGGTAAGTAAAGAAATAAAAACAACAGTAAAAAGACAGTGAAAATAACAGTAGAGAGGCTATATACAGTAGAGAGGCTATATACAGTAGAGGGGCTATATACAGTAGAGAGGCTACATACAGTAGTGAGGCTATATACAGGCACTGTTTAGTCATGCTGATTGAGGTAGTATGTACATGAATGTATAGTTAAAGTGACTATGCATATATGATGAACAGAGAGTAGCAGCAGCCTAGAAGAGAGTTTGGGGGGGGGGAGACACCACGCAAAGTCTGGGTAGCTATTTGATTACCTGTTCAGGAGTCTTATGGCATGGGGGTAGAAGCTGTTGAAAAAGATATGACAATCAGTAGTGAAACATGGTAATTAGTATGATAATCAGTAGTGAAACATGGTAATTAGTATGATAATCAGTAGCGAAACATGGTAATTAGTATGATAATCAGTAGCGGCGCCGACAGAGATGGCAGCCTCGCTTCACGTTCTCAGGAAACCATGCAGTATTTTGTTTTTTTATGTATTACTTCTTACATTGTTACCCCGGAAAATATTAAGTTTTATTACATACAACCGGGAGGAACTATTGGATATAAGAGCAACGTCAACTTACCAACATTACGACCAGGAATACGACTTTCCCAAAGAGGATTCTCCTTTCGTTAACCCAAACACAACAACAGACTGGATAGCACGTGGCTACTCAAAACAACGGCGGCGCCGGAGAAGAGGGAAGCGCGCCGGTCTTTTGGTCAAGCTACGTCGACGGGCGCATCGTGCACCTCTCCCGAGTATTTTAATCGCCAATGTACAGTCTCTTGACAACAAAGTAGACGAAATCCGATCGAGGGTTGCCTTTCAGAGAGACATTCGAGACTGCAACGTTCTTTGCTTCACGGAAACATGGCTCACTCAGGACACGTTATCAGAGTCGGTACAGCCACCTGGTTTCTCCACGCATCGCGCGACAGAAACAAACTTCTATCTGGTAAGAAGAAGGGCGGGGTGTGTGTCTTATGATTAACGAGGCGTGGTGTGATCATAACAACATACAGGAACTCAAGTCCTTTTGTTCACCTGACATAGAATTCCTTACAATCAAATGCAGACCGCATTATCTACCAAGATAATTCTCTTCGATTATAATCACAGCCGTGTACATCCCCCTCAAGCTAATACATCGACGGCACTGAAAGAAATTCATCGGACTCTATGTAAACTGGAAACCACATATCCTGAGGCTGCATTTATTGTGGCTGGGGATTTTAATAAGGCTAATTTAAGAACAAGGCTCCCGAAATTTTACCAGCATATCGAATGTGCCACCCGGGCTGGTAAAATCCTGGACCACTGTTATTCCAACTTCCGTGATGCATACAAGGCTATTCCCGCCCTCCTTTCGGCAAGTCTGACCATGACTCCATTTTGTTGCTCCCAGCCTACAAACAGAAACTAAAACAGGAAACGCCCGTTCTCAGGTCTGTTCAACGCTGGTCCGACCAATCTGATTCCATGCTGCAAGATTGCTTCGAGCACGTGGACTGGGATATGTTCGGATAGCATCTGACAACAACATTGATGTATACGCTGATTCGGTGGCGAGTTTATTAGCAAATGCATTGGTGATGTTGTACCCATAGCAAATATCAAAACCTTCCCCAACCAGAAACCATGGATTGATGGCAGCATTAGCGCAAAACTGAAAGCGAACCACTGCTTTTAACCAGGTAAAGGCTACCGGAAACATGACTGAATACAAACAGTGCAGCTACTCCCTCCGCAAGGCAATCAAACAAGCTAGCGTCAATATAGAGACAAAGTAGAGTCACAATTCAATGGCTCCAGACACAAGAGGAATGTGGCAGGGTCTACAGTCAATCACGGACTACAAAGAATACCAGCCCGTCGCGGACCATGACGTCCTGCTCCCAGACAAACTAAACAACTTCTTTGCTCGCTTTGAGGACAATACAGTGCCACCGACACGGCCCGCTACCAAAACCTGCGGGCTCACCTTCACCGCAGCCAATGTGAGAAAAACATTTAAATGTGTTAACCCTCGCAAGGCTGCGGCCCAGATGGCATCCCTGGTCGTGTCCTCAGAGCATGCGCAGACCAGCTGGCTGGTGTGTTTACGGACATATTCAATCAGTCCCTATCCCAGTCTGCTGTTCCCACATGCTTCAAGAGGGCCACCATTGTTCCTGTTCCCAAGAAAGCTAAGGTGACTGAGCTAAATGACTATCGCCCGTAGCACTCACTTCCGTCATCATGAAGTGCTTTGAGAGATTAGTCAAGGATCATATCACCTCCATCCTGCCAGACACCCTGGACCCACTCCAATTTGCTTACCGTCCCAATAGGTCCACAGACGACGCAATCGCAATCACACTGCATACTGCCCTAACCCATCTGGACAAGAGGAATACTTATGTAAGAATGCTGTTCATCGACTACAGCTCAGCATTTAACACCATAGTTCCCTCCAAGCTCGTCATTAAGCTCGAGACCCTGGGTCTCGACTCCAGCCCTGTGCAACTGGGTCCTGGACTTCCTGACGGGCCGGTCCCAGGTGGTGAGGGTAGGAAACAACATCTCCACCCCGCTGATCCTCAACACTGGGGCCCCACAAGGGTGTGTTCTCAGCCCTCTCCTGTACTCCCTGTTTACCCATGACTGCGTGGCCAAGCACGCATCCAACTCAATCATCAAGTTTGCTGACGACACTACAGTGGTAGGCTTGATTACCAACAACGGCGAGACGGCCTACAGAGAGGAGGTGAGGGCCTCGGAGTGTGGTGTCAGGAAAATAACCTCTCACTCAATGTCAACAAAACAAAGGAGATGATCGTGGACTTCAGGAAACAGGAGAGGAGCACCCCCTATCCACATCGAGGGGACAGTAGTGGAGAAGGTGGAAAGTTTTAAGTTCCTCGGCGTACACATCACGGACAAACTGAATTGGTCCATCCACACAGACAGCGTGGTAAAGAAGGCGCAACAGCGCCTCTTCAACCTCAGGAGGCTGAAGAAATTTGGCTTGTCACCAAAATCACTCACAAACTTTTACAGATGCACAATCGAGAGCATCCTGTCGGGCTGTATCACCGCCTGGTACGGCAACTGCTCCGCCCACAACCGTAAGGCTCTCCAGAGGGTAGTGAGGACTGCACAACGCATCACCGGGTTAAACTACCTGCCCTCCAGGACACCTACACCACCCGATGTCACAGAAAGGCCAAAGATCATCAAGGACAACAACCACCCGAGCCACTGCCTGTTCACCCCGCTATCATCCAGAAGGCGAGGTCAGTACAGGTGCATCAAAGCTGGGACCGAGAGACTGAAAAACAGCTTCTACCTCAAGGCCATCAGACTGTTAAACAGCCATCACTAACATTGAGTGGCTGCTGCCAACATACTGACTTAAATCTCTAGCCACTTTATACATAGGAATTGGATGTAACAAATGTATCACTAGCCACTTTAAACAATTTTGTATATAATGTTTACGTATCCGACATACTCATATCAAATGTATACACTGTACTCTAAACCATCTACTGTATCTTGCCTATGCCGTTCGGTCATCGACCCAAATCTCTAGCCACTTTAATAATTATAATTGGATGAAATAATGTATCACTAGCCACTTTAAACTTTAAACAATGCCATAGCCACTTTAATAATTATAATTGGATGAAATAATGTATCACTAGCCACTTTAAACAATGCCATTTATATAATGTTTACATATCCTACATTACTCATCTCATATATATGTGTATATACTGTACTCCATACCATCTACTGCATCTTGCCTATGCCGGTCAGCCATCGCTCATCCATATATTTATATGTACATACCGTATTCATTCCTTTACTCTTGTGTGTATAAGGTAGTTGTTGTGAATTTGTTAGATTACTTGTTAGATACTACTGCATGGTCGGAACTAGAAGCACAAGCATTTCGCTACACTCGCATTAACATCTGCTAACCATGTGTATGTGACAAATAAAATTTGATTTGATTTGATTTGATTTTTAATTAGTATGCTAATCAGTAGCAAAACATTGTAATTAGTATGATAATCAGTAGCGAAACATGGTAATTAGTATGATAATCAGTAGCGAAACATGGTAATTAGTATGATAATCAGTAGTGAAACATGGTAATTAGTATGATAATCAGTAGCGAAACATGGTAATTAGTATGATAATCAGTAGCGAAACATGGTAATTAGTATGATAATCAGTAGCGAAACATGGTAATTAGTATGATAATCAGTAGCGAAACATGGTAATTAGTATAATAATCCGTAGCGAAACATGGTAATTATTATGATAATCAGTAGCGAAACATGGTAATTAGTATGATAATCAGTAGCGAAACATGGTAATTAGTATGATAATCAGTAGCGAAACATGTTAATTAGTATGGTAATCAGTAGCGAAACATGGTAAATGTTCAATTTGTTTATGTCACTTTTTAATTTTATTTACATATAACACAAAGTCAACATGGTAGAAATACATGCTGTGTTAAGTGTTAGATATATATTTGTTTTGGGGGTTATCCACTTTGATAACCGACACACCAGACCAACTCGGTGGCAGAGAGAAGCTAGCTGCAATCGGGTCAGTTTGGGACAAGTGGCTGGACCGCCTTCCCCTGTCTTACAACCCTGGGCCCAACGTTACTGCTGATGAGCAGCTTATGCCATTTACGGGCCGCTGCCCCTTCAGGCAGTTCATACCGTCTAAACCCGCAAAATGTGATGCTGCTTCATCATACTGTATGAGTACGCTGCATAGGGATGGGATAATCTGTGGCCAGGAACATCAAAAAACTGAAATCATAATGCGCTTTTATTGATAAATGTGATCTAGCAGAGGTAAATTGCAAATATTAACCATGTATGCTGTCTATATTGCTTGTAATCGACAGAAGTCAACATCTATGTATTAAGTATTTTTACGTAAATTGTTATGTTGTGGGTCCTTCAGATCCGCGAACATTGGGTGAATGACAAAAACATGAACACCCACACCAGTAGAAATCCACTTTTCTTTCAGCTGAAAGACGATGGCCCAGAGTTTACCTATGACGTTGCACAACAATTTAAGTAAATAAGTCATCGTTTTAGTCAAAGTATGATATATTTGGGCTTGAAAAAAGGCACCTGCATAATGAAAATTTGAAGGAACTTATTGTTACGTGTCATTTGCAGCGTGTATGATCATGAGCAAAGTCATTGTAGCCTATTATTTAGCTTCCCCCCTGTGAGAAGCCATGAGCACCGGGCTGACTCGGCTCCGGCTGAAGCCTGCCAGCAGCCGACCAACCCAAGGCTGCACCGTGTCCGTTACAATGTAGAACAACTCAATATCAGTTATCCATATTACCGGACATTTGTCTCATTCTTTCTAACTACTTCTGTGGCTGATTTGTGGACGCAATTTATGGAAAAAAAATCCACATTTTAGAGATAACAATAGATGGCAAAGGGAAAGACAGGCCAGTAGTTGCATCTGTGGAGAAGTTTTCTCTATGAAATGCTTATGACAAATCCAGGTCCAGAACCAGCCATGTAGCCAGCTGGTTAATCTTTTGAACACAGTATAGTAAAACAAAATACAGACGACATTAGCTAGCTAGATAAGGCTAGCACGTAGAGAACGATAGAGGCCTCTATTGGCTAAAAGGGACTTCCATCTTCATTGGCTGCTCCCTCCAGGTGACCTTGATTGAGTCGTCAGGAGGGATCGGCCAATCGTTAAGGAGAAAATGGACTACTTTAAAATGGAGATAGCATGGCGCATTTGAGGCTTTCACAGACGTGTTAATGGCACAGATACAAAGAATGAGGCCTCTATCTTTCTCTATGGGTTAGCAAAATATCTAGCTAGCTAGATAAGGTTAGCATGCTAGCTAGCCCTATTTATTGATGTTTACCAATTCCGCGTGGAAATCCCCCCCCCAATTTGTGAGTACGTAGCCTTCGTCATTCTTTGGCGGTGGAACCTAAACATGCATTTCCTCTCTAGGACAGGATACTACGTCGAAATATTGGAGGCAACTTCCTGTGGGGGGGGTGTCTTTGACTTAAGCATTACAATACTCACACAATGTTACGAGGGAAAATAGATGACTGTGTGCAGTAACCACATTGGCCCAGTAGATGGCAGTGAAAACTTGCATCACCACAGCCTGGGAATGTATTAAAGACATGAGGCTGCTGAGGGGAGGACGGGCACATAATAATGACCGGAACGGAGCCAATGGACACCATGTGTTTGATGACGTTCCATGTATTCCGCTCCAGTCTTCACCACGAGCCCGTCATACCCAATTAAGGTGCCAACGACCTCCTGTGGTATCAAAGCTACTATAAATCAAATCAAATTGTATTTGTCACAAGCTTCGTCGACAGCAGGTGTAGACTAACAGTGAAATGATTCCTGACGGGTCCATTTCCAACAATGCAGAGTTCAAGATAAGATAAAGATATGATCAAAATTAAGAAAGTGACATAAGGAATAAATACGCAGAGAATAACGCATATAATTATGAGTAAAAATAACAACTATATACAGGGAGTATAAATAACATGGCTTTATACAGGGAGTTTAAAATAACATGGCTATATACAGGGAGTAGAAATAACATGACTATATACAGGGAGTATAAATAACATGGCTATATACAGGGAGTATAAATAACATGACTATATACAGGGAGTATAAAATAACATGGCTATATACAGGAAATAGATAATAACATGGCTATATACAGGGAGTAGAAAATAACATGACTATATACAGGGAGTATAAATAACATGACTATATACAGGGAGTATAAATAACATGGCTATATACAGGGAGTAGAAAATAACATGGCTATATACAGAGAGTATAAATAACATGGCTATATTCAGGGAGTAGACAATAACATGGCTATATACAGGGAGTAGATAATAACATGGCTATATACAGGGAGTATAAATAACATGGTTATATACAGGGAGTATAAAATAACATGGCTTTATACAGGGAGTTTAAAATAACATGGCTATATACAGGGAGTAGAAATAACATGACTATATACAGGGAGTATAAATAACATGGCTATATACAGGGAGTATAAATAACATGACTATATACAGGGAGTATAAAATAACATGGCTATATACAGGGAATAGATAATAACATGGCTATATACAGGGAGTAGAAAATAACATGACTATATACAGGGAGTATACAGTGGGGCAAAAAAGTATTTAGTCAGCCACCAATTGTGCAAGTTCTCTCACTTAAAAAGATGAGAGAGGCCTGTAATTTTCATCATAGGTACACTTCAACTATGACAGAAAAAATGAGGAAAGAAAATCCAGAAAATCACATTGTAGGATTTTTAATGAATTTATTTGCAAATTATGGTGGAAAATAAGTATTTGGTCACATACAAACAAGCAAGATTTCTGGCTCTCACAGACCTGTAACTTCTTCTTTAAGAGGCTCCTCTGTCCTCCACTCGTTACCTGTATTAATGGCACCTGTTTGAACTTGTTATCAGTATAAAAGACACCTGTCCACAACCTCAAACAGTCACACTCCAAACTCCATTATGGCCAAGACCAAAGAGCTGTCAAAGGACACCAGAAACAAAATTGTAGACCTGCACCAGGTTGGGAAGACTGAATCTGCAATAGGTAAGCAGCTTGGTTTGAAGAAATCAACTGTGGGAGCAATTATTAGGAAATGGAAGACATACAAGACCACTGATAATCTTCCTCGATCTGGGGCTCCACGCAAGATCTCACCCGTGGGGTCAAAATGATCACAAGAACGGTGAGCAAAAATCCCAGAACCACACGGGGGGACCTAGTGAATGACCTGCAGAGAGCTGGGACCAAAGTAACAAAGCCTACCATCAGTAACACACTACGCCGCCAGGGACTCAAATCCTGCAGTGCCAGACGTGTCCCCCTGCTTAAGCCAGTACTCTTCGTCTGAAGTTTGCTAGAGAGCATTTGGATGATCCAGATGAGGATTGGGAGAATGTCATATGGTCAGATGAAACCAAAATAGAACTTTTTGGTAAAAACTCAACTCGTCGTGTTTGGAGGACAAAGAATGCTGAGTTGCATCCAAAGAACACCATACCTACTGTGAAGCATGGGGGTGGAAACATCATGCTTTGGGGCTGTTTTTCTGCAAAGGGACCAGGACGACTGAGCCGTGTAAAGGAAAGAATGAATGGGGCCATGTATTGTGAGATTTTGAGTGAAAACCTCCTTCCATCAGCAATGGCATTGAAACGTGGCTGGGTCTTTCAGCATGACAATGATCCCAAACACACCGCCCGGGCAACGAAGGAGTGGCTTCGTAAGAAGCATTTCAAGGTCCTGGAGTGGCCTAGCCAGTCTCCAGATCTCAACCCCATAGAAAATCTTTGGGCCAAAATACCAGCAACAGTGTGTGAAAACCTTGTGAAGACTTACAGAAAACGTTTGACCTCTGTCATTGCCAACAAAGGGTATATAACAAAGTATTGAGATAAACTTTTGTTATTGACCAAATACTTATTTTCCACCATAATTTGCAAATTGAGATTTGCAAATAAATAAATAAAAAATCCTACAATGTGATTTTCTGGATTTCTTTTTCTCATTTCGTCTGTCATAGTTGAAGTGTACCTATGATGAAAATTACAGGCCTCTCTCGTCTTTTTAAGTTGGAGAACTTGCACAATTGGTGGCTGACTAAATACTTTTTTGCCCCACTGTAAATAACATGGCTATATACAGGGAGTAGAAAATAACTTGGCTATATACAGGGAGTATAAATAACATGGCTATATACAGGGAGTATAAATAACATGACTATATACAGGGAGTATAAATAACATGGCTATATACAGGGAGTAGAAATAACATGGCTATATACAGGGAGTATAAATAACATGACTATATACAGGGAGTATAAATAACATGGCTATATACAGTGAGTATAAATAACATGACTATATACAGGGAGTATAAATAACATGGCTATATACAGGGTGTAGAAAATAACATGGCTATATACAGGGAGTAGAAATAACATGGCCAAATACAGGGAATAGAAAATAACTTGGCTATATACAGGGAGTATAAATAACATGGCTATATACAGGGAGTATAAATAACATGACTATATACAGGGAGTAGAAAATAACATGGCTATATACAGGGAGTATAAATAACATGGCTATATACAGGGAGTATAAATAACATGGCTATATACAGAGAGTACCATTACCAGGTCGATGTGCAAAGGTACGAGGTAATTGAGGTAGCTATGTACTGTACATGTAGGTAGGGGTAAAGTGACTAGACAACAGGATAGATAATAGACAGTAACAGCAGTATACTGTAGGTAGGGGTAAAGTGACTAGGCAACAGGATAGATAATAGACGGTAACAGCAGTATACTGTAGGTAGGGGTAAAGTGACTAGACAACAGGATAGATAATAGACAGTAACAGCAGTATACTGTAGGTAGGGGTAAAGTGACTAGGCAACAGGATAGATAATAGACAGTTGCAGCAGTGTATGTATGTATGTGTGTGTGCGTATGTGCGTGCGTGTGTTTGTATGTAATGTGTGTATGTGTACAAAAAATTATCAATGCAGGTATTCTTGGGAGCCATTTGATTAGCTATTTAGCGATCTTGTCTAGCAAGTCTTATGGCTTGGGGGTAGAAGCAGTTCAGGGTCCTGTTGGTTCCAGACCTGTTGCATCGGTGCCGCTTGCCGTGTGGTAGCAGAGAGAAAAGTCTGCGCCTTGGGTGGCTGTAGTCTTTGACTTTTTGGGGGTCTTCCTCCTTGTGTTGAGTTCCCGCCTGGTACACAGGTCCTGAATGGCAGGGAGCTCTGCCCATACAAGGTATTGGGCCGTAGGCACTACCCTCTGTTGCGCCTTGCGGTCGGATGCCAAGCAGTTGCCATACCAAGCTGTGATGCAGTTGGTCAAGACGCTCTCAATGGTGCAGCTGTAGAACTTTTTTGAGGATCTGAGGGCCCATGCCAAATCTTTTCAGCCTCCTGATGGGGAAAAGGCTTTTCATGGCTGTGTTGGCTGTGTTGGTGTGTTTGGACCATGATAGATCCTTAGGGATGTGGACACAGAAGAACAGAGCTCTCAACCTGCTTCACTACAGCCATGTTGATGGGAATGAGGGCGTGCTCAGCCCTCCATTTCCTGTAGTTCCCGATCAGCTCCTTTTATCTTACTGACGTTGAGGGAGAGGTTATTGTCCAGGCACTGCCAAACTGCCAGGTCTCTGACCTCCCTATAGCCTGTCTCATTGTCATCGGTGATCAGGCCTACCACCGTTGTGTCGTCAGCAAACTCAATGATGGTGTTGGAGTCATGCGCCACAATGCAGTCATGGGTGAACAGGGAGTAGAGGAGGGGACTAAGCACGCATCCCTGAGGGGCCCCCGTGTTGAGGGCCAGTGTGTCGGATGTGTTGTTGCCTACCCTGACCACCTGGGGGCGGGCCCGTCAGGAAGTCGAGGATACAGTTGCAGAGGGAGGTTTTCAGTCCCAGGGACCTTAGCTTAGTGATTAGCTTGGAGGGAATTCTGGTGTTGAACGCTGAGCTGTAGTCTATGAACAGCATTCTCACGTAGGTGATTATTTGTTCAAGTGGGAAAGGGCAGTGTGTAGTACAATGGAGATTGCGTCATCTGTGGATCTTTTGGGGCGGTATGTGAATTGGATTTGGTCCTGGGTGTCTGTGATGATGGTGTTGACGTCAGCCATGATCAGCCTTTCAAAGCATTTTATGACTACAGATATGAGTGCTACGGGGGCGATAGTCATTTAGACAGGTTACCCTGGTGTTCTTGGGCACAGGGAATATAGCGGTCTGCTTGAAACGTGTATTACAGACTGGGTCAGGGAGAGTTTGAAAATGTCAGTGAAGACACTTGCCAGTTGGTCAGCGCATGCTCAGAGTAAGTGTAAGTGTCCCGGTAATCCATCTGGCCCTGTTGCCTTGTGAATGTTGACCTGTATAAAGATCTTTCTCACATCGGCTACGGAGAGCGTGATCACACAGTTGTCTGGAACAGCTGATGCTCTCACGCATGGTTCAGTGTTGCTTGTCTCGAAGCGAGCATAGAAGGCATTTATCTAATCTGGTAGGCTTGTGTCACTGGGCAGCTCATGGCTGGGTTTCCATTTTGTAATCCATGATAGTTTGCAAGCCCTGCCACATCCAACGAGCGTCAGAGCCGGTGTAGTAGGATTGTATCTTGGTCCTGTATTGACGCTTTGCCTAATGGTTTGTTGGAGGGCATAGCAGGATTTCTTATGTGTCTGGGTTAGTGTCCTGCTCCTTGAAAGCAGCAGCTCTAGCCTTTAGCTCGGTGAGGATGTTGCCTGTAACCTATGGCTTCTGGTTGGGAAATGTACGTACGGTCACTGTGGGGACGACGTCGTCAATGCGTTTATTAATGAAGCCGGTGGTTGATATGGTAAACTCCTAAATGCCTCACACAAACAGTCAGTATGGAAGTGAATGGTTGTGGTGCAGTTTAAACACAATTACATAATGAATTCTCCTTTTCCCGGTTTCCCTCTCCCAGCCCTCTCCCTGTAGTTCCTCATTATTTTTCATTGAGAAACACAGCACAACACAGTATCTTGTAGGTATTCACAATAAAGGTAGTAGAGATGGGGAGGTTGTCTGGATAATGTTGTTGATTTAATATTGATCTGATCCCCCTTGCAGACACTGGCCAATCCCTACAGACCTGTTTCCATAAACACTGACACTGGGAATCAATAGTGTCACGGCTACTCCCGCTCCCCTTCTCCATCGCTCGACGTCTCCGGTCCACTACCCACCGGTCCAACCCACATTACGCACACCTGATCCATATCATTATGTACACACTTCCTCTCTATCTTGATTACCTCCCCTTTTGTAGCCTTCAGTAGCCTCAGTCTTCAGGCAGTATTGATTTGTTTTCATGTTCAGTATGCAGCCCATGTTTTGTTAATTTGCCTTTCATCATTGTTATTAAACTTTCCTTCGCTTCCTGACTCCCTGCTTCCTGACTCTCTGCTTCCTGACTCCCTGCTTCCTGACTCCCTGCTTCCTGACTCCATGCTCCCTGACTCCCTGCTTCCTGACTCTCTGCTCCCTGACTCTCTGCTCCCTGACTCTCTGCTCCCTGACTCCCTGCTTCCTGACTCCCTGCTTCCTGACTCCCTGCTCCCTGACTCCCTGCTCCCTGACACTCTGCTTCCTGACTCCCTGCTTCCTGACTCCCTGCTTCCTGACTCCCTGCTCCCTGACTCCCTGCTCCCTGACTCCCTGCTCCCTGACTCTCTGCTCCCTGACTCCCTGCTCCCTGACTCCCTGCTCCCTGACTCTCTGCTTCCTGACACTCTGCTTCCTGACTCCCTGCTCTCTGACTCCCTGCTTCCTTGCTTCCTGACTCCATGCTTCCTTGCTTCCTGACTCCCTGACTCTCTGCACCCTGACTCCTTGACTCCCTGACTCCTTGACTCTCTGCTCCCTGACTCTCTGCTCTCTGACTCTCTGCTCCCTGACTCTCTGCTCCCTGACTCCCTGACTCTCTGCTCCCTGACTCTCTGCTCTCTGACTCTCTGCTTCCTGACTCTCTGCTCCCTGACTCTCTGCTCCCTGACTCCCTGACTCCTTGACTCCCTGACTCCTTGACTCTCTGCTCCCTGACTCTCTGCTCTCTGACTCTCTGCTCCCTGACTCTCTGCTCCCTGACTCCTTGACTCTCTGCTCCCTGACTCTCTGCTCCCTGACTCTCTGCTCCCTGACTCTCTGCTCTCTGACTCTCTGCTCCTTGACTCTCTGCTTCCTGACTCTCTGCTCCCTGACTCTCTGCTCCCTGACTCCCTGACTCTCTGCTTCCTGACTCTCTGCTCCCTGACTCTCTGCTCTCTGACTCTCTGCTCCCTGACTCTCTGCTTCCTGACTCTCTGCTCCCTGACTCTCTGCTCCCTGACTCTCTGCTCCCTGACTCTCTGCTCCCTGACGCTCTGCTCTCTGACAACTTTATCCTCTGTGGACCTCTCATAGCTGGTATTGAGTCTAGACCTGTTGACCTCTCATGAAGCTAATTGCAAACTTCTGAGGTTTGATATTCACACATTGTATTTGGATACTGCAGTGTGTTGAGGAATAGTAGAGCTGATTAATATAGTCTTGGCCAAGCTTGGTTGCACTTTCCCCAGCTCCATGAGGGCGTTGTCAAGCATGTCAACGTTATACCCTGCACTTTCCCCAGCTGCATTAATATATTGTGGCAAAGAAGGGGGCCGAGTGATAAATGGCAGATATGTGAGAGCAGAACTAATAAACGGGCTCTGCCCTATCACTAAAATGGCAACCCTGATCAGAACTACAGATCACAAAATGGCAGACCGCCAAAACTACAATTCCCAGAAGCAAGGGGGACCCTCAGAAGGTGGGGCCAACCCACATATAAGAGGTCAAGACAAACCAGGAAGAGAGAGGGAGTGCTGGAAGGATCTATGAAGCTTAGAGGAAGAAACAAGATATTGGCTGGATTTACCGTGTATGAACTGGACTGTTTTGGACTTACCTGTCGGCGTTTGGACCTGGACCAACCGAGAACCTGATTTGTGTACCGAACCCTGCTATCCTTGACCTTGCCAGCGGCCTGGGTGCACCAGAACGGAGAAACAAGCACACAGGTACTGTCCTGTTCTAAATAACTCTCAGTTTGGTGTGATTTTGGTGACTGTTTCCCACTTAAATTGTTACAAACGCTCCTAACCTTGAAGAGGTTTGTCACAATATAAATACTTTAGTCTCCATCTCGCTCTCCTCTCTCATCTCTCTCTCTCCCTCTTATCTCTCTCTCTCCCTCTTAGCTCTCTCTCTCTCCTATCTCCCCCTCTTATCTCTCTCTCTCCCTCTTAGCTCTCTCTCTCCTATCTCCCCCTCTTATCTCTCTCTCTCCCTCTTATCTCTCTCTCTCCCTCTTAGCTCTCTCTCTCTCCTATCTCCCCCTCTTATCTCTCTCTCTCCCTCTTATCTCTCTCTCTCCTCTCTCCCCCTCTTATCTCTCTCTCTCCCTCTTAGCGCTCTCTCTCTCCTATCTCCCCCTCTTATCTCTCTCTCTCCCTCTTAGCTCTCTCTCCTATCTCCCCCTCTTATCTCTCTCTCTCCCCCTCTTATCTCTCTCTCCCCCTCTATCTCTCTCTCTCCTCTCTCGCCCTCAACTTCTCTTCTCTCTCTCTCTCCATCTAGTTGACCTTAGCCTGCTCTCTGAGTTCCCATTACGGCTTTATCTAGATTTAGTCCAACATCCCATTCAATCTCTCTCGTTGTCATATCATATCCTTTCTCTCTCTCTCCTATTGTACAAGTGTACAGAGAGAAATAGAGAGAGAGATTCCCCATTTAATGTTCTCATCGACTCCACTCTGCCCTGTTATCCATTCAGTCCTGTTCTCCACTTAGTCCTGTTCTCCACTCAGTCCTGTTCCCCTCTACTACACTCTGTCCTGTTCTCCACTCTGTCATGTTCTCCACTTTGTCCCGTTCTCCACTCTGTCCCGTTCTCCACTATTTCCTGTTTTCCACTCAGTCCTGTTCCCCTCTACTACACTCTGTCCTGTTCTCCACTCTGTCCCGTTCTCCACTCTGTCCCGTTCTCCACTCTGTCCCGTTCTCCACTATTTCCCGTTCTCCACTCTGTCCCGTTCTCCACTCTGTCCCGTTCTCCACTATTTCCCGTTCTCCATTCTGTCCCGTTCTCCACTCTGTTCCGTTCTCCACTATTTCCCGTTTTCCACTCTGTCCCGTTCTCCACTCTGTTCCGTTCTCCACTATTTCCCGTTCTCCACTCTGTCCCGTTCTCCACTATTTCCCGTTCTCCACTCTGTCCCGTTCTCCACTCTGTCCTGTGTACCTAACTGACTTGTCAAATAAATAATTGTTAAATAAAGGTTAAATACATCTTTTTTTATTCTATACTTTGAAGAACTATTCATATGATTTAATAAAACTAAGTAAAATCTAACTGAAATATGTTATTATTTAGTAATTTACTATTGTTCTATGTCTACCCAATGTAGACCTGACAGAGAATATGGAATATGTCAAATGTTTTGGCAATTGAATGTTTGCTTTGGAATTTCCATTAATAAGCTCTAAAATCATTGAAATGTCATTATTTTATTATGCATTTGATATGAAAAATTATAAAAATATTGAGAAAAACGAATCGCTCAGCATTATCCCCGGTCTCCCTTGCCTTTTGATAAAGTTTCAACACTCCCCACAGTCTCCTCTTGCCTCGTCACTACCTCTCTCTCCAGCCCCATAATAACCACTGTCCTCTCTCTCTCTCTCTCTCTCTCTCTCTCTCTCTCTCTCTCTCTCTCTCTCTCTCTCTCTCTCTCTCTCTCTCTCTCTCTCTCTCTCTCTCTCTCTCTCTCTCTCTCTCTCTCTCTCTCTCTCAGCCCTATAATAACCACTGTCCTCTCAGTCTCTCTCTCTCTCTCTCTCTCTCTCTCTCTCTCTCTAGCCCTATAATAACCACTGTCCTCTCAGTCTCTCTCTCTCTCTCTCTCTCTCTCTCCAGCCCTATAATAACCACTGTCCTCTCTCTCTCTCTCTCTCTCTCTCTCTCTCTCTCTCTCTCTCTCTCTCTCTCTCTCTCTCTCTCTCTCTCTCTCTCTCTCTCTCTCTCTCTCTCTCTCTCTCTCTCTCTCTCTCTCTCTCCAGCCCTATAATAACCACTGTCCTCTCAGTCTCTCTCTCTCTCTCTCTCCAGCCCTATAATAACCACTGTCCTCTCAGTCTCTCTCTCTCTCTCTCTCTCTCTCCAGCCCTATAATAACCACTGTCCTCTCAGTCTCTCTCTCTCTCTCTCTCTCTCTCCAGCCCTATAATAACCACTGTCCTCTCTCTCTCTCTCTCTCTCTCTCTCTCCAGCCCTATAATAACCACTGTCCTCTCAGTCTCTCTCTCTCAATTCAATTCAATTCAATTCAATTTGCTTTATTGGCATGACGTAACAATGTACATATTGCCAAAGCTTACATTTGATATTTATAATATGAACATAATTAATAATCAAAATTGTCAACAGGACAACAGTAACAACAATAACCACATTGAACAACAACAATAAGCATACAGTAGAAGACATGTGCAGGTTGATTGGTCTGTCAGACACTGTCCCTCATCTTATGGCAGGCAGTGATGTAGTGCGCTGCCAGCCCACAGCTTTCTGTTTCCTCCCCCAACAGGATGGGTAGCCTATTCTCATCAGAGAGGTCTTTGAAACCTTGAATATGGGTTTCAAATTTGGGGAAATGACACTCTCTAATTGTTTTATATTTTTGACATTTTGTCAGGAAATGCAGCTCTGTCTCAGGTTCTGCTGTGGTGCAGTGGTTGCACAGCCTTTCCTCAGCCTTCTCTCTCTCTCTCTCTCTCTCTCTCTCCAGCCCTATAATAGCCACTGTCCTCTCAGTCTCTCTCTCTCTCCAGCCCTATAATAACCACTGTCCTCTCAGTCTCTCTCTCTCTCTCTCCAGCCCCATAATAACCACTGTCCTCTCAGTCTCTCTCTCTCTCTCTCCAGCCCCATAATAACCACTGTCCTCTGTCTCTCTCTCTCTCTCTCTCTCTCTCTCCAGCCCTATAATAACCACTGTCCTCTCAGTCGCTCTCTCTCTCTCTCTCTCTCTCTCTCTCTCTCTCTCTCTCTCTCTCTCTCTCTCTCTCTCTCTCTCTCTCTCTCTCTCTCTCTCTCTCTCTCTCTCTCTCTCTCTCTCTCTCTCTCTCTCTCTCTCTCTCTCTCTCTCTCTCTCTCTCTCTCTCTCTCTCTCTCAGCCCTATAATAACCACTGTCCTCTCTCTCTCTCCAGCCCTATTATAACCACTGTCCTCTCAGTCTCTCTCTCTCTCCAGCCCCATAATAACCACTGTCCTCTCAGTCTCACTCTCTCTCTCTCCAGCCCCATAATAACCACTGTCCTCTCAGTCACTCTCTCTCTCCAGCCCTATAATAACCACTGTCCTTTCAGTCACTCTCTCTCTCCAGCCCCATAATAACCACTGTCCTCTCAGTCTCTCTCTCTCTCCAGCCCTATAATAGCCACTGTCCTCTCAGTCTCTCTCTCTCTCTCTCTCTCTCCAGCCCCATAATAACCACTGTCCTCTCAGTCTCTCTCTCTCTCCAGCCCTATAATAACCACTGTCCTCTCAGTCGCTCTCTCTCTCTCTCTCTCTCTCTCTCTCTCCAGCCCCATAATAACCACTGTCCTCTCAGTCACTCTCTCTCTCCAGCCCTATAATAACCACTGTCTCTCTCTCTCTCTCTCTCTCTCTCTCTCTCTCTCTCTCTCTCTCTCTCTCTCTCTCTCTCTCTCTCTCTCTCTCTCTCTCTCTCTCTCTCTCTCTCTCTCTCTCTCTCTCTCTCTCTCTCTCTCTCTCTCTCTCTCTCTCTCTCTCTCTCTCTCTCTCTCTCTCTCTCTCTCTCTGTCTCTGTCTCTCTCTGTCTCTCTCTATTACAGGGAATAACCCTCTCTCACACATCCTCAACACCCATATCCCCCCTCTCTCTGTTTCCAAAGCTTGTCTCTTCACTGTAGGCAACAGTCTCTACTCTCTGTAATTGCTAGTCAAATCTCTCTCCATCTGAAACCATCTGCTGTTTACACACTGACTGACTGTCACGCCTGACTTCCCTCTGCTGTCACAACATAAAATCGGCTTTGCCCTTCAGGGCCACCGTAGTTGTAAACCCTTACTGTCTCTCTGTACTCCTTATTGCTGCCTGACTTTTTCAATATTAACTAAATGTTTGACTTGTAGTGAAGTGACGGCTCTGAGCTCTCAGGCAGCACTTAAACGTGTGACGGCCGTGTTCTGCAACATATTAATCTGTCCTTGGAAAGGCCTGAGAAAAAAATAATATTCTGATGATGAATCAGGTACAAGTGGACGTCTGACCTAATATATTGCTGTGACAATATTATAGACCAGGGCCCTATTCCCTATATAGTGTACTACTATCGACCAGAGCCCTATTCCCTATATAGTGCACTACTATAGACCAGAGCAATATTCCCTATATAGTGCACTACTATAGACCAGAGCCCTATCCCCTGTATAGTGTACTACTATAGACCAGAGCCCTATTCCCTATATAGTGCACTACTATAGACCAGGGCCCCTATCCCCTGTATAGTGTACTACTATAGACCAGAGCCCTATTCCCTATATAGTGCACTACTATAGACCAGAGCCCTGTTCCCTATATAGTGCACTACTATAGACCAAAGCCCTATTCCCTATATAGTGTACTACTGTAGACCAGAGCCCTATTCCCTATATAGTGCACTACTATAGACCAGAGCCCTATTCCCTATATAGTGCACTACTATAGACCAGAGAGATGAAAAGTGGCAACATGGATGTGCATGCACGCGCGCACACTCACACGGATGTGTGTATATATATATATGTGTATATTAATACAACAAAAATATGTTTTAAGTGAAAATGTGCTTTTGTCTGAAGCCAAAAAAGACAGGAAATTCAATAGCGAATGGGACCTAGGCACTAACACGACTTTTCAGCATCAGCAGCGTGTCTACTGGTATTATACTGTAGCTGTACTGACCTACTGTACTTCAACGACAGATGTACTCACATTGGATGGGTTGATTAGGATTCAAACCTCTGGAACAGACTAACACATACTCTTAGAGTAGATTTACCCCATTAACCTCTTAAGCATCATTAAGGAGCGGTGGGGCGCTAGCGCCCTGTTCCCGACACTACCCGGTGAAATGTAAGGCGCCAAATTCAAAATCCAAAAGTTGAATTATTAAATATTCATCAATATACAAGTGTTGCATAGTCATCAAAAGCTCTGATTCTTGGCAATATCACAGCGGATTATTGTCAGATTTCAAAAAGGCATTACGGCGAAAGCACAACATTTGATTGTTTGAGGATAGCACCACACATATTTATGCATTAGCATAAATTCATAACCATCGCGGGTCTAGGGCCCTGGTTCAAAGTATACCTATCAACTTTGTCCAAACAAATCAAACATCATTTTTTATGTATCCTTAGGTACAGTTTTATGTATATTTACTATAATATTTCAACCGGATGATAACCTGAACGATAGGAAAGGAAATAAACAAAGAGCGCGAGACCGTGAACGCGCATTTCATTCTATTGACTTCCTGGGTCCACTTCTAAATTCTTCTTCTATTAGCTTCTAATTCAACCTAACGTCTTGAAATCCTGTCTAAAGACTGTTGACATCCAGGGGAAGCCATAGGTACTGCAGTCTGAGTCCTAGATAACAGCAAATTCCATAGGCAGCCAGGAGAAAAAGGTCATCTAAAAAAAAAAACGGCAAATCCGGATGGATTTTCCTCTGGTTTTCGCCTGCTATATCAGTTCTGTTATACTCACAGACATTATTTTAACGGTTTTAGAAACTTCAGAGTGTTTCCTATCCAATAGTACTAATTATATGCATATCCACGTTTCTGGGCCTGAGTGGCAGGTATTTTACTTTGGGCACGCCAGACTCTCCAAAACCGACACCTCGGCTGCCGCTCCCTAAGAGGTGTACTTGGTATTGTAAACTATTGGATTTGATTTGACGCTGGCTAGAGAGTACTGTAGCTGTATTGATGATCTACTGTACTTCAACAACAGATGTACTCACATTGGATGGGTTGATTAGGATTCAAACCTTCTCTGAAGGTTATGTAAGACCCACATGCAATCTGCCATCTGGGAAGCTGTTCAATGTTCCTAATCTTGATATATACCCCTTTGGTTATTAAAGGGGCAACATGCGGTTCAAACAACAACCAAGCCTGACACCCAGCCATTATTTTCGTAAAATGGATTCGAAATGGCAGGTTTTAACCATAAACAGTGTTTGTTTAAACTTACATTGTTTATGAACAATTTAGTAGAACAAGCATATTTTGGGGGATTCTGATGGGGTATGACAATTGGACTAAGCTCACAAGTATTATTATAAAAGTTAAATTCTTCTAGAATCAATGGATGTGTGTAAAATAATTTAAAAGTAAAAGAATTTATGAAACAATCACAGACTGACCCTTTAAATACTATAACTTAGTAACTGTCTTACCCTATCATATCTATCTGTCGTGTCTTTGGCATCATTAAAGGTGAAGACTGTTATTTTATCAAATCAATTATCTGTAATTATTATTACTTGATTAAACTAATCATGTACATTTAATTACCTAGGAAGTCGGGGCACCACAGAAAATATTCAGATTACAAATTTATACTTTTCTGAATATAACTTTTCAGATATTGTAATATCTGATCAGTTAGTCTTCTATTAATGAATTATTCTTTACCTCACGTCAGTCTCAATCCGAACGTCGTAAATTGTTGGTTATCTGCACGAACCCAGCCTTTAATATAAATCACTCATACACCAATTGGCTTAATCATGTATTTACTAACTAACTAAATAATCACAGAAATGCATAAACAAACAAACAGTAGATATTGGTTACTAACAATGATAGGGGAGGTTCCCTAGTGGGCTAAGCCGATATGACGGCTTGGTGGACAAAGGGAAGGGGGTGTGGACTGAGAGAGAGCGGGAAAGACAACATGGATTCATTACACACAGTCTGTAATTATATACATTGAAATGCAAATCCGCACATGAATGGCCACTCATTCGAGAGTAATTGCAAGTATATAATTACGGTGTATGTCATTGTTGTCTTCCCTGTTGGAATCCGGTCCATCTGTTGGAGAGTTCATCCGAGTCTCTCTCTCTACTTCTGTTTCCCTGAAGATCATTCGTGGTTAGAATGGATACTTCAGAGTACCATTCAGAAATGTTCCCATAGAATAGATGTTTTGGCGGTTGTCGGTATTCGGTTAACATCATTTCTAGCTTCAGACTAGTAATTAGTATCTAAGATTTACTCTTATTCTGTAGGGATCGATAGTCTCAGAGTTTAACCATTTCCAGCCGTGTAGCCAATGCTCCACGTGGTATGGTTAGGAATTCAATAACTATTCGCAATCACAGCTCACGTTGTGGGTTTGCTTAGTCTTGGTACTCAAACCTGTGCTACCTTAGCTTACATCGAGGTATGCAGAGTCTAAACTATTCGCAATCACAGCTCACGCTGTGGGTTTGCTTAGTCTGAAGAGGATTTTCTTAGGTGGGGCTTTAGTTTTTTCCACCATAATTTGCAAATAAATTCATAAAAAATCCTACAATGTGATTTTCTGGATTTTTTTTCCTCATTGTGTCTGTCATAGTTGAAGTGTACCTATGATGAAAATTACAGGCCTCTCTCATCTTTTTAAGTGAGAGAACTTGCACAATTGGTGGCTGACTAAATACTTTTTTTCCCAACTGTATGTCTTACCCTATCATAACTCAGAATTAAGACTGCGTTACTCCATTGTTTATAACAGGAACTTTAGTTTCAAAACATTTTCAAAAGCTGTCAACTCCCTAGGCTCATGTATTAGGCTAGGCTTAAGGTGCAGTTTCGTGGACACAGATTACATTTACAGTGAGTGTACAAAACGAACACCTTCCTAATATTGACTTGCATCCCCCCTTTTGCCCTCAGAACAGTCTCAATTCGTCGGGGCCATGGACTCTACCAGGTGTCTGAAGCATTCCACATGGATGCTGGCCCAAGTTGACTCCAATGCTTGCCACAGTTGTGTCATGTTGGCTGGATGTCCTTTGGGTGTCGGACCATTCTTGATACATACGGGAAACTGTTGAGCATGAAAAACCCAGGTGCGTTGTTCTTGATACACTCACACTGGTGCGCCTGGCATATACCCCATTCAAAGGCCCATTCACCCTCTGATTGGAATACATACACAATTCATGTCTCAATTCTCTCAAGGTTTAAAAATCCTTCTTTAATAACCTCTTAAGCATTCTCAATTACCAGTGGGTCGCTAGCGGGCTCATCCCGACACTACCAGCTAAAATCTAAAGCGCCAAATTCAAAATCCGATAGTTGAATTATTAAACATCCAGCAATATACAAGTGTTCCATACTCATCAAAAGGCTCTGTTCTTGGCAATATCACAGCCGTTGTCAGATTTAAAAAAGCCTTTACGGCGAAAGCAGCACATTCATTTGTTTGAGGCTAGCACCTCACATATTTTCCAATAGCCATGTATCGATTAGCCATCATGGCACACACATAACACATTTCACAGCGAAAACAAATCAATTACCTGTTGAAGAACTTCTGCTGAGGTCATCCTAAGTGTCCAACGAAGACAATCCATGGTTCTTTTGTTAGAAAAACGTCTTTTATCCATAAATCCTCCATTTGGTTGTAGCGTTATAATCAGAAACGACAGCCTCCACTCCTCTATTGAAACGCTGGCGCCAACTCGTTCAAATTATACCTATAAACTTGTCCAAAAACAATCAAACATAGTTTTAAATGTATCCTTAAGAACACTTTTACGTATATTTACTATTATAAATCAGCCGAATATAAACTGAACGCTAAAGACGATAAATAAGGCACTGCGCGCTTCTCTCGCACGCAATCTGAAGAGTTTTCAGAACGTGGTGTCCCATTGCCATGCTGTTTATCAATGGTCAAAATTCATCCAAGATGGAGTAAAACACCGTCTCGTGGTTGATGACATCATAAGGAAGCGACGTGCACTGCGTTCATATGCCTATATATGGTCATTTTCGATAGGGAGGGGTTCCAAAATGAGCAATGTGTCAAAATGACTTTTTCCAGGACAGAGATTCCTCAGGGTTTTGCCTGCTATATGCGTTCTGATTGACCCACAGACAAATGGTTAACAGTTTTGGAAAATTCAGAGTGTTTCCTATCCAATGGTACTAAATATATGCATATCCCATTTTCTGGGCCTAAATGGGAGGCATTTTACTTTGGGCACGCCAGGCTCTCCAAAACAGTCACCTCTGCTGCTGGAGCTTGTGAGGTTTTAAGGCCTCCCGGGTGGCGCAGTGGTCTAAGTGCCACTAGAGATTCTGGGATTGAGTCCAGGCTCTGTCGCAGCCGGCCGTGACCGGGAGACCCATGGGGCGGCGCACAATTGGCCCAGCTTCGTCCGGGTTAGGGGAGGGTTTGGCCCGGCAGGAATGTCCTTGTCCCATCACGCACTAGCGACTCCTGTGGCTGGCAGGGTGCAGTGTTTCCTCCGACACATTGGTGCGGCTGGCTTCAGGGTTAAGTGGGCATTGTGTCAAGAAGCAGTGCGGCTTGGTTGGGTTGTGTTCGGAGGACGCACAGCTCTTGACCTTTTCCTCTCCCTAGTCCGTACGGGAGTTGCATCGATGGGACAAGACTGTAACTATCAATTTCAATACCACGACAATGGGGAGAAAAAGGGTTAAAAAAGAAAATACAATAAAAAAAATCCTTCTTTAACCTCGATATTCACCTTCATCTACACTGATTGAAGTGGATATAATAGGTGACGTCAGTAGGGGATCATAGCTTTCACCTGTTTAAACGAGTGGATTAAGATGGTGTCTTACATGAAAAAACACTTTGACGTTACCAAGTACGTTAATGGAGTAATTCATTAATTAATTCAATTGCATTCTTCCGACCGGAAATAAATAGTCCGGTCCCCCCCCCAAAAAAAACAGGATGTTGCTACAGACGTTAATAATTGTTGCGTAGTTCACGTTGCAAAAGGACTGGTCATCTGTTCTAAACAAAACGGTTGCTACGCAAAACGGTTGCTACGCAGGCTGGATAACCTTCCTAGCTAGCAAGTCAACTTCACCTAACGCAATCACGTCAAACACCTGGGATAACAGTACACTCGCTGCATTTCTGTTTGTTTTAGCTTTTTCTTCTAGCGCCTTTTACAACAACCAAAGTGCAAGGATATATCCACGGTAATGTTAAGTGATTTCGCCTGGCTCATCTCCTACGGTATGTTAAAGTTACTGAGATTGAAACTCTGAAGTGGAACATTGTTTCCGAGGTCAGACAGGCAGACAGCTAGGCTTATATTAACCCCCCGCTGTACCAAACCAAAAGCTAGGCTTATATTAACCCCCCGCTGTACCAAACCAAAAGCTAGGCTTATATTAACCCCCCGCTGTACCAAACCAAAAGCTAGGCTTATATTAACCCCCCGCTGTACCAAACCAAAAGCTAGGCTTATATTAACCCCAGCTGTACCAAACCAAAAGCTGAGGCTTATATTAACCCCGCTGTACCAAACCAAAAGCTAGGCTTATATTAACCCCGCTGTACCAAACTAAAAGCTAGGCTTATATTAACCCCGCTGTACCAAACTAAAAGCTAGGCTTATATTAACCCCGCTGTATCAAACCAAAAGCTAGGCTTATATTAACCCCGCTGTACCAAACTAAATGCTAGATTTATATTAACCCCCCGCTGTACCAAACTAAAAGCTAGGCTTATATTAACCCCCCGCTGTACCAAACCAAAAGCTAGGCTTATATTAACCCCCCGCTGTGCCAAACTAAATGCTAGATTTATATTAACCCCCCGCTGTACCAAACCAAAAGCTAGGCTTATATTAACCCCCGCTGTATCAAACCAAAAGCTAGGCTTATATTAACCCCCGCTGTACCAAACCAAAAGCTAGGCTTATATTAACCCCCACTGTACCAAACTAAATGCTAGGTTTATTTCAACCCCCGCTGTATCAAACCAAAAGCTAGGCTTATATTAACCCCCGCTGTACCAAACCAAAAGCTAGGCTTATATTAACCCCCCGCTGTACCAAACCAAAAGCTAGGCTTATATTAACCCCCGCTGTACCAAACCAAAAGCTAGGCTTATATTAACCCCCGCTGTACCAAACCAAAAGCTAGGCTTATATTAACCCCCGCTGTACCAAACTTAACTGCCTTGTTCAGGGGCAGAACAACAGATTTGTAACTTGTCAGCTCGGGGATTTCGATCTAGTAACCTTCGGTTACTGGTCCAATGCTCTAATCACTAGGCTACCTGCCGCCCCAGAAAAATACAAGACATGATTGGAACATCAACATGAACATGATGATATTGTTATGAAGGAGCATTTAATGTGTTAGCTGGGGCTGGGGAAAAAGAGCGACGCCAGTCAGGCCCCCGACGGCTGGAGTACCACAATGAGGATGACCAGATCAAGATGGAATCAACAGACTCGACGACTCAAGATCAAGCATGATCTGATACAGGTCTCTCCTGGAGAGTTACCGTCTTGTAGGTTTTCTCCAACCCTCATCTAGTCCACCTGATTCTACTAACTGGCTGGTTGATGAGCTACAGGCCTTGTCTCTTGTAACCTCTCTCCCTCTACTATAGCAGTCTATGTTGATTGGACTGAGAGGCATGTAAAAAACAGACAGCTTATTACTACCACAATTAAACAACGTGCGATTCAACGTGACCATTTTAAAATGAAAGTGAATCATCTCGTTTTCTTGTTCTTGTTTGTTTGTGCTAAGGTGCTCCAGTAGGTTCATATGAATAGTACTGATGATTGTATGGACAATCATGTTGGTTGCTTGAGTGAAATAAGGATTTTTTTTTTTTAAATGTTTTGGTAATGTAATACTTTCTGTAACTGGTCTCATCATCTGATGCTTGCATTTCAATTGCAAAGTTTTAGACGAATTAAACAATTGCCAGAAAGTGAGGAATTAATCAGGCTAACATCAGTCAACAGCCGTCTTAGTGCTAAACAACATTGCCTGGACACTTCTACGTATGATTTTGTGATGAGACTAATAATAATATATATATATTTATTTTCTTAAATATGGCCAAAGAGTAGCTAATACCGATGATCAAAGGTAAGAATAGACATAGGTATAATGTTCTACTTCTGTTTGATGAAGCTGGTCACAGCATTTTGCTATTGTATGTCATTTTAGAGCATTTGGTTTGAATAGCCAACGTAGCTAACGTAGGCTACGGTGGAGAGATCGGTTTGATGCGACAAAAACAACGTTTGTAGGCGATATGAGCGCATGCCAGTTAGATAGTTCATCTGACCTTGAATCACAATTTTTATACGGCTGAGATAATTGAACAAAATAATGTTGTATGTTGGTGTGTCAATGTTGTCACAAAGAGATAGCAAGCTAGCCAAGTTGTGCCATAGCCGGGCTGAGGTGAGCCCATGAGCCTGGCTAGCAAATAACATTACAACGTCAACTAATAGAAACAGATACAATTCCAATAATGTCTACTATCTGGCTTGAATTCAGTTTTGAAGTACGGCTTAGGTTTGGCTGAGAACCAATATATATATTAACCGTCAATGTCGTTGGGATATAACATTAGCCAGCTAGCTAAAAACGTATGTAGCTAGCTGGCTACTGTAGCTAAGAGACGAGAGAGAGTGGCTAGGTTTCAGTTTTGCGTCACAGCTCGGTACCTAGAACAGATAGATCTACAAATGAGGACATTTCTCACTTTGAATGAGACTGTATGATCAGTAATCCTAATGAATCTTTTTTTCTGTTTTTCCTTTAAACAAAAAATGTAATTAGTTAGCTTTCATTCATGATTTGGTGTAAAATATAGCAGAGAAAGTGTTGTTTTTAATTATTTTTTTTGGGGGGGGGATATTCGAAAGGAAAGGCACTTCTGATATGTAATCTTTCTCTGTCATTCAATTGACACTGTTTATCAACTTGGTGGAATATCTTAGGTGTATTTCTTTTAGAGAATCCCCACGGGAGAATGCAACATTTCTCTCCATCCTTCCAGCATGAAAACGGTGAGCCAAATCTTGTTCCGTAATAGGCATTATTGACAGAGAAATAACCAGGGGAAAAAACTCACTTTTACATGCAGGTTGCTGGCTCCAAAATCTATTGTTTCATCTATAATATGAGAGTGTTTGTGTGCGAGTGTGTGTGAATGTGAGTGTGTGTGTGCGCTCTGACAGTGTGGTGTATGAATATCAAATAGTTTCATACAGATATGATTGTGTGTGTGTATGTCCGTGTGTGTATGTGTATGTGTCCATGTGAATGCTTTCTACCGCTTGTGTGTGTATGTGTGCGTGCTTGTTAATGCTCGCGTGTGTGAGAGAGAGAGAGAGAGAGAGAGAGAGAGAGAGAGAGATTTCTCTTGGCTCCCAGTCACTAATCCTTTCTTTGATTCACTGCCCTTCTCTAGACTCTGACGGGGAGAAAGGAGATATAACATACAGCCTGCAGGTGACGAAAGGGAGGAGAGGAGACGAGAGAGGGCAAAGGGAGGAGAGGAGAGGGGAATGGGAGTAGAGGAGAGTGGGGGAAGGGATGAGGAAAGAGTAGACTAGATAGGGTGAGGAGAGGAGAGGGGAAGGGAGGAGAGGAGACGAGAGAGGGTGAAGGGAAGAGGAGAGAAGGGGAATTGAGTAGAGGAGCGGAGCGGGGAGGGGAGGGGAGGGGAGGAGAAAAGACACGAGAGGTCAAAGAGAGGAGGAGAGGAGAGAGGGGGAATTGATGAGAGGAGCGGGGAGGGGGAAAGGGAGGAGAGAAGAAGAGACACGAGAGGTCAAAGAGACGAGGAGAGGAGAGAGGGGGAAGGGAGGAGAGGAGAAGAGAAGAGATATAATGTCCAACGTAATCTATTGATTCTGTGGTGATGACCTGTTAGATATACTCTGCAAAATGAAAATGAAATATATCTCCATTGTGTCTAGGGTTTAGGCTGGGATTATATCCGATCACTGGTTATAGGCATTACAGTTTTGTTGAAGATCGTTTCAGATTAAGCCAAAATATGCAGTGTTAACTGTAAATGGAACCTCGTTGAATGCGGGAACCAAAATGCCCATAATAACCCGTTTTTATGTACACTGAGCATTATAATCTGATTAGGGTTGCACAATTCAAGTAACTTTCGCAATTTTCCTCATTTTTCCTTGAAGTCTTGGTTGAAGGATTTCCAGAATTGGGGGTATATCGCAGGAAAATCTTCCAACCAGGAAAATCTGGGAATTTAAGGAAAGTTGCCGTAATCTTGCAACCCTATAGCCAGCTGTAGCCAGCTTTGCAGTGTTGATGACTGTAAATAACTGTAAATAAACATGGTATGTTGATAAAGCACTGTAAATAAAGCACTGTAAATAAAGCACTGTAAATAAAGCACTGTAATAAAGCACTGTAAATAAACCACTGTAATACACCACTGTATATAAACCACTGTAAATAAACCACTGTAATAAACCACTGTAAATAAACCGCTGTAATAAACCGCTGTAATAAACCACTGTAAATAAACCACTGTAAATAAACCACTGTAAATAAACCACTGTAAATAAAGCACTGTAATAAACCACTGAAATAAAGCACTGTAAATAAAGCACTGAAAATTAACCACTGTAATAAACCACTGTATATAAACCACTGTAAATTAACCACTGTAAATAAACCACTGTAAATACCACTGTAAATACCACTGTAAATAAACCACTGTATATAAACCACTGTAAATAAAGCACTGTAATAAACCACTGTAAATAAACCACTGTAAATACCACTGTAAATAAACCACTGTATATAAACCACTGTAAATAAAGCACTGTAATAAACCACTGTAAATAAACCACTGTAAATACCACTGTAAATAAACCACTGTATATAAACCACTGTAAATAAAGCACTGTAATAAACCACTGTAAATAAACCACTGTAAATACCACTGTAAATAAACCACTGTATATAAACCACTGTAAATAAACCACTGAAATAAACCACTGTAAATAAAGCACTGAAAATTAACCACTAATAAACCACTGTAAATAAACCACTGTATATAAACCACTGTAAATAAAACACTGTATATAAACCACTGAAATAAACCAATGTATATAAACCACTGTAATAAACCACTGTAATAAACCACTGTAAATAAACCACTGTAATAAACCGCTGTAATAAACTGCTGTAATAAACCGCTGTAATAAACCACTGTATATAAACCACTGTAAATAAACCACTGAAATAAACCACTGTAAATAAACCACTGTAAATTAACCACTGTAATAAACCACTGTAAATAAACCACTGTATATAAACCACTGTAAATAAAACACTGTATATAAACCACTGAAATAAACCAATGTATATAAACCACTGTAATAAACCGCTGTAATAAACCACTGTAATAAACCACTGTAATAAACCACTGTATGTAAACCACTGTAATAAACCACTGTAATAAACCGCTGTAATAAACCACTGTAATAAACCACTGTATATAAACCACTGTATGTAAACCACTGTAATAAACCACTGTAATAAACCACTGTATATAAACCACTGAAATAAACCACTGAAATAAACCACTGTAAATAAACCACTATATAAACCACTATATAAACCACTCTAAATAAAACACTGTATATAAACCACTGAAATAAACCACTGTAATAAACCACTATTTATAAACCGCTGTAATACACCACTGTAATACACCACTGTAATAAACCACTGTATATAAACCACTCTAATAAACCACTGTAATAAACCACTGTATATAAACCACTGTATATAAACCGCTGTAATAAACCACTGTAAATCAAAGGTGTTATCAAAGCAAATGTACAGGGAGTAAAAATAAGGTTGCAGAAATATCTTAGGCTCAACATGTCCCGGACCTCGGAGTCTATGGGATTTAATCTGGGATGATTGTGAATGAGTTGATTTCCAGATACCTATGTACCACTTGCAGAGGGAAAAGACACAGGGAGAAAGAAGACAGGCAGACAGACAATATGGGAGTGTTTTATTATTGGTTTGTCGTGGCAATCTATATTCCGTCCATGTACTCATCTGACGCTAGACCAAGGGATAGATAAAATATAAATATCTGTTGACAGCCATACTCAACTAGTGGATTACATTTAAAATGGCAAAATTACCTTTAAAAATGCTAAATGTTCTCTCAACCCCATGGCAAAATGTATAGAATTGCAAGAAATTTGCTTTAAAACTGCAACATTTTCTCTTCGTCAACAAAAGGGATGTGAACAGTTTCAACAAATCAAATCAAATCCAAGTTTATTTGTCACGTGCGTCGAATACAACAGGTGTAGACCTTACAGTGAAATGCTTACTGACAGGCTCTAACCAACAGGTGTAGACCTTACAGTGAAATGCTTACTGACAGGCTCTAACCAACAGGTGTAGACCTTACAGTGCAATGCTTACTGACAGGCTCTAACCAACAGGTGTAGACCTTACAGTGAAATGCTTACTTACAGGCTCTAACCAACAGGTGTAAAACTTTACAGTGAAATGCTTACTTACAGGCTCTAACCAACAGGTGTAAAACTTTACAGTGAAATGCTTACTTACAGGCTCTAACCAACAGGTGTAGACCTTACAGTGAAATGATTACTTACACACAATGCAAATAGTCCGGGTAGCCCATTTGATTAGAGTCTCATGGCTTGTGGGTAAAAACTTTTTGGTCCTAGATGGGGTGGCATATTTTACATAATATCCATCTGGACCTTTGCCATCTAGGACATTAGTGTGACCAGAGTAGTTGAGTGCTCTAGTCAGTGCTGTAATGCTTGTTGATTTCTATTCTGAAAATATATTGTTAATTTTACACTTACATTTTTTCAAAAACAATTCATATGTCCGAGGAGGTGAAGAGGTATATGTCACGACTTCCTCGACGGTCGACGTCACCGGTTTTCTAGCCACAGCCGATCCATTTTTCATTTTCCATAGTTTTTGTCTTGTTTTACACACCTGGTTTCAATCCCACAATTACTTGTTCATTATTTAACCCTCTGTTTGTCAACATTCGGCCGGGTGTTTTCCGTTTTTTGACCACTAGAGGCTCCCTTTGTGTCTTTTTTGTCTGATCCTTTTGTTTTCCCCTTGTTTCCAGTTATTATTTGCACCTGTGCCTCGTTTCCCTTGTAGGTATTTAAACCCTTAGTTTTCCTGAGTTCTGTGTTTGTATGTTAGCACCCAGCCTTAGTGAAGCTGTGAACATTTTGTTGCCCCAGTTGGACTCCCTTGTGGAACTCTGTTTTGGTATCGTTTATTTTTGCTGTTCCTTCTTTCCTTGTGGATTTACCCTTTTGTCTTGGTGGATTACCTTCTTGCCTGAAGTACTTTCATTTTTTGTCATTATTAAAACACCGTCTCTATTACGGCTGTGTCTGCCTCATCTTCTGGGTTCTGCCGACTACTAGTGGCTCAGGTTGCTAAGTGACTGGTTCTCACACCGGAGACCTGAGTTCGTGACCGGGTCCTGACACTGTTCCCCCATGTTTGTTTGTGAGTGATTGTTTGTATGTTGATGCAGTCTGTTATTGTGGGCTCGATGAGTATTGAGTTGTATTTTGTGAAATTATATTTGAGTAAATAAGTTTGTTACTCATATCTGCTGTTCTGCGCCTGACTCCTCTACACCAGCTATACACAGGATCTATCACAGTGTATATATATGTGTGTGTGTGTGTGTGTGTGTGTGTGTGTGTGTGTTATTTTGGCAGTGAGAGAGGAGGTGGATGCTGGGTAAATGAGGGGACTTGAGGTGAGTAGGGAGATACAGGACATTATTTATTTAGCCAGAGCCTTCTTGCCCAGAGAGAGAGATTTAGGGTGTCATCTGTGAAGCACAGAATGAAACCATCAAATATAACTTACAGACAAGGTCTGTCTGAGACGCGCCTGGCATACTTCCCTTCACGAACACAAGACGTTATAATGATTATTATAGAACATGACAACTACAGCTTTGGTTCCTACGTCCTCATCTTAGATAATCACCTTAGACATACAGTGCATTCGGGAAAGTATTCAGACTCCTTTAAATTTTTTCCACATTTTGTTACATTACAGCCTTATTCTAAAATGGATTAAATTGTTTTCTTTCCCTCATTAATCTACACACACAATACCCCATAATGACGAAGCAAAAACTGGTTTTTAGAAATGTTTGCAAATTTATAAAGAAAAAAAAAAAAAAGGAAAAATAACATTTACATATTCAGACCTTTTACTCTGTACTTTGTTTAACGCACCTTTGGCAGCGATTACAGCCTTGAGTCTTCTTGGGTATGATGCTACAAGATTGGCACACCTGTATTTGGGGAGTTTCTCCCATTTTTTTCTGCAGATCCTCTCAAGCTCTCTAAGGTTGGCTGGGGAGCGTCGCTTGTCAGCTATTTTGAAGGGTTCAAGTCCGGGCTCTGGCTGGGCCACTCAAGGACATCCAGAGACTTGTCCTGAAGCCACTCCTGCATTGTCTTGGCTGTGTGCTTAGGGTCGTGGTCCTGTTGGAAGGTGAACCTTCACCCCAGTCTGAGGTCCTGAGCGCTCTGTAGCAGGTTTTCATCAAAGATCTCTCTGTACTTTGCTCGATTCATCTTTCCCTCGATCCTGACTAGTCTCCCAGTCCCTGCAGATGAAAAACATTCCCACAGCATGATGCTGCCACGAACATGCTTCACCGTTGGGATGGTGCTAGGTTTCCTCCAGACGTGACGCTTGGCATTCAGGCCAAAGAGTTAAATCTTGGCTTCATCAGACCAGAGAATCTTAGGTGTCCTTTAGGTGCCTTTTGGCAAACTCCAAGCAGGCTGTCATGTGCCTTTTACTGAGGAGTGGCTTTTATCTGGCCACTCTACCATAAAGGCCTGATTGGTGGAGTGCTGCAGAGATGGTTGTAATCTGGAATGTTCTCCCGTCTCCACAGAGGAACTCTGGAGCTCTGTCAGAGTGATTATCGGGTTCTTGGTCTCCTCCCTGTCCAAGGCCCTTCTCTCCCGGTTGCTCAGTTTGTCCGGGTGGCCAGTTCTAGGAAGAGTCTTGGTGCTTCAAAAACGTATTCCATTTAAGAATGATGGAGGCCACAAGTTGTTCTAACATCTATGTACAGTAGGTAGGTTGTTGAAGTTTAAAGGTCGCCAAAGGTCGCCTGTTCGAATCGTTTTCTGAGCGCTAGAAAAAAAGGCTGAAATTCACCTGGTGACTGACTGAAGGGCCGCTGGGTTCACATCCACAAAACAATCTGCTACTGTTGGGCCCTTGAGCAAGGCTCTTCACCTCACAACATTCTCTCCACTATAGAAAGAGAGGGATAGTCAGAGATGAAGGGATGCATGTAGAGTGGCAGAGAGTGAGAGGAAGATGAGACAAATCAAGAGAAAATCGGAGACAGGACAAAGAGCAAAGAAGGGAGAGAACAAGAGAAGGAGAGTGATGACAGAGATATACACTGAACACAGACATAACTGTTAAGTGTTCTCTCAAATGTTTTGCACACATTTCTTTACATCCCTGTTAGTGAACATTTCTCCTTCTCCAAGATAATTCAGCCACATGACAGGTGTGGTATCAAGAAGCTGATTTAAAAAGCATGATCATTACACAGATGCACCTTGTGCTGGGGACAATAAAAGTGCACTCGAAAATTTGCAGTTTTGTCACACAACACAACGCCAAAGAGGTCTCAAGTTTTGAGAGAGCGAGCAAATTGGCATACTGACTGCATGAATGTCCACCAGCGCCGTTGCCAGATAATTTAATGTTAATTTCTCACGGCAGCCCAGGACCACCACATCTGGCTTCTTCACCTGCGGGATTGTCTGTGACCAGCCACCCGGGACAGGTGGATGAAACTGGGTTTGCACAACCAAAGAAATTTCTGTCAGAAACCGTCTCAGGGAAGCTCATCTGCGTCCTCGTCGTCCTCACCAGGGTCTTGACCTGACTGCAGTTCGGCGTCGTAACCGACTTCAGTGGGCAAATGCTCACCTTCAATGGCCACCGGCACGCTGGAGAAGTGTGCTATTCAGGGGAGAATCCCGGTTTCAACTGTACCGGGCAGATGGCAGACAGCGTGTATGTCAACCTGATGTCAACGTTTTGAACAGAGTGCCACAATGTGGTTGTGGGGGTTTTGGTATGGGCAGGCATATGCTACGGACAAACAAACACAATTGCATTTTATCAATGGCAATTTGAAAACACGGATTAAACCCCTTCCCCTTTTCCACATTTTATTACGTTACAGCCTTGTGCTAAAATGGATTGAAATTTGTTTTTCCTCATCAATCTACACACAATACACCCCATAATGACATCACAATACCCCATAATGACATTACAGTACCCCATAATGATATCACAATACCCCATAATGACATCACAATAAACCTCATAATGACTTCACAATAAACCTCATAATGACATCACAATAAACCCCATAATTACATCACAATACCCCATAATGACGAAGCGAAAACAGGTTTTTAGACATTTTTGCACATTCATTAAAAATAAAAAACAGAAATACCTTATTTGCATAAGTATTCAGAACCTTTGCTATGAGACTCAAAATTGAGCTCAGGTGCATCCTGTTTCCATTGATCATCCTTGAGATGTTTCTACAACTTGATTGGAGTCCACCTGTGGTAAATTTAATTGATTGGACATGATTTGGAAAGGCACACACCTGTCTATATAAGGTCCCACAGTTGACAGTGCATGTCAGAGCAAAAACCAAGCCATGATGTCGAAGGAACTGTCTGAGGAGCTTTGAGACAGGATTGTGTCGAGGCACAGATCTCGGGAAGGGTACCAAAAATGTCTGCAACATTGAAGGTCCCCAATAACCCAGTGGCCTCAATCATTCTTACTGTTGAAGTCGGAAGTTTACATACACCTTAGCTGAATACAATTAAACTCAGTTTTTCACATTTTCCTGACATTTAATCCTAGTGAAAATTCCATGTCTTAGGTCAGTTAGGATCACCACTTTATTTTAAGAATGTGAAATGTCAGAATAATAGTAGAGAGGATGATTTATTTCAGCTTTTATTTATTTCATCACATTCCCAGTGGGTCAGAAGTTTACATACACTCAATTAGTATTTGGTAGCATTGCCTTTAAATTGTTTAACTTGGGTCAAACGTTTCGGGTAGCCTTCCACAAGCTTCCCACAATAAGTTGGGTGAAATTTTGCCACATTCCTCCTGACAGAGCTGGTGTAACTGAGTCAGGTTTGTAGGCCTCCTTGCTCGCACACGCTTTTTCAGTTCTGCCCACACATTTTCTATCAGGGCTTTGTGATGGCCACTCCAATACCTTGACTTTGTTGTCCTTAAGCCATTTTGCCACAACTTTGGAAGTATGCTTTGGGTCATTGTCCATTTGGAAGACCCATTTGCGACCAAGCTTTAACTACCTAACTGATGTCTTGAGATGTTGCTTCAATATATCCACATATATATCCATTTTCCATCCTCATGATGCCATCTATTTTGTGAAATGCACCAGTCCCTCCTGCAGCAAAGCACCCACACAACATGATGCTGCCACCCCCGTGCTTCACGGTTGGGATGGTGTTCTTCGGCTTGCAATCCTCCCCCTTTTTCCTCCGAACCTAACGATGGTCATTATGGCCAAACAGTTCTATTTTTGTTTCATCAGACCAGAGGACATTTCTCCAAAAAGTACGATCTTTGTCCCCATGTGCAGTTGCAAACCGTATTCAGTTTTTTTTATGGCGGTTTTGGAGCAGTGGCTTCGTCCTTGCTGAGCGGCATTTCAGGTTATGGCGATATAGGACTCGTTTAACTGTGGATATAGATTCTTTTGTACCTGTTTCCTCCAGCATCTTCACAAGGTCCTTTGCTGTTGTTCTGGGATTGATTTGCACTTTTCGCACCAAAGTACGTTCATCTCTAAGAGACAGAACGCGTCTCCTTCCTGAGCGGTATGACGGCTTCGTGGTCCCATGGTTTTTTATACTTGCATAGTATTGTTTGTACAGATGAACGTGGTACCTTCAGGCATTTGTAAATTACTCCCAAGGATGAACCAGACTTGTGGAGGTCTACAATTTGTTTTCTGAGGTCTTGGCTGATTTCTTTAGATTTTCCCATTATGTCAAGCAAAGCATAAAACATGTTTTTGCTTTGTCATTATGAGGTATTGTGATGTCATTATGAGGTATTGTGATGTCATTATGGGGTATTGTTATGTCATTATGAGGTATTGTGTGTAGATTGATGAAGGGATTTTTTTTTTTTAAATCCATTTTAAAATAACACTGTAATTCAACAAAATGTGGAAAGTCAAGGGGTCTGAAAACTTTCCAAATATACTGTACATATCTCTATTGTGATAATCATCTCAGATATAAATCTCTATTGTATTATTCACCTTAGATATACAGTACCAGTCAAATATCTGGACACACCTTTTTTGGTTACTACATGATTCCGTATGTATTATTTCATAGTTCTGATGTACAATGTAGAAAATAGTAAATATAAAGAAAAACCCTTGAATGAGTAGGTGTTCTAAATCTTTTGACCGGTAGTGTTTTGTCTTAATCACGTTAGATATATATCTACAGTATATTGTCTTAATCACGTTAGATATAAATCTCTATTGTGTATCCTCTTGTCCATGCTTTCTGCCCTAGTCATTAATTAGTAATAATTGTGTTATTGTGGACAGCACCCTTATACAGTTCTGTTTAAGCCCTTGGTTATGAATCTTATACCTGCAGAGACCCCACTCTGAAAGGACACCACATTGGGTTCTAGTTGCAGAGACCCCACTCTGAAAGGACACCACATTGGGTTCTAGTTGCAGAGACCCCACTCTGAAAGGACACCACGTCGGGTGCTGGTTGCAGAGACCCCACTCTGAATGGACACCACATTGGGTGCTGGTTGCAGAGACCCCACTCTGAAAGGACACCACGTCAGGTGCTGGTTGCAGAGACCCCACTCTGAATGGACACCACGTCGGGTGCTGGTTCATATTGCTCAGAGGAATGGGTTAATGGTAGTGTAATGAATGCAAAACTCTGCAGACGTAATTATGGATTCTAGGAGATTATCAACAGGATGTGCTATGCTGTGCTCTGTCGGGCTCTTCTTTCCAGCCTCCTGTTAGCTGTATTTACGTTGCTCAGATAGTGGGATTTGATTTGGTATTCGTTCTGCTCCTTCAATCATTCTCGTCATGCCCTTTCTTTCTTTCTCCCTCCTTCCCTCCCTCCCTCCCTCCCTCTATCCACACAGATTAATGCTCTCCTCCAAAACAAACCACTTAATCTGTGTTAGTCTGACACAAACGTGTGATGCAGAACAGTTGTTCAACAGAGATACAGAGAGAGGCAGAACGGAGAGAGACAACAAGTACGCAGGATAGGGGAGGAGGCAGAACGGAGCAGCAAATTTAGGACATGGTGAAAGAAACCGTGGGGTGGGAGGGAGGGAGGGAGGTAGCAGACTGGAGGAGTCGAGAGAGGAAAATCTGTCGGCCACCAGAGGGAAAATGTATTGCGGCTGCTGGATATTGGCTTCTACTGCTGCACTGCTTAGCCTGCGTACCACAGTATCTCAGCCTGCAGCTGTGGAGCAGAGCAGAACAGAATAGAAAAGAACAGAATGGAATAGAGAAGAATAGAGAAGACCAGAACAGAAAAGACTAGACCAGACCAGGATGAGCTACAGCTTTAACACACTGAAGGAAAGAGGAGTAGGAGGAACACTAGAACACCTTTACAGCTGCAGCTTCACAGCTCCAGCTTCACAGCACCAGCTTCACAGCTCCAGCTTCACATCACCAGCTTCACAGCACCAGCTTCACAGCTCCAGCTTCACAGCTTCAAAGCCTTTTGTATTGAGAATCAGTGGTGCAGGACCAGAGAAGGAGCAGTGAGCGACAGCACAGCTAGAGACATCTGCATCAGCCAGCCATTTAGGACCAGAGAGAGAGAGAGAGAGAGAGAGAGAGAGAGAGAGAGAGAGCACGTTTAGCAGCACACAGCCAAGAGACACGTCTGTGACAAACCTGAAAGGGGAGGATGCTCTGACTGTTTGGTCTACGGTGGACTACAGTGGTCTGTGCCTGGTAGGACTCAGTGAATCACAGTCCTGGCTGGTAGATGGATTCAGTGGTTCAGTGGTGTGTCTGTATGGAACGCAGTGAACTACAGTGCTACCTAGTAGGATCCTAGGAGTCAGACGTGGTGGGAGGGTTGCTAATCCCTGGATTTAACCTTTCAGACTTCAAGAAGAGAAAATAGGGAAAGGGGAATCAGTCTCACTCTGTCCCCTCGTCGTGACTACAACCCCTTTTCTAAGATGGAGCTTTGATCAGCCGTTCATATTTGACTGAAGAGGAAGAGATAGAAGATATGGATTCCTACACACCTGGCTAATTCATCTGATGGTTTCAGTGTGGTAATTTCCTTTTTTCTTTCCCCCCCATACAACTCATGTGTTTATTTTCTGTCCTCTCTTTCATCTCCCCATCTTTCATTTAGTAACTTATTCTGTAAGCATTACTAGGGCTGGCCAAGTTAGACACAACTTCTTATGTTAAGGCTAGGTAAGAGATGTGTTCACACTGGTCAGATGTGAAGAGTCAGCACACACATAAAGGGAAGGCTTAAAGAGACATGACAGACGACGGCTGTTTTTGTTGTTGTTGTAGTATACTAAAATACAGAGAAAGCACGACGAAGCTCTGACAAGTTCCCGAAGAAACACTAGATCGCTAACATCACCCCTCAGGCAGAGCCTTTTAAGACACCGACACGAGACGAAGGGACAGTGGAGTACAACAACAGGTAAACCGTCAACCATTTGACGTCTGACACATCAGGGATACCTGACTGTCAACACGACACGGGACATTTCATTCACGTGACATTCTACGTGCTCCATTTGTATTGTTTACGCCCCACAGGCCGAGAACATGTACACTATTAAAATGTCCATAAGAAGAACAGAAGAATAAGCTAGACGTTGTAGGGCCTATATGTGGGTATCTGAGAGTAAGCTAATAAAGTACAGAATACATCATAGATCACTGACTGCTGTTCTCTTCCTCCTAGAGTCACAACAGACAGACAGGCAGACAGACAGGTAGACAGACAGACAGACAGGCAGACAGGCAGGCAGACAGACAGACAGACAGACAGACAGACAGGCAGACAGACAGGCAGACAGGCAGACAGACAGACAGACAGACAGACAGACAGACAGACAGACAGGCAGACAGACAGACAGACAGACAGACAGGCAGACAGGCAGACAGACAGACAGACAGGCAGACAGGCAGACAGACTTAGCGTTAACAGTGGGGTAGTGGTAGTGAATAGGAGTGAGATAATGATGACGCTCCCCCAGGGGAGATACAGTGGATTGGGTAATGTTCACAGAGTGCTATTCCCTCTTACGGGAGAAGCGTTCTGCTTTGATGATGGAGGCTCGTCGTTGAGGAAATTCACCAGGAGGAGCAGCTATCTCTCTGGAAGTGAATGCAAAGTAGTCGCTACTTAATTATCTATACATATGGGTGCAGTATAGTTTCTTCTTTGCTTTGTTTTTGCTACCCAGAGCCTGAGATATATAAGAAATGGAACATGTTATTGTTCTAAATTGAAGAATACTCCCTGAGGAGATTACAGTGAGATTTAAGTATTTTGCTTGTGATCTGTTACAGTAGAATATTTGATCAACTAAAATTACAAAAAAACATTCCATTCCTCTTTTCTCCCATCTCAATCCATAGCATTTATTTAACAATATTTTACTAATATATATTAAAACATATTTTCTCATGCCTAAACTCAAATACACTTGAACACGTGTGGAAGTCGGCAAGTTCCAGTTTTTTGCCTTAAAAAATCACAGAGGCTGAATGAAAAGCTCAGAGGCTGAATGAAAAGCTCAGAGGCTGAATGAAAAGCTGAGAGAAAAAACACATAAGCTGGCTTTATTGATACTTTGCTGAACATGCCTTTCTTCGAGGAGGGATTCTTTTGAAATATCCACTAATGGATGGGTGACGGACATGGATTGTCTCACCATTTCTCATCTCTGACAGAGATTCTCGTCACTGGAACTTCATTGAACTAAACAGGACACAGTGTCTGAGGCCTGAGGACAGTTGAGTCAGCTCTGTGCCTGGCCCACAGGACTCTACAAATCTAAGATATCCTCATCATTGGCACACAACAAACTAACCTCCAGAGTCTGTGCAGAGATCACGGTGATTGAGACACGAAGACATCAGAGCTTGGAAGATTAGAGTCGGGACCAAATCCAGGACCAAATCCAGGACCAGATTCAGGACCAGATCTAGGACCAGATCCAGGACCAAATCCAGGACCAGATTCAGGACCAGATCTAGGTCCAGAGTCAGAACCAGATCCAGGACCAGATCCAGGACCAGATCCAGGACCAGGACCAGAGTCAGAACCAGGACCAGATCCAGGACCAGATCCAGGACCAGATCCAGGACCAGATCTAGGTCCAGAGTCAGAACCAGATCCAGGACCAGATCCAGATCCAGATCCAGGACCAGATCCAGGATGGGGTGTAACATGTGTGTGGTGAACCGGCCGGAGCAACAGTACAAGGTCATGTTCCAGGTGAGGTGCCTCTCATGCCCCCTCCCTTCTGCTCACCTGATCTCACTCCACCAGGGTTGGGGTCAAGACCTCACTCCACCAGGGTTGGGGTCAAGACCTCACTCCACCAGGGTTGGGGTCAAGACCTCACTCCACCAGGGTTGGGGTCAAGACCTCACTCCACCAGGGTTGGGGTCAATTCGGTTAACTGGTTCTGACACCCAACCCTGCTCTCCAAAGCTTCATGAGCCCCTCATATCTATCTCTTTCTCTACAAGCATGTGATGTACTCTATGTCTGCCTGCTTCAGCCACTTATTACTTTAGGCTTATTCAGCTTCTACACAGCAACATTGGTACAACTCAAAATCAATGTTTCAAGGGAGTGGCATTTGATTGATGATTTTCCGATCGTAGTCGATTTTAACGGGATATGATTTTACAAAGGTGTCAAGAACCATTTCAGAGACATGTTAACTATCAATATTTATGAGTAGCACCACCGTACACCGCGGTGAGTAGCACCACCGTACACCACGATGGGCCCTGCTCATCCATAGTGTAGAACAGCTAATAACACTATTGATTAGGGTCACTAGATCACAGAGCTAAAACTATTGATTTGGGTCACTAGATCACAGAGCTATTGATTAGTGTCACTAGATCACAGGGCTTTTGAATAGGGTCACTAGATCAGAGCTGAAACTATTGATTAGGGTCACTAGATCACAGAGCTGAAACGATTGATTAGGGTCACTAGGTCACAGAGCTGAAACTATTGATTAGGATCACTAGGTCACAGAGCTGAAACTATTGATTAGGATCACTAGGTCACAGAGCTGAAACTATTGATTAGGGTCACTAGATCACAGAGCTGAAACTATTGATTAGGGTCACTAGATCACAGAGCTGAAACTATTGATTAGGGTCACTAGATCACAGAGCTGAAACTATTGATTAGGGTCACTAGATCACAGAGCTGAAACTATTGATTAGGGTCACTAGGTCACAGAGCTGAAACTATTGATTAGGGTCACTAGATCACAGAGCTGAAACTATTGATTAGGGTCACTAGGTCACAGAGCTGAAACTATTGATTAGGGTCACTAGATCACAGAGCTGAAACTATTGATTAGGGTCACTAGGTCACAGAGCTGAAACTATTGATTAGGGTCACTAGGTCACAGAGCTGAAACTATTGATTAGGGTCACTAGATCACAGAGCTGAAACTATTGATTAGGATCACTAGGTCACAGAGCTGAAACTATTGATTAGGGTCACTAGATCACAGAGCTGAAACTATTGATTAGGATCACTAGATCACAGAGCTGAAACTATTGATTAGGGTCACTAGGTCACAGAGCTGAAACTATTGATTAGGATCACTAGATCACAGAGCTGAAACTATTGATTAGGGTCACTAGGTCACAGAGCTGAAACTCTTGATTAGGGTCACTAGATCACAGAGCTGAAACTATTGATTAGGGTCACTAGATCACAGAGCTGAAACTATTGATTAGGGTCACTAGATCACAGAGCTGAAACTATTGATTAGGGTCACTAGATCACAGAGCTGAAACTATTGATTAGGGTCACTAGGTCACAGAGCTGAAACTATTGATTAGGGTCACTAGATCACAGAGCTGAAACTATTGATTAGGGTCACTAGGTCACAGAGCTGAAACTATTGATTAGGGTCACTAGATCACAGAGCTGAAACTATTGATTAGGGTCACTAGGTCACAGAGCTGAAACTATTGATTAGGGTCACTAGGTCACAGAGCTGAAACTATTGATTAGGGTCACTAGATCACAGAGCTGAAACTATTGATTAGGATCACTAGGTCACAGAGCTGAAACTATTGATTAGGGTCACTAGATCACAGAGCTGAAACTATTGATTAGGATCACTAGATCACAGAGCTGAAACTATTGATTAGGGTCACTAGGTCACAGAGCTGAAACTATTGATTAGGATCACTAGATCACAGAGCTGAAACTATTGATTAGGGTCACTAGGTCACAGAGCTGAAACTCTTGATTAGGGTCACTAGATCACAGAGCTGAAACTATTGATTAGGGTCACTAGATCACAGAGCTGAAACTATTGATTAGGGTCACTAGGTCACAGAGCTGAAACTATTGATTAGGATCACTAGGTCACAGAGCTGAAACTATTGATTAGGATCACTAGGTCACAGAGCTGAAACTATTCATTAGGGTCACTAGATCACAGAGCTGAAACTATTGATTAGGGTCACTAGATCACAGAGCTGAAACTATTGATTAGGGTCACTAGATCACAGAGCTGAAACTATTGATTAGGGTCACTAGGTCACAGAGCTGAAACTATTGATTAGGGTCACTAGATCACAGAGCTGAAACTATTGATTAGGGTCACTAGGTCACAGAGCTGAAACTATTGATTAGGATCACTAGGTCACAGAGCTGAAACTATTGATTAGGATCACTAGATCACAGAGCTGAAACTATTGATTAGGGTCACTAGATCACAGAGCTGAAACTATTGATTAGGGTCACTAGGTCACAGAGCTGAAACTATTGATTAGGGTCACTAGATCACAGAGCTGAAACTATTGATTAGGGTCACTAGGTCACAGAGCTGAAACTATTGATTAGGGTCACTAGATCACAGAGCTGAAACTATTGATTAGGGTCACTAGATCACAGAGCTGAAACTATTGATTAGGGTCACTAGATCACAGAGCTGAAACTATTGATTAGGATCACTAGATCACAGAGCTGAAACTATTGATTAGGATCACTAGATCACAGAGCTGAAACTATTGATTAGGGTCACTAGATCACAGAGCTGAAACTATTGATTAGGGTCACTAGATCACAGAGCTGAAACTATTGATTAGGGTCACTAGATCACAGAGCTGAAACTATTGATTAGGGTCACTAGGTCACAGAGCTGAAACTATTGATTAGGATCACTAGATCACAGAGCTGAAACTATTGATTAGGGTCACTAGATCACAGAGCTGAAACTATTGATTAGGGTCACTAGGTCACAGAGCTGAAACTATTGATTAGGGTCACTAGATCACAGAGCTGAAACTATTGATTAGGGTCACTAGATCACAGAGCTGAAACTATTGATTAGGGTCACTAGATCACAGAGCTGAAACTATTGATTAGGATCACTAGATCACAGAGCTGAAACTATTGATTAGGATCACTAGATCACAGAGCTGAAACTATTGATTAGGGTCACTAGATCACAGAGCTGAAACTATTGATTAGGGTCACTAGATCACAGAGCTGAAACTATTGATTAGGGTCACTAGATCACAGAGCTGAAACTATTGATTAGGGTCACTAGATCACAGAGCTGAAACTATTGATTAGGATCACTAGATCACAGAGCTGAAACTATTGATTAGGGTCACTAGATCACAGAGCTGAAACTATTGATTAGGGTCACTAGATCACAGAGCTGAAACTATTATGTAGTCAATTGTTGTTTTTTATTTTAAATGACATACAGAGCCTTCAGAAAGTATTCGCTCCCCTTGACTTTTTCCATTTTGTCTCGAGTCAATGGGTAGTGAACTTCCCAATCAAGTTCAGGAGTAAACATTCGATTCATTTAACAAGTCACATAATAAGTTGCATGGACCTACTCTGTGTGTAATAATAATGTTAAACACGATGCACTGTTTATTATCAATGCGTAGGTCACTTTACCCCCCTACCTACATCAAATCAAATCAAATTGTATTTGTCACATGCGCTGAATACAACAGGTGTAGTAGACCTCACAGTGAAATGTTTACTTTACAAGCCCTTAACCAACAATGCCGTTTTTTAAGCAGCAGCAAATAACGATAGCAGGGCCATTTACAGGGGGTACCGGTACAGATTCAATGTGGAGGCTATATACAGGGGGTACCGGTACAGATTCAATGTGGAGGCTATATACAGGGGGTTAGGTACAGAGTCAATGTGGAGGCTATATACAGGGGGTACCGGTACAGAGTCAATGTGGAGGCTATATACAGGGGGTACCGGTACAGAGACAATGTGGAGACTATATACAGGGGGTACCGGTACAGAGTCAATGTGGAGGCTATATACAGGGGGTACCGGTACAGAGTCAATGTGGAGGCTATATACAGGGGGTTAGGTACAGAGTCAATGTGGAGACTATATACAGGGGGTACCGTACAGAGTCAATGTGGAGGCTATATACAGGGGGTACCGGTACAGAGTCAATGTGGAGGCTATATACAGGGGGTACCGGTACAGAGTCAATGTGGAGGCTATATACAGGGGGTACCGGTACAGAGTCAATGTGGAGGCTATATACAGGGGGTACCGGTACAGAGTCAATGTGGAGACTATATACAGGGGGTACTGGTACAGAGTCAATGTGGAGACTATATACAGGGGGTACCGGTACAGAGTCAATGTGGAGGATATATACAGGGGTACCGGTACAGAGTCAATGTGGAGGCTATATACAGGGGGTACCGATACAGAGTCAATGTGGAGGCTATATACAGGGGGTACCGGTACAGAGTCAATGTGGAGGCTATATACAGGGTACCAGTACAGAGTCAATGTGGAGGCTATATACAGGGGGTACGGTACAGAGTCAATGTGGAGGCTATATACAGGGGGTACTGCACAGAGTCAATGTGGAGGCTATATACAGGGGTACCGGTACAGAGTCAATGTGGAGGCTATATACAGGGGGTACCGGTACAGAGTCAATGTGGAGACTATATACAGGGGTACAGTACAGAGTCAATGTGGAGACTATATACAGGGGGTACAGTACAGAGTCAATGTGGAGACTATATACAGGGGTACTGGTACAGAGTCAATGTGGAGACTATATACAGGGGGTACTGGTACAGAGTCAATGTGGAGGCTATATACAGGGGGTACTGGTACAGAGTCAATGTGGAGGCTATATACAGGGGGTACCGGTACAGAGTCAATGTGGAGGCTATATACAGGGGGTACTGGTACAGAGTCAATGTGGAGACTATATACAGGGGGTACCGGTACAGAGTCAATGTGGAGACTATATACAGGGGGTACTGGTACAGAGTCAATGTGGAGACTATATACAGGGGGTACTGGTACAGAGTCAATGTGGAGGCTACATACAGGGGGTACTGCACAGAGTCAATGTGGAGGCTATATACAGGGGGTACCTGTACAGAGTCAATGTGGAGACTATATACAGGGGGTACCGGTACAGAGTCAATGTGGAGGCTATATACAGGGGTACCAGTACAGAGTCAATGTGGAGGCTACATACAGGGTACCGATACAGAGTCAATGTGGAGGCTATATACAGGGGGTACCAGTACAGAGTCAATGTGGAGGCTATATACAGGGGGTACCGATACAGAGTCAATGTGGAGGCTACATACAGGGGGTACCGATACAGAGTCAATGTGGAGGCTATATACAGGGGGTACCGGTACAGAGTCAATGTGGAGGCTACATACAGGGGGTACCGATACAGAGTCAATGTGGAGGCTATATACAGGGGGTACCAGTACAGAGTCAATGTGGAGGCTATATACAGGGGGTACTGGTACAGAGTCAATGTGGAGGCTATATACAGGGGGTACTGGTACAGAGTCAATGTGGAGGCTATATACAGGGGGTACCGGTACAGAGTCAATGTGGAGGCTATATACAGGGGGTACCGGTACAGAGTCAATGTGGAGACTATATACAGGGGGGTACCGGTACAGAGTCATTGTTTCAATGTGCGGGGGGCACCAATGTCGAGCTAACTGAGGTAATTATGTGCATGCAGGTAGGGTTATTAAAGTGGCTATGCATAGATTATAGTAGCAGCAGCGTAGGGGGGGATGAAAATAGTCTGGGTAGCCATTTGATTAGCTCTTCACGAGTCTTATGGCTTTAGAAGCTGTTTTGAATCCTCTTGGACCTAGACTTGGCGCTCTGGTACCACTTGCTGTGCGGTAGCAGAGAGAACATTCTATGACTAGTGTGGCTGGAGTCTTTGACAATTTTCTGTGTCTTCCACTGACACTGCCTGGTATAGAGGTCCTGGATGGCAGGAAGCTTGGCCCTGGTGATGTACTGGGCCGTACACACTACCCTCTGTAGTGCTTTGCGGTCGGAGGCCGAGCAGTTGCCGCACCAGGCAGTGATGCGACCCATCAGGATGCTCTCGATGGTGCAGCTGTAGAACCTTTTGAGGATCTGAGGACCCATGCCAAATCTTTTCAGTCTCCTAAGGGGGAATAGGTTTTGTCGTGCCCGCTTCACGACAGTCTTGGTGTGCTTGGACCACGTTAGTTTGTTGGTGATGTGGACGCCAAGGAACTTGAAGGTCTCAACGTGCTCCAGTACATTCCCATCGATGAGAATGGGGGCGTGCTCAGTCCTCCTTTTCCTGTAGTTCACAATCATCTCCTTTGTCTTGATCACGTTGAGGGAGAGGTTGTTGTCCTGGCACCACATGGTCAGGTCTCTGACCTCCTCCCTATAGGCTGTCTCGTCGTTGTCGGTGATCAGGCCTACAACTGTTTTGTCGTTCGCAAACTTAATGATGGTGTTGCAGTTGTGCCTGGATGCAGTCATGAGTGAACAGGGAGTACAGGAGGGGACTGAGCACGCACCCCTGAGGGGCCCCCGTGTTGAGGATCAGCGTGGCGGATGTGTTGTTACCTACCCTTACCACCTGGGGGCCAGGATCCAGTTGCAGAGGGAGGTGTTTAGTCCCCAGGTTCATTAGCTTAGTGATGAGATTTGAGGGCACTATGGTGTTGAACCCTGAGCTGTAGTCAGTGAATAGCATTCACACATAGGTGTTCCTTTTGTCCAGGTGTGAAAGGGCAGTGTAGAGTGCAATAGAGATTGCATCATCTGTGGATCTGTTTTTGCGGTATGCAAATTGGAGTGGGTCTAGGGTTTCTGGGATAATTGTGTTGATGTGAGCCATTTCAAAGCATTTCATGTCTACAGTCTCGTCGTTGTCGGTGATCAGGCCTTTAATTCTAAATAAATCACAGACTGTGTCACCAGCAAAGCACCCCCACACCATAACACCTCCTCCTCCAAGCTTCACGGTGGGAAATATACATGCAGAGATCATCCATCTCACAAAGACACGGCGGTTGGAACCAAAAATCTCCAATTTGGACTCCAGACCAAAGGACACATTTCCACCGGTCTAATGTCCATTGCTCGTTTTTCTTGGCCCAAGCAATCTCTTCTTTTTATTGGTGTCCTTTAGTAGTGGTTTCTTTGCAGCAATTCGACCATGAAGGCCTGATTCACACAGTCTCCTCTAAACATTTTATATAGAGATGTGTATGTTACTTGAACTCTGTGTAGCATTTATTTGGGCTGCAATTTCTGAGGCTGGTAACTCTAATTAACTTATCCTCTGCAGCAGAGGTACCTCTGGGTCTTCCATTCCTGTGGCTGTCCTTATGAGAGCCAGTTTCATCATAGCGCTTGATGGTTTTTGCGACTGCACTTGACGAAAATGTCAATGTTCTTGAAATGTTCCTTATTGACTGACTGTCTTAAAGCAGGGGTGTGCAATTCCAGTCCTCGAGGGCCTGGTTGGTGTCACAGTTTTGCCCCAGCTAACACACCTGACTCCAATAATCACATAATCATGATCTTCAGTTTAGAATGCAATTTGATTTTAATCAACTGTGTTTGCCAGGGATGGAGAAAAAGTGTGACATCAATCAGGCCCTCGAGGACTGGAGTTGCCCACCCCTGTCTTAAAGTAACAATGGAACGATGGTCGTTTCTCTTTGCTTATTTGAGCTGTTCTTGCCATAATATGGACGTGGTCTTTTACCAAATAGTGCTATCTTCTGTATTTAAGTCAGTTAAGAACAAATTCTTCTTTACAATGACGGCCTATGACGGCCTAACAGTGGGTTAACTGCCCTGTTTAGGGGTAGAACAACAGATTTTTACCTTGTCAGCTCTGGGATTTGATCCACCAACCTTTCGGTTACTGGCCCATCGCTCTAACCACCAGGCAACCCGCTGCCCCTGCATAACCCCCCTACCTTGTCACAACACAACTGATTGGCTCAAACGCATTAAGCTGGAAAGAAATTCCACATATTAACTTTAAAGAAGGCACACCTGTTAATTGAAATGCATTCCAGGTGACTACCTCATGAAGCTGGTTGAGAGAATGCCAAGAGTGTGCAAAGCTGTCATCAAGGCAAAGGGTGGCTACTTTGAAGAAAATCAAAGACTATACACTATCAAAATAAAGAAAGTGGCACACTACATATACTCTCCCAACAGTTTAATGGGTATTTACCAATGTTTCGCCATCACTGTGCCTTCCTCAGGGTAACGTCATAAATATTTGAACCAGGTTCTATAGACAAACAGTGCAATTAGTGTAATCAATGACGGTGGTGAGAGGTGTGTCGTATTGATAAAGTTAATTACAATTAATTAGTGACACTGTTAAAAAAAGATCATACAGTATGTGGCATATTAAATATGTTATTCTATTGTTATCATATGGAAACATAATGGAATATTGTACATCATATTGGCATGAACATACATTATTGTTTCATTCAATTTCACATCATTTTGTATTCCATTTATGTTACATATAATATCGGGTTCAACCTTGATATATATAACGAACATCATCAACAGGGGGAAAATGTTGGGTATTTACTTAATAATCTGTAAAAAAATATATATATATTTTTAAAACGTATAAGACTTGTTCATGAAGGAAAGAATGGGGTGGTTAAAAAGGATGTAGGTGACCTACTGAAAGACAAACAGAAACACAAATCCTACGATAACCTGAGTAGAGACCAGAGAATGGCTCTCAAGGACTTACAGTCAGATCCTGAGATTATCATTAAAAACAAAATGTGACAAAGGAGGAGGAATTTGTGTACAAAAACAAATGCGACTGCGTGAATGAATGTCGCCGACAACTAAGGTGACTTCTATCGCAAAACTGAATTGTGACGTTACCCTGGAAATCCAGCATAATATCTCATCCACAGTGGAACGCTGTTTGGAATCAGGACAAATCACCAAACAAGAAGTTGAATTTCTATGTGTGAAATACCCACAAGATACCAACTTTCTATACAGTCGCGAAATTACACAAACAAGTATCTCCTCCTCCAGGTTGACCCATTGTAGCAGCAATCGACTCTGTGACATCCAACATTTCTACATTTGTGCATTCACTCCCTCTCTCCCTCTTTCCCTGTCTCCCTGTCTCCCTGTCTCCCTCTTTCCCTGTCTCCCTGTCTCCCTGTCTCCCTCTTTCCCTGTCTCCCTGTCTCCCTGTCTCCCTCTTTCCCTGTCTCCCTGTCTCCCTGTCTCCCTCTTTCCCTGTCTCCCTGTCTTCCTGTCTCCGTCTCCCTGTCTCATTCTCTCCCAGTCTCCCTGTCTCATTCTCTCCCTGTCTCCCTGTCTCATTCTCTCCCAGTCTCCCTGTCTCATTCTCTCCCTGTCTCATTCTCTCCCAGTCTCCCTGTCTCATTCTCTCCCTGTCTCCCTGTCTCCCTGTCTCATTCTCTCCCAGTCTCCCTGTCTCATTCTCTCCCTGTCTCCCTGTCTCATTCTCTCCCAGTCTCCCTGTCTCATTCTCTCCCAGTCTCCCTGTCTCATTCTCTCCCTGTCTCCCTGTCTCCCTGTCTCCCTGTCTCATTCTCTCCCTGTCTCCCACTCTCCCTGTCTCCCTCTCTACCTCTAGCATTGTCTCCTTCTCTCTCTTTCCCTCTCTCCCTCTATATCTGTCAGATTTGTCTCAATGGGATGCCGTTGCCAAGGCAACTGGGGTCATTAGGCAAGGCTATGCTTCCTCACACTGACGCACAGGGAGACACAGTAATGAAAACACACACACACACACATAGGCACACACACACACACTAACACACACAGAGAGACACAGACGCACACACACACACACACACACACACACTCGCTACTCACACACTCAAATACGCAGAAGGAAACACCAACCAACCCCCAAGCCATTAAGTCTTATACAATGACACATTTCTAATCACTTTGGTACTATTTTCACAAGAAGGCGGGGGGAAATTTTCAGAACACTCAAATCTCCATAATAGAGTCGGACAATCAAAACCTTTTCATTTTGTTTGTAGAAATCTTCCACCACACAACCGCCGAACCTGAAAATATGAGTGAAATATAACGACTACATTGGTGGTTTAATCACCAGAACACAACCTATTGATATCGTCTCAATGTAGTCTTTTTAACCAACCATTTAATCCAATAGCGACAAATGTAAGACACACGTTCCTTTGAAATGTAGTATGCTACAGTACGGTAAATTACAGTGTATTACACTGTTTTCACATGAATCAATACACGTGCATTTCTCAATAATATTGACTGAACAACACGTTTCCACAATTTCTGTCCCGTGTGGTGTTCAAAGGTGGTGATCGTTGAAGACGTTTGATTACAACGTAAATCAAAATGAAATAAATGAAAGCAGCATAATGTTTAGCAGGGCACTAAGTTTGAATTTAAGCCTGTCACGAAGCCATAAGTTCTCATCGGGAAACAAAATACCTTTTGGCATCGCGAATCCAAGTCTGACATACCGTAGATCTAAACGGAAATCGTTGTATGACGATCATACGTCTTCAACCTGTATTGTAATCGTGTTTTGTATTTTACAGTGCTGTATTGTACTCATGTATTGTGGTAGTCCTCTACCTGGCTACCGTTCATAAGAGAATGGCACTGGGGTCTCACACCAAAAACGTGTGGACTGTGTTCACTTTGGATAAAAGTGCCTGCTACATAAATACTATACATTAAGGTATCACTGTAGTGTATTGGCCTATGTTTAAGGTATTACTGTAGTGTATTGGCCTATATGAAGGTATTACTGTAGTGTATTGGCCTATTTTAAGGTATTACTGTAGTGTATTGACCTATATTAAGGTATTACTGTAGTGTATTGTCCCATATTAAGGTATTACAGTATTGTATTGGCCTATGTTAAGGTATTACAATAGTGTATTGGCCTAAGTTAAGGTATTACTGTAGTGTATTGGCCTATTTTAAGGTATTACTGTAGTGTATTGACCTATATTAAGGTATTACTGTAGTGTATTGTCCCATATTAAGGTATTACAGTAGTGTATTGGCCTATGTTAAGGTATTACAGTAGTGTATTGGCCTATATTTAGGTATTACATTCTATTACACAGAAAGTGAATGGCAGCCATATTGCCATACTGAGATTTGTCAAATTGTGTCGGCGGTCATTTCATTTATATTTCTGTGGAAGCAAACTGCAACCGTCAGCCATTTGTTTCTGCTAAAAAGCCAGGAAGCTAAAGAGCAGGTCCCGCAAAACGGTGAGCCTCTAGGCTCGGCAGCCAGAACCAACATCTTGCGGAGAAACCTGTCAACCCCCAGCAGCCTAACAACGTCGACGTGATGTCCCTCAAGACTCATGTTTGCACTTTGGCAATAGAATCGCTTGCAGAAAGAACTAGACAAGAGACTCGAATGTAACAGGGATCATTATTGTTAAACGTGAATCTAAACTTAGTCGCAGACGATCTGCTGCTATTTGGGTCTTTATTATGGATCCCCATTAGCTGCTGCTACTCTTCCTGGGGTCCAGCAAAATTAAGGCAGTTTATACAATAAAAAAAAAAACATTACAATACATTCACAGATTTCACAACACATTGTATGGCCTCAGGCCCCTACTACACCATTGCCACATATCTACGGTACTAAATCCATGTGTAAGTGTGTATAGTGCTTGTGTGTGTGTGTGTGTGTGTGTGTGTGTATAGTGCTTGGGGAGTAACTAGAGCTAGAGCTCCATATATTTTAATATCAAATATAAATACTTACTCAGCTGTGTTGCAAGGGAGGGCTAAAGCACTTGATCTGTTCAACCCCACTAGCCTACAGTAAGGTGTCCTTCAAGGCTCTGGTCTGAGGACAGTAAGGTGTCCTTCAAGGCTCTGGTCTGAGGACAGTAAGGTGTCCTTCAAGGCTCTGGTCTGAGGACAGTAAGGTGTCCTTCAAGGCTCTGGTCTGAAGACCATAAGGTGTCCCTGAAGGCTCTGGTCTGAAGACCATAAGGTGTCCCTGAAGGCTCTGGTCTGAAGACCATAAGGTGTCCCTGAAGGCTCTGGTCTGAAGACCATAAGGTGTCCCTGAAGACTCTGGTCTGAAGACCATAAGGTGTCCCTGAAGACCCTGGTCTGAAGACCATAAGGTGTCCCTGAAGACTCTGGTCTGAAGACCATAAGGTGTCCCTGAAGACTCTGGTCTGAAGACCATAAGTTGTCCCTGAAGGCTCTGGTCTGAAGACCATAAGGTGTCCCTGAAGGCTCTGGTCTGAAGACCATAAGGTGTCCCTGAAGGCTCTGGTCTGAAGACCATAAGGTGTCCCTGAAGGCTCTGGTCTGAAGACCATAAGGTGTCCCTGAAGGCTCTGGTCTGAAGACCATAAGGTGTCCCTGAAGACTCTGGTCTGAAGACCATAAGGTGTCCCTGAAGGCTCTGGTCTGAAGACCATAAGGTGTCCCTGAAGGCTCTGGTCTGAAGACCATAAGGTGTCCCTGAAGGCTCTGGTCTGAAGACCATAAGGTGTCCCTGAAGACTCTGGTCTGAAGACCATAAGGTGTCCCTGAAGACTCTGGTCTGAAGACCATAAGGTGTCCCTGAAGGCTCTGGTCTGAAGACCATAAGGTGTCCCTGAAGGCTCTGGTCTGAAGACCATAAGGTGTCCCTGAAGGCTCTGGTCTGAAGACCATAAGGTGTCCCTGAAGGCTCTGGTCTGAAGACCATAAGGTGTCCCTGAAGACTCTGGTCTGAAGACCATAAGGTGTCCCTGAAGGCTCTGGTCTGAAGACCATAAGGTGTCCCTGAAGGCTCTGGTCTGAAGACCATAAGGTGTCCCTGAAGGCTCTGGTCTGAAGACCATAAGGTGTCCCTGAAGGCTCTGGTCTGAAGACCATAAGGTGTCCCTGAAGGCTCTGGTCTGAAGACCATAAGGTGTCCCTGAAGGCTCTGGTCTGAAGACCATAAGGTGTCCCTGAAGGCTCTGGTCTGAAGACCATAAGGTGTCCCTGAAGACTCTGGTCTGAAGACCATAAGGTGTCCCTGAAGGCTCTGGTCTGAAGACCATAAGGTGTCCCTGAAGGCTCTGGTCTGAAGACCATAAGGTGTCCCTGAAGGCTCTGGTCTGAAGACCATAAGGTGTCCCTGAAGGCTCTGGTCTGAAGACCATAAGGTGTCCCTGAAGGCTCTGGTCTGAAGACCATGAGGTGTCCCTGAAGGCTCTGGTCTGAAGACCATAAGGTGTCCCTGAAGGCTCTGGTCTGAAGACCATAAGGTGTCCCTGAAGGCTCTGGTCTGAAGACCATAAGGTGTCCCTGAAGGCTCTGGTCTGAAGATCATAAGGTGTCCCTGAAGACTCTGGTCTGAAGACCATAAGGTGTCCCTGAAGGCTCTGGTCTGAAGACCATAAGGTGTCCCTGAAGGCTCTGGTCTGAAGACCATAAGGTGTCCCTGAAGGCTCTGGTCTGAAGACCATAAGGTGTCCCTGAAGGCTAAGCCTCATGCTGTGAGAGCCAAACACTTGATCCAACGTTTATACAGATGTATTATCTTAATTTGAACAGTTTCTCACAGCAGGAAAATTATTCTGCAGCAACGGGAAATGTTAACAATTGCATCGATTACAATGAATTTACATTTTTGTAGGGGTTGATACGTTTTTGGTTAGGGCAAATCATGTCTGAAAAGTTCAAGTGTAAATCACAACTTTAGAAGTTGAATACAGTACAAGTTTGCATTTCCTGTCGGCTGGCATTACATTTGTAGGTGGTCCCTGAAGACTCTGGTCTGAAGACTACCAACATGTACATTGTGTCCCCTTAGACTCACCTAGCTACGCTGTAAGGACCAATCACTGGATCCAGTCTCTGGTGTCCCCGTAGACTCACCTATCTACGCTGTAAGGACCAATCACTGGATCCAGTCTCTGGTGTCCGCATAGACTCACCTAGCTACGCTGTAAGGACCAATCACTGGATCCAGTCTCTGATGTCTCTGTAGACTCACCTAGCTACGCTGTGAGGACCAATCTCTGGATCCAGTCTCTGGTGTCCCTGTAGACTCACCTAGCTACGCTGTAAGGACCAATCACTGGATCCAGTCTCTGGTGTCCCTGTAGACTCACCTAGCTACGCTGTAAGGACCAATCACTGGATCCAGTCTCTGGTGTCCCTGTAGACTCACCTAGCTACGCTGTAAGGACCAATCACTGGATCCAGTCTCTGGTGTCCCCGTAGACTCACCTAGCTACGCTGTAAGGACCAATCAATGGATCCAGTCTCTGGTGTCCCTATAGACTCACCTAGCTACGCTGTGAGGACCAATCTCTGGATCCAGTCTCTGGTGTCCCTATAGACTCACCTAGCTACGCTGTAAGGACCAATCACTGGATCCAGTCTCTGGTGTCCCTATAGACTCACTTAGCTACGCTGTAAGGACCAATCACTGGATCCAGTCTCTGGTGTCACTGTAGACTCACCTAGCTACGCTGTAAGGACCAATCACTGGATCCAGTCTCTGGTGTCCCTATAGACTCACCTAGCTACGCTGTAAGGACCAATCACTGGATCCAGTCTCTGGTGTCCCCGTAGACTCACCTAGCTACGCTGTGAGGACCAATCTCTGGATCCAGTCTCTGGTGTCCCCGTAGACTCACCTAGCTACGCTGTGAGGACCAATCTCTGGATCCAGTCTCTGGTGTCCCCGTAGACTCACCTATCTACGCTGTAAGGACCAATCACTGGATCCAGTCTCTGGTGTCCCTATAGACTCACCTATCTACGCTGTAAGGACCAATCAATGGATCCAGTCTCTGGTGTCCCCGTAGACTCACCTAGCTACGCTGTAAGGACCAATCAATGGATCCAGTCTCTGGTGTCCCTATAGACTCACCTAGCTACGCTGTGAGGACCAATCTCTGGATCCAGTCTCTGGTGTCCCTATAGACTCACCTAGCTACGCTGTAAGGACCAATCACTGGATCCAGTCTCTGGTGTCCTTATAGACTCACCTAGCTACGCTGTAAGGACCAATCACTGGATCCAGTCTCTGGTGTCCCCGTAGACTCACCTAGCTACGCTGTGAGGACCAATCTCTGGATCCAGTCTCTGGTGTCCCCGTAGACTCACCTATCTACGCTGTAAGGACCAATCACTGGATCCAGTCTCTGGTGTCCCTATAGACTCACCTATCTACGCTGTAAGGACCAATCAATGGATCCAGTCTCTGGTGTCCCCGTAGACTCACCTAGCTACGCTGTAAGGACCAATCAATGGATCCAGTCTCTGGTGTCCCTATAGACTCACCTAGCTACGCTGTGAGGACCAATCTCTGGATCCAGTCTCTGGTGTCCCTATAGACTCACCTAGCTACGCTGTAAGGACCAATCACTGGATCCAGTCTCTGGTGTCCCTATAGACTCACCTAGCTACGCTGTAAGGACCAATCACTGGATCCAGTCTCTGGTGTCACTGTAGACTCACCTAGCTACGCTGTGAGGACCAATCTCTGGATCCAGTCTCTGGTGTCCCTATAGACTCACCTAGCTACGCTGTAAGGACCAATCACTGCAGATCAGAAAGGAGCTAGCCTGGTATCAGATCCATCAGCGAGTTACATTAGCCTTGTTTGACACCCATTATGGGCCTGAGTGGATTGGGGAGCGGAGGAATGATGGGGGTGAGGGGCCAATCCAGGGATAGAGAGAGAGAGAGGGATATTAGAGAGAGGGTTAGGGATAGAGATAGGGGAGCGGGAGATGAGAGAGAGAGAGAGAGAGAGATAAACATCCTTAGCAGAAGGTTTTGACGTTCGTGAGGCTTTGATTGAGTCCCCTCTCAGCCGTGATGAAAAAATGAGGGGTTAATGGGGAAAACTAGAGGGAGAGACGGAGCGAGAGAACGGTACAGGGAGATGGAGGACGGGAACAAGGATGGAAATCTGCAATGATTGGGTACAGTTAATAGTCAATGAGTTATGGTAATCAGTGAATAGCCAATGGGGTGTGGGAATCATTGAATAGTCAATGAAGTGTGGGAATCAGTGAATCGTCAGTGAGGTATGGGAATCAGTGAATCGTCAGTGAGGTATGGGAATCAGTGAATCGTCAGTGAGGTATGGGAATCAGTGAATCGTCAATGAGGTGTGGGAATCAGTGAATCGTCAGTGAGGTGTGGGAATCAGTGAATCGTCAATGAGGTGTGGGAATCAGTGAATCGTCAATGAGGTGTGGGAATCAGTGAATCGTCAATGAGGTGTGAGAATCAGTGAATCGTCAGTGAGGTGTGGGAATCAGTGAATCGTCAGTGAGGTGTGGGAATCAGTGAATCGTCAGTGAGGTATGGAAATCAGTGAATCGTCAATGAGGTGTGGGAATCAGTGAATCGTCAGTGAGGTGTGGGAATCAGTGAATCGTCAGTGAGGTGTGGAAATCAGTGAATCGTCAGTGAGGTGTGGGAATCAGTGAATCGTCAGTGAGGTGTGGGAATCAGTGAATCGTCAGTGAGGTGTGGAAATCAGTGAATCGTCAGTGAGGTATGGGAATCAGTGAAAGGCACAGAGGTGTTTATGAATCAACACTACACTAGACAGGACAGGACAGGAGTGGTTACTGGTTATGAATCAACACTACACTAGGCATGACAGGACAGGAGTGGTTACTGGTTATGAATCAACATTACACTAGGCAGGACAGGACAGGAGTGGATACTGGTTATGAATCAACACTACACTAGGCAGGACAGGACAGGAGTGGATACTGGTTATGAATCAACACTACACTAGGCAGGACAGGACAGGAGTGGTTACTGGTTATGAATCAACACTACACTAGGCAGGACAGGACAGGAGTGGATACTGGTTATGAATCAACACTACACTAGGCAGGACAGGACAGGAGTGGATACTGGTTATGAATCAACACTAAACTACACTAGACAGGACAGGACAGGAGTGGATACTGGTTATGAATCAACACTACACTAGGCAGGACAGGACAGGAGTGGATACTGGTTATGAATCAACACTACACTAGACAGGACAGGACAGGAGTGGATACTGGTTATGAATCAACACTACACTAGACAGGACAGGACAGGAGTGGATACTGGTTATGAATCAACACTAAACTACACTAGACAGGACAGGAGTGGATACTGGTTATGAATCAACACTACACTAGACAGGACAGGACAGGAGTGGTTACTGGTTATGAATCAAAACTAAACTAGACAGGACAGGACAGGAGTGGATACTGGTTATGAATCAACACTACACTAGACAGGACAGGACAGGAGTGGATACTGGTTATGAATCAACACTACACTAGACAGGACAGGACAGGAGTGGATACTGGTTATGAATCAACACTACACTAGACAGGACAGGACAGGAGTGGATACTGGTTATGAATCAACACTACACTAGACAGGACAGGACAGGAGTGGATACTGGTTATGAATCAACACTAAACTACACTAGACAGGACAGGAGTGGATACTGGTTATGAATCAACACTACACTAGACAGGACAGGACAGGAGTGGTTACTGGTTATGAATCAAAACTAAACTAGACAGGACAGGACAGGAGTGGATACTGGTTATGAATCAACACTACACTAGACAGGACAGGACAGGAGTGGATACTGGTTATGAATCAACACTACACTAGACAGGACAGGACAGGAGTGGATACTGGTTATGAATCAACACTACACTAGACAGGACAGGACAGGAGTGGATACTGGTTATGAATCAACACTACACTAGACAGGACAGGACAGGAGTGGTTACTGGTTATGAATCAACACTACACTAGACAGGACAGGACAAGAGTGGATACTGGTTATGAATCAACACTACACTAGGCAGGACAGGACAGGAGTGGATACTGGTTATGAATCAACACTACACTAGACAGGACAGGACAGGAGTGGATACTGGTTATGAATCAACACTACACTAGACAGGACAGGACAGGAGTGGATACTGGTTATGAATCAACACTACACTAGGCAGGACAGGACAGGAGTGGATACTGGTTATGAATCAACACTACACTAGACAGGACAGGACAGGAGTGGTTACTGGTTATGAATCAAAACTAAACTAGACAGGACAGGACAGGAGTGGATACTGGTTATAAATCAACACTACCTAGACAGGACAGGACAGGAGTGGATACTGGTTATGAATCAACACTACACTAGGCAGGACAGGACAGGAGTGGATACTGGTTATGAATCAACACTACACTAGGCAGGACAGGACAGGAGTGGTTACTGGTTATGAATCAACACTACACTAGGCAGGACAGGACAGGAGTGGATACTGGTTATGAATCAACACTACACTAGGCAGGACAGGACAGGAGTGGATACTGGTTATGAATCAACACTACACTAGGCATGACAGGACAGGAGTGGATACTGGTTATGAATCAACACTACACTAGACAGGACAGGACAGGAGTGGTTACTGGTTATGAATCAACACTACACTAGACAGGACAGGAGTGGATACAGCTTATGAATCAACACTAAACTACACTAGACAGGACAGGAGTGGTCCTCACCAGGGTCTTGACCTGAATGCAGTTTGGCGTCGTAACCGACTTCAGTGTGTTCTTCTCAGAGTAATCCCATTTCAACCCGGGAAGCGTGTCTGCCGTCGTGTGGGCGAGAGGTTTGCTGATGTCAACGTTGTGAACAGAGTGGCGATGGGTTATGGCACAGGAGGCTGCTGAGGGGGAGGACGGCTCATAATAATGGCCGTAACGGAGCAAATGGAATGGCATCAAACACCTGCTAACCATGTGTTTGATGTATTTGATACCATTCCACTGATTCCGCTCCAGTCATTACCACCAGCCCGTTCTCCCCAGTTAAGGTGCCACCAACCTCCTGTGGGTTAAAGTATGGGCAGGTATAAGCCACAGCCAACGAACACAATCACATTTTATCCATGGAAATTTGAATGCACAGAGATACCGTGACGAGATCCTGAGGCCCATTGTCGTGTCATTCACCCCCCCGCCATCACCTCATGTTTCAGCGTGATAATGCACGACGCCCACCCCGTGTCGCAAGGATCTGTACACAATTCATGGAAGCTGAAAATGTCCAAGTTCTTCCATGGCCCGCATACTCTTTTATTGAAGCCTTATGTTACCGAGTAAGTTGACTGAGAACCCGTTCTCATTTACAGCAACGACCTGGGGAATAGTTACAAGGGAGAGGAGGGGGATGAATGAGCCAATTTGGGAAGCTGGGGATGATTAGGTGGCCGTGATGGTATGAGGGCCAGATTGGGAATTTAGCCTGGACACCGGGGTTGGCAAACCCTACTCTTACGATAAGTGCCATGAGATCTTTAGTGACCACAGAAAGTCAGGACCTCACACACACACACACATACACACACACACACACAAACGCAAACATACACACGCATAATATAATGAACTAAATGAATCACACCATTCCTACAAGGTTCTCCATGTGTATGAGATGTGAGCTAGTTATCTATGGGGGTGTGGTGAGCACACCTCAAGGCCTATAGAGTGTATACTACACACTGAATAAATCATTGATTCATTAGATTCCAGGTTTCCTCAGAGGAAGTAACATACCAACAGCGCCAGTATGTCTGCCCGTCGTTTAAAATATATACGATTCCGTATTGTTGTAGCAGAAAATATTTCTAATTTTAACCCAAATACAGTACACTATTATTCTATATTTTCCAGCGTGTCCCCCCTGTCTCCTCCCCTTCTTTTCTATTCTCTAGGAACTTTAAACATACCAACATACTTAAACACACAGCCCTATCCCTAACCTTTAATGACATGTTCTCTCTCTCTCTCTCTCTCTCTCTCTCTCTCTCTCTCTCTCTCTCTCTCTCTCTCTCTCTCTCTCTCTCTCTCTCCAGAAGGGCTACATAAACGGGACACTGAGACCTATGGATGGAAATTGCAACAAGGTGGGAGTACCCACAATTCTAACTAGACTCCTCATGGCTTAGGGACCATAGAGACTCCTCATGGCTTAGGGACCGTAGAAACTCTTCATGGCTTAGGGACCGTAGAAACTCCTCATGGATTAGGGACCGTAGAAACTCTTTATGGCTTAGGGACCGTAGAAACTCTTCATGGCTTAGGGACCGTAGACACTCCTCATGGCTTAGGGACCGTAGACACTCTTCATGGCTTAGGGACCGTAGACACTCCTCATGGCTTAGGGACCGTAGACACTCCTCATGGCTTAGGGACCGTAGACACTCCTCATGGCTTAGGGACCGTAGACACTCCTCATGGCCTAGGGACCGTAGAGACTCCTCATGGCTTAGAGACCGTAGAGACTCCTCATGGCTTAGGGACCGTAGACACTCCTCATGGCTTAGGGACCGTAGAAACTCCTCATGGCTTAGGGACCGTAGAAACTCTTTATGGCTTAGGGACCGTAGATGGTCCTATTGGCTTAGGGACCGTAGATGGTCCTATTGGCTTAGGGACCGTAGATGGTCCTATTGGCTTAGGGACGTAGATGGTCCTATTGGCTTAGGGACCGTAGATGGTCCTATTGGCTTAGGAACCGTAGACACTCCTCATGGCTTAGGGACCGTAGACGGTTCTATTGGCTTAGGGACCGTAGAGACTCCTCATGGCTTAGGGACCGTAGAGACTCCTCATGGCTTAGGGACCGTAGAAACTCCTCATGGCTTAGGGACCGTAGAAACTCCTCATGGCTTAGGGACCGTAGAGACTCCTCATGGCTTAGGGACCGTAGAAACTCCTCATGGCTTAGGGACCGTAGAGACTCCTCATGGCTTAGGGACCGTAGAAACTCCTCATGGCTTAGGGACCGTAGACACTCCTATTGGCTTAGGGAACGTAGATGGTCCTATTGGCTTAGGGACCGTAGACACTGCTCATGGCTTAGGGACCATAAACACTCCTCATGGCAGTCATGGGGAGTGTCTGTGCAAGGTTCCAATTGATTGGTGAATTAAATGTTTTACTGGGAGAGATTCAGTTCCTTACCCTCAAACTGGCACGTTTTAGTACCCTCCCTCCCTCCTTGATTCACTCACCCCTCCCTCCCTCCCTCCCTCCCTCCCTCCCTCCCTCCCTCCCTCTGTCTCTCCAGGTCAAAGGAAGGAGACCATCCCAGCTGCCCCAGGAGAGACATACTCCAAACATCAACTCCCAGGATCCTTTGCTGCTCCAGGTGGTGGGGTGTAGAGGCTACCGGAGGAATGGTGGCACCATGGGGCCAGGGGGTACCCTGGGTAATGTAGGCACCATGGGGCTGGTGTCCATCCCAGACTGTGTGGATAACTGCACTCAGACTGACATTAGCTTCCAGAATATTCTGACCGTGGAGAGGTCAACCCACCACCACCCCCACGGGGGCACCTCACCCACGCAACCACCACCCTCTCCTCCACTGCCGCACCTCATGGACCCTTATCTACTGAATGAGTTGTAAGTACAGCCGCAGTACCTCAGCTTTATGTACTGAATGAGTTGTAAGTACAGCCACAGTACCTCAGCTTTATGTACTGAATGAGTTGTAAGTACAGCGGTAGTACCTCAGCTTTAAGTACTGAATGAGTTGTAAGTACAGCGGTAGTACCTCAGCTTTATCTACTGAATGAGTTGTAAGTACAGCTGTAGTACCTCAGCTTTAAGTACTGAATGAGTTGTAAGTACAGCGGTAGTACCTCAGCTTTATCTCCTGAATGAGTTGTAAGTACAGCTGTAGTACCTCAGCTTTAAGTACTGAATGAGTTGTAAGTACAGCGGTAGTACCTCAGCTTTAAGTACTGAATGAGTTGTAAGTACTGCGGTAGTACCTCAGCTTTAAGTACTGAATGAGTTGTAAGTACAGCGGTAGTACCTCAGCTTTAAGTACTGAATGAGTTGTAAGTACAGCGGTAGTACCTCAGCTTTATGTACTGAATGAAGTACAAGCCTGCAACCTTATCGTCTTGTCTGAGAATATGTCCATACAACACTCCTAGTACTGTACAACCATAGGACCTCTGAAATATTGTCTGTCTGTCTGTCTGTCTGTCTGTCTGTCTGTCAGACATTCAAGGGGATTGGCCATAGCAAGGCTCTCAGCAAAATCACGTATCATAAATAAATCATATTGAATCCAAAACGATTACTCATGATGCGATCCAGATTTGCTCATGTCGATCCCATCTAATAGGCCTTTTGAACGTCAAACCTACATCCTGTTTTCTGAACATATGCCCTTTGTAGCAATTATAGCCCGGTAACATCCTTATTCCTCTCGGTTTCTCCAGCTGTTCTTCCCTTATAGCAGGGGATGGGCAACTTTGATGGGGATGGGGTGTCACAAAGAATCTGAACAGGTCTGCGTACCCACATCTGGCATTTCGATATCAGTAGTTTGACCATGATTACTACAAGTTTAGGGCGGCAGGTAGCCTAGTGGTTAGAGTGTTGGACTTGTAACCGGAGGGTTGCAAGTTCAAATCCCCGAGCTGACAAGGTACAAATCTGTCGTTCTGCCCCTGAACAAGGCAGTTAACCCACTGTTCCCCGGGCGCTGAAGACGTGGATGTCGATTAAGGCAGCCCCCCGCACCTCTCTGATTCAGAGGGGTTGGGTTAAATGCGGAAGACACATTTCGGTTGAAGGCATTCGGTTGTACAACTGACTAATAATGGTGACTTTGACTTTGACTTTAGATAGCTGGCTAAACCAACTAACCAGTCGATACGTTGTCAGCTGACATAATTGAGTGAATTTTCAGAGGCTGACATCAAAAGAGAAAACTGCTGATGCACAACCAAATAACATTTTCAAAAATTACACCTTGTGTATTTGACTATTTTTACACTCAACCGTAAGTTGAGACCCCAACTGAGTTCCCCCCCCAAAAAAGGGGCGTCGCGTGCAGCCAGATGCACAAACACGGATTTACAGCATATTTTCTGAGAATACAGTGCGTTGAATAGAGCATAGCCTGGTACCTCAGCTTTACGTACTAAGAGTAGTAGTGTACTGAGTATAATTGTCCTTGTAGTATTCAGAGCCCGTCAACACAGTTACTTCTCCCTGTCTCTCTACAGCTGTACCTACGATCGCGAGTACAATGATCCCAATGACTACTTTGACACAGCTCATCACGAAGTGGACAGGCAGGAGGAACTGGAGTACGAGGTATGAAATATACTGTAGCTATATCAAATTCCACTGCTTAGATATAACTAGATAAAACTCTTCTGTTTAGATAAACCTATATAGAACTCTACTGTTTAGATAAACCTATATAGAACTCTACTGTTTAGATAAACCTATATAGAACTCTACTGTTTAGATAAACCTACTATATAAAACTCTACTGTTTAGATAAACCTATATAGAACTCTTCTGTTTAGATAAACCTACTATATAGAACTCTACTGTTTAGATAAACCTACTATATAAAACTCTACTGTTTAGATAAACCTATATAGAACTCTACTGTTTAGATAAACCTACTATATAAAACTCTACTGTTTAGATAAACCTATATAGAACTCTACTGTTTAGATAAACCTATATAGAACTCTTCTGTTTAGATAAACCTACTATATAAAACTCTACTGTTTAGATAAACCTACTATATAAAACTCTACTGTTTAGATAAACCTATATAGAACTCTTCTGTTTAGATAAACCTACTATATAGAACTCTACTGTTTAGATAAACCTACTATATAAAACTCTACTGTTTAGATAAACCTATATAGAACTCTACTGTTTAGATAAACCTACTATATAAAACTCTACTGTTTAGATAAACCTATATAGAACTCTACTGTTTAGATAAACCTATATAGAACTCTTCTGTTTAGATAAACCTACTATATAAAACTCTACTGTTTAGATAAACCTACTATATAAAACTCTACTGTTTAGATAAACCTATATAGAACTCTACTGTTTAGATAAACCTACTATATAAAACTCTACTGTTTAGATAAACCTACTATATAAAACTCTAGTGTTTAGATAAACCTATATAGAACTCTACTGTTTAGATAAACCTATATAGAACTCTTCTGTTTAGATAAACCTACTATATAAAACTCTTCTGTTTAGATAAACCTACTATATAGAACTCTACTGTTTAGATAAACCTACTATATAAAACTCTACTGTTTAGATAAACCTATATAGAACTCTACTGTTTAGATAAACCTACTATATAAAACTCTACTGTTTAGATAAACCTACTATATAAAACTCTACTGTTTAGATAAACCTACTATATAGAACTCTACTGTTTAGATAAACCTACTATATAGAACTCTACTGTTTAGATAAACCTATATAAAACTCTACTGTTTAGATAAACCTTCTATATAAATCTCTACTGTTTAGATAAACCTACACAAAACTCTACTCTGACTGTATCGATGGGTCTTACATCCTATAAATATTATATTATGAGGCGTTTCTCCTGGAGAGTTACTGAGTTACTGAGTCTGTATGCTTTCGTTTCAGTCAAGGATGGAACTGAAAGACCCGAAGACAGACATTTTTACTCGCCCAGGTCCAAAATCTAGGCTATCTAATCTTTATAAGACAATAGGCTAGTTTAGCACATTTTGTACTAGTCCGGTCTGAAAAGGACTAGCCCTGGGCTAGAGGACAAGCTTAATTTCCTTCCCTTACCTATCACTAACACACCTGATCCATGTAATCAACAATCACGATTAGGACCACTCGGGACCATGATTAGCTGAATCAAGTGTGTTACTGCAGGGCTGGAATGAAATCCTGCACACTCAGTACTGTAGCTCTCCACTCCTGGATGTGGATACCTCCACATTAAAGGGATTTTGGCAGTGCTTCTCATCTATTCCCCCCTGAGTCAGACTAACTGGTGGATAACCATGTTTATGTCTCAATGTGCGAAAGTTAGAGCTAGTTTCTGCTAATTGGTGTTAGCGCAATGACTGGAGGTCTACAGGAACAACTAGCATGCTAGCTGTTCCCATGAGACTTCAAGGCATTGTGTTAACGCTAATTCATCAATTGCGCTAACGCTAGTTAGTAACTTCCTTCAAAATGCTTGCAGAGACATAAAACAAAAAAAATAATTATCCGCAAGTTTATATGACTCTAAGGAAGTAGATCAAGGGCTTCATTGCTGAAAACTTGAAGTATTCAAAGTCACCATTATTAGTCAGTTGTACAACCAAATGCCTTCATCTGAAATGTGTCTTCTGGATTTAACCCAACCCCTCTGAATCAGAGAGGTGCAGGGGGTTGCCTTAATCGACATCCACATCTTCAGCGCCCGGGAACAGTGGGTTAACTGCCTTGTTCAGGGGCAGAACGGCAGATTTTTACCTTGTCAGCTCAGGGATTCGAACTTGCAACCCTCCAGTTATAAGTCCAACGCTCTAACCACTAGGCTACCTGTCGCCCATTCCTTTACCATGTACTGCATACTAAAGTACTATTTTCATGTATTTTTTTATTTAACCTTTATTTAACTAGGTAAGTCAGTTAAGAACAAATTCTTATTTACGATGGCGGCCCTACCCCGGGGCCAAACCCTTACCCGGATGACGCTGGGCCAATCGTACGCCGCCCTATGGGACTCCCAATCCAAGGCCGGATGTGATACAGCCATAGGGCGGCTATAGTACTATAGTACAAGGTCCTACTCCTTCCAATAAGACGGTGTGAACTCACAGCCTTCATTGATTAACTCTCTGCTCTGCCACTTGATTTAGTCAACAACAACAACAAAAAGTAAATATAAATATTTTACACTGGATAGGATAGCAGTGGAAAGTGTCAAGAGGCTAGCTGGCTGCCTCTCTATCTGTCACTCACTTACAAATGATCTGAAAACACCAATAGAAACGCTGTAGAATATGTAATGGGCAGCAGATACAGTATCTAAAATCTTTAGGGCATGAATGCAAATTAAATGGAATTGACCCAAATGAACTGTAATCCAATGAATGGGAAATAACTCTGATATTTAAGATTCAGTAGGCTAGTTGCACCTAGAGCTCAAATACTATGGCAGTTTGTGAAGAATGCTTATTAAGATGAATGTTGGCTGAATTTCTGTCTCTCTCTCTCTCTCTCTCTCTCTAACTCTCTCTCTCTCTCTAACTCTCTCTCTCTCCATTACTCTCTCTCCCTCCTTCTCTCTCTTACTCTCTCTCTCTCCCTCTCTCTCTTTCTTTCCCTCTCTCTGTCTCTCCCTCCTTTCTCTCTTACTCTCTCTCTCGCCCTCCTTCTCTCTATTACTCTCTCTCCCTCCTTTTCTCTGTCATACTCTCTCTCTCCCTCTTCTCTCTTACTCTCTCTCTCCCTCCTCTCTCTCTCTCTCTCCTTTTCTCTTGTACTCTCTCTCCTATCTTCTCCCCCTCCACCTTTCCATCTATTCCTTCATCTCTTCTGTTCTCTTCTCTTCTCTCTATCTCTTTCTCTCTCCTCGTCCTCTCTCTTCCTGTCTCTATCTCCCCCTTCTCTCTAGGAGGTGGAGCTGTATAAGTCCAGTCAACAGGACAAGCTGGGGTTGACAGTGTGTTACTGTACAGATGATGAGGAGGACCTAGGAATATATGTAGGAGAGGTGAGACATAAGGCCAGCAGCATATGTATTAACCAGAGATTAGAGACCTTTAGAGACCCAAGGTATGAAGACCAAGTTGAGACCAAGACCATGATGAGACCAAGACCATGTTGAGACCAAGACCATGATGAGACCAAGACCATGATGAGACCAAGACCATGTTGAGACCAAGACCATGATGAGACGAAGACCATGTTGAGATCAAGACCATGTTGAGACCGAGACCATGTTGAGACCAAGACCATGTTGATTCCGAGACCATGTTGAGACTGAGACCGTGTTGAGACCAAGACCCTGTTGAGATCAAGACCATGTTGAGACCAATACCATGTTGAGACCAAGACTATGTTGAGACCAAGACTATGTTGAGACCAAGACCATGTTGAGACCAAGACCATGTTGAGACCAAGACCATGTTGAGACTGAGACCATGTTGAGACTGAGACCATGTTGAGACCAAGACCATGTTGAGACCAAGACCATGTTGAGACCAAGACCAATTAAAATATAGAAAAATAATGATCTGGTACTAATCCTTGACACTAGTGTACTACACTGGCCCATAACTCATCTCTTCTCTTCAGGTCAATCCCAACAGTATAGCAGCAAAGAACGGACGTATCCGTGAAGGAGACAGAATTCTGCAGGTAGGCCAACACACATACCCCCACCGCCCCCACACACATACCCCACCCACTCGACAAAGTAGGCCAATTCACTTCACTTCCAATCACTAGTAGAGCTTTAGCCACTTTCTGTACTGTACTGGGTGGTGAGAGAGTGCCCCAGTGACAGGCTGCCTAAAAATAGAGGAGAAGGAACGAAGGATGACGCAACTTTTACTCAACACGATAAAAGTCTCTGTGAGCTGCCTGTCAGGGAGTTGAAAATAATGGCCCATCACTGCTCCACATCACCATGGTTACTGATGTTGGTTTCTTGTCCCAAACCACCCGGTACTCTACCATGTGTATGCCTTATGATTAACGAGTCGTGGTGTGATCATAACAACATACAGGAACTCAAGTCCTTTTGTTCACCTGACCTAGAATTAATGCCGACCGCATTATCTACCAAGAGAATTCTCTTCGATTATAATCACATCCGTGTATACCCCCCAAGCAGACACCTCGATGGCCCTGAAAGAACTTAATTGGACTCTATGTAAACTGGAAAACACATGTCCTGATGCTGCATTTATTGTAGCTGGGGATTTTAACAAGGCTAATCTGAAAACAAAGCTCCCTAAATTTTATCTGCATATCGAATGCTGCAACCCGGACTGGCAAAATTCTGGATCATTGCTACTCTAACTTCTGCGTATACAAAGCCCTCCCTCGCCCTCTTTCCGTAAATCTGACCACGACTCCATTTTGTTGCTCCCAGTCTATAGACAGAAACTAAAACAGGAAACGCCTGTTCAACGCTGGTCCAACCAATCTGATTCCACGCTTCAAGATTGCTTCGATCCTGTGGACTGGGATATGTTCCGGATAGCCTCAGACAACAACATTGATGAATACACTGATTTGGTGAACGAGTTTATTAGCAAGTGCATCCAGAAATGTCATGGCTTTAGAAGCTTCTGATAGGCTAATTTACATAATTTGAGGCATATGGAGGTGTACCTGCGGATGTATTTCAAGGCCTACTTTCAAACTCAGTGCCTCTTTATTTGACATAATGGGAAAATTAAAAAAAATCTGCCAAAAAGAATTGTAGACCTCCACAAGTCTGGTTCATCCTTGGGAGTAATTTCCAAACGGCTGAAGATACCATGTTCATCTGTACAAACAATAGTACGCAAGTAAAAACACCATGGGACAACGCAGCCATCATACTGCTCAGGAAGGAGACTCGTTCTGTCTCCTAGAGATGAACGCACTTTGGTGCGAAAAGTGTGAACCTTGTGAAGATTCTGGAGAAAACAGGTACAAAAGTATCTATATCCACAGTAAAACGAGTCCTATACCGACATAACCTGAAAGGCCGCTCAGCAAGGAAGAAGCCACTGCTCCAAAACCGTCATAAAATAGCCAGACTACGGTTTGCAACTGCACATGGGGACAAAGATCGTAGTTTTTGGAGAAATGTCCTCTGGTCTGATGAAACAAAAATATAACTATTTGGCCATAATGACCATCGTTATGTTTGGAGGAAAAAGGGGGAGGCTTGCAAGCCGAAGAACACCATCCCAACTGTGAAGCACGGGGGTGGCAGCATCATGTTGTGGGGGCGCTTTGCTGCAGGAGGGACTGGTGCACTTCACAAAATAGGTGACATCATGAGGATGGAAAATTATGTGGATATATTGAAGCAACATCTCAAGACATTAGTCAGGAAGTTAAAGCTTGGTCGCAAATGGGTCTTCCAAATGGACAATGACCCCAAGCATACTTCCAAAGTTGTGGCAAATTGGCTTAAGGACAACAAAGTCAAGGTATTGGAGTGGCCATTACAAAGCCCTGACCTCAATCCTATAGAACATTTGTGAGCAGAACTGAAAAAACGTGTGCGAGCAAGGAGGCCTACACACCTGACTCAGTTACACCAGCTCTGTCAGGAGGAATCGGACAAAATTCAACTTATTGTGGGAAGCTTGTGGATGGCTACCCGAAACGTTTGACCCAAGTTAAACAATTTAAAGGCAATGCTATCAAATACTAATTGAGTGTATGTAAACTTTTGACCCACTGGGAATGTGATGAAAGAAAGAAATGCTGAAATCATTCTCTACTATTATTCTGACATTTCACACTCTTAAAATAAAGTGGTTATCCTAACTGACCTAAACAGGGAATTTTTACTAGGATTAAATGTCAGGAATTGTGAGAAAATGAGTTTCAATGTATTTGGCTAACGTGTATATAAACTTCTGACTTCAACTGTATTTACACGTGACCAGTGACCCATGACTCAAACATATAGTGCCTTCTAGTGTACAAAACAAGTTAAAATAACCTGTGACAGACAACATACAGTATACGCAACACATGAACTGGCCAAAACGGCACCTACACCCACTATGAGTTATCAAACGAGCAAAAGGACAATATAGGAAAACGTTAGAATCACATTACACAGGCTTCAGGCTTCGTCACCCCCCGCGTGTGGTAGGGGCTACAGTCCATTACAGATTACAAAGGAAGACCCAACCGTAATCTGCCAAACGACCTCCAACAAACTCAATGCATTTTTTAAATTTTTAGCTTTGACAACAACAACATTGAGCCGATCATCACCAACACAGAGGTGAATCTAGCTCTCCGAGGCCGACGTGAGTAAGGTCTTTAAAGGAGCAATAAAACTGGACTTCTTTAGACTAGTTGCGTATCTGGAACATCAGCATTTGTGGGTTCGATTACAGGCTCAAAATGGCCAGAAACAAAGGACTTTCTTCGGGAACTCGTCAGTCTATTCTTGTTCTGAGAAATGAAGGCTATTCCATGCGAGAAATTGCCAACAAACTGAAGATCTCCTACAATGCGGTGTACTACTCCCTTCACAGAACAGCCCAAACTGGCTCTAACCAGAATAGAAAGAGGAGTGGGAGGCCCCGGTGTGCAACTGAGCAAGAGGACAAACACATTAGTGTCTAGTTTTTGAAACAGACGCCTCACAAGTCCTCAAATGGCAGCTTCATTAAATAGTACCCGCAAAACACCAGTCTCAACAACAACAGGGAAGAGACGACTCCGGGATGCTGGTCTTCTAGGCAGAGTTCCTCTGTCTGTTTTTATTGGCCAGTCTGAGATATGGCTTTTTCTTTGCAACTCTGCCTAGAAGGCCAGCATCCCGGAGTCACCTCTTCACTGTTGAAGTTGAGACTGGTGTTTTTATTTTATTTGAGTTATGGAGTGCTAAATGTCTGCCGAAACGTTCACGGCTTAAGGAGGGCACAGGGCAAGATATTATGGGGCGTTTGTTGGTGTCAAGTAGAGACCTAATCAGCTTTTAAAAATTCTTCAGCTGTTCTGAGCTGCCCTTCATAATGTCATTGAATCCCACATCAACTATGATAGACTAACTTTCCTGAAGCAGGTTTAAAATGTTTGGGAGCAGCGTATTGATGTCCTGTACTAGTGCTCCTGGATAGCACAATCAGGCCTACCACTGTTGTGTCATCAGCAAACGTAATGATGTTGTTGGAGTCGTGCGCAGTCGTAGGTGAACAGGGAGTACAGGAGTGGATTAAGCACGCACCCCTGAGGGGCCCCTGTGTTGGGTCAGCGTGGTGGATGTGTTGTTGCCTACCCTCAACACCTGAGGGAGATATTTCATGAAGTCCAGGATCCAGGTGTTCAGACCCAGAGTCCTAAGCTTGGTGACGAGCTTGGAGGGGACAATGGTGTTGAACACTGAGCTGTAGTCAATGAACAGCATTCTCAAATAGGTATTCTTCTATCTAGGTAGGTGAGGGCAGTGTGGTGAACATTTGAGATTGCGTCATCTATGGATCTGTTAGGGCAGTCTGCAAATTGGAATGGGTCTAGTGTGGCTGGGATGGTGGAGTTGATGTGTGACATAACCATCCTCTCAAAGCACTTCATGACCACAGAAGTGAGTGTTACATGGCGGTAGTCATTGTGGCATGAAGCCTTAGAGTTCTTAGGAACAGAAATGATTGAGATTACAGACTGGGACAAGGAGAGGTTGAAAATTCTAGTGAATATGCCTGCCAGTTGTTCTGTGCATGCTATGAGAATGCACCTTGGAATATCGTTGGAGCCTGCGGCCTCACTGGTGTTGACCTGATTAACAATGTCTACACTGTATTTCTGATCAATTTGACGTTATTTTAAAGGACAATTCTAAGTGACCCCAAACTTTTGAATGGTAGTGTACATATGAGATGAGTAATGCCTGATATGTAAACATTATTAAAGTGACTAGTGTTCCATTCCTTAAAGTGGCCAGTGATTTCTAGTCTATGCCTATCGGCAGCAGCCTCTAATGTGCTAGTGATGGCTGTTTAACAGTCTGATGGCCTTGAGATAGAAGCTGTTCTTCGGTCTCTCGGTCCCAGCTTTGATACACCTGTACTGACCTCGCCTTCTGGATGATAGCGGGGTGAACAGGCAGTGGCTCGGGTGGTTGATGTCTTTGATGATCTTTTTGGCCTTCCTGTGACATCGGGTGGTGTAGGTGTCCTGGAGGGCGGGTAGTTTGCCCTCGGTAATGCGTTGGGCAGACCGCACCACCTTCTGGAGAGCCTTGTGGTTGCGGGCGGTGCAGTTGTCGTACCAGGCGGTGATACAGCCTGACAGGATGCTGGTTACATGACTATTGCAGCAATGTAGGTGTAACATTTATTGACAGTTTCGATACCTTCTGGAAAAAAAGCTCATTTTATAAGAAGGATGGAATCTACCCAAATCATTTGGGTTCCTGGATCCTTTCACATCATTATAAGGCTGCGTTGAGACAATGACTTATCAATGTGTGATGCTGAGTTGTCATAATGCTTCAGCAAATGTACATTATACCACGGGGGTTGGAAGACACAATATAAGTAACCTAATTGCTGTCCCTCTAACTGCCCTGAATGCCTCTGCTGATCCTACAGCTATTGTATGCAGTATTCATGTCCCTATGAACCAGAGTTATACTGGTAGCACTGAGGCGGTGTGCCTAAGTAGGAAGTCTGCACTAACACCCTGCACTAACATAAATAACCTGAGCATGTCTACTTCTGCTAAGCTTTCCAGTAAAGGAGTGAAAACAATCAAACATCCCAGAAAAGTGCTATATAAAATAGCCCACTTTAACATATGGAGCCTAAGAAACAAGGTTCATGAAATCAATCATTTGCTAGTAACAGATGAAATTCATATTCTGACTATCTCTGAAACTCACTTAGATATTACCTTTGATGATACAGTGGTATTAATACATGGTTATAAGATCTACAGAAAATACAGAAATACCAAAGGTGGAGGTGTGGCTGTTTATATTCAGAACCACATTCCTGTGAAGCTTAGAGAGGATCTCATGTTAAATACTGTTGAAGTAATATGGCTACAGGTTCATCTGCCTCACCTAAAGCCCATTCTGGTGGGAAGCTGCTATAGACCACCAAGTGCTAACGGTCAGGACCTGGATAACATGTGTGAAGTGCTTGATAATGTATGTGATATCAATAGAGAGGTGGTGTTTTGATATGGTGGTGTTTTGATATGGTGGTGTTTTGATATGGTTTTTCTGGGTGATTTAAATATTGACTGGCTTTCATCCAGCTGCCCACTCAGGAAAAAATTCAAACAGTAACTAGTGCCTGTAACCTGGTTCAGGTTATCAGTCAACCTACCAAGATAGTTACAAACAGCACAGGAATGAAATCATCTACATTTATTGATCACATCTATACTAATGCTGCAGAAATGTGCTTTAATGCCGTATCCAAATCTATCGTAGCCATATCTTTAAAGGCTTGGCCTAAAATATTTTATAATAATAGGTCATACAATAATTTTTGGTGTGATTCCTATGTTGATGATGTAAAGAATATTTGTTAGTCTGTGGTGCGTAATGAGGAGCAACCAGACGCTGCACTTGACACATTTATGCCTTTTCCAGTTACTAATAAGCATGCACCCATTAAGAAAATGACTGTAAAAACGGTTACATCCCTGTGGATTGATGGGGAATTAAAAAGCGGACAATATTGCCACATCTATTTGTCATATCTTCAATCCAAGCCTACAAAAAAGTGTGTGCCCTCAGGCCTGGAGGGAAGCAAAAGTAATTTCGCTACCCAAGAATAGTAAAGCCCCAATTACTGGTTCAAACCTTAGTAAACTTTTGGAAAAATTGTGTTTGACCAGATACAATGCTATTTTACTAAAACAAATTGACAACAGACTTTCAGCACGCTTATAGGGAAGGGCATTCAAAAAGCATGGCACTTACAAAAATGACTGATGATTGACTGAGAGAAACTGATGATGAAAAGATTGTGGGAGCCGTTTTGTTAGACTTCAGTGCTGCTTTTGACATTATTGATCATAGTCATTCTCCTGGCCTCCGCCAAACCAAAGTGTGATTCATCACTCCAGGGAACATGTTTCTACAGTTCCAGAGTCCAATGGTGGCAAGATTTACACCACTCCAGCCGATGCTTGGCATTGCATGGTGATCTTAAGCTTGTGTGTGGCTGCTCGGCCATGGAAACCCATTTCATGAAGTTCCCGATGAACAGTTATTGTGCTGTCGTTGCTTCCAGAGGCAGTTTGGAACTCAGTAGTGAGTGTTGCAACCGAGGACACACGATTTTTACGCACTACGCGCTTCAGCACTCGGTGGTCCCGTTCTGTGAGCTTGTGTGGCCTACCACCTTGCGGCTGAGCTGTTGTTGCTCCTAGATGTTTCCACTTAACAATAACAGCACTTACTGTTGACCGGGGCAGCTCTAGGAGGGCAGAAATTTGATGAACTGACTTGTTGTAAAGGTGGCATCCTATGACAGTGCCACGTTGAGAGATTTAAATAATAATAACAATAGGAATAAATAGTCAATGAGTAACGATAACTTGGCTATATATCAGTTGAATGTCGCTGAGCTCTTCAGTAAGGCCATTCTACTGCCAATGTTGGTCTATGGAGATTGCATGGCTGTGTGCTAGATTTGATACACATGTCAGCAACAGGTGTGGCTGAAATAGCCAAATTCACTCATTTGAAGGGGTGTGCACATACTTTTGTATATAGTGTACATGTACATATCTACCTCAATTACCTCATACCCCTGCACATTGACTCAGTACTGGTACCCCAGGTATATAGCCATGTTATTACCTCATACCCCTGCACATTGACTCGGTACTGGTACCCCAGGTATATAGCCATGTTATTACCTCATACCCTGCCACATTGACTCGGTACTGGTACCCCAGGTATATAGCCATGTTATTACCTCATACCCCTGCACATTGACTCGGTACTGGTACCCCAGGTATATAGCCATGTTATTACCTCATACCCCTGCCACATTGACTCGGTACTGGTACCCCAGGTATATAGCCATGTTATTACCTCATACCCCTGCACATTGACTCGGTACTGGTACCCCAGGTATATAGCCATGTTATTACCTCATACCCCTGCCACATTGACTCGGTACTGGTACCCCAGGTATATAGCCATGTTATTACCTCATACCCCTGCACATTGACTTGGTACTGGTACCCCAGGTATATAGCCATGTTATTACCTCATACCCCTGCCACATTGACTCGGTACTGGTACCCCAGGTATATAGCCATGTTATTACCTCGTACCCCTGCACATTGACTCAGTACTGGTACCCCAGGTATATAGCCATGTTATTACCTCATTCTCCTGCACATTGACTCGGTACTGGTACCCCAGGTATATAGCCATGTTATTACCTCATTCTCCTGCACATTGACTTGGTACTGGTACCCCAGGTATATAGCCATGTTATTACCTCATACCCCTGCACATTGACTCAGTACCTGTACCCCAGGTATATAGCCAAGTTATCGTTACTCATTGACTATTTATTCCTCATGTTATTATTATTTAAATCTCTCTGCATTGTTGAGTAAGCATTTCACTGTTATTCTAAACCTGTTGTTTACGAAGTATTTGACTTGTGATCAGATTTAATTTGAGCTCGTGGACTAAGACAACATGGATATAAAAGCATGTGCATTGCACAATTTGTGGAACTGCTCAGTGGAATCATCTTTTTTTACGTTGATTTGAGGGGGTGATGATATTGTAAATTCATGAATCAGTACATCAATACAATTCCACTCCGATTTTCCTTACTCACTATAATTGACCCCAACCCGGGATATTAATCATATTGATTACATCATGTTTTAACCACTTTGTAGGAACATCCCACAGTCCACAATGTCTTCCTGTTTCCCACTAGATAAATGGTACTGACATCCAGAACAGTCCATAATGTCTTCCTGTTTCCCACTAGATAAATGGTACTGACATCCAGAACAGTCCATAATGTCTTCCTGTTTCCCACTAGATAAATGGTACTGACATCCAGAACAGTCCATAATGTCTTCTTGTTTCACACTAGATAAATGGTACTGACATCCAGAACAGTCCATAATGTCTTCCTGTTTCACACTAGATAAATGGTATTGACATCCAGAACAGTCCATAATGTCTTCCTTTTTCACACTAGATAAATGGTATTGATATCCAGAACAGAGAAGAAGCTGTGGCCATTCTGACCAGAGAGGACAGCATCAACTTCTCGCTGCTGCTGGCCAGACCTGACATAGAGGTACACACACACACACACACACACACACACACACACACACACACACACACACACACACACACACACACACACAAACACACACATTTTTTCTGCCACACAAATCCTAAAATCACTAGCTCATATCCGGCTGGAAGGACCATGTAAAAGGGTGTTTGGGAGAGGGATTGTGGGGAATTTTTTATGTTGTTAGGTTCTGAAATACATTAAGGACACCTGCTGTTTCCATGACATAGACTGACCAGGTGAATCCAGGTGAAAGCTACGATCCCTAATTGATGTCACTTGTTAAATCCACTTCAAATCAGTGTAGATGAAGGGGAGGAGACAGGTTAAAGAAGGATTGTCAAGCCTTGATACAACTGAGACATGGCTTGTGTTATGTGTGTCATTCCGAAGGTGAATCTGCAAGACAAAAGATTTAAGTGCCTTTGAACAGGTTATGGTAGTAGGTGCCAGGCGCACCGGTTTGTGGCAAGAACTGCAACGCTGCTGAGTTTGTCGTGCTCAACAGCTTCCCGTGTGTATCAAGAATGGTCCACCACCCAAAGGACATCCAGCCAACATTGCACATGAACGACATAAATATGCAAGTCAATATTACGATGTTCCTAATACTTGGTGTACTCATTAATAATACATTCTATTGTACAAATGTAGTCACTGAGTTTTAAAAAACGCTTTAAGGATTTTCCACTTTGATTTAAAAAAAATATATGTAATCAACTTTATAATTCACATTTCATGTAGCTGCAGGATTATTTTTCCTGCTGTTGCAAACCATCTCAAATTAAGATCCTACATCTGTAGATACATACACAAATACACAAATACACAAACTCAGACATTCACTCACTCTAGCTTACAGCCACACACACAGTCTTCAAGGCATACAGTACATACACATGGTAGGTCACGATAAATCTTTCGCCGTGGCAACATTATCCCAATGCGATTTCCCAAATCTGCTGGACGAAGAGGAAAACTGGTATGACTGCATATTTACACATCAGAACATCAGAAATAAGAGATCACACACTGTGAAAGCCAACGTTTACGGAAACAGTGACATTTCAACTATCAGAACTCCACAACAAATAGATAACAAACCAAACTAAATATTCTAGAAATTCTATTCTAGCATTGAATAAAGAAGGGTAGGGGGTTATGGGAAGGTGGGAGGACATATGGAAGAGACAGGTGAATGGATGATAGAGAGAGAGGGTGAGGAAAGTGTGGAGGGATGAGATAGAGAGGAAATATAGAAGGAGGAGACAGGTTTATCTTCAACGTCCCATGTTGTTGCTTCAAGGTCACAGCTATATATTCACACAGACACACAGAAATGCACAGACACACACACACAATCACCCAGCAATGCACAGACACACGCACACACGCATACAGTACACATGCACACACACACACACACACCACATCAATACCACTATCTTACCAAATGAAATCTCACCATGTAGTCTCGCTAAATGTGATTCAATTAAGATTTGGGGGGGTAGAGCTTGGGGGGGATTATAATATACTAGTCTAAATATACTGTATACTGGTAGTAGTCTAAATATACTGTATACTGGTACTAGTCTAAATATACTGTATACTGGTAGTAGTCTAAATATACTGTATACTGGTACTAGTCTAAATATACTGTATACTGGTAGTAGTCTAAATATACTGTATACTGGTACTAGTCTAAATATACTGTATACTGGTACTAGTCTAAATATACTGTATACTGATAGTAGTCTAAATATACTGTATACTGGTAGTAGTCTAAATGTACTGTATACTGGTACTAGTCTAAATATACTGTATACTGGTAGTAGTCTAAATATACTGTATACTGGTACTAGTCTAAATATACTGTATACTGGTACTAGTCTAAATATACTGTATACTGGTGGTTGTCTAAATATACTGTATACTGGTACTAGTCTAAATATACTGTATACTGGTAGTAGTCTAAATATACTGTATTCTGGTAGTAGTCTAAATATACTGTGTACTGGTACTAGTCTAAATATACTGTATACTGGTAGTAGTCTAAATATACTGTATACTGGTAGTTGTCTAAATATACTGTATACTGGTACTAGTCTAAATATACTGTATACTGGTACTAGTCTAAATATACTGTATACTGGTAGTTGTCTAAATATACTGTATACTGGTACTAGTCTAAATATACTGTATACTGGTAGTAGTCTAAATATACTGTATACTGGTAGTTGTCTAAATATACTGTATACTGGTAGTAGTCTAAATGTACTGTATACTGGTAGTAGTCTAAATATACTGTATACTGGTACTAGTCTAATTATACTGTATACTGGTACTAGTCTAAATATACTGTATACTGGTCGTAGTCTAAATATACTGTATTCTGATACTAGTCTAAATATACTGTATACTGGTAGTAGTCTAAATATACTGTATACTGATAGTAGTCTAAATATACTGTATACTGGTAGTAGTCTAAATATACTGTGTACTGGTAGTAGTCTAAATATTCTGTATTCTGATACTAGTCTAAATATACTGTATACTGATAGTAGTCTAAATATACTGTATACTGGTAGTAGTCTAAATATACTGTATACTGGTAGTAGTCTAAATATACTGTATTCTGATACTAGTCTAAATATACTGTATACTGATACTAGTCTACATATACTGTATTCTGGTAGTAGTCTAAATATACTGTATACTGGTACTAGTCTAATTATACTGTATACTGGTACTAGTCTAAATATACTGTATACTGATAGTAGTCTAAATATACTGTATACTGGTAGTAGTCTAAATATACTGTATACTGGTAGTAGTCTAAATATACTGTATTCTGATACTAGTCTAAATATACTGTATACTGATACTAGTCTAAATATACTGTATACTGGTAGTAGTCTAAATATACTGTATACTGGTAGTAGTCTAAATATACTGTATTCTGATACTAGTCTAAATATACTGTATACTGATACTAGTCTAAATATACTGTATTCTGGTAGTAGTCTAAATATACTGTATACTGGTACTAGTCTAATTATACTGTATACTGGTACTAGTCTAAATATACTGTATACTGGTCGTAGTCTAAATATACTGTATTCTGATACTAGTCTAAATATACTGTATACTGGTAGTAGTCTAAATATACTGTATACTGGTAGTAGTCTAAATATACTGTATACTGGTAGTAGTCTAAATATACTGTATTCTGATACTAGTCTAAATATACTGTATACTGGTACTAGTCTAATTATACTGTATACTGGTAGTAGTCTAAATATACTGTATACTGGTCGTAGTCTAAATATACTGTATTCTGATACTAGTCTAAATATACTGTATACTGGTAGTAGTCTAAATATACTGTATACTGGTAGTAGTCTAAATATACTGTATTCTGATACTAGTCTAAATATACTGTATACTGGTAGTAGTCTAAATATACTGTATACTGATAGTAGTCTAAATATACTGTATACTGGTAGTAGTCTAAATATACTGTATACTGGTAGTAGTCTAAATATACTGTATACTGATAGTAGTCTAAATATACTATATACTGGTAGTAGTCTAAATATACTGTATACTGGTAGTAGTCTAAATATACTGTATACTGATAGTAGTCTAAATATACTGTATACTGGTAGTAGTCTAAATATACTGTATACTGGTAGTAGTCTAAATATACTGTATACTGATAGTAGTCTAAATATACTATATACTGGTAGTAGTCTAAATATACTATATACTGGTCGTAGTCTAAATATACGATATACTGGTAGTAGTCTAAATATACTGTATACTGGTACTAGTCTAAATATACTGTATTCTGATACTAGTCTAAATATACTGTATACTGATAGTAGTCTAAATATGCTGTTCAAATGCACGTACAATATCATAGCACACTACAGCACGGAGGGACCTACAGTTTTTGGGCTTAGAATGGCTTAGAGAAGGTCAGTTCTGGTGACTTTTCAAAGGGCCGTCTATTTAAAAAATATAATTTCCTCCAGAATGGACCCTAATATAACATATTGTTCCGTATTGTCAGGCAGGTTTGCTATTTTGCAATATCATGGAAGACGAGAAGCTGCATTGGGAAGAGAGGAGTAAAATGAAAAAGAGACCAAAATAATCTATGCTCTGCTCTTAGTGACATTTCAATTAAATTACATTAAATTATCTTTCAGATAAATCAATGACCCAATACAGAAAGCTACAATATTGAAGCCTAATTGCTCACAATCAAGATCCATATTTATTTTAAATTTCAAATAACAGAATCTAACTTCAGGAAATATAACAAATTGGTGTTAAATGTTCATGTCGCCATCTAGTGTTATTAATGTTTTTTTGTGTGGAACTATAAAATTATGTAGACGTCTTATGTATGTTGTATTATGCCCTTTTCTCATCTTCTTTCTATGTTCTTTCGTCTCTCGTCTCTTTCAACAATCAACGACATCGATCGACTTTGGCCATTTGCCATCTTTCGAAAAAACAAACGCACTTCAACCACAACGCCCTCTTTACGTGTCCTTGAAAAAACCTCAACCAACCATTTTCTTTCACCCAGAATGAGCGCCAGGGGGACCCAGAGGAAATAGATATGGAGATGCCTCTAGGCATCAATGTTGAGGCCCTCCCCACCTCCCACCTGCCCAGCCTCTACCGAGAGGGGCCACACCTCCCCACCCACATCCTTAGTCTGACTGCTCTCAGGTAGGTACAGCGTCAGAGCCAGATATTTACAGAGTCGGGACATGGAGGTTTCTTCTTTATGATGCATTTCTATGACACTACAACGTTCTACGGCAGCCATGTTGGAACACAATTAACATGGGGGCGGGGGTATTTAAATCATTCTATATAACCAAATGTTATTAGAAAATATTAGAAAACAATGTTTGAAATTCTAAAAGTTGGCTGAACTTTCTATACGGCCCCCTGTGTGGCACTGGTGATGGAATACAGACAAAACCTTAACTCTCTGTTGGCACATTTTTTGTGGTGGGGAACCTGTGGTGTTCTGTGTTCACTAGTCAAGTACAGTACAATTAAATATAGAAAACTATATATATTGTCTTTTATCTTTTGAACTCAACTAGCCAACCTTGGCAGAGAACAGACTAGACCACATGTAGTAACCCACTAGACGCAAACCTTTAACCCAGCCAGCAAGCATCTAATGGCCCACTAGCAGCCTGCCGCCGGCAAAGTTCGCGGCCCCACTGCTGGCGACTACTGGGCGGCACCTCAGGGGCTCGTCAGTGGCAAGCCCAGCTGCTATAGCCCTAAATCTGCTTCTCTCCCCTGCGTCAGACTAGAGTCCTGTCCAGGGTGTGTACATCAAGCTGCCTCTCCAGGCTATTTGCTTACTGCTTCTTCTCTTCTCCCCAGTAACAGTGTGTAGATACTGTAGAGATACTGTAGAAGTAGTGTAGATACTGTATGTGCTGTAGATACTGCATAGATACTGCATGGAAAACAGTGTAGATACTGTATATATACTGGGTAGTTACTTTGAAGATACTGTACATGCTGTAGATACTGTATATTATACTGTATACATACTGTAAATACTGTATATGATACTGTATACATACTGTAGATACTGTATATGATACTGTATATGATACTGTATACATACTGTAGATACTGTATATGATACTGTATATGATACTGTATACATACTGTAGATGCTGTAAATGATACTGTATAGATACTGTATACATACTGTAGATACTGTATATGATACTGTATACATACTGTAGATGCTGTAAATGATACTGTATAGATACTGTATACATACTGTAGATGCTGTAAATGATACTGTATAGATACTGTATACATACTGTAGATGCTGTATATGATTCTGGTCATCTCCCCAGTAACAGTCAGGAGCTGGACAGTGGCGTGGGCCGCACAGACGAAAGCACCCACAACGCTGAGTCCTCTGAACATGACCTGCTGGGAGAGGACCAGGACCAGACCAGCGCCCCAAACACCAACACAACCAACACCCCAGGCAGCATGAGGAAGTTCAGGCCTGGGAATACGCCCTCGTCCCCCTTGCCCCACCTCCAAGAGATCCACCTCAGTAATGACTCCCAGCCCAGGGTGGGGCTGTACGGAGGAAAGGGACTGGGAGGGGGTTTGGGGACGGGTTTGGGGTTGGGGGGGTACGTACCCGACCCACATATGATGATGATGATGATGCCGGGTCTGACTGAGGAAGAGTGCGAGAGGTACAGGGAGCTACTGGAGATCAGGTGTCAGTTTGAAAGGAACAGGAAGGTTGCTGAGAGAAGCCAGGGAGGAAGACCAGGGGGTGAAAAGGAGGAGGAGGAGGAGGAGGAGGAGGAGGAAGAGGAGGAGGAAGGTGAGATGTGTGAGGATGAAGGGGGGAGTGACCCAAAAGTCGATGTAAACTGCAACGAGAGCTTAACGCAACACGAAATGGCATTGTTAGAGGAGGAACTACGCCATCTGGAGTTTAAATGCCGCAGCATCCTGAGGGCGCAAAAGATGCAACAGCTGCGGGAACGATGCGCGAAGGCGTGGCTTCTGGAGGAGGACGTTGTTGGCCGCGGAGCCATACCCACCGGTCCTGAATCCACCCACGGCAACGACACAGAACCGGAGCCAGCCAACGAGCTCCACCGAGAGCTGTCGGACATCAATGAGCTCCCCGAGCGGGAGAGATCCGACCCAGACCCAGACCAGGACAAAGACAGCACCAGCGCCTACAACACAGGGGGAGAGAGCTGCAGGAGCACCCCTCTGGTCAGCACCGAGTTACTCCCTATGTCTTTGTCCATCCAGGAGGAGGGTAGAGGAGGGGACACCCCCAACAGACACAACCGAGACCGGGCCGACATGGCTGGGTCTAGGCGGGGATGGGAGAGAGGAGGACATGGTAGTCTGAATGGTTCCTTCTCTCCCAACAGCTACAGGTAAAGTGAGATACTGCATAGATACTGTATAGATACTGAATAGATACTGTATAGATACTGTATAGATACTGTGTAGATACTGTATAGATACTGTGTAGATACTGTGTAGATACTCTATAGATACTGTATAGATACTGTGTAGATACTGTATAGATACTGTGTAGATACTGTGTAGATACTCTATAGATACTGTATAGATACTGTGTAGATACTGTATAGATACTGTGTAGATACTGTGTAGATACTCTATAGATACTGTATAGATACTGTATAGATACTGAATAGATACTGTATAGATACTGTATAGATACTGCATAGCTACTGTATAGATACTGTATAGATACTGTGTAGATACTGTATAGATACTGTGTAGATACTGTATAGATACTATGTAGATACTGTGTAGATACTGTATAGATACTGTGTAGATACTGTATAGATACTGTGTAGATACTGTATAGATACTGTGTAGATACTGTGTAGATACTCTATAGATACTGTAGACACTGTATAGATACTGTATAGATACTGTATAGATACTGTGTAGATACTGTGTAGATACTGTGTAGATACTCTATAGATACTGTAGACACTGTATAGATACTGTATAGATACTGTATAGATACTGTGTAGATACTGTGTAGATACTGTAGACACTGTGTAGATACTGTGTAGATACTGTATAGACACTGTGTAGATACTCTATAGATACTGTAGACACTGTGTAGATACTGTATAGATACTGTATAGATACTGCATAGCTACTGTATAGATACTGTATAGATACTGTGTAGATACTGTGTAGATACTCTATAGATACTGTAGACACTGTATAGATACTGTATAGATACTGTATAGATACTGTGTAGATACTGTGTAGATACTGTGTAGATACTCTATAGATACTGTAGACACTGTATAGATACTGTATAGATACTGTGTAGATACTGTGTAGATACTGTGTAGATACTGTAGACACTGTGTAGATACTGTGTAGATACTGTATAGACACTGTGTAGATACTCTATAGATACTGTAGACACTGTGTAGATACTGTATAGATACTGTATAGATACTGCGTAGCTACTGTGTAGATACTGTATAGATACTGTGTAGATACTGTGTAGATACTCTATAGATACTGTAGACACTGTATAGATACTGTATAGATACTGTATAGATACTGTGTAGATACTGTGTAGATACTGTGTAGGTACTGTAGACACTGTGTAGATACTGTGTAGATACTGTATAGACACTGTGTAGATACTCTATAGATACTGTAGACACTGTGTAGATACTGTATAGATAATGCATAGCTACTGTGTAGATACTGTATAGATACTGTGTAGATACTGCATAGATACTGTATAGATACTGTGTAGATACTCTATAGATACTGTAGAGATACTGTAGACACTGTGTAGATACTGTATAGATACTGTGTAGATACTCTATAGATACTGTAGAGATACTGTAGACACTGTGTAGATACTGTATAGATACTGTGTAGATACTCTATAGCTACTGTAGAAATACTGTAGACACTGTGTAGATACTGTGTAGATACTGTAAATATACTGTAGAGATAATGTATAGATACTGTGTAGATACTCTATAGATACTGTAGAGATACTGTAGACACTGTGTAGATACTGTAAATATACTGTAGAGATAATGTATAGATAATGTGTAGATAATCTATAGATACTGTATAGATACTGTAGAGCAACTGTGTAGATACTGTATAGATACTGTGTAGATACTCGATAGATACTGTAGAGATACTGTAAAAATACTGTAGAGATAATGTATAGATACTGTATAGATACTGTGTAGATACTCTATAGATACTGTGTAGATACTGTATAGATACTGTGTAGATACTGTATAAATACTGTATATATATACTATGTAGATAATGTGTAGACATTGTGTAGACAATCTAAAGATACCATATAGATACTGTCTAGATACTATGTAAATACTGTGTAGATACTAGGTAGATACTGTACTGATATATACCCTATAGATACTGTATAGTTATTGATTCAATCATCTATAGATACTGTATAGATACTGTATAGATATTGTGTAGATATTGTGTAGATAATCAATAGATGCTGTACAGATACTGTATATATACTGCTGAAGATACTGCATATATACTGTATAGATAGTGTAGATAATCTATAGATACTGTGTGTATACTGTGTGTATACTGTGTAGATACTGTGTAGATTATCCATAGAGAATCCATAGATACTGTATATATACTGATAGATACTGTATAGATACTGTGTAGATACTGTGCAGATACTGTACAGATACTGTGTATACACTGTATAGATACTCTATTGATACTGTGTAGATACTGTATAGATACTCTATAGATACGGTGTAGATACTGTATAGATACTGTATATATATACACTGATATATACTGTGTAGATACTGTATAGATACTGTGTAGATACTGTGTAGATTTTGTGTAGATACTGTATAGATACTGTTTATATACTGATAGATACTGTATAGATACCGTGTAGATACTGTGTAGATACTGTGTAGATACTGTATAAATACTGTGTAGATACTGTGTAGATACTGTATTGATATATACTGTGTAGATACCCGATAGATACTGTATAGATACTGTAAAGATACTGTATAGATACTGTATATATACTGATATATACTGTATAAATAATGTGTAGATATTGTGTAGATACAAAGTAGATACTGTATAGATACAGTAAAAATACTGTGTAGATACTGTGTAGATACTGTATTGATATATACTGTGTATATACCCTATAGATACTGTATAGATACTGTATAGATACTGAATATATACTGTATATATACTGTGAAGATACTGTATAGATACTGTATAGATACTGAATAGATACTGAATAGATACTGTATAGATACTGTGTAGATACTGTATAGATAATGTGTAGATACTGTATAGATACTGTATAGATACTGAATAGATACTGTATAGATACTGTATAGATACTGTATAGATAATGTGTAGATACTGTATAGATACTGAATAGATACTGAATAGATACTGTATAGATACTGAATAGATACTGAATAGATACTGTATAGATACTGAATAGATACTGTATAGATAATGTGTAGATACTGTGTATATACTGTATAGATACTGTGTATATACTGTGTAGATACTCCATAGATATTGTGTAGATACTCCATAGATACTGTATATATACACTAGTAGATACTGTATAGATACTGTATCGATACTGAATAGATACTGTATAGATAATGTGTAGATACTGTGTATATACTGTATAGATACTGTGTATATACTGTGTAGATACTCCATAGATATTGTGTAGATACTCCATAGATACTGTATATATACACTAGTAGATACTGTATAGATACTGTATCGATACTCTATAGATACTGTGTAGATACTGTATAGATACTGTGTAGATAATCTATAGATGCTGTATAGATACTGTACAGATCATCTATACATACTGCATACGCTGTAGAAGTGTTGTCTGTCTTGTGCTGTATAATATCCAGTAAATCCATAGGCTGTTTAAAACATTATTGTTCTCATAACACAGGAATACCTCCCTATGAGAGAGTTCTTTCTTTCTTTCTTCAGTCCTTTCAACCTTCATTCCTTCCATTCATGCAGGAAGTACCAGATCCAAATGACCAACGCCAGCACAAGCCCCGTCCATCCTAAATTCTGGTCTCTGACCCGGGGGGATGACGTTGTCGGGGTGGGGTCATCATCACAGAGGGGGATAGCTGACGGCGGCACAACCACGACACCCCCACGGAAGCACCCCAGAGCTAAACCCGCACACCACGACAGATCAGGAGGTCGAACCGCAGAGTCCAGCCCATACTTCGCCCGGCGTCACCATGGCAACAAGTCTCCGGCACCGGAACGCTACCAGAGCTGCATGCAGCTGCCGTCGAGCGACCCAGAGGTACGGATCGACTCCCTGGACTCTGTAGACCGAGCCACGGTCCTGGGGATGGGTCTAGGCGAGAGAGGGGCTGCAGCGGGCAGCAGTGGTCAGGCCAGTCCCAGGAGTGTTAGTGGTGCCCCAGCAGACAGCACCGAGGCCCAGGACAGCCACACAGGGCTCCCCCTACACCTCCCTCTGCAGCTGGGGCCGGCTTCACCTCGCATGGAGTGGAAGGTACTGTAGGTTATATATGTACCTTTCAGCAGGAAAGGCCTTCATATAATGTTGATAGATGAGATTTTATTATTGGTAACACTTTACTTGACACCCACAGTGTCTTAACCGTGTCTTAATATGTCATAACAGCTGTCATAACCTGTCATAACCGTGTCATAATATGTCATAACAGCTGTCATAACTTGTCATAACCTGTTATAATATGGTCATAAGACCATCATGACCCATATATGTACGCCTGTTGTGACACATATTGCGATATTTTATGGCTGGTTGAGACCCACTTTTATTCAGATTAATTCAAAGTCAAAGTCAAAGTCACCATTATTAGTCAGTTGTACAACCAAATGCCTTCAACCGAAATGTGTCTTCCGCATTTAACCCAACCCCTCTGAATCAGAGAGGTGCGGGGGGCTGCCTTAATCGACTTCCACGTCTTCGGCGCCCGGGGAACAGTGGGTTAACTGCCTTGTTCAGGGGCAGAACGACAGATTTTTTCCCTTGTCAGCTCGGGGATTCGAACTTGCAACCCTCCGGTTACAAGTCCAACGCTCTAACCACTAGGCTACCTGCCGCTAATTTTTCCCAGCCAAGAAGTTTCCTTTCGTTATAAAGTTTGTCTCTGAAGTCCTTTGTTGTTGTTGTTGTAAGGAATCATGTTTACAGTCATGTTATTTTTTCCTAATCGTATTTTAAATACCTGGCAGAAAATATAAGCGTTATGACCATCCTGTGTCACTTTACACTTTATGACATTGTCATGAAGCATTATAACCGTCATAATCTGTCACGTACATGCCTTTATAACAGTCATCAGTCGACAAGAGGGTGTCTTGTCCTGCTCCTGAAATGTTTGATCGTTATTAAATTACAATGATCATTTAATATGGTCACAATTTCAGAAAATGTTATATAACATAAATATACTGTTCAAAGTCAAAGTCACCATTATTAGTCAGTTGTACAACCGAATGCCTTCAACCGAAATGTGTCTTCCAGCTGACACCGCTGAGTGTCAAGTAAAGTGTTTACCGTTCATTATTTATTGATAGTTGTTGATTCTATAGGTCTCATATGGTGCTGCTTTCGCCATTGCCTTGATGCACCTATAACCTATGTGCTAACCATATTATCTTATCTCATCCGTAAGGTGAAGATCCGTAGCGACGGGACGCGCTACGTTGCCAAGCGACCAGTGAGGGACCGCCTCCTTAAAGCCCGGGCCATTAAGATCAGAGAAGAGCGTAGCGGCATTACGACAGACGATGACGCGGTGAGCGAGATGAAGCAGGGACGTTATTGGTCGAAGGAGGAGCGTAAACAACAGCTGCTGAGGGCCAGGGAGCACCGGCAGCGCCGTGAGTTCATGACGCAGAGCCGGCTGGACTACCTGAAGGGAGACAGAGAGCCACAGGGGGGAACTATGAATGGGAAGGCTGCAGGAGGACCTCCAGGCCTGCAGGGAGAGACAGGTAGTAGTCCCAGTATCCTGGCCCTCAGCCAGAAGAAGTTCATGAAGAAGAGGAACAAGAGGATCCTGGATAACTGGATCACCATTCAGGAACTACTTGCTCATGGATCTAGGTCACCGGATGGAAAGAAGGTGTATAATTCTCTTCTCTCTGTTACTACGGTGTGATGGAGGGATGGTAGGAGGAGAGGGAGAGGAGAGGAGAGGAGAGGAGAGGAGAGGAGAGGAGAGGAGAGGAGAGGAGAGGATGTAAATAAATCCAACCCAAGGGGAGATGCAGGACAACAAACAGAAAGAGTCTGCATGGTTTACATAATACGGACAGAGAGAGGAACAGCATCGGCAGCTAAATGGTAGAATTGAATGAGAAATAACACTGTTTAAAGAGGACTAAGAAGACTGAGCGGGAAGAGGAAGGGATTTACGCTGTAAATCACGTACGCATTGTAAACATACTGTAGGTCAACATGTGATTCATCCACAAGAAGTGAATTAATTGCTAGAGATCGAGAACTATGAAAACGACTATCATGATTTTTCTAGGAGACTTTTAGTCTTCCTGGCGATAGTATGGAGTTAACACGGTTTATTCAGCTTGTCGAATGTGTACAGTACAGAGCTTCATATTTAGTCAGCTGCTTTCTGTTTTAATTAAGATTTTTTTTTAATGAATCACAGAAAACCATTTTACTGATGTATATACAGAGAAAACGGTGTGAAATGATATAGTCTTATTAGGAGAGGGAACCAAGCGAGATATAACCACATCATACCATGTCAGGAAGACTGTAATTCATTAGTGGTTAGAACGGCACACATGACTAAACCTCATCACTGAGTAAATTACTAGAGATTTGGAAGCGAGAGAGCAGATAGGAGGAGGAGAGGAGCGAGAGGAGGAGATGAGGAGATGAGTGAGAGAAGGAGGAGAGGAGATGAGGAGATGAGAAAGAAATGAGCGAGAGGAGGAGATGAGGAGATGAGGAGAGGAGGAGAGGAGAAGAGAACTACTGTGCAGTGAGCTTTGGGACTTTGGGGATTGTACGAGCGAAAGAAAGAGGGGGGAGAGGAGGAGATGAGGAGAGGAGGAGAGGAGGAGAGGAGGAGAGGAGGGTTAAAGCACAGACAGTAAGACACAGAGAAATAGAGATAATATTTTCTCCATTGTAGCACGAGCTTAAAGCAGAGGGGAGGTTAGCCCTGACACACACAGAAGAATGAGTATTCTGTATTAAGGGTCAGCAAGACACAGAGAGAGAAAGAGCTAAAGAGGGATAGAGAGAGAAAGAGAAAAGCTCAAGCGAGAAGGCAGGAGAAAGATGGAGAGCGAGAAAGAGAATGCGAGAGAGAGCGAAAGAGAGAGCGAAAGAGAGAGCGAGAGAGAGCGAGAGAGCGAGAGAGCGAGAGAGAGAGCGAGAGAGAGAGAGCGAGAGAGCGAGAGAGCGAGAGAGAGAGAGAGAGAGAGAGAGAAAAAGCACAACCTGACTGAAATAATATCACAGAGAAAACAAACTAGTTGAACCAACATTGTTTCCACGTCATTTCAATGAAATGTTGTTTAACCAACGTGGAATAGACGTTGAATTGACGCATGTGCCCAGTGGGTAGCAGTAAAGTGATGACAACCCAGTTCAGTCGGAACGAGAAAATGATATTTCATTTTTTTATAACACCACTTTCATTCTACAGTTACACCCTATTTCCAATGGGGCCTGGTCAAAAGTAGTGCACTATAAAGGGAATACGGTGCCATTTGGGACACTGACTGCAGTGCCTGGTGGATGGTCTAGCCCAGTTGACTGCTCTCAAACAGCTAATAGGAGCAGGGCTGTTTGATGTAACAGAGTTACCTGCAGTAAGACTGTATTCTGAATATATACCAGAATCCTTTTCTGTATTTATTGTGTGTGTGTGTGTGTGTGTGTGTGTGTGTGTGTGTGTGTGTGTGTGTGTGTGTGTGTGTGTGTGTGTGTGTGTGTGTGTGTGTGTGAGAGAGAGAGAGAGAGACTGAAAGACCTTTCATTAGTCATTAGTTAGCACCACAAGGACTCCAATGGAAATACTCTTTTAAGCTTTATTGTGTTATCCTCGATGATTTTCTTAAATTGTCTGTGGAGGCGTCACATGCTGGAGCGCCCTCCTATATGTATTTTACAAATTGTCAAATACATTCAATCAATTAATCAAATCAGGGCAGGATTCAATCCGATCGCCTTATTATTGACAAAGCAGATCAGATTAAATCCTGCCCTCATCTCTGTCCAGATCAGTGTTGCTCAGTGTCACTATATCTTTTTCGTTTTTTAATAATAAGTACGGTTGTCGATCAAAAACCTCCGTGTCCGTAACAATGTTTGTTGAGTACGAATAGTTTTACAGTATATGACGTGTAGCACAACATACTCAGCTGTATTGTTCCTGAAGATATATATATATATATATATGTTTTTAAGGGGTTTATTATATATTTTAAGCTAAAATCCTTAATTAAAACAATAACAAAGTGGTGACCCTGCCTCTTTTTTGGTAAAAAAAAAACAATGTGGGATGGGCCTATGAGAAATATAACCACTCTCAAATTCATAGACAGAGCTACGGACGCGAGGGACTGACCATCCATTGTATCAACACTATGCAGTAGTTGTAACCATGCTTTGAGACTTTAATGTCAATCCCGGTGTCATAATGGAGAGGCTGACACTTGATTTGGTGGACAGCATGGAAAGAGAACCAGTAAGGATATAATACATTATACTGTTCTACTAGTCCATGTAAAGTCACCGAAGATTCTTTTTTTTTTTTTTTTTGATCGCCTCACGAGACAGATCACAGATACATAACCCCCATCGCTAGGTCTGTCAATATATCAGTCACAGATACATAACCCCCATCGCTAGGTCTGTTAATATATCAGTCACAGATACATAACCCCCATCGCTAGGTCTGTTAATATATCAGTCACAGATACATAACCCCATCGCTAGGTCTGTCAATATATCAGTCACAGATACATAACCCCCATCGCTAGGTCTGTCAATATATCAGTCACAGATACATAACCCCCATCGCTAGGTCTGTTAATATATCAGTCACAGATACATAACCCCCATCGCTAGGTCTGTTAATATATCAGTCACAGATACATAACCCCCATCGCTAGGTCTGTCAATATATCAGTCACAGATACATAACCCCCATCGCTAGGTCTGTTAATATATCAGTCACAGATACATAACCCCCATCGCTAGGTCTGTTAATATATCAGTCACAGATACATAACCCCATCGCTAGGTCTGTTAATATATCAGTCACAGATACATAACCCCATCGCTAGGTCTGTTAATATATCAGTCACAGATACATAACACACATCGCTAGGTCTGTCAATATATCAGTCACAGATACATAACCCCCATCACTAGGTCTGTCAATATATCAGTCACAGATACATAACCCCCATCGCTAGGTCTGTTAATATATCAGTCACAGATACATAACCCCATCGCTAGGTCTGTCAATATATCAGTCACAGATACATAACCCCCATCGCTAGGTCTGTTAATATATCAGTCACAGATACATAACCCCCATCTCTAGGTCTGTCAATATATCAGTCACAGATACATAACCTCATATAGGTCTGTCAATATATCAGTCACAGATACATAACCTCATCGCTAGGTCTGTTAATATATCAGTCACAGATACATAACCCCATCGCTAGGTCTGTCAATATATCAGTCACAGATACATAACCCCCATCGCTAGGTCTGTTAATATATCAGTCACAGATACATAACCTCCATCGCTAGGTCTGTCAATATATCAGTCACTGATACATAACCCCCATCGCTAGGTCTGTCAATATATCAGTCACAGATACATAACCCCCATCGCTAGGTCTGTTAATATATCAGTCACAGATACATAACCCCCATCGCTAGGTCTGTTAATATATCAGTCACAGATACATAACCCCCATCGCTAGGTCTGTCAATATATCAGTCACTGATACATAACCCCCATCGCTAGGTCTGTCAATATATCAGTCACAGATACATAACCCCCATCGCTAGGTCTGTCAATATATCAGTCACAGATACATAACCCCCATCGCTAGGTCTGTTAATATATCAGTCACAGATACATAACCCCCATCGCTAGGTCTGTCAATATATCAGTCACAGATACATAACCCCCATCGCTAGGTCTGTCAATATATCAGTCACAGATACATAACCCCATCGCTAGGTCTGTTAATATATCAGTCACAGATACATAACCCCCATCGCTAGGTCTGTCAATATATCAGTCACAGATACATAACCCCATCGCTAGGTCTGTTAATATATCAGTCACAGATACATAACCCACATCGCTAGGTCTGTCAATATATCAGTCACAGATACATAACCCCCATCGCTAGGTCTGTTAATATATCAGTCACAGATACATAACCCCATCGCTAGGTCTGTCAATATATCAGTCACAGATACATAACCCCCATCGCTAGGTCTGTTAATATATCAGTCACAGATACATAACCCCATCGCTAGGTCTGTCAATATATCAGTCACAGATACATAACCCCATCGCTAGGTCTGTCAATATATCAGTCACAGATACATAACCCCATCGCTAGGTCTGTTAATATATCAGTCACAGATACATAACCCCCATCGCTAGGTCTGTCAATATATCAGTCACAGATACATAACCCCCATCGCTAGGTCTGTTAATATATCAGTCACAGATACATAACCCCATCGCTAGGTCTGTCAATATATCAGTCACAGATACATAACCCCCATCTCTAGGTCTGTTAATATATCAGTCACAGATACATAACCCACATCGCTAGGTCTGTCAATATATCAGTCACAGATACATAACCCCCATCGCTAGGTCTGTCAATATATCAGTCACAGATACATAACCCCCATCGCTAGGTCTGTTAATATATCAGTCACAGATACATAACCCCCATCGCTAGGTCTGTCAATATATCAGTCACAGATACATAACCCCCATCGCTAGGTCTGTTAATATATCAGTCACAGATACATAACCCACATCGCTAGGTCTGTCAATATATCAGTCACAGATACATAACCCCCATCGCTAGGTCTGTTAATATATCAGTCACAGATACATAACCCCCATCGCTAGGTCTGTCAATATATCAGTCACAGATACATAACCCCCATCGCTAGGTCTGTTAATATATCAGTCACAGATACATAACCCCCATCGCTAGGTCTGTTAATATATCAGTCACAGATACATAACCCCCATCGCTAGGTCTGTCAATATATCAGTCACAGATACATAACCCCCATCGCTAGGTCTGTTAATATATCAGTCACAGATACATAACCTCCATCGCTAGGTCTGTCAATATATCAGTCACTGATACATAACCCCCATCGCTAGGTCTGTCAATATATCAGTCACAGATACATAACCCCCATCGCTAGGTCTGTTAATATATCAGTCACAGATACATAACCCCATCGCTAGGTCTGTCAATATATCAGTCACAGATACATAACCCCCATCGCTAGGTCTGTTAATATATCAGTCACAGATACATAACCCCCATCGCTAGGTCTGTCAATATATCAGTCACAGATACATAACCCCCATCGCTAGGTCTGTCAATATATCAGTCACAGATACATAACCCCATCGCTAGGTCTGTTAATATATCAGTCACAGATACATAACCCCATCGCTAGGTCTGTCAATATATCAGTCACAGATACATAACCCCCATCGCTAGGTCTGTTAATATATCAGTCACAGATACATAACCCCCATCGCTAGGTCTGTCAATATATCAGTCACAGATACATAACCCCATCGCTAGGTCTGTTAATATATCAGTCACAGATACATAACCCCATCGCTAGGTCTGTTAATATATCAGTCACAGATACATAACCCCATCGCTAGGTCTGTTAACAGTCACAGATACATTAGGTCTGTTAATATATCAGTCACAGATACATAACCCCCATCGCTAGGTCTGTCAATATATCAGTCACAGATACATAACCCCATCTCTAGGTCTGTTAATATATCAGTCACAGATACATAACCCACATCGCTAGGTCTGTCAATATATCAGTCACAGATACATAACCCTCATCGCTAGGTCTGTTAATATATCAGTCACAGATACATAACCCCCATCGCTAGGTCTGTTAATATATCAGTCAAAGATACATAACCCCCATCGCTAGGTCTGTTAATATATCAGTCACAGATACATAACCCCCATCGCTAGGTCTGTCAATATATCAGTCACAGATAAATAAACCCCATCGCTAGATCTGTTAATATATCAGTCACAGATACATAACCCCCATCGCTAGGTCTGTTAATATATCAGTCACAGATACATAACCCCCATCGCTAGGTCTGTCAATATATCAGTCACAGATACATAACCCCCATCTCTAGGTCTGTTAATATATCAGTCACAGATACATAACCCACATCGCTAGGTCTGTCAATATATCAGTCACAGATACATAACCCCCATCGCTAGGTCTGTTAATATATCAGTCACAGATACATAACCCCCATCGCTAGGTCTGTTAATATATCAGTCAAAGATACATAACCCCCATCGCTAGGTCTGTTAATATATCAGTCACAGATACATAACCCCCATCGCTAGGTCTGTCAATATATCAGTCACAGATAAATAAACCCCATCGCTAGATCTGTTAATATATCAGTCACAGATACATAACCCCCATCGCTAGGTCTGTCAATATATCAGTCACAGATACATAACCCCCATCGCTAGGTCTGTCAATATATCAGTCACAGATAAATAACCCCCATCGCTAGGTCTGTTAATATATCAGTCACAGATACATAACCCCCATCGCTAGGTCTGTCAATATATCAGTCACAGATACATAACCCCCATCGCTAGGTCTGTTAATATATCAGTCACAGATACAAACCCCCATCGCTAGGTCTGCCTAAATTAGTCACAGATACATAACCCCCATCTCTAGGTCTGTTAATATATCAGTCACAGATACATAACCCCCATCGCTAGGTCTGTTAATATATCAGTCACAGATACATAACCGCTATCGGTAGGTCTGTTAATATATCAGTCACAGATACATAACCCCATCGTTAGGTCTGTTAATATATCAGTCACAGATACATAACCCCCATCGTTAGGTCTGTTAACATATCAGTCACAGATACATAACCCCCATCGCTAGGTCTGTTAATATATCAGTCACAGATACATAACCCCCATCGTTAGGTCTGTTAACATATCAGTCACAGATACATAACCCCCATCGCTAGGTCTGTTAATATATAAGTCACAGATACATAACCCCCATCGCTAGGTCTGTTAACATATCAGTCACAGATACATAACCCCCATCGCTAGGTCTGTTAATATATCAGTCACAGATACATAACCCCCATCGCTAGTTCTGTTAATATATCAGTCACATATACATAACCCCCATCGTTAGGTCTGTTAACATATCAGTCACAGATACATAACCCCCATCGCTAGTTCTGTTAATATATCAGTCACAGATACATAACCCCCATTGTTAGGTCTGTTAACATATCAGTCACAGATACATAACCCCCATCGCTAGGTCTGTTAATATATTAGTCACAGATACATAACCCCCATCGCTAGGTCTGTTAATATATCAGTCACAGATACATAACCCCCATCACTAGGTTTGTTAATATATCAGTCACAGATACATAACCCCCATCATTAGGTCTGTTAATATATCAGTCACAGATACATAACCCCCATCATTAGGTCTGTTAATATATCAGCCACAGATACATAACCCCCATCGTTAGGTCTGCCTAAATTAGTCACAGATACATAACCCCCATCGCTAGGTCTGTTAACATATCAGTCACAGATATATAACCCCCATCGTTAGGTCTGTTAATATATTAGTCACAGATACATAACCCCCATCGCTAGGTCTGTTAATATATCAGTCACAGATACATAACCCCCATTGTTAGGTCTGTTAACATATCAGTCACAGATACATAACCCCCATCGCTAGGTCTGTTAATATATTAGCCACAGATACATAACCCCATCGCTAGGTCTGTTAATATATTAGTCACAGATACATAACCCCCATCGCTAGGTCTGTTAATATATCAGTCACAGATACATAACCCCCATCATTAGGTCTGTTAATATATCAGTCACAGATACATAACCCCCATCATAGGTCTGTTAATATATCAGCCACAGATACATAACCCCCATCGTTAGGTCTGCCTAAATTAGTCACAGATACATAACCCCATCGCTAGGTCTGTTAACATATCAGTCACAGATACATAACCCCCATCGTTAGGTCTGTTAATATATCAGTCACAGATACATAACCCCATCGCTAGGTCTGTTAATATATCAGTCACAGATACATAACCCCCATCATTAGGTTTGTCAATATATCAGTCACAGATACATAACCCCCATCATTAGGTCTGCCTAAATTAGTCACAGATACATAACCCCCATCGCTAGGTCTGTTAACATATCAGTCACAGATACATAACCCCATCGCTAGGTCTGTTAATATATCAGTCACAGATACATAACCCCATCACTAGGTCTGTTAATATATTAGTCACAGATACATAACCCCATCGCTAGGTCTGTTAATATATTAGTCACAGATACATAACCCCATCGCTAGGTCTGTCAATATATCAGTCACAGATACATAACCCCATCGCTAGGTCTGTTAATATATCAGTCACAGATACATAACCCCCATCGCTAGGTCTGTCAATATATCAGTCACAGATACATAACCCCCATCGCTAGGTCTGTTAATATATCAGTCACAGATACATAACCCCATCGCTAGGTCTGTCAATATATCAGTCACAGATACATAACCCCCATCTCTAGGTCTGTTAATATATCAGTCACAGATACATAACCCACATCGCTAGGTCTGTCAATATATCAGTCACAGATACATAACCCCCATCGCTAGGTCTGTTAATATATCAGTCACAGATACATAACCCCCATCGCTAGGTCTGTTAATATATCAGTCAAAGATACATAACCCCCATCGCTAGGTCTGTTAATATATCAGTCACAGATACATAACCCCCATCGCTAGGTCTGTCAATATATCAGTCACAGATAAATAAACCCCATCGCTAGATCTGTTAATATATCAGTCACAGATACATAACCCCCATCGCTAGGTCTGTCAATATATCAGTCACAGATACATAACCCCCATCGCTAGGTCTGTCAATATATCAGTCACAGATAAATAACCCCCATCGCTAGGTCTGTTAATATATCAGTCACAGATACATAACCCCCATCGCTAGGTCTGTCAATATATCAGTCACAGATACATAACCCCCATCGCTAGGTCTGTTAATATATCAGTCACAGATACAAACCCCCATCGCTAGGTCTGCCTAAATTAGTCACAGATACATAACCCCCATCTCTAGGTCTGTTAATATATCAGTCACAGATACATAACCCCCATCGCTAGGTCTGTTAATATATCAGTCACAGATACATAACCGCTATCGGTAGGTCTGTTAATATATCAGTCACAGATACATAACCCCATCGTTAGGTCTGTTAATATATCAGTCACAGATACATAACCCCCATCGTTAGGTCTGTTAACATATCAGTCACAGATACATAACCCCCATCGCTAGGTCTGTTAATATATCAGTCACAGATACATAACCCCCATCGTTAGGTCTGTTAACATATCAGTCACAGATACATAACCCCCATCGCTAGGTCTGTTAATATATAAGTCACAGATACATAACCCCCATCGCTAGGTCTGTTAACATATCAGTCACAGATACATAACCCCCATCGCTAGGTCTGTTAATATATCAGTCACAGATACATAACCCCCATCGCTAGTTCTGTTAATATATCAGTCACATATACATAACCCCCATCGTTAGGTCTGTTAACATATCAGTCACAGATACATAACCCCCATCGCTAGTTCTGTTAATATATCAGTCACAGATACATAACCCCCATCGCTAGTTCTGTTAATATATCAGTCACATATACATAACCCCCATCGTTAGGTCTGTTAACATATCAGTCACAGATACATAACCCCCATCGCTAGGTCTGTTAATATATCAGTCACAGATACATAACCCCCATTGTTAGGTCTGTTAACATATTAGCCACAGATACATAACCCCCATCGCTAGGTCTGTTAATATATTAGTCACAGATACATAACCCCCATCGCTAGGTCTGTTAATATATCAGTCACAGATACATAACCCCCATCACTAGGTTTGTTAATATATCAGTCACAGATACATAACCCCCATCATTAGGTCTGTTAATATATCAGTCACAGATACATAACCCCCATCATTAGGTCTGTTAATATATCAGCCACAGATACATAACCCCCATCGTTAGGTCTGCCTAAATTAGTCACAGATACATAACCCCCATCGCTAGGTCTGTTAACATATCAGTCACAGATATATAACCCCCATCGTTAGGTCTGTTAATATATTAGTCACAGATACATAACCCCCATCGCTAGGTCTGTTAATATATCAGTCACAGATACATAACCCCCATTGTTAGGTCTGTTAACATATCAGTCACAGATACATAACCCCCATCGCTAGGTCTGTTAATATATTAGCCACAGATACATAACCCCCATCGCTAGGTCTGTTAATATATTAGTCACAGATACATAACCCCCATCGCTAGGTCTGTTAATATATCAGTCACAGATACATAACCCCCATCATTAGGTCTGTTAATATATCAGTCACAGATACATAACCCCCATCATAGGTCTGTTAATATATCAGCCACAGATACATAACCCCCATCGTTAGGTCTGCCTAAATTAGTCACAGATACATAACCCCATCGCTAGGTCTGTTAACATATCAGTCACAGATACATAACCCCCATCGTTAGGTCTGTTAATATATCAGTCACAGATACATAACCCCCATCGCTAGGTCTGTTAATATATCAGTCACAGATACATAACCCCCATCATTAGGTTTGTCAATATATCAGTCACAGATACATAACCCCCATCATTAGGTCTGCCTAAATTAGTCACAGATACATAACCCCCATCGCTAGGTCTGTTAACATATCAGTCACAGATACATAACCCCCATCGCTAGGTCTGTTAATATATCAGTCACAGATACATAACCCCCATCACTAGGTCTGTTAATATATTAGTCACAGATACATAACCCCCATCGCTAGGTCTGTTAATATATTAGTCACAGATACATAACCCCCATCGCTAGGTCTGTCAATATATCAGTCACAGATAAATAACCCCCATCGCTAGGTCTGTTAATATATCAGTCACAGATACATAACCCCCATCGCTAGGTCTGTCAATATATCAGTCACAGATACATAACCCCCATCGCTAGGTCTGTTAATATATCAGTCACAGATACAAACCCCCATCGCTAGGTCTGCCTAAATTAGTCACAGATACATAACCCCCATCTCTAGGTCTGTTAATATATCAGTCACAGATACATAACCCCCATCGCTAGGTCTGTTAATATATCAGTCACAGATACATAACCGCTATCGGTAGGTCTGTTAATATATCAGTCACAGATACATAACCCCCATCGCTAGGTCTGTTAATATATCAGTCACAGATACATAACCCCCATCGCTAGGTCTGTTAATATATCAGTCACAGATACATAACCCCCATCGCTAGGTCTGTTAATAAATCAGTCACAGATACATAACCCCATCGTTAGGTCTGTTAATATATCAGTCACAGATACATAACCCCCATCGTTAGGTCTGTTAACATATCAGTCACAGATACATAACCCCCATCGCTAGGTCTGTTAATATATCAGTCACAGATACATAACCCCCATCGTTAGGTCTGTTAACATATCAGTCACAGATACATAACCCCCATCGCTAGGTCTGTTAATATATAAGTCACAGATACATAACCCCCATCGCTAGGTCTGTTAACATATCAGTCACAGATACATAACCCCCATCGCTAGGTCTGTTAATATATCAGTCACAGATACATAACCCCCATCGCTAGTTCTGTTAATATATCAGTCACATATACATAACCCCCATCGTTAGGTCTGTTAACATATCAGTCACAGATACATAACCCCCATCGCTAGGTCTGTTAATATATCAGTCACAGATACATAACCCCCATTGTTAGGTCTGTTAACATATTAGCCACAGATACATAACCCCCATCGCTAGGTCTGTTAATATATTAGTCACAGATACATAACCCCCATCGCTAGGACTGTTAATATATCAGTCACAGATACATAACCCCCATCACTAGGTTTGTTAATATATCAGTCACAGATACATAACCCCCATCATTAGGTCTGTTAATATATCAGTCACAGATACATAACCCCCATCATTAGGTCTGTTAATATATCAGCCACAGATACATAACCCCCATCGTTAGGTCTGCCTAAATTAGTCACAGATAAATAACCCCCATCATCGCTAGGTCTGTTAACATATCAGTCACAGATATATAACCCCCATCGTTAGGTCTGTTAATATATTAGTCACAGATACATAACCCCCATCGCTAGGTCTGTTAATATATCAGTCACAGATACATAACCCCCATTGTTAGGTCTGTTAACATATCAGTCACAGATACATAACCCCCATCGCTAGGTCTGTTAATATATTAGCCACAGATACATAACCCCCATCGCTAGGTCTGTTAATATATTAGTCACAGATACATAACCCCCATCGCTAGGTCTGTTAATATATCAGTCACAGATACATAACCCCCATCATTAGGTCTGTTAATATATCAGTCACAGATACATAACCCCCATCATAGGTCTGTTAATATATCAGCCACAGATACATAACCCCATCGTTAGGTCTGCCTAAATTAGTCACAGATACATAACCCCATCGCTAGGTCTGTTAACATATCAGTCACAGATACATAACCCCCATCGTTAGGTCTGTTAATATATCAGTCACAGATACATAACCCCCATCGCTAGGTCTGTTAATATATCAGTCACAGATACATAACCCCCATCATTAGGTTTGTCAATATATCAGTCACAGATACATAACCCCCATCATTAGGTCTGCCTAAATTAGTCACAGATACATAACCCCCATCGCTAGGTCTGTTAACATATCAGTCACAGATACATAACCCCCATCGCTAGGTCTGTTAATATATCAGTCACAGATACATAACCCCCATCACTAGGTCTGTTAATATATTAGTCACAGATACATAACCCCCATCGCTAGGTCTGTTAATATATTAGTCACAGATACATAACCCCCATCGCTAGGTCTGTCAATATATCAGTCACAGATACATAACCCCCATCGCTAGGTCTGTTAATATATCAGTCACAGATACATAACCCCCATCGCTAGGTCTGTCAATATATCAGTCACAGATACATAACCCCCATCGCTAGGTCTGTTAATATATCAGTCACAGATACATAACCCCCATCGCTAGGTCTGTCAATATATCAGTCACAGATACATAACCCCCATCTCTAGGTCTGTTAATATATCAGTCACAGATACATAACCCACATCGCTAGGTCTGTCAATATATCAGTCACAGATACATAACCCCCATCGCTAGGTCTGTTAATATATCAGTCACAGATACATAACCCCATCGCTAGGTCTGTTAATATATCAGTCAAAGATACATAACCCCCATCGCTAGGTCTGTTAATATATCAGTCACAGATACATAACCCCCATCGCTAGGTCTGTCAATATATCAGTCACAGATAAATAAACCCCATCGCTAGATCTGTTAATATATCAGTCACAGATACATAACCCCCATCGCTAGGTCTGTTAATATATCAGTCACAGATACATAACCCCCATCGCTAGGTCTGTCAATATATCAGTCACAGATACATAACCCCCATCTCTAGGTCTGTTAATATATCAGTCACAGATACATAACCCACATCGCTAGGTCTGTCAATATATCAGTCACAGATACATAACCCCCATCGCTAGGTCTGTTAATATATCAGTCACAGATACATAACCCCCATCGCTAGGTCTGTTAATATATCAGTCAAAGATACATAACCCCCATCGCTAGGTCTGTTAATATATCAGTCACAGATACATAACCACCATCGCTAGGTCTGTCAATATATCAGTCACAGATAAATAAACCCCATCGCTAGATCTGTTAATATATCAGTCACAGATACATAACCCCCATCGCTAGGTCTGTCAATATATCAGTCACAGATACATAACCCCCATCGCTAGGTCTGTCAATATATCAGTCACAGATAAATAACCCCCATCGCTAGGTCTGTTAATATATCAGTCACAGATACATAACCCCCATCGCTAGGTCTGTCAATATATCAGTCACAGATACATAACCCCCATCGCTAGGTCTGTTAATATATCAGTCACAGATACAAACCCCCATCGCTAGGTCTGCCTAAATTAGTCACAGATACATAACCCCCATCTCTAGGTCTGTTAATATATCAGTCACAGATACATAACCCCCATCGCTAGGTCTGTTAATATATCAGTCACAGATACATAACCGCTATCGGTAGGTCTGTTAATATATCAGTCACAGATACATAACCCCATCGTTAGGTCTGTTAATATATCAGTCACAGATACATAACCCCCATCGTTAGGTCTGTTAACATATCAGTCACAGATACATAACCCCCATCGCTAGGTCTGTTAATATATCAGTCACAGATACATAACCCCCATCGTTAGGTCTGTTAACATATCAGTCACAGATACATAACCCCCATCGCTAGGTCTGTTAATATATAAGTCACAGATACATAACCCCCATCGCTAGGTCTGTTAACATATCAGTCACAGATACATAACCCCCATCGCTAGGTCTGTTAATATATCAGTCACAGATACATAACCCCCATCGCTAGTTCTGTTAATATATCAGTCACATATACATAACCCCCATCGTTAGGTCTGTTAACATATCAGTCACAGATACATAACCCCCATCGCTAGTTCTGTTAATATATCAGTCACAGATACATAACCCCCATCGCTAGTTCTGTTAATATATCAGTCACATATACATAACCCCCATCGTTAGGTCTGTTAACATATCAGTCACAGATACATAACCCCCATCGCTAGGTCTGTTAATATATCAGTCACAGATACATAACCCCCATTGTTAGGTCTGTTAACATATTAGCCACAGATACATAACCCCCATCGCTAGGTCTGTTAATATATTAGTCACAGATACATAACCCCATCGCTAGGTCTGTTAATATATCAGTCACAGATACATAACCCCATCACTAGGTTTGTTAATATATCAGTCACAGATACATAACCCCATCATTAGGTCTGTTAATATATCAGTCACAGATACATAACCCCATCATTAGGTCTGTTAATATATCAGCCACAGATACATAACCCCCATCGTTAGGTCTGCCTAAATTAGTCACAGATACATAACCCCCATCGCTAGGTCTGTTAACATATCAGTCACAGATATATAACCCCCATCGTTAGGTCTGTTAATATATTAGTCACAGATACATAACCCCCATCGCTAGGTCTGTTAATATATCAGTCACAGATACATAACCCCCATTGTTAGGTCTGTTAACATATCAGTCACAGATACATAACCCCCATCGCTAGGTCTGTTAATATATTAGCCACAGATACATAACCCCCATCGCTAGGTCTGTTAATATATTAGTCACAGATACATAACCCCCATCGCTAGGTCTGTTAATATATCAGTCACAGATACATAACCCCCATCATTAGGTCTGTTAATATATCAGTCACAGATACATAACCCCCATCATAGGTCTGTTAATATATCAGCCACAGATACATAACCCCCATCGTTAGGTCTGCCTAAATTAGTCACAGATACATAACCCCCATCGCTAGGTCTGTTAACATATCAGTCACAGATACATAACCCCCATCGTTAGGTCTGTTAATATATCAGTCACAGATACATAACCCCCATCGCTAGGTCTGTTAATATATCAGTCACAGATACATAACCCCCATCATTAGGTTTGTCAATATATCAGTCACAGATACATAACCCCCATCATTAGGTCTGCCTAAATTAGTCACAGATACATAACCCCCATCGCTAGGTCTGTTAACATATCAGTCACAGATACATAACCCCCATCGCTAGGTCTGTTAATATATCAGTCACAGATACATAACCCCCATCACTAGGTCTGTTAATATATTAGTCACAGATACATAACCCCCATCGCTAGGTCTGTTAATATATTAGTCACAGATACATAACCCCCATCGCTAGGTCTGTCAATATATCAGTCACAGATAAATAACCCCCATCGCTAGGTCTGTTAATATATCAGTCACAGATACATAACCCCCATCGCTAGGTCTGTCAATATATCAGTCACAGATACATAACCCCCATCGCTAGGTCTGTTAATATATCAGTCACAGATACAAACCCCCATCGCTAGGTCTGCCTAAATTAGTCACAGATACATAACCCCCATCTCTAGGTCTGTTAATATATCAGTCACAGATACATAACCCCCATCGCTAGGTCTGTTAATATATCAGTCACAGATACATAACCGCTATCGGTAGGTCTGTTAATATATCAGTCACAGATACATAACCCCCATCGCTAGGTCTGTTAATATATCAGTCACAGATACATAACCCCCATCGCTAGGTCTGTTAATATATCAGTCACAGATACATAACCCCCATCGCTAGGTCTGTTAATAAATCAGTCACAGATACATAACCCCATCGTTAGGTCTGTTAATATATCAGTCACAGATACATAACCCCCATCGTTAGGTCTGTTAACATATCAGTCACAGATACATAACCCCATCGCTAGGTCTGTTAATATATCAGTCACAGATACATAACCCCATCGTTAGGTCTGTTAACATATCAGTCACAGATACATAACCCCCATCGCTAGGTCTGTTAATATATAAGTCACAGATACATAACCCCCATCGCTAGGTCTGTTAACATATCAGTCACAGATACATAACCCCATCGCTAGGTCTGTTAATATATCAGTCACAGATACATAACCCCATCGCTAGTTCTGTTAATATATCAGTCACATATACATAACCCCCATCGTTAGGTCTGTTAACATATCAGTCACAGATACATAACCCCCATCGCTAGGTCTGTTAATATATCAGTCACAGATACATAACCCCCATTGTTAGGTCTGTTAACATATTAGCCACAGATACATAACCCCATCGCTAGGTCTGTTAATATATTAGTCACAGATACATAACCCCCATCGCTAGGACTGTTAATATATCAGTCACAGATACATAACCCCCATCACTAGGTTTGTTAATATATCAGTCACAGATACATAACCCCCATCATTAGGTCTGTTAATATATCAGTCACAGATACATAACCCCCATCATTAGGTCTGTTAATATATCAGCCACAGATACATAACCCCCATCGTTAGGTCTGCCTAAATTAGTCACAGATACATAACCCCCATCGCTAGGTCTGTTAACATATCAGTCACAGATATATAACCCCCATCGTTAGGTCTGTTAATATATTAGTCACAGATACATAACCCCCATCGCTAGGTCTGTTAATATATCAGTCACAGATACATAACCCCCATTGTTAGGTCTGTTAACATATCAGTCACAGATACATAACCCCCATCGCTAGGTCTGTTAATATATTAGCCACAGATACATAACCCCATCGCTAGGTCTGTTAATATATTAGTCACAGATACATAACCCCATCGCTAGGTCTGTTAATATATCAGTCACAGATACATAACCCCATCATTAGGTCTGTTAATATATCAGTCACAGATACATAACCCCCATCATAGGTCTGTTAATATATCAGCCACAGATACATAACCCCCATCGTTAGGTCTGCCTAAATTAGTCACAGATACATAACCCCCATCGCTAGGTCTGTTAACATATCAGTCACAGATACATAACCCCCATCGTTAGGTCTGTTAATATATCAGTCACAGATACATAACCCCCATCGCTAGGTCTGTTAATATATCAGTCACAGATACATAACCCCCATCATTAGGTTTGTCAATATATCAGTCACAGATACATAACCCCCATCATTAGGTCTGCCTAAATTAGTCACAGATACATAACCCCCATCGCTAGGTCTGTTAACATATCAGTCACAGATACATAACCCCCATCGCTAGGTCTGTTAATATATCAGTCACAGATACATAACCCCCATCACTAGGTCTGTTAATATATTAGTCACAGATACATAACCCCCATCGCTAGGTCTGTTAATATATTAGTCACAGATACATAACCCCCATCGCTAGGTCTGTTAATATATTAGTCACAGATACATAACCCCCATCGCTAGGTCTGTTAATATATTAGTCACAGATACATAACCCCCATCGCTAGGTCTGTTAATATATCAGTCACAGATACATAACCCCCATCATTAGGTCTGTTAATATATCAGTCACAGATACATAACCCCCATCATAGGTCTGTTAATATATCAGCCACAGATACATAACCCCCATCGTTAGGTCTGCCTAAATTAGTCACAGATACATAACCCCCATCGCTAGGTCTGTTAACATATCAGTCACAGATACATAACCCCATCGTTAGGTCTGTTAATATATCAGTCACAGATACATAACCCCCATCGCTAGGTCTGTTAATATATCAGTCACAGATACATAACCCCCATCATTAGGTTTGTCAATATATCAGTCACAGATACATAACCCCCATCATTAGGTCTGCCTAAATTAGTCACAGATACATAACCCCCATCGCTAGGTCTGTTAACATATCAGTCACAGATACATAACCCCCATCGCTAGGTCTGTTAATATATCAGTCACAGATACATAACCCCCATCACTAGGTCTGTTAATATATTAGTCACAGATACATAACCCCCATCGCTAGGTCTGTTAATATATTAGTCACAGATACATAACCCCCATCGCTAGGTCTGTTAATATATCAGTCACAGATACATAACCCCTATCATTAGGTCTGTTAATATATCAGTCACAGATACATAACCCCCATCATAGGTCTGTTAATATATCAGCCACAGATACATAACCCCCATCGTTAGGTCTGCCTAAATTAGTCACAGATACATAACCCCCATCGCTAGGTCTGTTAACATATCAGTCACAGATACATAACCCCCATCGTTAGGTCTGTTAATATATCAGTCACAGATACATAACCCCCATCGCTAGGTCTGTTAATATATCAGTCACAGATACATAACCCCCATCATTAGGTTTGTCAATATATCAGTCACAGATACATAACCCCCATCATTAGGTCTGCCTAAATTATTCACAGATACATAACCCCCATCGCTAGGTCTGTTAACATATCAGTCACAGATACATAACCCCCATCGCTAGGTCTGTTAATATATCAGTCACAGATACATAACCCCCATCACTAGGTCTGTTAATATATTAGTCACAGATACATAACCCCCATCGCTAGGTCTGTTAATATATCAGTCACAGATACATAACCCCCATTACTTTCTCTGTTTATATCCAATTGAGCTGGTAAATTGAAAACGAAATCCATGTTGAAGGACCATTTGAAAATAAAAGTGGTGACCATTGGGTTGTCTTTTCCACAAGTCTTATATACGTACCATGGTTGGTCCTCTGTTCCACAACTATCATGTACATTCCATGGTTCCGTTACAAATTAAAACACAAACATTATATTTTCCAACAGCAAGAACAGGTTTTATATTATAAGAGCAATAAATATGTTTTTTTTTGTATATCTCTGCATTTTCATTTGAAACCAAAATTCATACAGTATGTATTTACAGCAAAAAATACACAGATATTTTCTATCTTTAAAAGAATGCCTGCTCCTTGTGACACAATGTACTGATACAATTTTACAGTCCTCCTCCCCACTCCTCCCCTCTCCTCCCTCAAGATATACACAACATTACAAGTCTATTTGTCAATTTCCTGTGTAGTTACAGACACGTAGTAATACTGTCCATTTCCTGTGTAGTTACAGACATGTAGTAATACAGTCCATTTCCTGTGCAGTTACAGACACGTAGTAATACTGTCCATTTCCTGTGTAGTTACAGACACGTAGTAATACTGTCCATTTCCTGTGTAGTTACAGACACGTAGTAATACTGTCCATTTCCTGTGTAGTTACAGACACGTAGTAATACTGTCCATTTCCTGTGTAGTTACAGACACATAGTAATACAGTCCATTTTATGTGTAGTTACAGACACGTAGTAATACAGTCCATTTCCTGTGTAGTTACAGACACGTAGTAATACAGTCCATTTCCCGTGTAGTTACAGACACGTAGTAATACAGTCCATTTCGGAGTGCATGTATTATAATTATTAATAGATATTTTGTTTTGTAAAACAGCTCCATTCAGTGAGACATGCAGGAATCACAATATCATCTAGAAAATACATTGAATTTCTGTTCAGAGAGAGAGAGACAACAATACAATGACCACTCCAAGGTCCATGGTCATTTGAGCTCTAGTCCCCATCCCTCTATCCCTCTCTCCTTCCTATATCTTACATAAGCCTCCCCACAGAGCATGACAGCATCTGGTGAACAGAGGGTGTAATACCATGATGCATTGAAGTGCAGCGGGGTGGGCAGAGCAGAGTCTTAGATAAAAGGCTGTGCCATAGAACACAGTCTCAGTCAGCCCTAGACCAGCCAATCAGAAAGCGGGAGAAGGTAGTGGTGTGGGAGAGAGGGTCTCGGGAAGGGGAAAGGGGAGGGTCCATCATGGTGGGGGTTGCAGACTGGAACCAATGGGATGCAGGGATTCGGGAAGTGATGGGGGACTGCAGTGGGATTGGACGAGAGGCACTAACGGATGGCCTGTGTGCAAAACCACAAAGCTTTATGACAAAGCAATTACCTTCACACTTAGGAGATGCTGGGAAATGACTCACCGGTGTGTGTATTACGTACATTTACCAGTGTACAAAGGTGTGTGGTTGTGTGTGTGTGTGTGTGTGTGTGTTAGTCCACTTATTTAATATGAACACCTACTGTAGGTTACTTAGCAAGCGGGTATTAGCGCCTCAGGCTAGTGAGTAACTGTACACCAACATCAAATAAGGGGGCGCGTTCAACAGTACGCAACGTTTTAAAAAGTTCAGATATAAATATGCTATGTAGAACAGACGTGCCTCTCTGATAGTGTATGTGGAATAAGGCATCGTGGAGGCTCTATGCATGGCATTTCTATCTGCGACATTCAATAACGTTTGGCAACTGAACATGGCCCAGAAGTTCCATTGGTTACCTGACCAACCAAATAAACAATCGCATCTTAAAACACAATATAAAGAACAAAAAACACTAGCACAAAACAATAGTTAACAGTATTAGCAGTAGCTGTTACACCGCACCAACAATAACAATAGTGACATCAGTAGGATTCTTCATCGTCATCGTAGATAATCCTAACAATTCTGTCATCAACCACGAAAACCTTCTCAAGTACGATCTCTGTCTAAGAGGAGAACCTGTTCTTCTCAAGTACGATCTCAGACTGTCTAAGAGGAGACCCTGTTCTTCTCAAGTACGATCTCAGATTGTCTAAGAGGAGACCCTGTTCTTCTCAAGTACGATCTCAGACTGTCTAAGAGGAGACCCTGTTCTTCTCAAGTACGATCTCAGACTGTCTAAGAGGAGACCCTGTTCTTCTCAAGTACGATCTCTGTCTAAGAGGAGACCCTGTTCTTCTCAAGTACGATCTCTGTCTAAGAGGAGACCCTGTTCTTCTCAAGTACGATCTCTGTCTAAGAGGAGGACCTGTTCTTCTCAAGTACGATCTCTGTCTAAGAGGAGACCCTGTTCTTCTCAAGTACGATCTCAGACTGTCTAAGAGGAGACCCTGTTCTTCTCAAGTACGATCTCTGTCTAAGAGGAGACCCTGTTCTTCTCAAGTACGATCTCTGTCTAAGAGGAGACCCTGTTCTTCTCAAGTACGATCTCTGTCTAAGAGGAGGACCTGTTCTTCTCAAGTACGATCTCTGTCTAAGAGGAGGACCTGTGGACATACTGTTTTTTATATTTGTTTTGCTCCATCCAAAAATAGATATTTATAAGCAGCCAGTATTATACAGTAAACAGAAAGTGTTAGTTAAAATACCAATATATATTGAGAAGGACATTTTCTAGATTTGCAGTTTTTCTTGGGTGCAATTGTAAAAAAATATATAGTAATCATAGCAGTTAGTGGCAATTAAATAAAATAAAGTGTAAAAATGCAACATTTTCTATGACTAACAATAGTTATTATAGAATTAGTGAAAGTATTGAGGGAGTTAATGCATGAATAACGATTCTTTTGACAGTATTTTACAGTTATATGCCTTACACATATTCTGACTTAATTGTATTTTTTGTGCAAAAAAACTACAGTCTAAACATAAAACTGCTACTTATGTGTTATTCCGAGTCAATTGCTAATTGTCAGTGTGGAAACGTAATAATCTTATACCAAGGACAAATTGCACTGCACATTGTTCTAAGGACAATCAAATGAATATAAGAATATAGTCATTCACATTAAAGTCTACTGATCGTGGATAGTAGCTTTTCACAAACTTCCAATACAATTCATTAAAACCGTTGTGTGTGTCGCGGGGGGGGCGGGGCGCTATATAGTATTTCAGATTGTAGACTGGTTTGGTTGGCTTATTCCACTGTACTATAGTAATATTCAAAGAAGTAATATTCAAAGAAACTAACTTCACAAATATTTTATAGCTACTGGTCATTTCACCTTTTTGTCTTAGGTTTTATGAAGTAACACTAATTGAGGAGTGTTTATGAAGAAACACTCATTGGGGAAGGTTTATGACGTGACACTCCAGCTATTAGTCAGTGGACCTAGGCCAGGATTCAATCCCTTCGCCATTTAAAGGTTGCTGAGCACCTTTTATAGGTGGCTAAACGCCATTTAACAGGTAATTTCCGATTGAGCCCGACATATGCAGTCTACCGTTAATGCAGTCTTAGCGAACGGGAGAACATTGCCGGGCAAAGCACGATCGGGATTTAACCCCGACCTAATAGTATGATGCTGGAACTGTAGACGCGACTCTGGCTTCGCTGGCTCAACAACGCAGTGGGGACAGAAGGCGAAATAAATCTGTCCATCAAATGTTTACATCGGTACGTAACTGGAATGATGCTAGTGTTTCACATGCTCTGTTTATATATATATATATATATATATATATATATTTGTGTGTGTGTTAGTAACCCTGCTGGCCATATTCACACAAGTGTCAACAAGTAACACATTGGTTGTCTTTTCACACACTTCTCGAGCCTTACTTTTTACAATCCTACATATATTCACAAAAACATTCTAAATTCTTTCTGCACATGTTGCGTTTCTCTTCATTTTGCCACTTTGTTCATTGGTAACCAAACATTAGTCGTTTAAAATACACCTGCATTCGACTCAACCTGTGATCTTGATCTCAACCAGTGTGAGTACCAACCTGGTCTCAGAGTATTTCATATTATTCTGTATGTAAATCTGAGACACTCCTTTTAGTATGATATATTACGTTTCATATGGTGTTTATTAATTTGTGGATGTCCGTCACCCATTTCGTTTGATATGTTACAAATTACAATTTGCATGGTATGTTGTGAATTCGCAAATTTACAATATGTAACGAATTTGCTAAAGGTATGACATGTTACGAATTCCTATTTGTTGTGGCTAACTTTAGCTAAGTGGCTAACGTTAGCTAGGCTAGGGGGTTAGGGTGTTAGAAGGTTAGGGGGTTAGGGTATTAGGGGGTTAGGATGTTAGAGGGTTAGGGGGTTAGGATGTTAGGGGGTTAGGGACATCTCCAGCAACACCTCAACGTCAGCATATGTAATAATGGCGCGTTTCTATGTTTTGTAGTGAAAAAGATAGAGGAATGACATCATCAACCAATTAGTTAACATGGCAATGCCTACTCATAATTGGTTAAAATCACAGAATGCACACCGATGATGCCATTGGAAACACTTTTTTACTACAAAACATAGAAATGTGTAATTTTGTCAGATGTTGGTGGTGCTGGAGATTATGAATATGAAGTTGAACAATTTTGCCATTTCCCGTTAAGGGGTAGGGGTTAAGGTTAAGGGTTAGGGTTAAGGGTTAGGGTTAGCTAACATGCTAAGTAGTTGAAAAGTATCTAATTTGCTAAAATGATGAAGTTGTCCCTGATGAGATTCGAACACGCAACCTTGGTGTTGCTACACGTTTGAGTTATATACGCCCACCCATCCACCCGAACAAATTACCCTCATTTCGTTTTTTGTCTTACGCAACCTTCTATCTTACGTAACCATACCAAACATAACATATCATACTAATTTGATGGTCCCGGATATACGCTGACTTTATTACGTCTAGTCTATGAGACCAGGCTGAAAGTACCCATGTCTGTTTCATCACACAACAACAACAACAACAACATAGAGATTTAAGATGTAAGAAGGCAGACACTGGTCATGTCCCCTTCCTGATTCGCCAATCCACTTCTAGTCCACTTCCTGGTTGACCAGGTTCGGCACCCTTTGTCATCATATTCTCCTCCTTTGGCAACGTGAAAGTCATTGATGAGGTCATGCAGAACATGGCCCCACAGAGACACAGAAACATCACATCGTCATCAATCTCGGTACTGTACGTGAATATCTTCACGCAGATCGGTCTGTGTGTGAGTTTCTGTGTGTCAGTGTCTTCCTCTCTCTCTCTCTCTTCTAACAGCTGACTAGTCATCCTCTCCCTCTTCAGTGTGTCAGTAAAGCAGACATGAGGCTCACGGTCTCGTGATGATGCAGCCCTGCCCTCGGGCCCAAAGGGGATGGAATTTCCTCTTGGTCTAACGGTTAAGGAGTATTATATCCTGTCTTCCTATTCTACCTGAATGTTAATCTGTGAGGGAACCGGAGGTGGAAGTAACACAGCCTGAGCAAGTACCGTCTCCTGCCTCTCCCGGAGCGCCGGCGACCATATTGTATGATCTGGGCGTGGCCACTCTTAAACCTGTAGTTGTCCTGGTCTGACGGCCACCATCTGACGAGCGGTGCCCCCCGGTGTCTGGGAGGTTTGTTGCGTCTCCTGACGCTCACACCACCGTGCTGATGCGGTTGACAGGCTTGGACTTGGAGCTGGTGGTGCTGCCCGTCCCCGTGCTGCTGCTGCCCCCGCCAGACCCCTGCTGCCCTCCCTGGAGCTGGCCGGGCTGCTGCTGGAGGGCGTGGGTGTATGGGGAGATAGGGGTAAGTGGGGTATTGGGGGAGGAAGGGGGCGGTAAAGGGGAGTGTGAAGGGGGAGGTGGTATGGAGGAAAGTGGGGGGTATTGAGGGTGGTATTGGACGTGGGCGGCGGCCTGGGGGATGTGCCGGGCGACGGGGGTCTGGGGCGGCGGGGCAGCGAAGATGAAGTGAGTCTGGTGCTGGGGGTGTTGAGCGGGATGGGGGCTGTGGGAAAGGCCGGGGTGGGGGCTGTGGTTGTGGGTAAGAGCGGTACGATGAGGGGCGTGGGTGTGGGCGTGAGGGTGGGGCTGCGAGTGTGAGAGAGTAAGAGGGAGCTTGGCGCCTCCTCCTCCCCGACCGTGTGTGGAGTATGTGTGGTAGAGGGTAAGGGGTGCGGGCACCGGGGAGCGAGGGGGGTGAGGTGAAAGGGGCGGAGTGGGGCAGCCTACCCCCATAGAAACCCCCATGTTGATATAGCAACCCCCGTGACCCTGTACACCCTGTACACCATGCTGCTGCAGCTGGGCCAGCTGAACCTGGGACAGCTGTTGGAGCTGGGGGTGGGAGGGAGCGGGACCGGGGTCCGGCCGCTTGGGGACCCCCACCATGGGGCCCCTGTGGAGGATAAGAGGCCCAGGGGCCCCATGGCCGGTGGAGGACGGCTGGCTGGGAGCGGGCCCTGTCTGGGCGTGGTAGCGGTGGTGGTGGTGGTAGGGTGGAGGAGGCTGCTGCCCTGCGGTACTGTTGTAGCAATATTGGGCGTGCAGGGCCTGGATTTTGGAGGGCCCTCCTGCGTCGGAGTGGGTGAGGAAGGAGGGGGAGTGTGGGGGCGGGCCGCCGGTGGTGGGCGGGGGGACAGGTGCAGGGTAGTGTGGCAGCCCAGGTGGGAGGAGAGGGGGGAGAGGACCAGGGGGCTTGGTGCTGGAGCGCTTGCTCCTGAACAGGGAACCCAGGAAGGAGCCTCCACTGCCCCTTCCCCCTCCAGACCCGCTCCCCAGGGCTCCCGTCCCCCCTCGGTCTCCGCTGCTGGGACCCGGTGCCGTCGTCCCAATAGCGGTATTGTGATTTAGCCCCGGCCCACCCCCCACCCCCGCTCCGGGGCTCAGGATGGGGCGTTGAGGCCGGTAGTCTTGGATGTCATAGCTGCCCGGTGGCATTACACCTCCAGCCATGTGGGGGCGCTGGTGAGGCCTGGGACTGCTAATGATGGAGCCCTGTAAAGAGAGGGAGAGGAGGGGAGGAGCGAGAGAGGAAGAGGAGGAGACAGAGGGGAAGAGGGTGGAGGAGAGGAGAGAGGAAAGGAGGAGAGAGAAGAGGAGAGAGAGAGACGAGGAGAGAGAATATAGGGGATTCAGTAAAGTACTTTTTGTATTTGATCATTATGTGGATAGATCACACACATACAGACACTGATGACAGCTGTTAAATAACACAATTCACATGCAATTCTCACAATTCACATGCAATTCTCACAATTCACATGCAATTCTCAATTCTCATGACATGTTCCATGCACAGCCTGTTAGGAAACATAAAAACAGACAACTTTACATCAATGAGTTTACAGTGTTGGGGAGTAGTGAACAACTAATAGTTCAACTAGTAATTTAACTACATTTTGCAGTAGCTTGATGGTAGTTGAACTAAATTAAAACCAAGGCAGGGATTTACCATGTAGCGGTGTAGCTAACTACTGGAACTACACACTACTGTTTTACCATGTAGCAGTGTAGCTAACTACTCACTATTCGTTTTAAGAGTGGGTGAAGTAGGCAAGAATTCCTTTCATTTTCTGCATTAGATCTGCCTAATTCTCACTAGTTGTTGTGTTTAATAGGCCACATTACACATTTTGTTAACATCTGACTATAGAGTAATCTGTTCTCGAATTTGTGGTCTATAACATTTCACATTACAGATATTAACTTTAGTTAAGTACATTCTATAATTCTTAAGGGTAACTTTAGTGTAGTTTAACTTCTTCCACTGTGAAGTAAATTGGTAGCTTGGTACACTGCATTCTCAGAGTCCCCCAACACTGTGAGTTTATTGGAATTCTATTTTAGTGCAATCCTACCAGCAACTGGCGAAGCAATCACATGCATGTTAGGCCATTTCAATCCACAACGATATCAACCAGTAGTGAATAGTACCATGCAGGCGAGAACATCCAGAAGCGTCATGCCATGAAGTAAACTATAGTTTGGGGAAAGGGGGGGTATGAGATCCGTCCGTCCCCCCCCGTCTATACCAGACTTACTTCCATGGTACTGTCCAAGGAGCCAACACTGTTCCGGCGGCCCCGCTTCCCTGCACCCAGCAAGGAATAAGCAAAGTCATATTTTGCTGTATCCTGTAGCCGGCCGGCTAGGGCCATGTTGTTTCTGTATCAGAAGGGACTATTTCTCTCTAAACTACAGTACTCCTGCACCAGGTGGAGACAAATCACCACACAATAAACAGCTCCTTAGCGTTCTGGTCTCTCTCTCTGTCTGTCTCTCTCTCTCTCTCTCTTTGTCTCTCTCGCTCTCTCTCTTTGTCACTCTTTGTCTGTCTCTCTGTTTCTCTCTCTCTGTTTCTCTCTCTCTGATCACGATCTGTTCTATAATTAACCCTCACAGCACAGCAGGCCTTGGCTCTGACCAGTCTGTACTGCACTTGCTGAATGACTGTTTCAACCTGATGAATCTGACAGAGATTTGTTCTCCAACATATCTTCACAATGTGACAAATTAGCTATTCAATATTTTACAGTGCTTTGCCAAAGTATTCATCCCCCCTCTGCGTTTTTCCTTACAACCTGTAATTTAAATGGATTTTTATTTGGATTTCATGTAATGGACGTACGCAAAATAGTCCAAATAGGTGAAGTGAAATAAAAAAAATTACTTGTTTCAAAAACGTATGAAAAAGGAAAAACGGATAAGTGGTGCGTGTTTTCACCCCCTTTGCTATGAAGCCCCTAAATAAGAACTGGTGCCACCAATTACCTTCAGAAATCACATAATTAGTGACATTGCACACAGGTGGAGTTTATTTAAGTGTCACATGAGCTGTCACATGATCTCAGTATATATACACCTGTTCTGAAAGTGCCCAGAGTCTGCAACAACATTAATTAAGCAAGGCGCAGCACCAAGCAAGCGGCACCATGAAGAACAAGGAGCTCTCCAAACAGGTCAGGGACAAAGTGGTGGAGAAGTACAGATCAGGGTTGGGGTTATAAAAAAAATATGGGAAACTTTTAACTTCTTAGGGAGCGGCAGCAGAGGTAACGGTTTTGGAGAGTCTGGCGTGCCCAAAGTAAAATACCTGCCACTCAGGCCCAGAAAATAGGATATGCACATAATTGGTACTATTGGATAGGAAACACTCTGAAGTTTCTAAAAGTGTTAAAATAATGTATGTGAGTATAACAGAACTGATATTGCAGGTGAAATCCCGAGGAATTTCTGTCCTGGAAAAAGTGTTTTTGACACATTGCCTCATTTTGAACCCCTCCCTATTGAAAAACAGCCATTTCTGGGAGTAAGATTAGCGGCTCCCGAGGTGGCATGTTGTGTAAATCAAATGATACAAACCCCCCAAAAAGCTATTTTAATTCCAGGTTCCAGGTCAGACAACAAAATAGGAAAAATGCCAAGGGGGGTGAATACTTTCGCAAGCCACTGTATATGTCTAGACCAGAGTAAAAATAAGTAATTGAGTAATTGAAAAGTTTGTGTATATTTTCTGAAAAGCATCTCATAAGGTTGTCTCAGTGACTGTATAAATAGGGTTGTATACTGACCAGTGTGTCTGTCCAATGGATGAGGTAAAATCAGTGTGTGTGTGTGTGTGTGTGTGTACCTGTGTCTGATAGGTCTCTCAGTGATGAGCTGAGCGCGGTACGTTTGAGTCCGTCTGCGGAAGCATAGCTGTCATCCAGACTGGGTCGACCCAGAGTGCCATTCACCGCCTCGCCCTTCAATCCACCTCCCAGACCACCACCGTCAGCCCCGCCCACAACAGGTCTCACCACCCCTTTCTGCTTCTCCAACTCCGCTGTAGAGGGGGAGGAGAGAGATGGAGAGGGGGAGGAGAGAGAGATGGAGAGAGAGAGATGGAGAGGGGGAGGAGAGAGAGATGGAGAGGGGGAGGAGAGAGAGATGGAGAGGGGGGAGGAGAGAGAGGGGAGGAGAGAGATGGAGAGGGGGAGGAGAGAGAGATGGGGAGGAGAGAGATGGAGAGATGGGGAGGAGAGAGAGGGGGAGGAGAGAGATGGAGAGGGGAGGAGAGAGAGGGGGAGGAGAGAGATGAGATGGGGAGGGGATGAGAGAGGGGGAGGAGAGAGAGGGAGGGGGGAGGAGGGGAGGGGAGGAGAGAGAGGGGAGGGAGGGAGGGGGAGGGGAGGAGAGAGAGGGGAGGGGAGGGAGAGGGGAGGGGGAGGAGAGAGAGGGGGAGGGGGAGGAGAGAGAGATGGAGAGGGGGAGGAGAGAGAGATGGAGTGGGAGAGAGGGAAAGAGAGAGGAGAGTGAGGAACAGACAGAGAAGAGAGAAGCGTTGAAAGAAGTAGGTAGAGAAAAAGAGTGTGAAGGGAATACTTAAAAGACATATGATTATCACAATACTTGTATATTATACTATCCCTTAGTGTTCCCCAATGGAACAATTAAGTATTGTATCTAGTATCATAGCATGTTTACTACATCTCCTGCTCCTCAGTCTCTTTTAGTATATTATAAACTTGCTGATTTGAGCGCTGAATTATGATTGGCTGAAAGCCATGGTATAACAAACCGTTTACCACGGGTATGACAAAACTTTTATTTTTACTGTTCTAATTTAGTTGGAAACCAGTTTATAATAGCAATAAGGCACCTCGGGGGTTTGTGGTATACGGCCAATATACCACGGCTAAGGGCTGTGTCCAGGCACTTTCGCGTTGCGTCGTGCCTGAAAGAAAAAAAGCCCTTAGACTTGGTATATTGGCCCGTATACCACACCTCCTCGGGCCTTATTGCTTAAGTATAGTATAGTTCTACTCACACTCCACCCTGTATTTCTCCATTTCTGTCACCTCAGTGATGCTCTCTCTCAGGTCGGAGGTGAAGCGTGTTCTGTCCTGCTGACTTGGAGCATTTAATACAATCAGAACCTTCCTCTCCCCGCCAGGATTGGCCGACGTCAGACGTATACCGTGGGGATAGTCTACAGGGGAGAGAGGAGACATACTGTACAGCTTTTGGAAAAAACGTATGTGTTATGGCTTTACACCCCCTGCTATAATGTGGATAAAGAGTTACCTGTCTAACAGAACACAGAGGGTGTTCCAATGGAAGCCTCTCCAACAAAATCCAAATTAAATCAGGAATTCCCCATGGCAGCTGTCTAGGCCCCTTCAACACTATACACGCCAGCTACTACAGCGACTGAAATGACTGCAACACTTAACAAAGAGCTGCAGTTAGTTTCAGAATGGGCGACAAGGAATAAGTTAGTCCTAAATATTTCCAAAACTTGTATTTGGGACAAATCACTCCCTAAACCTGACCACTACTGTTGTATGGTCAGGTGCCACAAAGTGGGACTTAGGGAAGTTGCAATTGTCTCACTTTCACATCATTGAACAGGAAGAGGGTTTAAAATTACCTCCTCTATTGTGATCTGATCAACTAATGTATACTGTGACGTATAGATAGATAGATAGAGAGATAGACACACACACCCAAACACACACACCCACACACACGCACACAGCCAAACACACACCCAAACACACACACACACGCACACAGCCAAACACACACACACACACTACCAAACACGCACACACACTACCAAACACGCACACGCACACACACCCAAACACACACACCCACCCAAACACACACCCAAACACACGCACACAGCCAAACACACACACACACACACTACCAAACACGCACACACACTACCAAACACACACACGCACACACACCTAAACACACACACACACCCAAACACACACCCACACACACACACACCCAAACACACACACACACCCAAACACACACACACACCCAAACACACACACAGATACTTACACTGGTTCTGGAACATGTGGACCTGCATCTCGACCAGGGGGAAGGACTGTCTGAAACTATATGTCACAGAGGTCTTCTTCTTCTGGAAGATCTTGGTTATCTAGAGGGGAGAAGAGGGATGACATGACCGTGGAAACACTGTGCTCTGCAGGCCAGAGGGCGTGACCGTGGAAACACTGTGCTCTGCAGGCCAGAGGGCGTGACCGTGGAAACACTGTGCTCTGCAGGCCAGAGGGCGTGACCGTGGAAACACTGTGCTCTGCAGGCCAGAGGGTGTGACCGTGGAAACATTGTGCTTGATATAGCTTGGAATCTGGGCTTTTGTGATGACTCTGGAGCTATTACGAGACTATTCCAGGTCTATTCCAGGTCTATTCCAGGTCTATTCCAGGTCTATTCCAGGTCTATTCCAGTGCTATTCCAGTGCTATTCCAGGTCTATTACAGTACTTTTCCAGGACTATTCCAGGGATATTCCAGGACTATTCCAGGTCTATTCCAGGGATATTCTAGGGATATTCCAGAACTATTCCAGGACTATTCTCAGACCATAGTTTTAGCTAACTCAGGCGAACAGAACACATTTGACATGTATATGGCTCAGATCTGTAGGGTACAGATATAGAAAGGTGAGTCTATATTGTAGAGCCATAAAGAAAAACTCTGAACAGGCTGGTGAGTCTATGTGTTACAGACATAACACTCCCAGGACACACAGGTGAGTCTATATGTTACAGACATAACACTCCCAGGACACACAGGTGAGTCTATATGGTAGAGACATAACACTCCCAGGGCACACAGGTGAGTCTATGTGTTACAGACATAACACTCCCAGGGCACACAGGTGAGTCTATATGGTAGAGACATAACACTCCCAGGGCACACAGGTGAGTCTATGTGTTACAGACATAACACTCCCAGGGCACACAGGTGAGTCTATATGGTAGAGACATAACACTCCCAGGGCACACAGGTGAGTCTATGTGTTACAGACATAACACTCCCAGGGCACACAGGTGAGTCTATATGGTAGAGACATAACACTCCCAGGGCACACAGGTGAGTCTATGTGTTACAGACATAACACTCCCAGGACACACAGGTGAGTCTATATGGTAGACATAACACTCCCAGGACACACAGGTGAGTCTATATGTTACAGACATAACACTCCCAGGACACACAGGTGAGTCTATATGGTAGAGACATAACACTCCCAGGGCACACAGGTGAGTCTATGTGTTACAGACATAACACTCCCAGGACACACAGGTGAGTCTATATGGTAGAGACATAACACTCCCAGGGCACACAGGTGAGTCTATGTGTTACAGACATAACACTCCCAGGACACACAGGTGAGTCTATATGGTAGAGACATAATACTCCCAGGGCACACAGGTGAGTCTATATGGTAGACATAACACTCCCAGGACACACAGGTGAGTCTATATGGTAGAGACATAACACTCCCAGGACATACAGGTGAGTCTATATGGTAGACATAACACTCCCAGGGCACACAGGTGAGTCTATATGGTAGAGACATAATACTCCCAGGGCACACAGGTGAGTCTATATGGTAGACATAACACTCCCAGGGCACACAGGTGAGTCTATATGGTAGAGACATAATACTCCCAGGGCACACAGGTGAGTCTATATGGTAGACATAATACTCCCAGGGCACACAGGTGAGTCTATATGGTAGACATAATACTCCCAGGGCACACAGGTGAGTCTATATGGTAGACATAATACTCCCAGGGCACACAGGTGAGTCTATATGGTAGACATAACACTCCCAGGGCACACAGGTGAGTCTATGTGGTAGACATAATACTCCCAGGGCACACAGGTGAGTCTATATGGTAGAGACATAATACTCCCAGGGCACACAGGTGAGTCTATATGGTAGACATAACACTCCCAGGGCACACAGGTGAGTCTATATGGTAGACATAACACTCCCAGGGCACACAGGTGAGTCTATACGGTAGACATAACACTCCCAGGGCACACACAGGTGAGTCTATATGGTAGAGACATAACACTCCCAGGGCACACAGGTGAGTCTATATGGTAGACATAACACTCCCAGGGCACACAGGTGAGTCTATATGGTAGACATAACACTCCCAGGGCACACAGGTGAGTCTATACGGTGAGACATAACACTCCCAGGGCACACACAGGTGAGTCTATATGGTAGAGACATAACACTCCCAGGGCACACAGGTGAGTCTATATGGTAGAGACATAATACTCCCAGGGCACACAGGTGAGTCTATATGGTAGAGACATAACACTCCCAGGGCACACACAGGTGAGTCTTACCACAAGCAGGTCGTTGAAGAGGAAGACTTCTCTCTGGTGGACTCCAGTCCTCTGGCTTCTGTTCGGGTCGGGCACCTCGTACAGCTGACAGCAGCACACCAACCTGCGGTGTGGCAACGAGAGCACCTACACGCAAATTATTATTAAGATTCATAGAGACAGAACCTGACAGACAGAACCTTACAGCAACACCTCTACACACAGCACATTCAAAGATTACATACTGTATATCAGGTCGAATGTTTCAATTGAATATGGGCTGTTTTCTAGTGAATATGGGCTGTTTTCTAGTGAATATGGGCTGTTTTCTAGTGAATATGGGATGTTTTCTATTGATTATGGGCTGTTTTCTACTGAATATGGGCTGTTTTCCCCACAGGAGAGAGTTTTCTTTCTATTCATTTCAGAAGTAACATATTATCTAAAGTATTTTGTATTTTTTAATTTTTTTTAATATAACCTTTATTTAACCGGGCAAGTCAGTTAAGAACATATTCTTATTTACAATGACTGCCTACCCCGGCCAAACCCGGACGACGCCGGGCCAATTGTGTGCCAGCCTATGGGACTATGGGACAATCACGGCCGGATGTGATACAGCCTGGATATAACGTATTTCCTTATATTTATATTATAACTTTATTTAAATTATATTTCCACTTATATTCTGATATTTTCTAACCTATTTAAATTACACGATATGTACAAAATGACCCTAGGGGAATCAGCAGCATGATCATTGAGGGGGTGTGAGGAAAATAAAAACAATAACACAAACTATATATACAAAAGTATGTGGACACCCCTTAAAATTAGTGGATTCGGCTGTTTCAGCCACAACCGTTGTTGACAGGTGTATAAAATCGAGCACACAGACATGCTATCTCCGTAGACGAACATTGGCAGTAGAATGGCCTTACTGAAGAGCTCAGTGACTTTCCACGTGGCACCGTCATAGGATGCCACCTTTCCAACAAGTCAGTGCCCCGGTCAACTGTAAGTGCTGTTATTGTGAAGTGGAAACGTCTAGGAGCAGCAACGGCTCAGCCGTGAAGTGGTAGGCCACACAAGCTCACAGAACGCGACCGCCGAGGGCTGAAGCACGTAGCGTGTAAAAATCATCTGTCCTCGGTTTCAACACTCACTACCGAGTTCCAAACTGCCTCTGGAAGCAACGTCAGCACAAGAACTGTTTGTCTGGAGCTTCATGAAATGGGTTTCCACGGCCGAGCAGCCGCACACAAGCCTAAGATCACTATGCGCAATGCCAAGCGTCGGCTGGAGTGGTGTACAGTTCGCCGCCATTGGAGCAGTGGAAAAGCATTCTCTGGAGTGATGAATCACGCTTCACCATCTGGCAGTCCCACAGACAAATCTGGGTTTGGCGTATGCCAGGAGAACGCTACCCGCACCAATGGTTCGGGCTAGGCCCCTTAGTTCTAGTGAAGGGAAATCGTAATGCTACAGTATACAATGACATTCTAGATGATTCTGTACTTCCAACGCTGTGTCAACAGTTTCAGGAAGACTGTTTCCTGTTTCAGCATGACAATGCCCCGTGCACAAAGGTTCATACAGAAATAGTTTGTTGAGATCGGTGTGGAAGAACTTGACTGGTCTGCACAATGCCCTGACCTCAACCCCATCGAACACCTTTGGGATGAATTGGAACGCCGACTGTGAGCCAGGCATAATCACCCAACATCAGTGCCCGACCTCACTAATTCTCTTGTGGCTGAATGGAAGCAAGTCCCCGCAGCAATGTTCCAACATCTAGTGGAAAGACTTCCCAGAAGAGTGGAGGGCTGTTATAGCAGCAAAGGGGGGGGGACCAACTCCATATCAATGCCAATGATTTTGGAAGTAGATGTTCGACGAGCAGGTGTCCACATACTTTTGGTCATGTAGTGTACATTCTGAGGCTGAGCAGGCAGTGACTGTAGACATTAATACTGTATGCAGACTTACGGGCTTCTTGCCGACTACCACCCTCTCCACAGCCTGTACTTGAGACACGTGGTCATCGTTGGTGCGTAGCTCCCACTTCTCTATCCGATGGTAGATCCCTATTAACAGGTCTCTGGGAATGTCCTGACCATTATCCACTCCTGGGAGACATAACATCCATTAGGGGGAAAGTGCGTTAGTATGCCCCTTTTTTTTTGTTTCTCTCTTTACTAACGTTACTATACAGATTCCGTCCAAATACTGTGGTGGGGAAAAAAAAGGGAGAGATAAAGAGGAACGGAAGACTGAGATAGAACAACAGATAGAAGGCCACTGAAAGGGAGATAAATAGATGTAGTTCACCTGTTTGTTTTGAGGAGTCAGAATGAACTGGTGAAAACGGGTCTCCTCATTACGTCGGGTAGAGAAACAACCCAAACAGCCAGCTCAAAACAGTCAAGCCATCGGCATCCTCCTCACCTCTGAGGTTCTTGACGAAGTCCTCCAACTTCATCTTCCTCTCTGGCTTGACGTTGGGAGAGTACATGTCCGTGTTGAGGAGGATGATGGCGAACGCCAGGATGAAGATGGTGTCGGGGTTCTGGAACTGTTGGATCAGCACCGGGTTACACACACAGTACCGCTGACTGGAGGGGGTGTCAGAAGACATTGAGGGAGGGAGGGAGAGCGAGGGAGAGAAGAGAATGAGTGAGGTAGAGAAAGAAGAGAGAGAGGGAGATGTCAGATATATCCAAAACTAAAATGTCAATCCAATATAACATAGAAAACGTAACATAAGTCCGTAAGTCAGCACATAAGTCCACAAGTCAGCACATAAGTCCGTAAGTCAGCACATAAGTCCACAAGTCAGCACATAAGTCCTTAAGTCAGCACATAAGTCCACAAGTCAGCACATAAGTCCGTAAGTCAGCACATAAGTCCACAAGTCAGCACATAAGTCCGTACGTCAGCACATAAGTCCGTACGTCAGCACATAAGTCCGTAAGTCAGCACATAAGTCCACAAGTCAGCACATAAGTCCACAAGTCAGCACATAAGTCCGTAAGTCAGCACATAAGTCCGTAAGTCAGCACATAAGTCCACAAGTCAGCACATCAAATCAAAGTTTTTTGTCACATGCTCCGAATACAACAGTGAAATGCCTACTTACAAGCCCTTAACCAACAATGCAGTTTTAAGAAAATAAAATAAAAAGTAAGAGATAAGAATAACAAATAATTAAAGAGCAGCAGTAAAATAACAATAGCGGGGCTATTGTGAATAAGTCAGCATAAGTCAGCAACAATAAGTCCATAAGTTAGCACATAATTCCATAAGTCAGCAACAATAAGTCCATAAGTCAGCAACAATAAGTCCATAAGTCAGCAACAATAAGTCCATAAGTCTGTACAAAAGGCTGCAAGTCCTGGTACAAAAACTGTAGCCATGCTTTAAAAGTCCAGTACAAAAAAGTCTAAAATGTCCCCCAGTATAAAAGTATGTAAATTAGTCAGTATAGAAAGTCCATAAAGCCAGTACAAAAAGTAATTACGTCCAAGTATCTGAAGGCCTTTATAATTTTCTCCACTTTCTGGGCTCTAACCAGTGATGTATTTGATATTATAAACCGAGTGGTTCGAGCCCTGATTTCTGATTGGCTGAAATCTGTGGTATATCAGACCGTATACCATGGGGTATGACTAAAGATTTTTAATTATGTTGGTAACCAGTTTATAATAGCAATAAGGCACCTTGGTATATCACCAAAATATCACTGCTAGGGGCTGTATCCAGGCTGTATACTGCTTTAAGAACAGACCTTAGCCGTGGTAAATTGGCCGTATACCACACTTCCTCTGTTCTTTTTTTTTTGCTGAACTATATTCTCACCTGAAAGCCTCTATCAGTCTCTCCACCTTCTGGGCCTCCCCCTGGACTTTAATCTGAGCCTGGAACTTCCTGAGGGCATCATCCAGATCCATCCCTGAGAAGTCCAACTCATCTACCACACAACTGGAAATGGAGAAGAGAGAGTCAGAGAGGATTAAGCCTAAACCTAAACTTAAACCTGGACAGGGAGAAGAGAGGGGAGAGAGTATTAACCATAAACCTAAACCTGGACAGGGAGAAGAGAGAGTCAGGGAGGATTAACACTAAACCTAAACTTAAACCTGGACAGGGAGAGGAGAGAGTCCGAGAGGATTAACACTAAACCTAAACTTAAACCTGGACAGGGAGAGGAGAGAGTCAGGGAGGATTAACACTAAACCTAAACTTAAACCTGGACAGGGAGAAGAGAGAGGAGAAAGAGGAGAGGTAAATGATGACATAGTGTTCAGAAAGGATCAATAAAAACATATATTTAATAATAATAAACTGCCATTTCTAAACATGTTGTTCTTTATGTTCATTGTATAAGTATCAATCAATAATTTAATCAGTCAATCAATCAGTCAAATAATACTCTTCAGTTTGTAGGTCGTTGTAGAGTGCGCCAAAACACCCTAAGAATCTATTGATTAGTCACTCACTCCAGTAACGTCCTTGTTGAACTGTTTCTGTCTGCAGCCCAGGAACTCTCCTATCATCTGTCTGCTCAGTCCTTTCCTCTCCAGGATGAAGCGGGCGATGCCTACCGGTGTGTCCGATACGAAGCCTCTCTCTATCAGGTACTGGATACCCTTCTCTGGCTTCCTGCAGCGAGGGAGAGACACAGAGAGGGAGAGACACAAAGAAACAGGAATTAATATAAAATATATGCCACTTACAGTGAGGGAAAAAAAGTATTTGATCCCTTATTTGATGCTGATTTTTCCCACTGACAAAGAAATCCTCAGTTTATAATTTTAATGGTAGGTTTATTTGAACAGTGAGAGACAGAATAACAACAAAAAACGCACGTGAAAAATGTTATAAATTGATTTGCATTTTAATGAGGGAAATAAGTATTTGACCCCCTCTCAATCAGAAAGATTTCTGGGTCCCAGGTGTCTTTTATACAGGTGACGAGCTGAGATTAGGAGCACACTCTTAAAGGGAGTGCTCCTAATCTCAGTTTGTTACCTGTATAAAGTACACCTGTCCACAGAAGCAATCAATCAATCAGATTCCAAACTCTCCACCATGGCCAAGACCAAAGAGCTCTCCAAGGATGTCAGGGTCAAGATTGTAGACCTACACAAGGCTGGAATGGGCTACAAGACCATCGCCAAGCAGCTTGGTGAGAAGGAGACAACAGGATGGAAGAAACACAAAAGAACTGTCAATTTTCCTCGGCCTGGGGCTCCATGCAAGATCTTACCTCGTGGAGTTGCAATGATCATGAGAACGGTGAGGAATCAGCCCAGAACTACACGGAAGGATCTTGTCAATGATCTCAAGGCAGCTGGGACCATAGTCACCAAGAAAACAATTGGTAACACAGTACGCCGTGAAGGACTGAAATCCTGTAGCGCCTGCAAGGTCCCACCGCTCAAGAAAGCACATATACATGTCCGTCTGAAGTTTGCCAATGAACATCTGAATGATTCAGAGGACAACTGGGTGAAAGTGTTGTGGTCAGATGAGACCAAAATGGAGCTCTTTGGCATCAACTCAACTCGCCGTGTTTGGAGGAGGAGGAATGCTGCCTATGACCCCAAGAACACCATCCCCACCGTCAAACATGGAGGTGGAAACATTATGCTTTGGGGGTGTTTTTCTGCTAAGGGGACAGGACAACTTCAGCGCATCAAAGGGACGATGGACGGGGCCATGTACCGTCAAATCTTGGGTGAGAACCTCTTTCCCTCAGCCAGGGCGTTGAAAATGGGTCGTGGATGGGTATTCCAGCATGACAATGACCCAAAACACAAGGCCAAGGCAACAAAGGAGTGGCTCAGGAAGAAGCACATTAAGGTCCTGGAGTGGCCTAGCCAGTCTCCAGACCTTAATCCCATAGAAAATCTGTGGAGGGAGCTGAAGGTTCGAGTTGCCAAACGTCAGCCTCGAAACCTTAATGACTTGGAGAAGATCTGCAAAGAGGAGTGGGACAAAATCCCTCCTGAGATGTGTGCAAACCTAGTGGCCAACTACAAGAAACATCTGACCTCTGTGTACTAAGTCATGTTTTGCAGAGGGGGTCAAATACATATTTCCCTCATTAAAATGCAAATCAATTGATAACATTTTTCACATGCGTTTTTCTGGATTTATTTGTTGTTATTCTGTCTCTCAAACTGTTCAAATAAACCTACCATTAAAATGATAGACTGAGGATTTCTTTGTCAGTGGGCAAACGTACAAAATCATCAGGGGAATCAAATACTTTTTTCCCCCTCGCTGTACAGGTAGACTCAGCGATATGACGTAGATGCAAAATGTAACCGGCATAGTGGATCAAGTTTCACAACTAAGAGCTTTGAAGAGTGATGCTCAACTTCTCCGCTGTATCGGTCCCCCCCGGGGGGGCTGTAAAGAGGGTGAAGCGAACTCACGCACGAGCACAGAAACTGTGCATGACTGTGCGAGAGCAAAGTCTGACATCTCGCCCATCGTAATATCTGCAGCGCTGGCACGTGGCAACATCATTAACTGACACTTTTATCCAAGAGAGCGTTAAAGTGGAACTGATGGTGTTTTAGCAACATTAAATCTTATTAAAATCTGCTCATATAAGAATATGACACCATTTTGACATTTTCTGCCAAGCGAGCACTTAGATATGGTCATTTTCATGTTTTCATAAATTCATAGAATGTTTGGGGATGACGTAGAGTAAGGCATTTGTGAAAATTCTATAGCAATATTGAGTGGGAAAGCAGCCATGCATTTGGACAATTAATAGACACTGCAGTAAATAAAACCTAATAAAAACATCTGTCTCGTCCAGGACCGGAGTCTACGCAGACCGTTGCGCCATAGCCAATCAGAGCTACAGTAGGCCTATATGCAAATAGGTAATTTCCCACACAGGCCGGCCATCCTCCACTTTGAACTGGACTGTGTGTTTACTGGCAGTTCCGACAGTGTGACTTTAGATCATTAGAACACATTCACCAAACGCCACAAAATACACCTGAATGGATTTCTGCAAAATATCTAAGTCCTCTTAGATTTGGGAACTTCACAGTCCTATTGATCAAACAACCATGAAAAGGTAGTGTCTCTCTCTCTCCCTCAGTTGCCTCTCCATCTGCCACATCAACAACATAAACAACTAATGCTAGCCAAGAGCGAGATGAGCTGAAATCTAATGAGCGAACATTAGCTAAACCCTCTCAAACCTTTTCAGCTAGTTGGCAGTCAAAATTGCGCTGATAAACGATGGGGAATTGTAGCCTGCTCGTCCTTCTGCTCTGCAGCTTGCCTGCCAATGCATGCTTGTCCCAACCCACGTTTTGACAACTGAATGGGAACTTGCCTGCCCGCCCATTTTATTGATGCCAAATACATTTAATTGAGAGATATACTAACTGTGGATAACAGTCATTCGAGTTCAGCACAGTTAGCTAGCTAGCAAAGCGATTCGCGTTTCTTGCTAGCTAACCAAATGACACCTGCATCTCTAGTTGTAGCCACCGAAAAACAATATGAGGAGGAAAAAGTTGGTCATTCACCCACTACTCCAATGACATGACATCCTCCCAGCAGCTACCTAGCTAATGTTAGGCTCTATGTTTTTAGCATGCTAAATAAATAGCTAGCTACATAAATATATACACTAGCCCAGGGACGTCAAACTAAATCAGCACACGGGCCATATGCGGGCCAGACATAGAATGTTTGTTTTTACAAAAAAAAAACATGCAACTGCAACCCAAACAAGACCTTGTTTAATTAAAAAAATCTATTTGTAACATTTAAACTCAAAACATATTTTTCCTTTTTTTTTTTTTTTTTTTTTTTACACTACATGGATCACGTGTGCGGTTGAATACGGCATTACTGTATGGTGCACTCATGGTGAAATCAATGAGCGGTTTCCTTCCTCTCCGGCAACTGAGTTAGGAAGGACACCTGTCACTTCGTAGTGACTGGGTGTATTGATACCCCATCCAAAACGTAATTAATAACTTCACCATGCTCAAAGGGATAGTCAATGTCTGTTTTTTTTTTTTACCCATCTACCAATAGGTGCCCAACTTTGCGAGGCATTGGAAAACCTTCTTGGTTGTGGTTGAAAACCTCCCTCTTTGTGGTTGAATCTGTTTTTGAAATTCACTACTTGGCTGAGGGACCTTACAGATAATTGTATTTTAGGAAGTCAATAAAGAAAATACTGATAAACACTTTTATTTCACACAGAGTGAGTCCCTGCAACTTATTATGTGACTTGTTAAGCACATTTCTACCCCTGAACTTATTTAGGCGTTGCCATAACAAATGGGTTGAATACTTATCGACTCAAGACATTTCAGCTTTTCATTTTAATGAATTAGTAAAGAAATTTGAAAAACATAATTTCACTTTGACATTATGGGTTATTGTGTTTGGGTCAGTGACCAAAAAATCTAAATTTAATCCATTCTAAGTTCAGGCTCCAACACAACAAAATGTGGAAAAAGTCAGTGTGAACACTTTTTCACACACACCTGCACACACTTACACTTTTAACACTTTTACACTCATTTGCTGCTGCTGCTCTGTTCTTTATTTTACTCTTATTATCATCTATCCTGATGCCTAGTCACTTTACCCTGCCTTCATGTACATATCTACCTCAAATACCTTATTATTATCTATCCTGATGCCTAGTCACTTTACCCTGCCTTCAGGTACATATCTACCTCAAATACCTTATTATTATCTATCCTGATGCCTAGTTAGTTTACCCTGCCTTCATGTACATATCTACCTCAAATACCTTATTATTATCTATCCTGATGCCTAGTCACTTTACCCTGCCTTCATGTACATATCTACCTCAAATAACTCGTACCGCTGCACATTGATCAGGTACTGGTACTCCCTGTATATACTGTATCTCCATTCTGTATCTCCATTCTGTCGACGACAGCAGTGGTGTAGCTAATGGGCGATAAGGATGTGTCTTACAGTAGGCCCATTATTGTCATCTACATCTACAATTATGTGAAACACTCTGCTGAGCTCTCCTTACGGAGTGTGGTTGTTGTGGATGGCTGTTCACAAATGCATAGGTGTATTTTATCCCAATAATATTTCAAATGAAGAACTGTAGGCTAAGCTGCCCACCAATCATTGTTTACGCGACCTATATGGACAGCCAGTGGATAAAAATGCAATTTTTGCAACAGTTGCATAGCGCAGATCTCAGGGTAAAGGATTTGAGGAGTTCCTGCCTTGTAAACTCCTCAAATACAGTCAAAAAACTAGTTGAATTTCACAAGTCCAACAGTAGAGCTTTTATTGTTCAATCTAATTTGCGCTGATAAATAAAATGCCAAACGGGACACATGCTTAAACTCACACACTTTTTTGATAGACTTCAACAGCTGAAAATTATCGAGGTATCAAAATGTCAGACATAGAGATACTATTAAATGAATGAAGTATTCTAATTCCTAATTATATTATGGTGTCACCAACAACAAAAAACTAAACAATAGACCACATAGCAAATGCAACATGGCGTTCATTTTTCATTGCATGGAAATTGCATTGTTCAGTTGTGCTCAAAGCATGCCATTCCATGAGAGCAGCATTTATTTGTTAACCAATAAGACCATGACAAAAAAAGTTCTTAGTTTTGGGGTTTTGTTCATGTAAAACAATTAGACTAATCAATTTTTGAAGATCATGGGGTATTCAATTAATTGGAATGACTGGAAATCTGACAGACTTTAAAAAAAATATATATAAATATATAGCCTAATTGTTTTACATAACCCATAAAGTAAAATGCAACATCCATTTATGGGCACCTCTAACATTGATTAATCCTGTAATAGATGCAGTTCAATTGGTAATATTCATTTTTGTAGAAAGTAATCTAATTATGTTACTGAGTTTTGGGTAATTCAAAAAGTTACGTTACTGATTACAATGTTTAACAGGTAACTAGTAACTGTAACGGATTACATTTAAAAAGTAACCTACCCAACCCTGCGCGCACACACACACACACACACACACACCTGTTCCTATTCCTGTTTGAAAAAGCATTCCCTGTTTCAATTTACCAAAAATTTAGTTAGCACAAATGTTGACAGCTTTACTTTTTAACTTGATCAAAATGAGCTATAATCTCAAAGCAAATACTATGTTGAATTTAAATATTGTTCAATCAAATAAAGACTTGACTTTTTTTTTACGGTGTAATATTTGTTCAATTATTGCTGGAAATGAATGGTGACAACCAACCCCATTGTTTTGTGACAACCAACCCCGTTGTGTGTGACAACCAACCCCGTTGTGTGTGTGACAACCAACCCCGTTGTGTGTGTGACAACCAACCCCGTTGTGTGTGTGACAACCAACCCCATTGTGTGTGTGACAACCAACCCCATTGTGTGTGACAACCAACCCCAGTGTGTGTGTGACAACCAACCCCAGTGTGTGTGTGACAACCAACCCCATTGTGTGTGTGACAACCAACCCCATTGTGTGTGTGACAACCAACCCCATTGTGTGTGTGACAACCAACCCCAGTGTGTGTGTGACAACCAACCCCAGTGTGTGTGTGACAACCAACCCCAGTGTGTGTGTGACAACCAACCCCAGTGTGTGTGTGACAACCAACCCCGTAGTGTGTGACAACCAACCCCAGTGTGTGTGTGACAACCAACCCCGTAGTGTGTGACAACCAACCCCAGTGTGTGTGTGACAACAAACCCCATTGTGTGTGTGACAACCAACCCCGTTGTGTGTGACAACCAACCCCGTTGTGTGTGACAACCAACCCCGTAGTGTGTGACAACCAACCCCGTAGTGTGTGATAACCAACCCCGTTGTGTGTGACAACCAACCCCATTGTGTGTGACAACCAACCCTGCTATGGGGCTGGTTGTCACAAGTGGACAGAGTGTGTTCGATTGCTCATAACTCCATGTTGGAATAAGACGAGTCTTGTAAGATATACTGGTGCTGAGAAATAAACACATTAGCAAACAGTGTGTGTTAACCAACCCCGGTCTCTCTACTTGTTCGACAGATTGAGTCTGATGCAATACTGTCTAACTTACTTGTTGAACAGATTGAGTCCGATGCGGTACTGCCGTCTCTGCACCACGTCGTTGTTAAAGGCGGGGCTATCCCAGCTTTGTCTGCTCTCTCTCTGATAGGTCTGTTTCCCGAGCGGTGGGAGGGGCTCCCGGAGGCTGTCGCGTGACGAGGACCCGGAGGAGCAGTTGATGGTATCGTTAGAGTTGGTGGTGGAGTTGAGAGAGTCGTTGTCTCCGTCCGAACAGCAGACCTGCTCCAGGCCACCAGGGGGCAGTGTGGTGGATGAGGAGGAAGAGAGAGGGGTGAGGGGTTGTCCCTGCGGGGACTGGGAGGACGAAGAGGGAGTGTCGGGGTACGGGTGGTGGGGGTGGTGGGGGATCTGATGGTGATGGTGTAGGATGGTGTGGTAGGGCAGGTGGGAGGGAATGGCCGAGGGTTGGGGGCGGTGAGGGAGCACAGTACGAGTCTGGCCTTGGGCCTGGGGGTGTGTGGGGACAGAGCGCCCGTTGGGGTTTGGGTGGGGGTTTGGGTGGGGGTTGTGTTTAATGGTGCCGTGAGGCGACCTCCCTTCCCCTCCTCCCCCTGGCTCTGTCTCGTAGACCAGTCTACCTATCGAACCTCTATCCGAGCGGTCACTCATATCAACAGAGCTGTCGCTAGGGGGATCGATGGTCAGCAGGGGCAGGTGAGCTCCTCTTAAGCTGTAGTCTCTGCACTCTGTACAGGGGGTGCTGCGTCGGCTGTTACTGCTGCCTCCTCCCTCGGTGTCCCGGCTGTCTTCTCGCCCGCCCACCACACCGCCACCTACTCCAGGGCTCCAGTATTCTGTGTCGGTGCTACTGGGGCCGCGGTCCAGGGACAGGGGCGAGGAGGGGTCATCAATGTAGAGGGTCACGTCGCTGTAGGAGGTGGCTATGCTGTCCTCATGCATGCTCTGTCTCTCTCCTCCTCTTCCTCTTCCCCCGCCCCTCTGTCTGTCTCCCTCCTTCGGTCTCCAAACACATTCTCCAAAGTCGTCTGCCACCACCCCTGTCTCGCCTCCGTCGCCTTCCTCCTCCTGAGAGTCTTCTACACCAGACTGACAGGTCAAGACATCATCGATGGAGTCAGCCAGGGACTTCACCTGCAGCACACGCAGGGTGGATAAATACAGATGTTGGATGTACTGATCATAATATAATAGCTATATCTAGAGACTTGACCTAAAATTGTGTCTAAGCAATCCTACAAGAGGTTTTGCAGTGATTTGTATATAAAATATGTGAAAAAATATTTGTTGGTCTGATGTGTAATGAGGAACAACCTGATGCTGCACTTGAAGCCTTTATGAAACTGCTTCTTCCGGGTTACTGATAGGAATGCACCCGTCAAGAAACTGACTGTTATAACTTCCAAATCCCCACGGATAGATGATGGATTGATGAATTGAAAAAAACTGTATGGTTGAGAGGGATGAGGCAAAGGGAATAGCAAATAAATCTGACAACACAGCAGACTGGCAAACATACAGCAAATTGAGAAATCACGTAAATAAACAAAACAAAAAGAAGAAGAAACTATACTATGGAACAAAGATAAAAATATATAAATACACCTGGCACCGACAACCTGGATGGTAAATTGTTGAGGTTGGTAGCAGAATACATTGCGATTCCTGTTTGCAACATCTTCAGTTTAAGGAATGCACCCGTCAAGAAACTGACTGTTATAACTTCCAAATCCCCACGGATAGATGATGGATTGATGAATTGAAAAAAACTATATGGTTGAGAGGGATGAGGCAAAGGGAATAGCAAATAAATCTGACAACACAGCAGACTGGCAAACATACAGCAAATTGAGAAATCACATAAATAAACAAAACAAAAAGAAGAAGAAACTATACTATGGAACAAAGATAAAAATATATAAATACACCTGGCACCGACAACCTGGATGGTAAATTGCTGAGGTTGGTAGCAGAATACATTGCGATTCCTGTTTGCAACATCTTCAGTTTAAGGCCTAAAAGACGGTGTGTGCCCTCAGGCCTAGAGGGAGGCGAAGGCCATTCCACTGCCCAAGAATAGCAAAGCACCGATTAATGGTTCAAAGAGCCGACCAATTAGCCTGTTACCGGTGCTTAGCAAACTTTTGGAAGCCTCTCTAATGCAAATTTGGTTGAGTGTGGTGTACCGCAGGGCAGCCAGCTAGGGCCATTATTGTTTTCTGTGTCTACTAACGACCTTCCATTGACCTTGAATAAAGCCTGTGTGTCTATGTACGTTGACGATTCAACAGTAGACACGTCGACTACGACAGTAAAATAAATAACTGAATCCTTTAACGTAGAGCCCCAGTCAGTTTTAGAACGGGTAACTAGCAATAGGCCGGTGGTAAATATCTCAAAAACTAAAAGCATCAGTTTTTTTCCCCCAACAAATCACTTGCTCAACGCTAAATCTAAATTCAGATCTATTATTGAATAGTGTGGCGATTGAGACAAGTTGAGGAGACTAAACTGCTGGGGTGTTACCCCTTAGATAGCAAGCTGTCACGGTCAAACCATATAGACTAAATGGTTGCTGAAACGGGAAGTGGTCTGTCCATGATAAGGCACTGCTCGGCCTTCAAACAGGCAGGTCCTACAGGCATGAGTTTTGTCGCACCTGGACTACTGCCCAGTTGCCTGGTCATGGGCGGAAAATAAGGACATTTATTCCACTGTCAGTGACATACATGTCAATTTCTTCTGGCTCAAAGACACTGACTGCATCACTTTTGGACTTTGTGAGAGGTGTTGATTTGTTGAAGGTACCGAACTGTCTGTTCAAGCATTTGGCACACAGTTCAGACACTCATCTGTACAACACAGCACATTCAGATGTCTCTTCACAGTCCCCAGGTCCAGAACAGAGGTTTGTGAAACACATAGTATTAACTTCTTAGGGAGCGGCAGCAGAGGTGACGGTTTTGGAGAGTCTGGCGTGCCCAAAGTAAAATGCCTGCCACTCAGGCTCAGAAAATAGGATATGCACATAATTAGTACTATTGGATAGGAAACAATCTGAAGTTTCTAAAAGTGTTAACATAATGTCTGTGAGTATAACAGAACTGATATAGCAGGCAAAAACCAGAGGAAAATCCATCTGGAAATGCAGTTTTTGGTGACCTTTGTTCTGTTTGACACTCTCCCCATTGACTTCAAGGCAATCCAGCTCCTGTACCTATGGCTTCCAATAGATGTCAACAGTCTATATACAAAGACTGGGAATGATTGGAGTAAGCAAAACGGATAGGAACAGGAAATGGTAAGGGACATGAAATGTCCAGTTTTCTGGGTGCACGCCCCACTTTATTTTACTTATATAACGTTTAGGTGACCATCCGAGTGAAATATTTTCGCTAATATTCATAAAAGGATAGCTAAGGATGCATTATAACTGGTATTTGATTTGTTTAGGAAAGGTTTATAGGTATATATGAACGAGTTCTCTTCACGTTTCAATGGGCAATTCGACGTTGGATTTTCAGAACATAACGCGCCAACCAAACTGCGATTTATGGATATAATAAATTACTTTTTCTAACAAAAGAACCATTGGATGTCTTCATTGGACACTTGGGAAGCCCTCAGCAGAAGTTCTTCAAAAGGTAAGGGATTTGTTTTCGCTGTGAAATGGGTTTTGTGTGAACCGCTCTGGATTATGAATTTATGCTAATGGATAAATATTGTAGGTGCAATCCTCAAACAATCGAATGTTGTGCTTTCGCCGTCAAGCCTTTTTGAAATCTGACAACGCTGTGATATTGCCAAGACGCAGAGCTTTTGATGACTATGCAACACTTGTATATTGATGAATGTTTAATAATTAAACTTTTGGATTTTGAATTTGGCGCCTTACATTTCACCGGGTAGTGTCGGGCGCTAGCGCCACACCACTCCGTAAGTTGTTAACCTCTTAGGGAGCGGCTCCCGAGGTGACGGTAGCGCCCCACTGCTCCCTAAGTAGTTTTTAAATAGAGCCATGGCTACATGGAACTCTCTTCCACCCCAGGTAACTTAACTCTTTAGGCATCATCAGCAGTGGTGACGGTTTTGGAGAGTGTGGCGTGCCCAAAGTAAAATGCCTGCCACTCAGGCCCAGAAACTAGGATATGCACATAATTAGTACTATTGGATAGGACACTCTGAAGTGTCTAAAACTGTTAAAATTATAAAAAAGTATAACAGAACTGATATGGCAGGCGAAAACCCGAGGATATTTTTATTTTGTGACATTTCCTCTGTTTGATAGACTTCCTATTGAAATCCATTTATAATAGCTCCCAGATTGCAGTACCTATGGCTTCCACTAGATGTCAACAGTCTTTAGACAGTGTTTGGAGGCTTTACCACTGAACAGAACCATACAGAAGAAGAAATACTGAAGGGACCTCGGATGTCAATAACGTTTCCCGGGCACAAGACCGTGAGCGCGTCCCACTTTATTTTCCTTTTAATATCGTTTAGGATATCATCCGTGTAAAATATAATCGGTAATATTCATAAAAGGATACCTAAGGATGGATTATAAATTATGTTTGATTTGTTTGGGCAAAGTTGATAGGTCCAATTTGAACGCTTTCTCTTCACTGTACAACGGGTGACTCGACGGTGGATTTTCTGAACATAATGCGCCAACCAAACTGAGATTTATGGATATAATAAATGACTTTTTCTAACAAAAGAACCATTGGATGTCTTCCTTGGACACTTGGGATGCCCTCAGCAGAAGTTCTTCGAAAGGTAAGTGATTTATTTGAGCTATTATATAGGTTTTGTGAGACCCGCTTGGTTATGAATTTATGCTAATGCATAAATATGTGAGGTGCTATCCTCAAACAATCAAATGTTGTGCTTTCGCCGTAAAGCCTTTTTGAAATCTGACAACGCTGTGATATTGCCAAGAATCAGAGCTTTTGATGACTATGCAACACTTGTATATTGATGAATGTTTATTAATTCAACTTTTGAATTTTGAATGTTGGGAACAGGGCGCTAGCGCCCCGGTTATCCCTATGTGGTTGCTAGCAATAAAACCAGATTGAAAATAGACATATAAAAGAACACCTTACGGCACGACGGGGACTGTGAAGAGACACATCATATTTTTAAATAGGAGGCACTGTATTATGAATTATGTAGTGTATTATGTAGTGTATTATGTATTGTATTATGTATTGTATTCTGTATTGTATTATGTAGTGTACTATGTAGTGTACTATGTATTGAATTATGTAGTATATTATATAGTGTATTATATTCTGTGTTGTATTCTGTATTGTATTCTGTATTGTATTATGTAGTGTATTATGTAGTGTATTATGTAGTGTATTCTGTGTTGTATTCTCTATTGTATTATGCAGTGTATTATGTAGTGTACTATATATTGTATTATGTAGTGTATTATATAGTGTATTATATTCTGTGTTGTATTCTGTATTGTATTCTGTAGTGTATTATGTAGTGTATTATGTATTGTATTATGTAGTGTATTATGTATTGTATTATGTAGTGTATTATATGCTGTGTTGTGTTCTGTGTTGTATTCTGTAGTGTATTATGTAGTGTATTATGTAGTGTATTACGTATTGTATTATGTAGTGTATTCTGTATTGTACTATGCAGTGTATTATGTTATGTATTATGTAGTGTATTATGGTATATATTATGTTATGTATATGTTATGTATTATGTTATGTATTATGTATTGTATTTTGTTTTGCATTATGTTTTGTATTATGTTTTGCATTATGTAATGCTTTATGTAGTGTATTATGTAGTGTATTATGTTATGTATATGTTATGTATTATGTTATGTATTATGTATTCTATTATTTAGTGTATTATGTCGTGTATTATGTAGTGTATTATGTTATGTATTATGTATTGTATTGTATTATGTAGTGTAATATGTAATGCATTATGTAGTGTATTATGTAGTGTATTATGTTATGTATATGTTATGTATTATGTTATGTATTATGTATTCTATTATTTAGTGTATTATGTCGTGTATTATGTAGTGTATTATGTATTGTATTATGTTGTGTATTATGTATTGTATTATGCATTGTATTATGTATTCTATTATTTAGTGTATTATGTAATGCATTATGTAGTGTATTATGTAGTGTATTATGGTATGTATATGTTATGTATTATGTTATGTATTATGTATTCTATTATGTTATGTATTATGTCGTGTATTATGTTATGTAGTGTATTATGTAATGCATTATGTAGTGTATTATGTATTCTATTATGTATTGTATTATGTTGTGTATTATGTATTGTATTATGTTATGTATTATGTAGTGTATTATGTAGTGTATTATGTTATGTATATGTTATGTATTATGTAATGCGTTATGTAGTGTATTATGTAATGCATTATGTTATGTATATGTTATGAATTATGTTATGTATTATGTATTGTATTATGTAGTGTATTATGTAGTGTATTATGTAGTGTATTATGTTATGTATATGTTATGTATTATGTAATGCGTTATGTAGTGTATTATGTAATGCATTATGGTATGTATATGTTATGTATATGTTATGTATTATGTTATGTATTATGTATTGTATTATGTAGTGTATTATGTAGTGTATTATGTAGTGTATTATGTTATGTATATGTTATGTATTATGTAATGCGTTATGTAGTGTATTATGTAATGCATTATGGTATGTATATGTTATGTATATGTTATGTATTATGTTATGTATTATGTATTGTATTATGTAGTGTATTATGTAGTGTATTATGTAATGCATTATGTAGTGTATTATGTAGTGTATTATGTATTGTGTTATATATTTTATTATGTAGTGTATTATGTTATGTATTACGTAGTGTATAATGTATTGTATTATGTGCAGTAGTGTATTATGTATTGTATTACGTTATGTATTATGTAGTGTATTATGTATTGTGTTACGTTTGTATTATGTAGTGTAGTATGCAGTGTAGTATGTATTGTATTATATACAGTAGTGCATAATGTATTGTTTTATGTATTGTGTTATGTAGTGTATTATGTAGTGTATTATGTAGTGTATTAGCTTATGGATTTTGTATTGTATTATGTACAGTAGTGTATTATGTATTGTATTGTGTATTGTGTTACGTTATGTATTATGTTATGTATATGTAGTGTATTATGTAGTGTATTATGTAATGCATTATGCAGTGTATTATGTAGTGTATTATGTAGTGTATTATGTTATGTATATGTTATGTATTATGTTATGTATTATGTATTGTATTATGTAGTGTATTATGTTATGTATTATGTATTGTGTTATATATTTTGTTATGTAGTGTATTATGTTATGTATTATGTAGTGTATTATGTATTGTATTACGTTATGTATTATGTAGTGTATTAGGCAGTGTAGTATGTATTATATACAGTAGTGTATAATGTATTGTATTATGTATTGTATTATATTATGTATTATGTAGTGTATTATGTAGTGCATTATGTATTGTATTATGTATTGTACTATGTAGTTTATTATGTAGTGTATTATGTACAGTAGCGTATTATGTATTGTGTTATGTATTGTATTATTCAGTGTATTATGTAGTGTGTTATGTATTGTATTATGTAGTGTATTATGTTATGTATTATGTAGTGTATTATGTTGTGTAAAATGGTATGTATTATGTAGGTTATTATGTAGTGTATTATGTATTGTATTATGTATTGTATTGTATTATGCATTGTATTATGTAGTGTATTGTGTAGTGTATTATCTTATGTATTTTGTATTGTATTATGTACAGTAGTGTATTATGTATTGTATTGTATTATATAGTGTATTATGTAGGGTATAATGTAGTGTATTATATATTGTATTATGTAGTGTATTATGTAGTGTATTGTGTAGGGTATAATGTAGTGTATTAAATATTGTATTATGTATTGTATTATGTAGTGTATTGTATTGTATTATGTAGTGTATTATGTAGGGTATAATATAGTGTATTATGTATTGTATTATGTAGTGTATTGTATTATGTTATGTAGTGTATTATGTATTGTATTGTGTAGTGTATTATGTAGTGTATTATGTATTGTATAATGTAGTGTATTATGTAGTGTATTATATTATGTGTTGTATTCTGTATTGTATTATGTAGTGTATTATGTAGGGTATAATGTAGTGTATTATATATTGTGTTATGCAGTGTATTATGTAGTGTATTGTGAGTAGCCGCTGCCTTGGCAGCAGCTAATTGGGGATTCTAATAAAGTACTATTAAACACTACAGACAGGTAATTCACACAGGATGGATAAAGACAGACAGGTCATTCACACAGGATGGATAAAGACAGACAGGTCACAAATGAGACACAGAGAAGTATGTAGAATGGTCATTTTCCTGAAGAATTTTATTTTTTACTTGATTTAGCTGGCCAAAATAAGTTGTATGGTGTCAAATAAGTTTGGAAGTTGAAATTGCTACTTTTGAAACTGAGGCAAGTTTAGTAGTCGATATAGTCACTGTATCACAGTAGTTGGACAGATTGAGAATGTGAAAGCAAGTCACATTCATTATTTACAACTAGAAAAGGTACATTCTCTTAAGAGGTTGTGTATGTTTGCTTTAGTTGTCTGGAAGTATATTTTCCGGCAGTGGAAGAAGTTGTAGTGGTACGCCCTGTTACAGACACTCATAGGGCTGGTTTCCAAAACACAGATTTAGCCTACAGTACTCCTGGGCTCAACAGAAAATCTCCACTATTAATATGTGTCTGGAAAACTAGCCCATAGTTCCCTTCCTTTACTGCAAAAATAATTACATCTGACCTAAATATTACTTAACATTAAAATGCTTGACTTCTGACCAAGATAATTGATCTTACTGCAGCCCCGTTCCTCTCACCTGTTTGGAGAAGGTCTCGTCCAGGTGCCTATACTCCTCTATGTCCCCCTGGCACAGTGGAGGAGACCCAGCCTCCGTCTCTCCATCCCCAGGCTGCCCCCTTCCAGGGTGGGGGTACCTCTGTCCCCCCTGCCCCTGGGGCTGGCCCTGTCCCTGCCGCTCGTCAAACGAGTACTGCAGTCTCATATTGGACAGGATGATGCGCCGAGTCATCCTGCTCTCAGAGGCAGAGCTTCTCAGCCGCTCAAAGTTCTTGTTCATGCGGTACTGACGGAAGGCCGTCTGGATGGTGCGCGCCGCCCGCCGACTCAGGAAGTAACCGCCATACTTCCTCTCCAGCATCTCCACCTGACAGGAAACAGGAAGTGGAGATGACCAATGAGAAAATGGGAGAAAGTGGAGAGGACCAACGAGAGAGAGCAGGAGGAAGTGGAGAAGACCAATGAGGGAGAAGGAGGAAGTGGAAAATATCAATCAGAGAGTGGGAGGAAGTGGAAAGGACCAATCGGAGAGTGGGAGGAAGTGGAGAGGACCAAAGACAGAGTGGGAGGAAGTGGAGGGCACCAATGGGAGAGCTCAATATTAGGGGAGCTTTGTAAGGGAATATTGCCATAGCAACCCTATTGAAATTGGTCATCAGTATATACAGTGAGGGAAAAAAGTATTTGATCCCCGGCTGATTTTGTACGTTTGCCCACTGACAAAGAAATTATCAGTCTATAATTGTAATGGTAGGTTTATTTGAACAGTGAGAGACAGAATAACAACAACAAAAATCCAGAAAAGCGCATGTGAAAAATTTATTATATTATTTATTATTATTAATTCCATTTATAACATTTTTCACGTGTTTTTCTGGATTTTTTTGTTGTTATTCTGTCTTTCACTGTTCAAATAAACCTACCATTAAAATTATAGACTGATCATTTCTTTGTCAGTGGGCAAATGTACAAAATCAGCAGGGGATCAAATACTTTTTTCCCTCAATGTACACTGTTTTAAAAATGTGTAATTTTGTTTGTGGTCTGTGGAGAACTCACAGTAATAATAACACTATGCTAACCTTCTCCTGTGGGTCTGAGGAGAACTCATAGTAATAATAACACTATACTAACCTTCTCCTGTGGGTCTGAGGAGAACTCATAGTACTACTAATAACACTATACTAACCTTCTCCTGTGGGTCTGAGGAGAACTCATAGTAATACTAATAACACTATACTAACCTTCTCCTGTGGGTCTGAGGAGAACTCATAGTAATACTAATAACACTATACTAACCTTCTCCTGTGGGTCTGAGGAGAACTCATAGTAATACTAATAACACTATGCTAACCTTCTCCTGTGGGTCTGAGGAGAACTCATAGTAATAATAACACTATACTAACCTTCTCCTGTGGGTCTGAGGAGAACTCATAGTAATAATAACACTATACTATACAGGGCATTGCACCCCTATAATAATAATAATAATAATAATAATGATAGTAATAATAATGATAGTAATAATAATGATAGTAATAATAACAATGATAATAATAATGATGATAATAATACTAATGATAATAATGATAATGATAGTAATAATAATGATAATAATAATGATAATAACAATAATGATAATAATAATAATGATAATAATAATGATAACAACATATCCAATAATATAATATCATAATATGCTAACCTTCTTGTCCTGTAGGTCTGTGGAGAGCTCATAGCTGGCGGACAGGGCTTTGCAGCGCTTGTTGTCCTCCTCCTCCTGCTTTCGGAGCGCCAGGCTGGCAGGCTGGTGCCGGGTCCTCTGGGCCCAGGCCAGTGAGGCAGGACTAGGGGGAGCCACCGGGGGGCCCTGGGGGTGGTGTTGGGATCGGGGGTCCGGTGGGCCGGGGCCACTGCTGTCGCGGGGATCAGAGCTGCTCAGGTAGGGCCCCTGGCTACAGGTGCTGTCGGAGAAACTGCCTGTGTCGCCACGTGGAGTCTCTTCCACACTGGGGGGAGGGTAGAGAGAGATAGAGAGAGAAGAGAGGACAGTATATTTAACTACTGTGAGCAGTGAAAGAGAGGGTAGGGAGGATATCAGAGGATAACCTCAAATCCTATCATTATAGTGCTTGACCTGGGGTATCATTAGGTTGCTTTACCTGGGGTATCATTATAGTGCTTGACTTGGGATATCATTAGGTTGCTTTACCTGGGGTATCATTATAGTGCTTGACTTGGGGTATCATTAGGTTGCTTTACCTGGGGTATCATTATAGTGCTTGACCTGGGGTATCACTAGGTTGCTTGACCTAGGGTATCATTAGGTTACTTGACCTGGGGTATCATACTAGTGCTTGATCTGGGGTATCATACTAGTGCTTGACCTGGGGTATCATACTAGTGCTTGACCTGGGGTATCACTAGGTTGCTTGACCTGGGGTATCATTATAGGGCTTGACCTGGGGAATCATTATAATGCTTGACCTGGGGTATCACTAGGTTGCTTGACCTGGGGTATCACTAGGTTGCTTGACCTGGGTTATCATTATAGGGCTTGACCTGGGGAATCATTATAGTGCTTGACCTGGGGTATCACTAGGTTGCTTGACCTGGGGTATCACTAGGTTGCTTGACCTGGGGTATCATTATAGGACTTGACCTGGGGAATCATTATAGTGCTTGACCTGGGGTATCATTATAGTGCTTGACCTGGGGTATCATTATAGTGCTTGACCTGGGGTATCATTACAGACCTGGGGTATCATTACAGACCTTGAGTATCCATTAAAACCTGTGGTATCCATATAGTGGTTGACCGGGGGTATCATTAAAGTGCTTGGCCTTGGGTATCATTATAGACCTGGGGTATCCTTATAAACCTAGGGTATCCTTATAAATCTGGGGTATCATTCTAGGGCTTGACCTGGGGTATCACTAGGTTGCTTGACCTGGGGAATCATTATAGTGCTTGACCTGGGGTATCATTATAGTGCTTGACCTGGGGTATCATTACAGACCTGGAGTATCCATTAAAACCTGTGGTATCCATATAGTGGTTGACCGGGTGTATCACTATAGTGCTTGGCCTGGGGTATCATTATAGACCTAAGGTATTATTATAGACCTGGGGTATCCTTATAAACCTAGGGTATCCTTATAAATCTGGGGTATCCTTATAAACCTGGGGTATCCATATAGTGCTTGACCTGTGGCATCATTATAGACCTGGTGTCACGATCTTCGGGATAGACAGACCAAGGCGCAGCGAGGCATCCAGTATACATGTATAATACACGAAAACGTAACACACGTAACTGGCCAAAATTACAACAAAATGAAAGACGATCGTAACATAGACCATAACTTGACATAAACAACGAAAGCTATGACCAAACAATAACCCACAAACCCCAAGTGAAAACTACAAACATATATATGGTTCCCAATTAGAGACAACGACACTCAGCTGCCTCTAATTGGGAACCATTACCCCAACATAGAAATATATAACCTAGAACTGAAAGACCCTACACCAAAAACGAAACCAAAACACTCCAGCCTGTCATCTCAGGCCTGGACGTGACACCTGGGGTTTTATTATAGAGCTGGGCTATCATTAACTTCTTAGGGAGCGGCTGCATAGGTGACCGTTTTGGAGAGTCTGGCGTACCCAAAGTAAAATGCATGCCACTCAGGCCCAGAAAATAGGATAAGCACATAATTAGTACTATTGGATATGAAACACTATTGGATATACACATAATGTATGTGAGTATAACAGAATTGATATAGCAGGCGAAAACCCCGAGGAAAATCCATCCGGATTTGCAGTTTTTTTTGTAAATGAGCATCTTCTCCATTGTGCCTATTGCGTACAACTTTATGTAGGACTGAGACTGCAGTACCTAATGCTTCCACTAGATGTCAACAGTCTATATACAAAGTCTGGGAATTCTTGGAGTGACCAGAACAGATAGGAACAGGAAATTGTCAGGCGACCACTTTTGTAAACAAGGTTTGACGCGCGCGAGATTGTGAACGCGCACCACTTTATTTTTCTTTCCTATCGTTCACGTTATCGTCTGGTTGAAATATTACAGCAAATATACCCAAAAGGATACCAAAGGATACATTAAAAATGTTGTTTGATTTGTTTGTAGAAAGTGTATAGGTATAATTTGAACGTGTTCTCTTCACGGTTCAATGGGCGACTCGACGGTGGATTTTATGATCATAACGCGCCAACCAAACAGAGATTTATGGATGTAATAAATGACTTTTTCTAACAAAAGAAGCATGGATTGTCTTCGTTGGACACTTGGGAAGCCCTCAGCAGAAGTTCATCAAAGGTAAGCGATTTTATATTAGCGATTTTATGCGTTTTGTGAGACCCGTGTTGGGTTATGGATTTATGCTAATGCATAAATATTAGAGGTGCTACCCTCAAACAGCGCCCCACCACTCCGTAAGTAGTTAACCTCTTCCAGCTAGGGTCCCATTTTCCAAATTTTCGCCTGTCTGACGTGCCCAAAGTTAAATGCCTACCACTCATGGCCAGAAACTAGGATATTTACATATTTAGTACTATTGGATAGGAAACACTCTGAAGTTTATAAAACCATTAAGATATAGTCTGTGGCTATTCCAGAACAGATTTAGCAGGCAAAAACCAGAGAGATTTCTGTCCGGAATTTATTTTTCTGTTGCTCTCCTCTCATTTTGAAGCCCATGTAATATTTTTCTATGGGGAATAGGACCGAGGTTGCAGTACTTATGGCTTCCACTAGATGTCAACAGTCTCTGGAAAGGGTATGGAGGAAAAAGCTCTGACCAGATCCTTAGAGAGAGAGAATTACTACGGGTAGGGAAAAAAAGGTAAACAGGCGTGCGTTCACGAGAGCGTGAGCAGCGCCAAGCGCGACCAACTTTCTTTTAGTCTTTTAACGTTTCACTTACCGTTCTTGTAAAATATGATCGCTATTATTCATAAAAAGAATACATAAGGATGCATTATTAATGATATTTGATTTGTTTGTGAAAAGATGAGAGGTATAATTTGAACGTGATCCCTTCACTGTAAAGCGGGCGAGTAGACTGACAATGCTTGGTGGAGTAGCTGAGCGTAACGTGCCAAAAACAACGGATATTTATGGATATAATTATTTACTTTTTCTAACAAAAGAACCATGGATTATCTTGTTTGGACACTTGGGAAGACCTCAGAAGAAGTTATTTGAAAGGTAAGCGATTTATATTAGCTGTGATATGGATATTTTGAGAACCGAGCTGGATATGAATTTATGCTAATGTGGAAAATATGTGAGGTACTAGCCTCAAACAATCAAATGTAGTGCTTTCGCCGTAAAGCCTTTTTTAAAATCTGACAACGCAGTGATATTGCCAAGAAGCAGAGCTTTTGATGGCTATGCAACACTATGCAACACTTGTATATCGAAGTTAAATATTACGAATATGTATTACGAATATGTATTTTGAATTTGGCGCGTTATGTTTGCTCTGAAAACGATCCCGCTAAAGGGATCGGCGCGCGCTAAGAGGTTAACAGATGTGGCCTAAGAAACAATGTTCATGAACTCGATAGTTACAGATAACATCCATATACTGACTTTCTCTGAAACTCACTTAGATAATACATTTGATGATACTGTGGTAGCAATACATGGCTATAACATCTACAGAAGAGACAGGAATGCTAATGGAGGAGATGTTGCTGAATATATTCAGAGTCATATTCCTGTCAAGCTTAGAGAGGATCTCATAACAAATGCTGTTGCAGTAAAATGGATACAGGTTCATATACCTCACCTAAAGCCCATTCTGGTGGGAAGCTGCTATAGACTACCAAGTGCTAACAGTCAGTATCTGGATTATATGTGTGAAATGCTTGATAATGTATATGATATTAACAGAGATGTATATTTTCTGGGTGACCTAAATATTGACTGGATTCATCAGATAGCCCACTCAAGAAAAATATTCAATACTCTAACCAGTGCCAGTCAACCTACCATGGTATTTACAAAGAGCACAGGAATTAAATCATCAACATGTATTGATCACATCTTTACTAAGAGAAATCTGCTTTAAAGAGGATGTAGTGATCATAATTTAGTAACCATTTCTAGGAAAAGTTCCACAGAATGGGCCTAATATGGTGTATAAGATGTCATACAATACATTTTGTAGAGATTCCAACAGTATGTTGCAGACGCTGCCTTTTGACACATTCATGACATTGCTTATTCCAGTTATTAATAAGCATGCCCCCATTAATAGGGATAACCGGGGCGCTAGCGCCCCAATCCCGACACTACCGGGTGAAATGTAAGGCGCCAAATTCAATTGAATTATTAAACATGCATCAATATGCAAGTGTTGCATAGTCATCAAAAGCTCTGATTCTTGGCAATATCACAGCGTTGTCAGATTTCAAAAAGGCTTTACGTCGAAAGCACAACATTTGATTGTTTGAGGATAGCACCTCACATATTTAAGCATTAGCATAAATTCATAACAAGCTCGGGTCTCACAAAACCCATATAAGAGCTAAAATAAATCACTTACCTTTCGAATAACTTCTGCTGAGGGCATCCCAAGTGTCCAAGGAAGACATCCAATGGTTATTTTGTTAGAAAAATACATTTATTATATCCATAAAACTCAGTTTGGTTGGCGCGTTATGTTCAGAAAATCCACTGTCGAATCACCCATTGTACAGTGAAGAGAAAGCGTTGAAATTATACCTATCAACTTTGCCCAAACAAATCAAACATCATTCATAAAGGTATCCTTTTATGAATATTAACGATAATATTTTACACGGATGATATCCTAAATGATATAAAAGGAAAATAAAGTGGAGCGCGCTCACAGTCTCGTGCCCGGGAAATGTTATTGACATCCGTGGTCCCTTCAGTATTTCTTCTTCTATTTGGTTCTGTTCAGTGATAAAGCCTCCAAACACTGTCCAGAGACTGTTGACATCTAGTGGAAGCCATAGATACTGCAATCTGGGAGCTATTATACATGGGTTTCAATAGGAAGTCTATCAAACAGAGGAAATGTCACAAAAAAAATGATGTGCATATCCTAGTTTCTGGGCCTGAGTGGCAGGCATTTTACTTTGGGCAAAATGATGATCCCGGCCGGACTCTCCAAAACCGTCACCTCTGCTGCCCCTCCCTAACTAGTTTTAAGAAAATGACTGTAAAAAGAATCAAATGTGAGAAGGATTGAAATGTTGGAGGTACTGAGATGTCTGTTTAAAGTACAAGCACACAGCTCAGACTCCCATGCATACCCCACAAGACATGCCACCAGAGGTCTATTCACAGTCCCCAAGTCCAGAACAGACTATGGAAGGCGCACAGACCTACAGTTGAAAGTAGTACAGTGCGTTGAAAGTAGTTGGACGTTTACATACACTTAAGTTGGAGTCATTAAAACTTGTTTTTCAACCACTCCACAAATGTCTTGTTAACAAACTATAGTTTTGGCAAGTCGTTTAGGGCATCTTCTTTGTGCATGACACAATAATTTTACCAACAATTGTTTACAGACAGATTATTTCACTTATAATTTCATGTATTACAATTCCAGTGGGTCAGAAGTTTACATATGCTAAGTTGACTGTGCCTTTAAACAGCCTGGAAAATTCCAGAAAATTATGTCATGGCTTTAGAAGATCCTGATAGGGTAATTGACATAATTTGAGTCAATTGGAGGTGTACCTGTGGATATATTTCAAGGCCTACCTTCAAACTGCCTCTTTGCTTGACATCATGGGAAAATCAAAAGAAATCAGCCAAGACCTCAGAAAACAAATTTTTGACCTCCACAAGTCTGGTTCATCCTTGGGAGCAATTTCCAAACGCCTGGAGGTACCATATTCATCTGTACAAACAATAGTATGCAAGTATAAACACCATGGGACAACGCAGCCATCATACCGCTCAGGAAGGAGACGTGTTCTGTCTCCTAGAGATGAACACGTCCCAGAACAATCCCAGAACAACAGCAAAAGACCTTGTGAAGATGCTGGAGGAAACAGGTACAAAAGTATCTATATCCACAGTAAAACGACATAACCTGAAAGGCTGCTCAGCAAGGAAGAAGCCACTGCTCCAAAACCGCTATAAAAAAGCCAGACAACGGTTTGAAACTGCACATGGGGACAAAGATCGTACTTTTTGGAGAAATGTCCTCAAAAATAGAACTGTTTGGCCATAATGACCATCGTTATGTTTGGAGGAAAAAGGGGAGGCTTGCAAGCTGAAGAACACCATCCCAGCCGTGAAGCACGGGGTGGCAGCATCATGTTGTGGGGGTGCTTTGCTGCAAGAGGGACTGGTGCACTTCACAAAATAGATGGCATCATGAGGGAGGAAACTGTGGATATATTGAAGCAACATCTCAAGACATCAGTCAGGAAGTTAAAGCTTGGTCGCAAATGGGTCTTCCAAATGGACAATGACCCAAAGCATACTTCCAAAGTTGTGGCAAAATTCCTTAACTACTTAGGGAGCAGTGGGGCGCTACACTACTCGGTGAAATGCAAGGCGCCAAATTCAAAATCCAAAAGTTGAATTATTAAACATTCATCAATATACAAGTGTTGCATAGTCATCAAAAGCTCTGCTTCTTGGCAATATCACAGCATTAGCATAAATTCATAAACCATTGCGGTTCACACAAAACCCATTTCACAGCGAAAACAAATCCCTTACCTTTTGAAGAACTTCCCAAGTGTCCAACGAAGACATCCAATGGTTCTTTTGTTAGAAAAAGTCATTTATTATATCCATAAATTTCCATTTGGTTGGTGCGTTATGTTCAGAAAATTCAACGTCGAATCGCCCATTGACACGTGAAGAGAACGCGTTCAAATATACCTATAAACTTTTCCTAAACAAATCAAATACCATTAAAATGCATCCTTAGCTATCCTTTTATGAATATTAGCGATAATATTTAACTCGGATGGTCACCTATACCTTATATAAGTAAAATAAAGTGGGGCGCTCCAGCCAGACTCGCGCCCGAGAAAACTTGTTGACATTTCAGGTCCCCATGCCATTTCCTGTACCTATTCGTTGTGTTTACTCCAATCTCTCTGAGTCTTTGTACATAGACTGTTGACATCTAGTGGAAGCCATAGGTACTGCGGTCTCAGTCCTGGTAACAAATGCATTCAATAGGGAGTTTGTCTAACAGAGCCAAAGGTCACCAGAAACTGATTTCCGGGTGGTTTTTTCTCTGGTTTTTGCCTGCTAAATGAGTTCTGTTATACTCACAGACATTATGTTAACACTTTTAGAAACGTCAGAGTGTTTCCTATCCAATAGTACTAATTATGTGCATATCCTATTTTCTGAGCCTGAGTGGCAGGCATTTTGCTTTGGGCACGCCAGACTCTCCAAAACCGTCACCTCACCTGCCGCTCCCTAAGAAGTTACGGACAACAAAGTCAAGGTATTGGAGTGGCCATCACAAGCCCTGACCTCAATCCTATAGAAAATGTGTGGGCAGAACTGAAAAAGCATGTGCGAGCAAGGAGGCCTACCAACCTGACTCAGTTACACTAGCTCTGTCAGGAGGAATGGGCCAAAATTCACCCAACTTATTGTGGGAAGCTTGTGGGAGGCTACCCGAAAACTTAAACAATTTAAAGGCAATGCTACCAATGCTAATTTAGTGTGTGTAAACTTCTGGCCCACTGGGAATGTCATGAAATATATAAAAGCTGAAATAAATCATTCTCTATACTATTATTCTGACCTTTCACATTCTTAACATAAAGTGGTGATCCTAACTGACCTAAGACAGGGAATTTTTAATAGGATTACATGTCAGGAATTGTGAAAAACTGATTTTAAATGTATTTGGCTAAGGTGTATGTAAACTACCGACTTCAACTGTACATAGAGCCATGACTACATGGGACTCTATTCCACATCAAGTAACTGATGCAAGCGGTAAAATTTAATTTAAAAAACAAATACACCTTATGGAACAGCGTGGACTGTGAAGAGACACACAGGCACACACCACACGCATACTCACAAAGTGGTGATGTAGTGGTGATGTAGAGGCTGTGTAGTGGTGATGTAGTGTTGATGTAGTGGCTGTGTAGTGGTGATGTAGTGGTGATTTAGTGGCTGTGTAGTGGTGATGTAGTGGTGATTTAGTGGCTGTGTAGTGGTGATGTAGTGGTGATTTAGTGGCTGTGTAGTGGTGATGTAGTGGTGATTTAGTGGCTGTGTTGTTGTCATGTAGTGGTGATTTAGTGGCTGTGTAGTGGTGATGTAGTGGTGCTGTAGTGGTGATTTAGTGGCTGTGTATTGGCTGTGTAGTGGTGATTTAGTGGCTGTGTAGTGGTGATGTAGTGGTGATTTAGTGGCTGTGTAGTTGTGATGTAGTGGTGATGTAGTGGCTGTGTAGTTGTCATGTAGTGGTGATTTAGTGCCTGTGTAGTGGTGATGTAGTGGTGATTTAGTGGCTGTGTAGTGGTGATTTAGTGGCTGTGTAGTTGTCATGTAGTGGTGATATAGTGGTGATTTAGTGGCTGTGTAGTGGCTGTGTAGTTGTGATGCAGTGGTGATGTAGTGGCTGTGTAGTTGTCATGTAGCGGTGATCCTGTGGCTGTGTAGTGGTGATGTACTGGCTGTGTAGTTGTGATGTAGTGGCTGTGTAGTGGTGATGTAGTGGTGAGGTAGTGGCGATGTAGTTGTGACGTACTGGTGATTTACTGGTGAAGTACTGTTGATGTAGTGGTGATGTAGTGGCTGTGTAATGGTGATGTGGGGTGATGTAGTGGCTGTGTACTTGTGACATAGTGTTGATGTAGTGTAGACATACTGGTGAAGTACTGTTGATGTAGTGGCTGTGTAGTGGTGATGTAGCAGTGATGTACTGGTGCCGTAATGGTGATGTGCTGGTGATGTAGTGGTGATTTTTAATGTTGTGCTGTGCCTGTGTAGTTGTGATGTACTAGTGATGTAGTGGTGATGTAGCATCTTGTAGTGGTGATGTGCTGGTGATGTAGTTGTGTAGTAGTGGTGGTGTAGTGGCTGTGTAGTGGTGATGTAGTGGTGATGTAGTAGCTGTGTAGTGGTGATGTAGTGGCTGTGTATAGGTGATGTAGTGGTGATGTTGTGGCTGTTTAGTGGTGATGTATGGTGGTGTAGTGGTAGTGTAGTGGCGATGTAGTGGTGATGTGCTTTGGCTGTGTAGTGGTGATGTGCTTTGGCTGTGTAGTGGTGATGTACTGGTGATGTACTTGTGGTGATATAGTGGTGATGTAGTGGTGATGTGCTGTGGCTGTGTAGTGGTGATGTAGTGGTGATGTAGTGGTGATGTAGTGGCTGTGTAGTGGTCATGTAATGGCAATGTAGTGATGATGTAATGGTATATTTAGCGGTATATGTAGTGGTGATGTTGTGGTGATGTAGTGGTATATGTAGTGGGTATGTAGTGGTGGTGTAGTGTGTTTCTGGGCCTGAGTAACAGGCATTTTACTTTGGACACGCCAGACTCTCCGAACCTCCGAACACTGCCGCCGCTCCCTAACAGGTTTAATAAACCCCAGGAAGAGTAGCTGCTGCCTTGGCAGGAACCAATGGGGATCATTAATAAATGTTATTTCAGGATCGGTGGTTCCTCCATGGGACGGTTGAGCTAACGTAGGCTAATGCGATTAGCATGAGGTTGTATGTAACAAGAACATTTCCCAGGACATAGACATATCTGATATTGGCAGAAAGCTTAAATTCTTGTTAATCTAACTGCACTGTCCAGTTTACAGAAGCTATTACAGTGAAATAATACCATGCTATTGTTTGAGGAGAGTGCTCAATTATGAACACAATTTTTTTTACTAATAAACAAATTAGACACATTTGGGCAGTCTTGATAGAAAAAGTGGAACAGAAATACAATGGTCTAAAACTTTGCACATACACTGCTGCCATCTAGTGTCCAAAATCTAATTTGCACCTGGGCTGGAATAATACATTATGGCAGCAGTGTATAATACAGCAGTGTATAATACACATTACATTTCTTTGTATTATCTTTTATCAGATCTGTTGTGTTATATTCTCCTATATTCCTTTCACATTTCCACAAACTTCAAAGTATTTCCTTTCAAATGGTATCAAGAATATGCATTTCCTTGCTTCAATGCCTGAGCTACAGGCAGTTAGATTTGGTTATGTCATTTTAGGCGAAAATTGAAAAAGAGGGTTAATATACCTCAAGAAGAGTAGCTGCTGCCTTGACAGGAACCCATGGGGATCCATAATAAATATTCATACGAATAGAGTCACATGTTGTTGGTGAGACACTACTGCTGAGAGAGAGGCACTAAGCAAGAGGAGGGAGACAGAGAGACAGAGAGAGAGAGAGAGAGAGAGAGAGAGAGAGAGAGAGAGAGACAGAGAGACAGAGAGACAGAGAGAGACAGAGACAGAGACAGAGATAGCCTATAATTCAGGCTATAAGTGAAGGCTAGTCGCAGAATTTCATTAGAATAAAAGTAGATATTTTGTAACAGCTGTCTCTATCCATTCATCACATTGCGGGTGCACAGTGTTGGGGTTTGGATGCTGAAAATATTTTGTTAGTGGACGAACGTGAGCTGGTAGCATACAGGAGCGCTTTTTTTTTTTAAAGTGATTGTTTGACAGTCAGATGAAAACATCATGAAAGGTTGTGTTTACGTCACATTAAATGGTATTGCATGTTAAAAGTGATATGACAAGGCCTGGGCTACTAGGTAGACAGAGATAATGTATGAAATTACTCAGGATTATATAGCTCATTCTATGATTACACCTAGGCTATAACTATATAAAAAACAATGTGTGTGCACCCTTTGGTGTCCAAAACCGGCAAGAAATTAGATATTCTTTCACCCCTGTATAATGGAGTTATGAATCAGAACCCTGTTCTCCCTCCTCTAACAGTAAAATACTCCCTGTTGTCAACTCCTTTATTCTCCTTCCTCTAACAGTAAAATACTCCCTGTTGTCAACTCCTTTATTCTCCTTCCTCTGACAGTACAGTACTCCCTGTTGTCAACTCCTTTATTCTCTCCTCTGACAGTACTGTATTGCCTGTTGTCAACTCCTTTATTCTCTCCTCTGACAGTACAGTACTCCCTGTTGTCAACTCCTTTATTCTCTCCTCTGACAGTACAATACTCCCTGTTGTCAACTCCTTTATTCTCCTTCCTCTGACAGTACAGTACTCCCTGTTGTCAACTCCTTTATTCTCTCCTCTGACAGTACCATAATCCCTTTTGTCAACTCCTTTATTCTCTCCTCTGACAGTACTGTATTGCCTGTTGTCAACTCCTTTATTCTCCTTCCTCTGACAGTACAGTACTCCCTGTTGTCAACTCCTTTATTCTCTCCTCTGACAGTACAATGATCCCTGTTGTCATCTCCTTTATTCTCTCCTCTGACAGTAAAACACTCCCTGTTGTCAACTCCTTTATTCTCTCCTCTGACAGTACAATGATCCCTGTTGTCAACTCCTTTATTCTCTCCTCTGACAGTACAATGATCCCTGTTGTCAACTCCTTTATTGTCTCTTCTGACAGTACAATACACTCTGTTGTCAACTCCAATATTCTCCCTCCTCTGACAGTACAATTATCCCGTTTGTCAACTCCTTTTTTCTCCCTCCTCTGACATTACACTACACCCTGTTGTCATCTCCTTTACTCTCCCTCCTCTGACAGTCCAGTACTCCATGTTGTCAACTCCTTCATTCTCCCTACTCGAATAGGAGAGTACTCCCTGTTGTCAACTCCTTAATTCTCCCTCCTCTGACAGTCCAGTACTCCCTGTTGTCAACTCTTTTATTTGTCTGTCCTTCTTTCTGAAGCCCTGTGCCTAACAGCTTTACAGAGGAGAGGCCATGAAGAGCGTACCCTGGTTCACAGCAGGCGGGGAGAGGAGAGGAGATGGATAGTAGAGGCCATGAAGGGCGTACCCTGGTACACAGCAGGCGAGGAGTGGAGAGGAGAGGCCATGAAGGGCGTACCCTGGTACACAGCAGGCGAGGAACGGAGAAGAGGGAGGGGGAGAGGAGAGGCCATGAAGGGCGTACCCTGGTACACAGCAGGCGGGGAGTGGAGAGGAGAGGCCATGAAGGGCGTACCGTGGTACACAGCAGGCGAGGAGTGGAGAGGAGAGGCCATGAAGGGCGTACCCTGGTACACAGCAGGCGAGGAGTGGAGAGGAGAGGCCATGAAGGGCGTACCGTGGTACACAGCAGGCGGGGAGTGGAGAGGAGAGGCCATGAAGGGCGTACCGTGGTACACAGCAGGCGAGGAGTGGAGAGGAGAGGCCATGAATGGCGTACCGTGGTACACAGCAGGCGAGGAACGGAGAAGAGGGAGGGGGAGAGGAGAGGCCATGAAGGGCATAAGCTGGTTCACAGCAGGCGAGAAGATAACAGAAACAGCTGCCAGCGAGTGGTTATGGTCAGAAGTCAGTCAGTCAGAGAATAGGACTGTGCTGTTTTAGCCTAATGTACTGAAGAGCATCTCCAAATGTCTGCTAGGAGAGGCCATGAAGGGCAAAGGCAAAACATGAATCACTCAAGAACAACAGCAGTTCACCATGCTGTCTCTTACCTTTCAGCATGCATCATGGACACCACCCTGACCAATCAGCACACATCATGGACAAATAGTATTGGCTAGGGGGATTAATCAGGTGTCTTGAAAAAAAACTTAATCAGTGCTAGTAACAGTAAAGTAGGGTTAGAAAACAGCCTTCAGTCAGAGGAGCTGTCTGTCTGTCTGCTTGGCCTGTACACAACCTTCAGTAAGAGGAGCTGTCTGTCTCTGTCTCTGTCTCTGTCTCTGTCTCTGTCTGTCTAGTCGGTCTATACACAGCCTTCAGTAAGAGGAGATGTCTGTCTGTCTGTCTAGTCGGCCTGTACACAGCCTTCAGTCAGAAGAGCTGTCTGTCTATTTGTCTGTGTGCCTGTCTACAAGGACACAGGGTCAGTGTGTGATCTGCTGTAGTTACTTAATAATTCAGAGTGATTAATTAAGTGAACGTGTGGTCTGGTTGGTTAATTAAAAGTGCAGCTCATCAGGCTTACTGGGCAGCAGGCTTCCTCTGTCTCTCTGTCAACACCATCTGGAAACAGCTGCATGGTTTAACCCATCGCAGGCTGGTAAACGCAGAAGGCTGTGGCTGTTAGCTACATACACCATTACATGGACAGTATATAACTTAGTCTACAATTTAATATAACCTCCTCTGCTACTCTGTCAACACCGTCTGGAAACAGCTGCATGGTTTAATGTTGTACATGACTATTGTAGCTGGAAACGGCAGATTTTGTTATGGAATATCTACATAGGCGTACAGAGGCCCATTATCAGCAACCATCACTCCTGTGTTCCAATGGCACGTTGTGTTAGCTAATCCAAGTTTGTCATTTTAAAAGGCTAATTCATCATTAGAAAACTCTTTTGCAATTATGTTAGCACAGCTGAAAACTGTTGTTCTGTTTAAAGAAGCAATAAAACTGGCCTTCTTCAGACTAGTTGAATATCTGGAGCAGCAGCATTTGTGGGTTCGATTACAGGCTCAAAATGGACAGAAACAAAGACCTTTCTTCTGAAACTCATCAGTCTATTCTTGTTCTGAGAAATGAAGGCTATTCCATGCGAGAAATTGCCAAGAAACTGAAGATCTCATACAACGCTGTGTACTACTCCCTTCACAGAACAGCCCAAACTGGATCTAACCAGAATAGAAAGAGGAGTGGGAGGCCCCGGTGCACAACTGAGCAAGAGGACAAGGACATTAGAGTGTCTAGTTTGAGAAACAGACGCCTCACAAGTCCTCAACTGGCATCTTCATTAAAAATTACCTGCAAAATACCAGTCTCAACGTCAACACTTAAGAGGCGGCTCCGTGATGCGGGCCTTCTAGGCAGAGTTACAAAGGAAAAGCCATATCTAAGACTGGCCAATACAAATAAAATATTAAGATGGGCAAAAGAACACAGACACTGGAAAGAGGAAGATTGGGAAAAAAAGTGTTATGGACAGACAAATCTAAGTTTGAGGTGTTCGGATCACAAAGAAGAACATTCGTGAGACGCAGAAAAAATGAAAATATGCTGGAGGAGTGCTTGACGCCATCTGTCAAGCATGGTGGAGGCAATGTGATGGTCTGGGGGTGCTTTGGTGGTGGTAAAGTGGGAGATGTGTACAGAGTAAAAGGGATCTTGAAGAAGGAAGGCTATCACTCTATCAATTCGAGCCAACAGGACAATGATCCAAAGTACAGCTCCAAACTATGCAATAACTATTCAGGGAAGAAACTGTCAGCTGGTATTCTGTCTATAATGGAGTGGCCAGTCACCGGATCTCAACCCTATTGAGCTGTTGTTGGAGCAGCTTGACCGTGTGGTACGTAAGAAGTGCCCATCAAGCCAATCCAAGTTGCGGGAGGTGCTTCAGGAAAACAGCAGGTCCTGGACAAGGTAACACGTCCGGTGAACAGGTCAAGGTTAAGACTGTTAAATGAAAATGGATAACACCTATTGCTCTCCTTCAGGGAATCTAACGGTAAAAAACTCTAATTTAGTCCAAAATATCCATAAAATAGATACATAGTGTACCTCCAAAGTTATCAATATAATCCACAAGTTCCTAATGATATATCACGTCGGGGTCACCATTCACTGTATTGTAGTAATATTTGATATGTGTGATATTATATATATATATATACACCTCACATGAGACTCGTAATGAGACTATGCAAGTAGCCAATCAAATGATTATCTGACATAAGATCAATAACAACATGGCTCTGCTACAGTAACAGGCAATGGAGAAATGTCGATTCACATACACGGCGTAACGCTGAAGTTGCAATGCATTAACAAGCATTACAAGGCATTATTCCAAGCATGGAGAGAGCAGAGAGAATCGAGCAGAGAGTATCGAGCAGAGAGAGACAGAGAGAGAGAGAGAGAGAGAGAGACACAGACAGACAGACAGACAGAGAGAGAGAGAGAGAGAGAGAGAGAGAGAGAGAGAGAGAGAGAGAGAGAGAGAGAGAGAGAGAGAGAGACAGAGACAGAGAGAGAGAGAGACAGAGAGAGAGAGAGTATCACACCAGTGCCGATCAGGAACATAAGAGAAAGAACAACGAATCTAAGACCCTTTTATAAGCATCTGAGTTGATTGGATTTGTTCACCAATAGTATTACTGTAAAGTTAACCTCCAATCAGATATTTCAGACCAAGAGGAGGTAATCACAACACAACTGCTTCTCAGAGGTTTGTGCTGTTTGTGAGTGTAATATTGGCTGTACATTTTCTCATTGTTTATTTAACTTTTGTTTATTATCTATTTCACTTGCTTTGGCAACGTAAATATTTTTGCATTTTTTTTTGTCCTCAAATGGATGGATTAAATAGCATGACTTTACTTGTAAAGACAATGTGCAGAACGCATTACATGTACCATGAGCATATGTAAAGCATTCTAGGCGTTGTTCTTGACCCCGTTTCACATCGGCTATTTTGGCACAGAGTTTTGGGGGCTAACACCGAAAGGTTGGTGCTAACCCTGCTCCGGTTGGGCTAAGGTTGGTGCTAACCCTGCTCCGGTTGGGCTAAGGTTGGTGCTAATCCTGCTCCGGTTGGGCTAAGGTTGGTGCTAACCCTGCTCCGGTTGGGCTAAGGTTGGTGCTAATCCTGCTCCGGTTGGGCTAAGGTTGGTGCTAACCCTGCTCCGGTTGGGCTAAGGTTGGTGCTAACCCTGCTCCAGTTGGGCTAAGGTTGGTGCTAACCCTGCTCCGGTTGGGCTAAGGTTGGTGCTAACCCTGCTCCGGTTGGGCTAAGGTTGGTGCTAATCCTGCTCCGGTTGGGCTAAGGTTGGTGCTAATCCTGCTCCGGTTGGGCTAAGGTTGGTGCTAACCCTGCTCCGGTTGGGCTAAGGTTGGTGCTAACCCTGCTCCGGTTGGGCTAAGGTTGGTGCTAACCCTGCTCCGGTTGGGCTAAGGTTGGTGCTAATCCCACTTCAGAATGCAAGCGTGAACACTCGCTTATCCCCGGGCTCAAATCTCCCTCATCCCAGGTCTAAGGAGGCTCTTAGCCCAGGTCTAAGGAGGCTCTTAGCCCAGGTCTAAGTAGGCTCTTAGCCCTGGGCTAAGGTGTTCCTGTTTCATTCAAATAAACATATCTCAGTGTTTTCCTCTGAGACTGAGAGAGGTCGTTCCTGTCACACCCTGATCTGTTTCACCTGTCCTTGTGCTGGTCTCCACCCCCCTCCAGGTGTCGCACATATTCCCCATTATCCCCTGTGTATTTATACTTTTCTGTCTGTTTGTTGCCAGTTCGTCTTGATTGTTCAAGCCTTCCAGCGTTTTGTCTCAGCTCCTGGTTTTCCCCCAGTCTCTCTTTTTCTTGTCCTCCTGGTTTTTGACCTTTGCCTGTCCTGACCCAGTACCCGCCCGCCTGACCCCCGCCTGACCCCTGCCTGACCCCTGCCTGACCCTGTCCCTGAGCCTGCCTGCCATCCTGTACCTTGGCCTGTAATCTTTGGTTACAATAAACATTGTTACTTCACACAGTCTGCACATGGGTCTTAATTTCATCCTGATAGTTCCTGTTTCATTCATTTCAAAATATATCTGTTTATTCCTCTGAGTCAGAGAGGTGGTTCCTGTTACACTCAAATCAAAACATAATAGCGCGAGAGAGAGAGAGAGAGAGAGAGAGAGAGAGAGAGAGAGAGAGAGAGCGAGAGAGAGAGAGAGAGAGAATACAAGTAACAACTGTCCACCCTTTATTCGACTGCAAGGCAGGACTTGACAGAGGAGTGAAGGACGACAACACAACAGTCGGACGACAACACGACATGTTCTGTACAATATAGCAAGATAATAGTGTTACAGGCTGATAGGCCAGGCTTGAACTGTGTAAAGTAGTGGTTCTGAGTTATTACTATGCCATTATTAAAACGGTGTGCCAGTCCAGAATTGGACAAAATACTGGACTGGTAATTTTTTTGGGCAATATCTTTATGACTATCATAGAGAGAGAGAGAGAGAAAGCTCAGCCCAGCAGTGCCAGAACCAACCCAGCTCAGCCCAGCGGTGCCAGAACCAACCCAGCTCAGCCCAGCGGTGCCAGAACCAACCCAGCTCAGCCCAGCAGTGCCAGAACCAAACCAGCTCAGCCCAATGGAAAAAAAATAAAAAATGTTTGAATTGAAAACCTCAAAAAGAGAAATGGTTAGATGCTGAAATTTTAAATGTCATAGAAAACATCACCAACCACAGGATAGAGATGTTCTGCAAGAATATTGTGAAACGAAAGAATACAAACAAAAGCTAAGATGGGAGGGAGAGTAAGAGAGAAACGGAAGCATTTTGAGAACGCTGACAGAGATTGAAGACTCCAGTGATGGAAACCAGTTGTGGGAGATATGGAGTGGTGTAAAGGGGAAAACAGAGGAACGACCGAGCCATCCAAAATGACAACATTTGGAAAAATGCTTTAAAAAGTCTCTATAGAATAATATCATCACAAGACCTTACTTTAAACCAAAACAATATGCAAGAAAAACCTCAGCTCCCTAGAAAACACAATTAAAAACAACCAGAACCCAACTGACTAACATACAGTGAGGGAAAAAAGTATTTGATCCCCTGCTGATTTTGTACGTTTGCCCACTGACAAAGAAATTATCAGTCTATAATTTTAATTGTAGGTTTATTTGAACAGTGAGAGACAGAATATCAACAAAAAAAATCCAGAAAAACGCATGTGAAAAATGTTATAAATCGATTTGCATTTTAATGAGGGAAATAAGTATTTGACCCCTCTGCAAAACATGACTTGGTGGAAAAACCCTTGTTGGCAATCACAGAGGTCAGACGTTTCTTGTAGGTGGCCACCAGGTTTGCACACATCTCAGGAGGGATTTTGTCCCACTCCTCTTTGCAGATCTTCTCCAAGTCATTAAGGTTTCGAGGCTGACGTTTGGCAACTCGAACCTTCAGCTCCCTCCACAGATTTTCTATGGGATTAAGGTCTGGAGACTGGCTAAGCCACTCCAGGACCTTAATGTGCTTCTTCTTGAGTGACTCCTTTGTTGCCTGGCCTTGTGTTTTGGGTCATTGTCATGCTGGAATACCCATCTACGTCCCGTTTTCAATGCCCTGGCTGAGGGAAGTAGGTTCTCACCCAAGATTTGACGGTACATGGCCCCGTCCATCGTCCCTTTGATGCGGTGAAGTTGTCCTGTCCCCTTAGCAGAAAAACACCCCCAAAGCATAATGTTTCCACCTCCATGTTTGACGGTGGGGATGGTGTTCTTGGGGTCATAGGCAGCATTCCTGCTCCTCCAAACACGGCGAGTTGAGTTGATGCCAAAGAGCTCCATTTTGGTCTCATCTGACTACAACACTTTCACCCAGTTGTCCTCTGAATCATTCAGATGTTCATTGGCAAACTTCAGATGGGCATGTATATGTGCTTTCTTGAGCAGGGGGACCTTGCGGGCGCTGCAGGATTTCAGTCCTTCACTGCGTAGTGTTTTACCAATTGTTTTCTTGGTGACTATGGTCCCAGCTGCCTTGAGATCATTGACAAGATCCTCCCGTGTAGTTCTGGGCTGATTCCTCACCGTTCTCATTATCTTTGCAACTCCACGAGGTGAGATCTTGCATGGAGCCCCAGGCCGAGGGAGATTGACAGTTCTTTTGTGTTTCTTCCATTTGCGAATAATCGCACCAACTGTTGTCACCTTCTCACCAAACTGCTTGGCGATGGTCTTGTAGCCCATTCCAGCCTTGTGTAGGTCTACAATCTTATCCCTGACATCCTCTGAGAGCTCTTTGGTCTTGGCCATGGTGGAGAGTTTGGAATCTGATTGATTGATTGCTTCTGTGGACAGGTATCTTTTATACAGGTAACAAACTGAGATTAGGAGCACTCCCTTTAAGAGTGTGCTCCTAATCTCAGCTCGTTACCTGTATAAAAGACACCCGGGAGCCAGAAATCTTTCTGATTGAGAGGGGGTCAAATACTTATTTCCCTCATTAAAATGCAAGTAAATTTATAACATTTTTCACATGCGTTTTTCTGGATTTTGTTAACCAAATAAACCTACCATTAAAATTATAGACTGATCATTTCTTTGTCAGTGGGCAAACATACAAAATCAGCAGGGGATCAAATACTTTTTTCCCTCACTGTATGAACTTTGGAAGAAAATACAAAGCATTAAAGCTGGAAAGGCATGTGTCCCTGACAGCATCAGGAATTAAATAAACACAGTACTCCTGAGCTGCAGGATGCCTTTTTAAAACAATTCAACCTGGTTTTGGAGAGTGGCTGCTTCCCTGATATTTGGACCTAAGGGCTCATAATCCCCATAAATAAAAAGTTGACAAATGTCACGACTTCCACCGAAGTCGCCTCCTCTCCTTGTTCGGGCGGCGTTCGGCGGTCGACGTCACCGGCTTTCTAGCCATCGCCGCTCAGTTATAATTTTGTTTCCTTTGCTTTTGTCTTGTTCACCTCGCACCTGGTTTGTATTCCAGTGATTGCGGCATGTATTTATTTCCGGTGATTATGTCATGTCATTGTGTGGAATTGATCATTGTTGCATGTGTGTGTAGTACAGGCTCATTTCTCCGGGTAACGGTTGTTAACCCGTATTTGTATTTTTGTGCTTTTGTTGGACTGTGTTTATGTCGTAGCGCTAGACACTTATATTAGTGGCCTAGAATATTGACGCGTTGTTGCGTTCTTTCTTTTGTTAGTTGTGCCATTAAAGTGTGCGCCTTTACGACACCTTCCGCTCTCCTGCACCTGATTTCACCCCAGTAGCGCACACCGTGACAACAAATTAGACCCTAAAAACTACAGGGGATTATGTGTCACCAGTAACATGGGGAAGCTCTTCTGCTGTATTCTCAATGACTGAATACAGACTTTCCTCACATAACATAACACTCTCAGCACAAACACTAATTGTCTTTCTACCCAAACACGGAACAACAGACCACAAACGCACATTACACACACTAATTAACCAGCATGTTCATCAGAAAAGCAGAGGAAAAGTATTTGCGTGTTTTGTTGATTTTCAGAATGCTTTTGACTTCATTTGAATGATGGATTATATTACCAAACCCGCTGCAGCGGCGTTGGGGGTAAAGTATACCACATCATAACATCTATTTACTTGGGGGTAAAGTATACCACATCATAACATCTATTTACTTGGGGGTAAAGTATCCCGCATCATAACATCTATTTACTTGGGGGTAAAGTATACCACATCATAACATCTATTTACTTGGGGGTAAAGTATCCCGCATCATACCATCTATTTACTTGGGGGTAAAGTATACCACATCATAACATCTATTTACTTGGGGGTAAAGTATCCCGCATCATAACATCTATTTACTTGGGAGTAAAGTATACCACATCATAACATCTATTTACTTGGGGGTAAAGTATACCACATCATAACATCTATTTACTTGGGGGTAAAGTATCCCGCATCATAACATCTATTTACTTGGGAGTAAAGTATACCACATCATAACATCTATTTACTTGGGGGTAAAGTATACCACATCATAACATCTATTTACTTGGGGGTAAAGTATACCGCATCATAACATCTATTTACTTGGGGGGTAAAGTATAACATTTATTTACTCTAACAACACATGTAGTATTAAACTGAACAATAAAATAACATATAGTTTTTTAACAAGGGCGAGGGGTGAGACAAGGGTGCAGTGTAAGTCCAGCCCTGTTCAACATCTACATCAACGAACTACCAGTGTTGTTGGACCGATATGCAACCCCTGGACTCACCCTCAAAGATGAGGAGGTCAGATTCCTGCTCTACGCATATTACCTTGTCCTACTTTCACCAACATAGCAATGTCTACAGGAACAACTTAACATTCCTTAGGAATAGCATATCAACTGGGCAATCAACATCAACTTTCAGAAAACCAAAGTTGTGATTTTCCAGGAAAAGGCCACGAATCATGAATCAGAACAGCAGACACTCCTTCAAATTAGGAAATACCATGGTTAAACATTTCCAATGGTACAACTACTAACAATCAGTGCCTCTAGTGGATATGGTCTGGCAGTGAAGGCACTAAAAGGAAAAAGCCTGCAAGCCATTTTCTACCCAAATCTGGTGCAAAATATTAAATAGTGTAATTTTACTAATTGCACTATATGGAAGTGAGGTTTGGGGTCCAAGCTGTAATCATGATTATAAGCATTGGGAGAAAAACTCAATAGCAAATCAACATACAGAATTCTGCAGAGTTATCCTAAATTTCTAACAGAAAGTACCAAATAATGCATGCAGAGCGGAACTTGGAAGATTCCATTTAATTGTAAATATAGATAAAAGGACAGTAAAATTTTGACACCGTTTGAAATTAAGCCCCAAAACATCCTTACAAGTCAAAGCACTGGAAACCCAAGAGCTGAACCCTAAAAAGAGTCCCCTATGTCGGCTGCTAGAAACACTAAACAACCCTATTATTCAAAACACACAGGGAAATCAATCAAACTGTTACAGAAATGAAAACCTCCTATTTGACAAATTGGCAAAATGAAACAAAAACACAGAATCAACTAAATTGCTTTTTGGCCCTCTTAAGAAAACACAAAATGGCTAAATATCTCTACTCTGTCAGAGATACAAAACAGAGACAGATCCTGACCAAATACAGGCTTGGTGACCTCCGCTACAGAAAAATGTACACACAAAAAGACTTCCCAAAGAGGATCGTCTATGTGGTCACTGCATAACAGGGGAGGTAGAGACAGAGATGCACTGCCTCCTCTACTGTGAGAAATACTCCCAAATAAGATCATATTTTTTCCCCAAAACAATCTCAATCAATTCCCAACTTCTGTTTATTTACTAATGAGGAAAAGCTGGGAAATTACAGCCAGATATGTACAGTGGCTTGCAAAAGTATTCACCACCATTTGGCATTTTTCCTAATTTGTTGCCTTACAACCTGGAATTAAAATATATGTTTTGGGGGGGTGGTATAATTTTATTTACACAACATGCCTACCACTTTGAAGATGCAAAATATTTTTTATTGTGAAACAAACAAGAAATAAGACAAAAAAACTGAAAACTTGAGCGTGCATAACTATTCATCCCCGCAAAGTCAATACTTTGTAGAGCCACCTTTTGCAGCAATTACAGCTGCAAGTCTTTTGGGGTATGTCTCTATAAGCTTGGCACATCTAGGCACTGGGATTGTTGCCCATTCTTCAAGGCAAAACTGCTCCAGCTCCTTCAAGTTGGATGGGTTCCACTGGTGTACATCAATCTTTATGTCATACCACAGATTCTCAATTGGATTGAGGTCTGGGATTTTTTTATTTTTTTATTTTACCAGGTAAGTTGACTGAGAACACATTCTCATTTACAGTAACAATCTGGGGAATAGTTACAGGGGAGAGGAGGGGGATGAATAAGCCAATTGTAAGTTGGGGATGATTAGGTGACCATGATGGTATGAGGGACATCTTGGGAACTTAGCCAGGACACAGGGGTTAACACCCCTACTCTTACGATAAGTGTCATGGGATCTTTAATGACCTCAGTGAGTCAGGACAACCGTTTAACATCCCATCCAAAAGACAGCACACTACACAGGGCAATGTCCCCAATCACAGACCTGGGGCATTAAATATTTTCTTTTTGACCTGAGGAAGGAGTGCCTCCTACTGACCCTCCAACACCACTTCCAACAGCATCTGGACTCCCATTCAGGGACAAACCAGGACCAACCCTGCTTAGCTTCAGAAGCAAGCCAGCAGTGGGATGCAGGGTGGTATGGCTTAATGATGGTTGATCTAAATTGTAAATGTATTGGTAAATGTATCGCAGACTTCTGAGCTAAGCCTTTACTGCAGACATACTGTAGATGCAGAAGCGGCAGTAAATGAATTATGTGGTTTAACTGTGCCATTCCAAGACATTTAAATGTTTCCCCTTAAACCACTCGAGTGTTGCTTTAGCAGTGTGCTTAGGGTTATTGTCATTGTCCTGCTGGAAGGTGAACCTCCGTCCCAGTCTCAAATCTCTGGAAGACTGAAACAGGTTTTCCTCAAGAATATCCCTGTATTTAGCGCCATCCATCATTCCTTCAATTCTGACCAGTTTCCCAGTCCCTGCCGATGAAAAACATTCCCACAGCATGATGCTGCCACCACCATGCTTCACTGTGGGGATAGTGTTCTCGGGGTGATGAGAGGTGTTGGGCTTGCGCCAGACATAGCATTTTCCTTGATGGCCAAAAAGCTACATTTTAGTCTTATCTGACCAGAGTACCTTCTTTCATATGTTTGGAGAGTCTCCCACACGCCTTTTGGCGAACACTAATAAGCGTTTGCTTATTTTTTCTGGCCACTCTTCCGTAAAGCCCAGCTCTGTGGAGTGTACAGCTTAAAGTGGTCCTATGGACAGATACTCCAATAAACGCTGTGGAGCTTTGCAGCTCCTTCAGGGTTATCTTTGGTCTCTTTGTTGCCTCTCTGATTAATGCCCTCCTTGCCTGGTCCATGAGTTCTGGTGGGCAGGCTCTCTCTTGGGAGGTTTGTTGTGGTGCCATATTCTTTCAATTTTTTAATAATGGATTTAATGGTGCTCCGTGGGATGTTCAAAGCTTCTGATATTTTTTTATAACCCAACCCTGATCTGTACTTCTCCACAACTTTGTCCCTGACCTGTTTGGAGAGCTACTTGGTCTTCATGGTGCCCTTGCTTGGTGGTTCCCCTTGCTTAGTGGTGTTGCAGACTCTGGGGCCTTTCAGAACAGGTGTATATATACTGAGATCATGTGACAGATCATGTGACACTTAGATTGCACACAGGTGGACTTTATTTAACTAATTCTGTGACTTCTGAAGGTAATTGGTTGCACCAGATCTTATTTAGGGGATTCATAGCAAAGGGGTTGAATACAGACGCACGCACCACTTTTCCATATTTTGTTTCACCAATTTGGACTATTTTGTGTACGTCCATTACATGAAATCTAAATAAAAATCCATTCAAATTACAGGTTGTAACGCAAGAAAATAGAAAAAAAGCCAAAGGGGATGAATACTTTTGCAAGGCACTGCATATGATTACCATAGCCCGAGGGACATCCCATGACCATTCATTCCCTGAAGTATTTACATTGCATATAACGTGACCATCATCCTTATGTAAATCTTTTAGTTTTTATAATCTTATTTGTATTTAATTAAATGTATCAACCCGAAGATTCCACAATACAACAGCAGTAGTGTTGTACCAGTATTTATAGGTACTATTATTATTATTACCACAGAAATTAACTTCTTAGGGAGCAGCTCCCGAGGTGACGGTTTTGGAGAGCCTGGCGTGCCCAAAGTAAAATGCCTCCCACTCAGGCCCAGAAAATAGGATATGCACATGTTTAGTACCATTGGATAGGAAACACTCTGAAGTTTCTAGGAGTGTAGAAATTTCGTCTGTGAGTATAACAGAACGGATATGGCAGGCGAAACCCCGAGGAATTTCTGTCCTGGAAAAAGTGATTTTGACACATTGCATCATTACTTCATTATCCTCATTGCATTTCAATGGATTTACTGAAATGCTGTTCCACTATACTGCTACGGCAATATCTACAAATTGTAATTCATGCCAAAAAAAGCTATCTGAAATTGAATTTGAGAGAGAGTGCGAAAGAGAGAGAGAAAGAGTGAGAGAGAGAGGAGAGAGAGAAACAGAGAGAGAAACAGAGAGAGAAACAGAGAGAGAAACAGAGTGAGAGAAACAGAGAGAAACAGAGAGAGAGAGAAACAGAGAGAGAAAAAAAGAGAAACAGAGAGAGAAAGAAAGAGAGAAACAGAGAGAGAGAAAGAGAGAAACAGAGAGAGAGAGAGAAACAGAGAGAGAGAAAGAGAGAAACAGAGAGAGAGAAAGAGAGAAACAGAGAGAGAGAGAGAAACAGAAAGAGAGAGAGAAACAGAGAGAGAGAAAGAAACAGAGAGAGAGAGAGAAAGAAACAGAGAGAAACAGAGAGAGACGAACAACATCCAGAAAAAATACGTAAAATTCTCCAACCACCTAAAAGGAAGTGATTCCCAAACCTTCCATAACAAAGCCATCACCTACAGAGAGATGAACCTGGAGAAGAGTCCCCTAAGCAAACTGGTCCTTGGGCTCTGCTCACAAACACAAACAGACCCCACAGAGCCTCAGGACAGCAACACAATTAGACTCAATCAAATCATGAGAAAACAAAAAGATAATTACTTGACACATTGGAAAGAATTAACAAAAGAACTGAGCAAACTAGGATGCTATTTTGCCCTAAACAGAGAGTACACATACCTGACCACTGTGACTGACCCAAACTTAAGGAAATCTTTGGCTATGTACAGACTCAGTGAGCATAGCCTTGCTATTGAGAAAGGCCACTTTAGGCAGACCTGGCTCTCAAGAGAAGACTGGCTATGTGGACTTTGCCCACAAATGAGGTGGAAACTGAGCTGCTCTTTGTAACCTCTTGCCAAATGTATGACCATGTTAGAGACACATATTTCTCTCAGATTACACAGACCTACAAAGAATTTGAAAACAAACCCAATTTTGATAAACTCCCATATGTATTGGGTGAAATACCACAGTGTTGCCACAAGAAGATCCAGGCTGTATCACATCCGGCTGTGATTGGGAGTCCCATAGGGAGGCGCACAATTGGCCCAGCGTCGTCCGGGTTTGGCCAGTGTAGGCCGTCATTGTAAATAAGAATTTGTTCTTAACTGACTTGCCTAGTTAAATAATGGTGAACTTTGAAAGTTTCTTCAAGTGCAGTGGCAAAAACCAGCAAGCGCTATGATGAAACTGCCTTTCATGAGGACCGCCACAGGAAAGGAAGACCCAGAGTTACCTTTGCTGCAGAGGATACGTTCATTAGAGTTAACTGCACCTCAGATTGCAGCATAAATAAATGCCTCACAGAGTTCAAGTAAAAGACACATCTCAACATCAACTGTTCAGAGGACACTGCATGAATCAGGCCTTCATGGTCAAATTGCTGCAAAGAAACCACTACTAAAAGAATAAGAATAAGAGACTTGCTTGGCCCAAGAAACACGAGCAATGGACATTAGACCGGTGGAAATCTGTCCTTGGTCTGATGAGTCCAAATTTGATACTTTTGGTTCCTACCACCATGTTTTTGTTAGACGCACACTAGTTGAACGGATGATCTCCGCATGTGTGGTTCCCACCGTGAAGCATGGAGGAGGAGGTGTGATCGTGTGGGGGTGCTTTGCTGGTGGCACTGTCAGTGATTTATTTAGAATTCAAAGCACACTTAACCAGCATGGCTACCACAGCATTCTGCTGGGTTCTGGGTTTTTCTTTATTTTTACTATTTCCTACATTCTAGAAAAATAGTGAAGACATCAAAACTATGAAATAACACATATGTAATCATGTAGTAACCAAAAATGTGTTAAAGAAATCAAAATATATTTAAAATAAAATCTAACTTTATTTGACACATGCGTCAAATACAACAGGTGTAGACCTTACCATGAAATGCTTACTTACAAGCCCTTAACCAACAATGCAGTTCAAGAAAGAGTTAAGAAAATATTTACCAAATAAACTAAAGTAAAACACAATAAAAAGTAACACAGTAAAATAACAATAACGAGGCTATATACTATGGGTAGCGGTACCGTATCAGAGTGCGGGGGTACAGGTTAGTTGAGTTATTTTTTACATTTAGGTGGGGGTAAAATCCGTCTGGCCCTGCGGCTTTGTGCTCGTCTGCTAGGCTCGCATCACTGGGCAGCTCACGGCTGGGTTTCCCTTTGTAGTCCGTAATAGTTTTCAAGCACTGCCACATCCGACGAGCGCCAGAGCCGGTGTAGTAGGATTCAATCTTAATCCTGTATTAACGTTTTGCTTGTTTGATAGTTCGTCGGATGTTGCCTGTAATCCTTGGCTTCTGGTTGGGATAAGTACGTACGGTCACTATGGGGCCGGAGTTGTCGACACACTTATTGAGGAAGCCGCTGACTGAGGTGGTATACTCCTCAATGCCATTGGATGAATCCCGGAAACATATTCCAGTCTGTGCTAGAAAATCAGTCCTGTAGCGTTGTTTTCTCTATTCTCTCTGCTCAGACAGCCATGGCTCTGTCTCTGATGACAGAGCTTCCACCAGTTTGCTGTCAGTCTGCTCTATGGTTCCAACTGGCCACACCAGCTTATGTGTAGCTGCCTGTAGCTGTAAGCAGATGACTTTCTCCTTCTTCTCTTCTTTGCTTCGTCTTCTCCTTCCCTCTCTTCTGCTTCTCTTCTCACCCCCTCCTCCATCTCTCTAGTCAGACATCCATGGGGTTGGTTTGTGTCTGAGTCGTATCAGTCGGGGTCGGCTGTCACTCTGCTCTGCAGTTCCAACTGGCTACATCAGCTAATAACGGGCAGAGTGGGCTGCGTGAGACATGTCACAGTGATCAGTTTAACTAACTTTAGGGCTCTGTGTGTGAGGACCAACTCTTGAACTGCATTGCTGCAGCTTGTAAGTAAGCATTTCACGGTAAGGTCTACACCTGTTGTATTTGCCACATGTGACAAATACAATTTGATTTGATTTGAACTGCTGCATGCCAAGTAATAATTCCACACTCTACTGCAGCCTACTCTAGAACCTGCGAAGCACTAATTTCACATTCTACTTGTCACGACTTCAGCCGAAGTTTGTCCCTCTCCTTGTTCGGGCGGCTTTCGGCGGTCGACGTCAGATCTACTTTTCTATTTCTATGTTTTTCTGTCTTCATTATACACACCTGGTTTCTATTCCATAATTACATGTTCCTTATTTAAACCCTCTGTTTCCCTTATGGTTTTGTGTGTGTTTGTTTATTGTTAGATGTCTTTCATGTTTGAGAGCATGTAACTTTTACTACCAATTTTGGTAGTTTGTTTATGATTAAATCTTATTGTATACTCATCTACGTTGTCCTGCGCCTGACTCTACCTACATGCTACACTGAGAATCTTGACACTACTGCTGCCTGCTCTAGAACCTGCCAAGTTCTAATTCTAAATTCAATTGCTGCCTGCTCTAGAACCTGTCAAGTTCTAATTCCATGTTCTACTGCTGCCTGCTATAGAACATGCCAAGTTCTAATTCCACATTCTACTGCTGCCTGCTCTAGAACCTGCCAAGTTCAAATTCCACATTCTACTGCTGGCTGCTCTAGAACCTGCCAAGTTCTAATTCCACATTCTACTGCTGCCTGCTCTAGAACCTGCCAAATTCAAATTCCACATTCTACTTCTGCCTGCTCTAGAACCTGCCAAGTTCTAATTCCACATTCTACTGCTGGCTGCTCTAGAACCTGCCAAGTTCTAATTTCACATTCTTCTGCGGCCTGTTCTAGAGCATGCCAAGTTCTAATTCCACGTTCTGCAACATATGATTCACTAACACAGCCATACAGGTGTCAGAGCCCCTTATAAGGCCCTGTGAACTAAACAGGCCTGGGTTCAAATACTAACCAACTAGCACATTTGGTTCCTTGGAAGTTGTGTTAACGTATGTTTTTCGTTTCACATTGGTTGCGGGAACAAAACCATACATTTCCGGACCGGTACAACAGAACGTTTTTAGTGAACATTTTGGCTGTTCTGGGAACATTTATTTTGAAGTCGTAGAGAGATTCTGAGAACATTTTAGTCTGGTTCCTTGAAAGTTTCTGTAACGTCCAGGCCTGGTTTAGCAGGCTGGTGTTTAGTTTTGTGTTTTGTGTTAGAAGGGTTTTGTGTTCTGGGTGTTATATTTCTATGTTGGGTTAATGGTTCCCAATTAGAGGCAGCTGATTGTCGTTACCTCTAATTGGGAACCATATATATGTTTGTGCTTTTCACTGGGGTTTTGTGGGTCATTGTTTTCTAGTATGTTTAGTGGTGTGTGCCTGTTTAGCCACACCAGAGTTACGATCTTTATTTGTTTATTGTTTCGCCAGTTACGTTACGTTTAAATAAAGCATGTATACTGGAAGCATCGCTGCGTCTTGGTCCGTCCCGAAAGAAGATCGTGACAGAATGGCCCACCAAAAGAGGACCAAGCAGCGAGAGAATCGTGATTTCTGGACATTTTCTTGAAAGGGACCCTGGAGGAAGGCTGAGGAGTATCGCCGTCCCAGGGAAGGTTTGGAGCTAGCAATGACTGAGCGGCAGAAGTATGCGGGAACACGGCTGGCGAGGAAGCCCGAGGGGCAGCCCAAGTATTTTTTTTGGGGGGGGGGGCACACGGGGAGGTTGTGTGAGCCAGCTTGGAGACCTGAGCCAACTCCCCATGCTTTCCGGAGTAAGCGTGGCACTGGTCAGGCACCGGGTCATGTAGTGAAGCGCACGGTGTCTCCAGTGCTCGTTCAGAGACCGGTACGGACTGTCCTTGCTCCACGCATCAGGCCCACTGTGCGCATCGCGAGTCCAGCTCGGCCTGTTCCTGCTCCCCGCACTAGATTCCCAGTGCGCATCGCGAGCCCAACACAGCCTGTCCCTGCTCCACGCACCAGATTCCCTGTGCGCATCGCGAGCCCAGCACAGCCTGTTCCTGCTTCCCGCACCAGGTCCCCTGTGCGCATCGCGAGCCCAGCACAGCCTGTTCCTGCTCCACGCACCAGAACCCCTGTGCACATCGCGAGCCCAGCACAGCCTGTTCCTGCTCCCCGCACCAGGTCCCCTGTGCGCATCGCGAGCCCAGCACAGCCTGTTCCTCCTCCCTGCACCAGGGCCTCTGTGCGCATCAAGAGAGCGGCACGAAATGTTCCTGGTCCACGTACCAGGCCTCTAGGGTGTCGTCCCAGCCTGGTACGTAATGTTCCTGCTCAGCACATCAGGTCCAGCGGGGGTATCCAGAGTCTGATGACCTCTGTTCCGGCACCTAGCCATGGGCCTCCGGTGAGTCATCTCGGGTCAGCACGGCCGGCACTGGAGCCGCCACCATGGACACAAAGACCCACCCGAGGACCCCCCCATGGACTAGGCTACACCTCCCTGTAGAACAAACCAGATTGCATCCTGTTGCCTATATAGTGCATTAATTTTGACCAGGGCCTATAGGTAGGAATAGGCTGCCATTGGGAAGCAGCTCATACTTCATTATCGCATTGAAGTTATTAATAAACACTACAAGAGAAAACCATTGAATTCATTTGAACTACCATAATAAATCAACAAAAGTAGCCTATATATGTTCTGTTTATTGCAGTTTAGTGCATTAAAACAGTGAATAATAATGTTAAACTGCAACAGCACAAAACAATAAAGATGATTTGCTGGCGGTAATAAAACGAAACAAAAGTAATGAAATGAAAACAAATAAAACTGCAAAATCAATTGAATTAGCGAGCTGATGCCCTCTGCTCCCTGTACTATGAGTCATAGAACAGAACAGACACAGAACAGAAAAGAGCAGAACAGAGCAGAGCAGAGCAGAACGGACACAGAACAGAACAGAGCAGAACAACAGAGCAGAACAGACACAGAAAAGAACAGAGCAGAACAGAGCAGAGCAGAACAGAACAGAGTAGAGCAGAACAGAACAACTGAGCTGAACAGACACAGAACAGAACAGAGCAGAACAGAACAACTGAGCTGAACAGACACAGAACAGAACAGAGCAGAACAGACACAGAACAACAGAGCAGAACAACAGAGCAGAACAGACACAGAACAGAACAGAGCAGAACAACAGAGCAGAACAGACACAAAACAGAACAGAGCAGAACAGAACAGAGCAGAACAGAGTAGAGCAGAACAGAACAGAGCAGAACAGAACAACAGAGCTGAACAGACACAGAACAGAATAGAGCAGAACAGACACAGAACAGAGCAGAACAACAGAGTAGAACAACAGAGCAGAACAACAGAGCAGAACAGACACAGAACAGAACAGAGCAGAACAACAGAGCAGAACAGACACAGAACAGAACAGAGCAGAACAACAGAGCAGAACAGACACAAAACAGAACAGACACAGAACAGAGCAGAACAGAACAGAACAGAGTAGAGCAGAACAGAACAACAGAACAGAGCAGAACAACCGAGCAGAACAGACACAGAACAGAACGGAGCAGAACAACAGAACAGAACAGACACAAAACAGAACACAGCAGAACAGAGCAGAACAGAACAGAGTAGAGCAGAGCAGAACAGAACAACAGAGCTGAACAGACACAAAACAGAACAGACACAGAACAGAACAGAACAGAGCAGAGCAGAACAACAGAGCTGAACAGAACAGAGTCGTCATTATGCCTTCCGTTCTCCTTATTTTTGCAGAGTGCAGAGTTGAGCTATTACTCTTTACAGTCTGTGAATATTTAGCTAGCTAACGCCCAAATGGCACCCTATTCCCCACACAGTGCACTACTCTTCACCAGGGCCCTATGAGTATTGAATATTGAAGCTCAAACTGCTGTGATAGAAGGTGATGAATGTATGCAAGTGAAGTGAGGTGAGGCATGGTCAGGTCAGGTGTTACTGAGGTGAGGTGTTACTGAGGTCAGGTGTTACTGAGGTGAGGTGATACTGAGGTCAGGTGTTACTGAGGTCAGGTGATACTGAGGTCAGGTGTTACTGAGGTGAGGTGATACTGAGGTCAGGTGTTACTGAGGTCAGGTGTTACTGAGGTCAGGTGTTACTGAGGCCAGGTGCTACTGAGGCCAGGTGCTACTGAGGCGAGGTGTTACTGAGGTGAGGTGATACTGAGGTCAGGTGTTACTGAGGTCAGGTGATACTGAGGTCAGGTGTTACTGAGGTGAGGTGATACTGAGGTCAGGTGTTACTGAGGTCAGGTGTTACTGAGGTCAGGTGTTACTGAGGTCAGGTGTTACTGAGGTCAGGTGATACTGAGGTCAGGTGATACTGAGGTCAGGTGTTACTGAGGTCAGGTGTTACTGAGGCCAGGTGTTACTGAGGCGAGGTGTTACTGAGGTCAGGTGTTACTGAGGTCAGGTGATACCGAGGTCAGGTGTTACTGAGGTCAGGTGTTACTGAGGTCAGGTGATACTGAGGTCAGGTGTTACTGAGGTCAGGTGATACCGAGGTCAGGTGTTACTGAGGTCAGGTGTTACTGAGGTCAGGTGATACTGAGGTCAGGTGATACTGAGGTCAGGTGTTACTGAGGCCAGGTGTTACTGAGGCGAGGTGTTACTGAGGTCAGGTGTTACTGAGGTCAGGTGATACTGAGGTCAGGTGATACTGAGACGAGAGGAGGAGTTACTGAGAGGAGGTGAGAAGTGGTCAGGTGAGGTTGGGTGAGAGGAGGTGAAGTCAGGGGAGGTCAGGTGAGGTTTAATTGAGGTAGAGGAGGTGATGAGAGGTGAGGTGAGGTGAGTTGAGGTGAGGTGTGGTGAGGTGAGGTGTGGTGAGGGGAGGTCAGGTCAGGTGGGGTGAGGGGAGGGGAGGTCAGGTCAGGTCAGGTCAGGTGGGGTGAGGGGAGGTCAGGTCAGGTGGGGTGAGAGGAGGTCAGGTGAGTTAAGGGGCTGTCCTATAGACACAGATTGGTGTATTTATTTTGAAACTGTGACGCCACTGAGTTCGATGTCGGCTAACGAGATACACAGGATTCATTTAGAGCATTCTGCTAACAGTCTCAGGTCTCTATGATCCCTATCAGCAGTCTCTCACCCACTATGATTAGACACAGCACATCTAAGCATTACCGTCAAGACACATCTACCACCATTCATTAGTTTTGTGGCTGAAACTGTGCACCAGTGGTGGAGAAACCAGCGCTCGGCCTAGTTCTGTTGCAGCCCGCCTAATAGCACTTGGCTTTAATAATTGAGATTTTGGGGGTTAAAGAGGATGTGGATTTGGGAAAGTAATCTAGTGGATTATATTATACTAATCTAATAATAGTCCAGAGAAAACACTGGTTAACACATCTGAGTACAGAGGGCGGTGGGGATGAGGACAGGTGGCCAGGGCTGGAGGAGGATGTAGCACGCCGAGAGAGAGAGAGAGAGAGAGAGAGAGAGAGAGAGAGAGAGAGAGAGAGAGAGAGAGAGAGAGAGAGATCCTAACCGGATATTTTTCTTTCGGAACGTTTTGGCCTCTCTTTGGCCATGCTGCTCACAAACACAACAACATCAATTTGAAAATACACGGAGTTGGTAAATCAATTTGTGAAAAATGTATTCATTCTATTTAATTACCAATTCCATGAAAAACTACAGAATGACAAACCAAATAAATATGTAGAGCAGACTAGAGGTACATGGTGGTTTCGGGGTGGCAGGTAGCCTAGTGGTTAGAGCGTTGGACTTGTAACCGGATGGTGGTTTCTGTATATCAGACTAGTGGTACATGGTGGTTTCTGTATATTAGACTAGAGGTACATGGTGGTTTCTGTATATCAGACTAGAGGTACATGGTGGTTTCTGTATATCAGACTAGTGGTACATGGTGGTTTCTGTATATTAGACTAGAGGTACATGGTGGTTTCTGTATATCAGACTAGAGGTACATGGTGGTTTCTGTATATCAGACTAGAGGTACATGGTGGTTTCTGTATATCAGACTAGTGGTACATGGTGGTTTCTGTATATCAGACTAGTGGTACATGGTGGTTTCTGTATATCAGACTAGAGGTACATGGTGGTTTCTGTATATCAGACTAGTGGTACATGGTGGTTTCTGTATATCAGACTAGTGGTACATGGTGGTTTCTGTATATCAGACTAGAGGTACATGGTGGTTTCTGTATATCAGACTAGTGGTACATGGTGGTTTCTGTATATCAGACTAGTCGTACATGGTGGTTTCTGTATATCAGACTAGAGGTACATGGTGGTTTCTGTATATCAGACTAGTGGTACATGGTGGTTTCTGTATATCAGACTAGAGGTACATGGTGGTTTCTGTATATCAGACTAGTGGTACATGGTGGTTTCTGTATATCAGACTAGAGGTACATGGTGGTTTCTGTATATCAGACTAGTGGTACATGGTGGTTTCTTCCCTGTTTTCTCTCTGGTGGGGTAGAGAGTGAGGCTTGACCACTATGGCCAAACAAAACGTTGAAAAAAAATTCTTCGATTTGTGTCATCATTACGACCCTTTGCAGAACGCTTGGCACACCAGCACGTTTGGCACACCTGTATTTGGGCGGTTTCTCCCATTTTTCTCTGCAGATCCTCTCAAGTTATGTCAGGTTGGATGTGGACTGTTGCTGCACAGCTATTTTCAGTTCTTTCCAGAGGTGTTCGATCAGGTTCAAGTCTGGGCTCTGGCTGGGCCAATCAAGGGCATTCAGAGATTTGTCCCGAAGCCACTCTTGCGTTGTCTTGGCTGTGTGCTTAGGATTGTTGTCCTGTCATTACAGACCTTAGAGAGATATTTATAACTGGTCAGAAATGTCCAGATCAACTAGCCCATGTCAGTCATTACAGACCTTAGAGAGATATTTATAACTGGTCAGAAATGTCCAGATCAACAAGCCCATGTCAGCTAGATTAATTTTTTTTTTACTATTGATATTGTTGGAATTTCTTTGTCACTCAAATATCACATGAATACACATTAGACATGGCAAAATGTATAGAATTGCATGAAAAATATGCTTTAAAACTGCAAAATGTTATTTGCAGCCCATGACAAGATGTGTAGAATTGCAAGAAAATAAGCTTTAAACCTGCAGAATTCTCTTCACCAACAAGAGGAGTGTGAACCGTTTCTGTCATGAAGGGGGAAGAGAAACAATTTGGGAACCCCTGGTCTAAACCATAGACTGGAACTGAGGTTTGTACCACTTTCAAATCTAAATGGGCACGTATACAGTCGATCTCCCCAAAAATAGGGAGCGTATTAGCATCACACTGGGTAGCGAGCTCTTTCTGCACAGTGCCTGACTTTCAAAGCACTCTGCGTTTCACTTTGAGCTGGCCAACTCGGACCTAACGAGAACAGAAAAGATCTACATGCATCTGAGTGACATCAATCAAATCATTGGCATGCAGATGCAGTTTGGACAGTAAAAACATCAAGAATTATCGTTCACAATTGACAGTGACGATGATTGTGAAATGAGATATGCCTAACTGGGTGTTTGAGGGTATTAAATATAACAAAAAACACATTCTTGAGAGGCATTTTGGGAGATGCATTTTATGCATATTCTGTAGGTACAAACTTTGCTTGAGGAAATTATGACATCATTTACTTTTCTTTTTTTAAATAGCTCCTTCCGCTAAAATAAATAGTGGTACACAATAACAACAATAAATAACAATAATACCACTGGACGTCTAAAGAAACTGACTGTTGTGTGTCTTCATTATGAATTCAAACCGTTTCGACACGGACAGCCGTCAGGCTCATCTGCAACACATTCTCTGCAATATTTGCTGGAATAACATTTTACTGGTGTGTGCGGGGGCGGGGGAGCAGGTAAAGTGGGGAGGTGAAATGCAAGCCGTATGCTTTGGATGCTTAGTCAATCCAGCTCTGAATTGGATCATTGTGATCTGAGCAGGCCTGGCAGATAAGAAACGACAGTACAGGCTACGGCTATTTCTTTTTAAACTCCCCACTGTAGATGCAGGAAGGCAGGTAGGCAGGGAGGGAGGGAGGGAGGCAGGAAGGTATGCCGGGAGGAAGGCAGAGAGGCAGGTGGGGAGGTTGACAGGCAAAGAATCTGAGAGGTAGGGAGGTAGGCAACAAGGTAGGCAGTCAGAGAATCAGGGAGGCATGCAGGAAAGGAAGGAGAGAGAGAGAATGACAGGGAGGCAGGTAGGCAGGGAGGGATGCCGCGCAGGGAGGGAGGGAAGAAGAGTGGGAGGAAGGCAGATAGGGAGGGTGGCAGGGAGGCAGGTAAGGAGGCAGACAGGCAGGGTCGGCTGAGGCTCTGTTTTGAAAGCATTGCAGCAGCCCACACCAGCACAGTTCATTAATTCAAGGTCACCCTCGAAAGCCTATAATGCAGTATGACCACTGCCATGTTATCATTGACTCAGTACTGGTACCCTGTGTATAGTACCATGTTATCATTGACTCAGTACTGGTACTCTGTGTATAGTACCATGTTATCATTAGCTCAGTACTGGTACTCTGTGTATAGTACCATGTTATCATTGACTCAGTACTGGTACTCTGTGTATAGTACCATGTTATCATTAGCTCAGTACTGGTACTCTGTGTATACAGCCATGTTATCATTGACTCAGTACTGGTACTCTGTGTATAGTACCATGTTATCATTGACTCAGTACTGGTACCCTGTGTATAGTACCATGTTATCATTGACTCAGTACTGGTACTCTGTGTATAGTACCATGTTATCATTAGCTCAGTACTGGTACTCTGTGTATACAGCCATGTTATCATTGACTCAGTACTGGTACTCTGTGTATAGTACCATGTTATCATTGACTCAGTACTGGTACCCTGTGTATAGTACCATGTTATCATTGACTCAGTACTGGTACTCTGTGTATAGTACCATGTTATCATTAGCTCAGTACTGGTACTCTGTGTATAGTACCATGTTATCATTGACTCAGTACTGGTACTCTGTGTATAGTACCATGTTATCATTAACTCAGTACTGGTACTCTGTGTATAGTACCATGTTATCATTGACTCAGTACTGGTACTCTGTGTATAGTACCATGTTATCATTGACTCAGTACTGGTACTCTGTGTATAGTACCATGTTATCATTAACTCAGTACTGGTACTCTGTGTATAGTACCATGTTACTCATTGACTCAGTACTGGTACTCTGTGTATAGTACCATGTTATCATTAACTCAGTACTGGTACTCTGTGTATAGTACCATGTTATCATTGACTCAGTACTGGTACTCTGTGTATAGTACCATGTTATCATTAACTCAGTACTGGCACTCTGTGTATAGTACCATGTTATCATTAACTCAGTACTGGTACTCTGTGTATAGTACCATGTTATCATTAACTCAGTACTGGTACTCTGTGTATAGTACCATGTTATCATTAACTCAGTACTGGCACTCTGTGTATAGTACCATGTTATCATTAACTCAGTACTGGTACTCTGTGTATAGTACCATGTTATCATTGACTCAGTACTGGCACTCTGTGTATAGTACCATGTTATCATTGACTCAGTACTGGTACTCTGTGTATAGTACCATGTTATCATTAACTCAGTACTGGTACTCTGTGTATAGTACCATGTTATCATTGACTCAGTACTGGTACTCTGTGTATAATACCATGTTATCATTGACTCAGTACTGGTACTCTGTGTATAGTACCATGTTATCCTTAACTCAGTACTGGCACTCTGTGTATAGTACCATGTTATCATTGACTCAGTACTGGTACTCTGTGTATAGTACCATGTTATCATTGACTCAGTACTGGCACTCTGTGTATAGTACCATGTTATCATTAACTCAGTACTGGTACTCTGTGTATAATACCATGTTATCATTGACTCAGTACTGGTACTCTGTGTATAGTACCATGTTATCCTTAACTCAGTACTGGCACTCTGTGTATAGTACCATGTTATCATTGACTCAGTACTGGTACTCTGAGTATAGTACCATGTTATCATTGACTCAGTACTGGTACCCTGTGTATAGTACCATGTTATCATTGACTCAGTACTGGTACTCTGTGTATAGTACCATGTTATCATTGACTCAGTACTGGTACTCTGTGTATAGTACCATGTTATCATTAACTCAGTACTGGCACTCTGTGTATAGTACCATGTTATCATTGACTCAGTACTGGTACTCTGTGTATAGTACCATGTTATCATTGACTCAGTACTGGCACTCTGTGTATAGTACCATGTTATCCTTAACTCAGTACTGGTACTCTGTGTATAGTACCATGTTATCATTGACTCAGTACTGGTACTCTGTGTATAGTACCATGTTATCATTGACTCAGTACTGGTACTCTGTGTATAGTACCATGTTATCATTGACTCAGTACTGGTACTCTGTGTATAGTACCATGTTATCATTGACTCAGTACTGGTACTCTGTGTATAATACCATGTTATCATTAACTCAGTACTGGTACTCTGTGTATAGTACCATGTTATCATTGACTCAGTACTGGTACTCTGTGTATAGTACCATGTTATCATTGACTCAGTACTGGTACTCTGTGTATAGTACCATGTTATCATTAACTCAGTACTGGTACTCTGTGTATAGTACCATGTTATCATTAACTCAGTACTGGTACTCTGTGTATAGTACCATGTTATCATTAACTCAGTACTGGTACTCTGTGTATAGTACCATGTTATCATTAACTCAGTACTGGTACTCTGTGTATAGTACCATGTTATTGTTACTCATTGTGTATTTGTTATTACTTTTATTATTACGTGTTTTACTTTTCTATTATTTATGTTCTTTCTCTCTGTATTGTTGGGAACAGCCTGTGTGTAAGTATTTCCCTGTTAGTCTACACCTGTTGTTTATGAAACGTGTCGAATAAAAGTTGATTCGATTATTTTTTTTTTTAACTAGATGTGACATTCAGGGCCGTGATTGGTGGACTGAGAGACATGAAAAACAGCTTCTATTTTAAGAACATTAGACTGTTACAGTCACCATTAGCCATCTTCTGCCCAGTACCCTGCCCTGAACTTAGTCACTGTTACTAGCCGGCTACCACCCAGTACCCAGCCCTGAACTTAGTCACTGTCACTAGCCGGCTACCACCCAGTACCCTGCCCTGAACTTAGTCACTGTCACTAGCCGGCTACCACCCAGTACCCTGCCCTGAACTTAGTCACTGTTACTAGCTGGCTACCACCCAGTACCCTGCCCTGAACGTAGTCACTGTTACTAGCCGGCTAACACCCAGTACCCTGCCCTGAACTTAGTCACTGTCACTAGCCGGCTACCACCCAGTACCCTGCCCTGAACTTAGTCACTGTTACTAGCCGGCTACCACCCAGTACCCTGCCCTGAACTTAGTCACTGTTACTAGCCGGCTACCACCCAGTACCCAGCCCTGAACTTAGTCACTGTTACTAGCCGGCTACCACCCAGTACCCTGCCCTGAACTTAGTCACTGTTACTAGCTGGCTACTACCCAGTACCCTGCCCTGAACTTAGTCACTGTCACTAGCCGGCTACCACCCTGGAAGACTGCCCTGAACTTAGTCACTGTTACTAGCTGGCTACCACCCGGTACACTGCCCTGAACTTAGTCACTGTTACTAGCTGGCTACCACCCGGTACACTGCCCTGAACTTAGTCATTGTTACTATATATCATCTCTGATGTAGGCTAGATGAGTCAACTAGTTAGATATGTCAGCTGATCATCTCTGATGTAGGCTAGATGAATCAACTAGTGAGATATATCATTTCTGATGTAGGCTAGATGAATCAACTAGTTAGATATATCAGCTGATCATCTCTGATGTAGGCTAGATGAATCAACTAGTTAGATATATCATCTCTGATGTAGGCCAGATGAATCAAATAGTTAGACATATCATCTCTGATGTAGGCTAGATGAATCAACTAGTTAGATATATCATCTCTGATGTAGGCTAGATGAATCAACTAGTTAGATATATCAGCTGATCATCTCTGATGTAGGCTAGATGAATCAACTAGTTAGATATATCAGCTGATCACCTCATAGGAGGGCAAGGGGCAGGTGCTCCATCTATGCATGTGCCTGCTGGAATCTCTTCATGAGTTCACCCTCTCATTTGGCTCACATACACTCACACATTCCAATAGATTCATTATTTTACTATATGGTTATAAAATATGACTTATGATTATTTTTTTATCAACAATATCTTATGTCAGTGACATTTTAACACTTTTTTTTTAACAAAATGTGTTTTGGTCCAGCACATACTGTACCTACACACCACCAGACAACTGTACAAAAAAAATGAATGTGTGAAAGCTGTCAGTTTGTAGAAAACTAAAAGATTAGAACACAAAACACAACTCATAATTTGTAAATGTACGTGGTTGGATGCCTCATTACCCCTCTCCAACTGGCGTCCAAATGGAGCGAGAGAGGACATAATCCAATCGACAAAACTGTAGCCTGCTCTGGTCTATTGCAGCCTACTGTAGAAAGGGGTCGAAATTCGAGCCAACACATCATACGGGAGATAAAAAAAAAAAACACAAATCCGTATTCTACTGCAGTCCACAACACCATATTGACCAACTGGTTGTGATGTTATGCAATTCATTTATTCATCACACCCATATGTGTTTTCGGGAAAATAAAATATGTTCAACGCCATGGAATGTAAGAATTCGTTTATTTCTGGGGGAATATCAAGTATTGCCGCATAATCTTTGACTAACAGCGTTCTATGATACAACTCAAACGCGCCCTTACCAGTATATCAGCTTGTTATTATGAAGAATGGCAGGGGTCTTGTCCGAGGCGCAGTTGATGCACCACATTGTTGGTAACTAACTCACGTCTCGTCCGGGTGCATAAAAACCGTTATTCCGTTTTGTAGATAATTTGGCTCGAACACGGACAGCCGCTCGCAGAGAGACGCACGCCAATGATTCGCTCTGATAGCACGCCTCTGTTATTTTCAGGTAGAGAACGTCGTTAACTCAGAAGAGAGAAAAGAAGAGAAACATCGACAGTCTTCGGCTCGATTCACTCAAGCCTCTTAATTCCCCCATCGTCCTCTCTCCCGTCCTCTTATTTCTTTGAGTCTCCAACGCGGCAGTTTCTATCTCTCTCTCTCTCTGAGCAGAGCAGCGTGACACAGGAGTCACGGCAACAACACAACTGCTGCTCGTCTGATTTCAGGCTTCAGTCAACACTCTCAGCAAGTGGGGGTGTAGGCCTATTTAATCTCTCTATGCTCTCCCAAGTGTGTTTTTTTTCCTCAGATGAAAGACACAGGCACATATTATAGTCCACGGACAAGTATCCTTTTATGATTAATTCATTTGAAACTAAGCATAATGTAGGCTTGCATCTATTTAGTTATTACAGACCAATATGCACTTTTTCCTGGGGCCCACACTGCCATACTGTATGTAATAGATACATTAGGCCTAGTCGACCTGGTCCCTTCGTCTCAAAGACATGTTTTCCCCATGCATCACCTCTCTCTCTCTCTCTCTCTCTCTGACAGAACCAGAGGGAAAGCTTCTCTCTCTCTCTCTCTCTCTCTCTCTCTCTCTCTCTCTCTCTCTCTCTCTCTCTCTCACACACACACACACACACAGAATTATTGCCTTGAAGACAACACTCTATAATTCATTATACGCAGCAGTCTCTCACACTATCTCTCTCTCCCTTTCTTTCTCTCTCACAATCTTCCGCTCTCCCTTTCTTTGTCTCTCACATTATTTCTCCCCCCCTCCTTCTCTCAATTCAATTAAATTCAATTTAAGGGCTTTATTGCCATGGGAAACATATGTTAACACTGTCAAAGCAAGTGAAGTAGATAGTAAACAAAAGTAAACATTACACTCACAAACGTTCCAAAAGAATAGACATTTCAAATGTCATAATATGGTTATTAGGTTAAAGTACAAAAGGGAAAATAAATAAACATAAATATAGGTTTGTTCTTCACTGGTTGCCCTTTTCTTGTGGCAACAGGTCACACATCTTGCTGCTGTGATGGCACACTGTGGTATTTCACCCAATAGATATTGGAGTTTATCAAAATTGGGTTTGTTATCAAGTTCTTTGTGGATCTGTGTAATCTGAGGGAAATACATCTCTCTATGGTTATACATTTGGCAGGAGGTGGGCAGTGTGCACATAGCCTGTCTTCTCTTGAGAGCCAGGTCTGCCTACGGCGGCCTTTCTCAAAACCAAGGCTATGCTCACTGAGTCTGTACATAGTCAAAGATTTCCTTAAATTTGGGTCAGTCACAGCGGTCAGGTATTCTGCTACTGTGTACTCTCTGTTTATGTCACACCCTGATCTGTTTCACCTGTCTTTGTGATTGTCTCCACCCCCCTCCAGGTGTCGCCCATCTTCCCCATTATCCCCTGGGTATTTATACCTGTGTTCTCTGTTTGTCTGTTGCCAGTTCGTTTTGTTTCATCGAGCCTACCAGCGTTTTTCCCGTGCTCCTGTCTGTCTCTAGTTCCTGTTTTCTAGCTTTCACGGTTTTTGACCATTCTGCCTGCCCTGACGCTGAGCCTGCCTGCCGTTCTGTACCTTGTCACACCACCCTGGATTACTGACCTCTGCCTTCCCTGACTCTGAGCCTGCCTGCCGTTCTGTACCTTGTCACACCACCCTGGATTACTGACCTCTGCCTTCCCTGACTCTGAGCCTGCCTGCTGTTCTGTAGCTTTCGGACTCTGCTCTGGATTACTGACCTCTGCCTGCCCTTGACCTGTCGTTTGCCTGCCCCCTCTTGTTTTTGTAATACACCTTTTGTTACTTCAAAACTGTCTGCATCTGGGTCTTCTCCTGAGCCAGTTTAGGGCTATATAGCATTCTAGTTTGCTCTGTTTTTATTTTTTTTGTTAACGCTTCCCAATATGTAAAGTACTTATCCCTCCTCCCACTATCTGTCATCTGTCTCTTGTTTTCTCTTTAAAGGGATTTAAAACATGATTTGCTCAGATCCGCGATCCCCATTTTCACTGCTCACGTTATTATTATTAACAGTAAACATTACATTATTAATCATTATTGCATTATTACTGCACGGGCTCTCTCTTCTCATCTCATTTTCACTCCAGCAGACTATCTGGCGAATTATAATGAATTAAAGTTAGCAGTTTAATGATGACCAGATCCATATATTCAAAGCCAATTAACTCATTCTATGTCACTCTGATAATGATTCCAAAATACAGCACCAACTCCATATGTTGTAGCCTGAAGTGTGTATGTATGTGTGTGTGTGTGTGTGTGTGTGTGTGTGTGTGTGTGTGTGTGTGTGTGTGTGTGTGTGTGTGTGTGTGTGTGTGTGTCCACCATGTGTCCTGGGTCCATCCATAGGCCTAAAGGCATGTGTTACCATTATAACAGGCCAGCTTGGCCTGATAGATTTCTCTACTCTGCAGGATCTCCAGAGACTCAATGAAAACCATTTACTTACTAACCTAAAATTAAAATTAGCCAATATTATGTAGGTTTCTGAACGGTTTTACTCCTGAACAGTGCCTCTGATGGTAGAGTACTGTAGGTACAGATGCCGTATCTTAATTTGATCATCCTGTTGTTGCAGGAAATGCAAACTTGTAGTGTATTCAAGGTTTTTAAAAAGGCTTCTAAAGTTTGTAATTTCCACTTTACATTTTCAGACTTGATTTGCCATAACGGAAATATATCAACCACTACAAAAAAAAATCTGTTGTTGCAGGATAATTTCCTGCTGTGAGAAACTGGGTCAAATTAAGATAGGGCATATGTAGGTTATATGTATGCTGGGGATTCATAACAGCTTCAGGTACTGTTATAATTCCAATCAGGTTAAATAAATAAAAAGTGAGGTGTTTTTTCCTCTCAAAAGACTGATTTTGGCTGTTCCCAGACCCAGTATGCTAACCTCATAACGGACAGCTGATTTGATGAAAATGAGTCATTTTCAATGTTTGCCGAGAGCTTGCATTTGTTAACAGATGCTACAACATAAACACATTCATCTAGACCTCGGTGCAGTTGCTAAAGTGTCATATTAACACAATAAATACTGTTGTGCCGTATGTACAGTGCACACAAGATACATGTAGAAATCACCCCCAATGAGAGAGAATCAGGGCGACTGGGGAAAGAGAGAATCAGGGGGACTGGGGCAAGAGAGAATCAGGGGGACTGAGGAAAGAGAGAATCAGGGCGACTGGGGAAAGAGAGAATCAGGGGGACTGGGGAAAGAGAGAATCAGGGCGACTGGGGAAAGAGAGAATCAGGGCGACTGGGGAAAGAGAGAATCAGGGGGACTGGGGAAAGAGAGAATCAGGGCGACTGGGGAAAGAGAGAATCAGGCGACTGGGGAAAGAGAGAAGCAGGGCGACTGGGGAAAGAGAGAATCAGGCGACTGGGGAAAGAGAGAATCAGGGGACTGGGGAAAGAGAGAATCAGGGGACTGGGGAAAGAGAGAATCAGGGCGACTTAAGAAAAAGAGAGAATCAGGGCGACTGGGGAAAGAGAGAATCAGGGGGACTGGGGCAAGAGAGAAGCAGGGCGACTGGGGAAAGAGAGAATCAGGGAGACTGGGGAAAGAGAGAAGCAGGGCGACTGGGGAAAGAGAGAATCAGGGGGACTGGGGAAAGAGAGAATCAGGGCGACTGGGGAAAGAGAGAATCAGGGCGACTGGGGAAAGAGAGAAGCAGGGCGACTGGGGAAAGAGAGAATCAGGGCGACTGGGGAAAGAGAGAATCAGGGGGACTGGGGAAAGAGAGAATCAGGGGGACTGGGGAAAGAGAGAATCAGGGCGACTTAAGAAAAAGAGAGAATCAGGGCGACTGGGGAAAGAGAGAATCAGGGGGACTGGGGCAAGAGAGAAGCAGGGCGACTGGGGAAAGAGAGAATCAGGGAGACTGGGGAAAGAGAGAAGCAGGGCGACTGGGGAAAGAGAGAATCAGGGCGACTGGGGAAAGAGAGAATCAGGGCGACTGGGGAAAGAGAGAATCAGGGCGACTGGGGCAAGAGAGAATCAGGGGGACTGGGGAAAGAGAGAATCAGGGCGACTGGGGAAAGAGAGAATCAGGGGGACTGGGGAAAGAGAGAATCAGGGGACTGGGGAAAGAGAGAATCAGGCGACTGGGGAAAGAGAGAATCAGGCGACTGGGGAAAGAGAGAATCAGGGGTACTGGGGAAAGAGAGAATCAGGGCGACTGGGGAAAGAGAGAATCAGGGCGACTGGGGCAAGAGAGAATCAGGGGGACATAGAAAAGGGAGAAGCAGGGCGAATGAGGAAAGAGAGAATTAGAGGTAGTGAGAAAAGAGAGGAGCAGAGGGATTGAGGGAAGACCAGTGGAACGCATGATGAATAAAATACCAGTTTCTGCCCCTCTTATTTACTCCTCCATTTACATCCATCATTTATTCTCCCTCCCTGTTTTTCTATTCTCCTTTCGGCTTCTATTCCTTCCCATTTTCCCTCCCTGCCCCTTGCACTAATCCACTCTACCTCCATATCCCTCCTCTCTACCATCCTGCTTTTCTTTCTATCATTCTGTCATTCCTACCCTCTTCTCCGCCTTTACATTTCCCCTTCCTCTCCTCTCCTCTCCTCTCCTCTCCTCTCCTCTCCTCTCCTCTCCTCTCCTCTCCTCTCCTCTCCTCTCCTCTCCTCTCCTCTCCTCTCCTCTCCTCTCCTCTCCTCTCCTTCCTATCCTTCATCTCCTCCCCTCTTCTTCCTCTCTGCTCCCTCCTCTCCTTCATCTCCTCTCCTTATCTCTCCTCTCCTCTTCTTCATCTCCTCTCCTTCATCTCCTCTCCTCTCCTTCCTCTCCTCTGCTCCCTCCTCTTCTTCCTCTTCTCCCCCCTCCCTCCATTCTGTCATTCTATAATCAAGTTTAGCTGCAGGAAGAGTCATACACAGAAGAGAGATTGGGAGAGAGAGAGCAAGAGAGAGAGCGAGAGGGGTAGAGAGTTAGAGACAGAGTAGGGAGGAGCAAGAGGTTGCTAAGAAACGGTTGCTGTGAAACTAAGGGGAGCGGTGCTGGAAGCGGCAGTCAAGAGTGTTGCCTTGGAGACTGGGGTTTCACACTATCCTGCTGGATTTAGCTGCAATATGGGAGGGCCTCCGACTAAACGCATCACACAAATGAGACGTATAATAAATCAAATGACAGGTAAAATAAAACATATGACAGGTAAAATACATCACATGACAGATATAATACATCATATGACAGGTATGATACATCACATGACAGGTATAATACATCATATGACAGGTATAATACATCATATGACAGGTATGATACATCACATGACAGGTATAATACATCATATGACAGGTATGATACATCACATGACAGGTATAATACATCATATGACAGCAATAACACATCATATGGCAAATATTATACATCTTATGACAGGTATAATACAACATATGACAGGTATAATACATCATATGACAGGTATAATACATCATATGACAGGTATAATACATCATACGACAGGTATAATACATCATATGACAGGTATGATACATCATATGACAGGTATAATACATCATATGACAGGTATAATACATCATACGACAGGTATAATGCATCATATGACAGGTATGATACATCATATGACAGGTATAATACAACATATGACAGGTATAATACATCATACGACAGGTATAATACATCATATGACAGTATAATACATCATATGACAGGTATAATACAACATATGACAGGTATAATACATCATATCACAGGTATAATACATCATACGACAGGTATAATACAACATATGACAGGTATAATACATCATTCGACAGGTATAATACATCATATGACAGGTATGATACATCATATGACAGGTATAATACAACATATGACAGGTATAATACATCATATGACAGGTATAATACAACATATGACAGGTTTAATACATCCTACGACAGGTATAATACATCATACGACAGGTATAATACATCATGGCCACCCCTTACAGCCTGGTTCCTCTCTAGGTTTCTTCCAAGGTTTTGGCCTTCTAGGGAGTTTTTCCTAGCCACCGTGCTTTTACACCTGCATTGCTTGCTGTTTGGGGTTTTAGGCTGGGTTTCTGTACAGCACTCTGTGACATCAGCTGATGTAAGGGGGGCTTTATAAATAAATTTGATTTGATTTGATGATCATACGACAGGTATAATACATCATACGACAGGTATAATACATCATATGACAGGTAGATTGAGTTGGGAGGGCCTCTGACTTTACATACAGTATAAAACGTATGAAAACAACATATGAAACACATAGATGTTAACAGAGAGAGACATTGTATTAAAGTAAATCATGAAATGCACAACCTTGAAGGTGGGTGTTACTGGGTGATGTTAACATCAATGGCCCCAAAACAGCACTACTGTCACGCCCTGAACTGTTTTACCTGTCTTTGTGATTGTCTCCACCCGCCTCCAGTTGTCGCCCGTCTTCCCTATTATCCCCTGTGTATTTATACCTGTGTTCTCTGTTTGTTTGTTGTCTTGTTCGTCTTGTTTGTCAAGTCAACCAGCGTTTTTTCTCGTCCTCACGGTTTTTGACCCTTGCCTGCCCCTTACCCTGAGCCCACCTGCCATCTGGTGCCTTTGACCCTACTCTGGATTACCGACCCCTGCCTGCCTTGACCTGTCGTTTGCCTGCCCCTGTTGTTGTAATAAACATTGTTACTTCAACACAGTCTGCACTTGCGTCTTACCTGAAATGTGATAACTCCTGTAAAAAACAAGTCCTAATTCAGTGTCTGGATTTTGTATATGTTTACCGCTCCCAACATTCAATCATACATTTCCTCTTTATGCAAATCAATGTTTATTTTACTTCTAATTCACTGAAGTTAGTTTGTGAAGCTAAAATAGAAGCATCTGCTAATTTCCATAAAGATAAACACAGTAAGCAACAGTCAAAATATACACACACACTGACATGCTCACACACACACACATAAATCAAATCAAATCAAACTGTATTTGTGAAACGCTTACTTACAAGCCCTTAACCAACAGCGCAGTTCAAGAAAGAGTTAAGAAAAGATTTACCAAATAAACTAAAGTAAAAAAAATACAATAACAATAACGAGGCTATATACAGGGGGTACCGCTACAGAGTCAATGTGGAGGCTATATACAGGGGTACCGGTACAGAGTCAATGTGGAGACTATATACAGGGGTACTGCACAGAGTCAATGTGGAGACTATATACAGGGGGTACTGCACAGAGTCAATGTGGAGGCTATATACAGGGGTACCGGTACAGAGTCAATGTGGAGGCTATATACAGGGGGTACCGGTACAGAGTCAATGTGGAGGCTATATACAGGGGGTACCGGTACAGAGTCAGTGTGGAGGCTATATACAGGGGGTACCGGTACCGAGTCAGTGTGGAGGCTATATACAGGGGGCACCGGTACCGAGTCAGTGTGGAGGCTACATACAGGGGGCACCGGTATCGAGTCAGTGTGGAGGCTATATACAGGGAGGAACCGGTACAGAGTCAATGTGGAGGCTATATACAGGGGGTACCGGTACAGAGTCAATGTGGAGGCTATATACAGGGGGCACCGGTACAGAGTCAGTGTGGAGGCTATATACAGGGGGTACCCGTACCGAGTCAGTGTGGATACTATATACAGGGGGCACCGGTACCGAGTCAATGTGGAGGCTATATACAGGGGGTACCGGTACAGAGTCAATGTGGAGGCTATATACAGGGGGTACCCGTACCGAGTCAGTGTGGATACTATATACAGGGGGCACCAGCACAGAGTCAGTGTGCGGGGATACAGGTTAGTTGAGGTAATTTGTACATGTAGGTAGGGGTGATTATGCACACACACACACATGTACACACATGCACACACACACGCATGCACACACACGCACACACACACAAACACGCACGCACACACACACACGCATGCACACACACACACGCACACACATACACACGCATAAACACATACACATGCACACAAACACACATACACACACATGTGCACACACACACACATGCACACACACACACATGCACACACGCAGGTGCAAACACACATGAACACACAAACACACACACAGCCAAAATGAGATTTGCCTGTCTTCTACAGCACACTGTTATCCTTGTATAGCAGGTACCATACTGCCGTCAAGACTCACTAGAATATATGGAGAAAAGGTTTCAGAAGGGATCAATGAAATAAAGCCCTGTAAATACTCCTTTTGAATTGGGAGATTTAAAAATAATCTGCTCTTGTATATTATTTAGGGCTAGGAAAGTATTTATGAATAAAAAAAACAGGTCTGGAGAGCCTTTACACACAAAATGTATTCATTAATAAAAATTACAGTGGTTTTTATTAATCCTGAAAGTTGCCATATTCAATTGTTCAATCCATGAAATATTGGAAGGTGAGAAAATTGTACAATAGTGGTTGAACAGTAGTCCTATAAATCAATCAATCCTCATTAATCATGGAACTGTGATGACAACGTTCCAGTCGTCGTGAACCGTGAGCCAGGTATAAACTGCTAGGTATGGTCTGTGCTCTATAATGATTCAAAAGAGGTCACATGGCCCAAATGATTGTACTACTTGTAATACGTTAGCCTAACATGATCCACTATAGCTAGCGATCCTCAGGAACAACCACGCCAACAGGACAGAGGACATAAAGGTCAACTAACGATGTAACGGAATGATGCAAAATGCGAGGAAACTAACACTAAAGTGACAGTTATAAATGTGAGGAAACTAACACTAAAGTGACAGTTATAAATGTAAGGAAACTAACACTAAAGTGACAGTTATAAATGTAAGGAAACTAACACTAAAGAGACAGTTATAAATGTGAGGAAACTAACACTAAAGTGACAGTTATAAATGTAAGGAAACTAACACTAAAGTGACAGTTATAAATGTGAGGAAACTAACACTAAAGAGACAGTTATAAATGTAAGGAAACTAACACTAAAGTGACAGTTATAAATGTAAGGAAACTAACACTAAAGTGACAGTTATAAATGTGAGGAAACTAACACTAAAGTGACTGTTATAAATGTGAGGAAACTAACACTAAAGAGACAGTTATAAATGTAAGGAAACTAACACTAAAGTGACAGTTATAAATGTGAGGAAACTAACACTAAAGAGACAGTTATAAATGTAAGGAAACTAACCCTAAAGAGACAGTTATAAATGTGAGGAAACTAACACTAAAGTGACAGTTATAAATGTGAGGAAACTAACACTAAAGTGACAGTTATAAATGTAAGGAAACTAACAATAAAGTGACAGTTATAAATGTAAGGAAACTAACACTAATTTGACAGTTATAAATGTGAGGAAACTAACAATAAAGAGACAGTTATAAATGTAAGGAAACTAACACTAAAGTGACAGTTATAAATGTGAGGAAACTAACACTAAAGAGACAGTTATAAATGTAAGGAAACTAACACTAAAGAGACAGTTTTAAATGTAAGGAAACTAACACTAAAGAGACAGTTATAAATGTAAGGAAACTAACACTAAAGTGACAGTTATAAATGTGAGGAAAATAACACTAAAGTGACAGTTATAAATGTAAGGAAACTAACACTAAAGTGACAGTTATAAATGTGAGGAAACTAACACTAAAGTGACAGTTATAAATGTAAGGAAACTAACACTAAAGTGACAGTTATAAATGTAAGGAAACTAACACTAAAGTGACAGTTATAAATGTGAGGAAACTAACACTAAAGTGACAGTTATAAATGTAAGGAAACTAACACTAAAGTGACAGTTATAAATGTAAGGAAACTAACACTAAAGTGACAGTTAAAATGTAAGGAAACTAACACTAATATGACAGTTATAAATGTGAGGAAACTAACACTAAAGTGACAGTTATAAATGTAAGGAAACTAACACTAAAGTGACTGTTATAAATGTGAGGAAACTAACACTAAAGAGACAGTTATAAATGTAAGGAAACTAACACTAAAGAGACAGTTTTAAATGTAAGGAAAATAACACTAAAGTGACAGTTATAAATGTGAGGAAACTAACACTAAAGTGACAGTTATAAATGTGAGGAAACTAACACTAAAGTGACAGTTATAAATGTAAGGAAACTAACACTAAAGTGACAGTTATAAATGTAAGGAAACTAACACTAAAGAGACAGTTATAAATGTGAGGAAACTAACACTAAAGTGACAGTTATAAATGTAAGGAAACTAACACTAAAGTGACAGTTATAAATGTGAGGAAATTAACACTAAAGTGACAGTTATAAATGTGAGGAAACTAACACTAAAGTGACAGTTATAAATGTGAGGAAACTAACACTAAAGAGACAGTTATAAATGTAAGGAAACTAACACTAAAGTGACAGTTATAAATGTGAGGAAACTAACACTAAAGTGACAGTTATAAATGTAAGGAAACTAACAATAAAGTGACAGTTATAAATGTAAGGAAACTAACACTAATTTGACAGTTATAAATGTGAGGAAACTAACAATAAAGAGACAGTTATAAATGTAAGGAAACTAACACTAAAGTGACAGTTATAAATGTGAGGAAACTAACACTAAAGAGACAGTTATAAATGTAAGGAAACTAACACTAAAGAGACAGTTATAAATGTAAGGAAACTAACACTAAAGTGACAGTTATAAATGTGAGGAAAATAACACTAAAGTGACAGTTATAAATGTGAGGAAACTAACACTAAAGTGACAGTTATAAATGTGAGGAAACTAACACTTAAGTGACAGTTATAAATGTGAGGAAACTAACACTAAAGTGACAGTTATAAATGTGAGGAAACTAACACTAAAGTGACAGTTATAAATGTAAGGAAACTAACACTAAAGTGACAGTTATAAATGTAAGGAAACTAACACTAAAGTGACAGTTAAAATGTAAGGAAACTAACACTAATATGACAGTTATAAATGTGAGGAAACTAACACTAAAGTGACAGTTATAAATGTAAGGAAACTAACACTAAAGTGACAGTTATAAATGTGAGGAAACTAACACTAAAGAGACAGTTATAAATGTAAGGAAACTAACACTAAAGAGACAGTTATAAATGTGAGGAAACTAACACTAAAGTGACAGTTATAAATGTAAGGAAACTAACACTAAAGTGACAGTTATAAATGTGAGGAAACTAACACTTAAGTGACAGTTATAAATGTGAGGAAACTAACACTAAAGTGACAGTTATAAATGTGAGGAAACTAACACTAAAGTGACAGTTATAAATGTGAGGAAAATAACACTAAAGTGACAGTTATAAATGTGAGGAAACTAACACTAAAGAGACAGTTTTAAATGTAAGGAAACTAACACTAAAGTGACAGTTATAAATGTAAGGAAACTAACACTAATTTGACAGTTATAAATGTGAGGAAACTAACAATAAAGAGACAGTTATAAATGTAAGGAAACTAACACTAAAGTGACAGTTATAAATGTGAGGAAAATAACACTAAAGTGACAGTTATAAATGTGAGGAAACTAACACTAAAGTGACAGTTATAAATGTGAGGAAACTAACACTTAAGTGACAGTTATAAATGTGAGGAAACTAACACTAAAGTGACAGTTATAAATGTGAGGAAACTAACACTAAAGTGACAGTTATAAATGTAAGGAAACTAACACTAAAGTGACAGTTATAAATGTAAGGAAACTAACACTAAAGTGACAGTTAAAATGTAAGGAAACTAACACTAATATGACAGTTATAAATGTGAGGAAACTAACACTAAAGTGACAATTATAAATGTAAGGAAACTAACACTAAAGTGACAGTTATAAATGTGAGGAAACTAACACTAAAGAGACAGTTATAAATGTAAGGAAACTAACACTAAAGAGACAGTTATAAATGTGAGGAAACTAACACTAAAGTGACAGTTATAAATGTAAGGAAACTAACACTAAAGTGACAGTTATAAATGTGAGGAAACTAACACTTAAGTGACAGTTATAAATGTGAGGAAACTAACACTAAAGTGACAGTTATAAATGTGAGGAAACTAACACTAAAGTGACAGTTATAAATGTGAGGAAAATAACACTAAAGTGACAGTTATAAATGTGAGGAAACTAACACTAAAGAGACAGTTTTAAATGTAAGGAAACTAACACTAAAGTGACAGTTATAAATGTAAGGAAACTAACACTAATTTGACAGTTATAAATGTGAGGAAACTAACAATAAAGAGACAGTTATAAATGTAAGGAAACTAACACTAAAGTGACAGTTATAAATGTGAGGAAAATAACACTAAAGTGACAGTTATAAATGTGAGGAAACTAACACTAAAGTGACAGTTATAAATGTAAGGAAACTAACACTAAAGTGACAGTTATAAATGTGAGGAAACTAACACTTAAGTGACAGTTATAAATGTGAGGAAACTAACACTAAAGTGACAGTTATAAATGTGAGGAAACTAACACTAAAGTGACAGTTATAAATGTAAGGAACCTAACACTAAAGTGACAGTTATAAATGTGAGGAAACTAACACTAAAGTGACAGTTATAAATGTAAGGAAACTAACACTAAAGTGACAGTTATAAATATAAGGAAACTAACACTAAAGTGACAGTTATAAATGTGAGGAAACTAACACTAAAGAGACAGTTATAAATGTAAGGAAACTAACACTAAAGAGACAGTTTTAAATGTAAGGAAACTAACAATAAAGAGACAGTTATAAATGTAAGGAAACTAACACTAAAGTGACAGTTATAAATGTGAGGAAACTAACACTAAAGAGAAAGTTTTAAATGTAAGGAAACTAACACTAAAGTGACAGTTAAAATGTAAGGAAACTAACACTAATTTGACAGTTATAAATGTGAGGAAACTAACACTAAAGTGACAGTTATAAATGTAAGGAAACTAACACTAAAGTGACAGTTATAAATGTGAGGAAACTAACACTAAAGTGACAGTTATAAATGTAAGGAAACTAACACTAAAGTGACAGTTATAAATGTAAGGAAACTAACACTAAAGTGACAGTTAAAATGTAAGGAAACTAACACTAATATGACAGTTATAAATGTGAGGAAACTAACACTAAAGTGACAGTTATAAATGTAAGGAAACTAACACTAAAGTGACAGTTATAAATGTGAGGAAACTAACACTAAAGAGACAGTTATAAATGTAAGGAAACTAACACTAAAGAGACAGTTATAAATGTGAGGAAACTAACACTAAAGTGACAGTTATAAATGTAAGGAAACTAACACTAAAGTGACAGTTATAAATGTGAGGAAACTAACACTTAAGTGACAGTTATAAATGTGAGGAAACTAACACTAAAGTGACAGTTATAAATGTGAGGAAACTAACACTAAAGTGACAGTTATAAATGTGAGGAAAATAACACTAAAGTGACAGTTATAAATGTGAGGAAACTAACACTAAAGAGACAGTTTTAAATGTAAGGAAACTAACACTAAAGTGACAGTTATAAATGTAAGGAAACTAACACTAATTTGACAGTTATAAATGTGAGGAAACTAACAATAAAGAGACAGTTATAAATGTAAGGAAACTAACACTAAAGTGACAGTTATAAATGTGAGGAAAATAACACTAAAGTGACAGTTATAAATGTGAGGAAACTAACACTAAAGTGACAGTTATAAATGTAAGGAAACTAACACTAAAGTGACAGTTATAAATGTGAGGAAACTAACACTTAAGTGACAGTTATAAATGTGAGGAAACTAACACTAAAGTGACAGTTATAAATGTGAGGAAACTAACACTAAAGTGACAGTTATAAATGTAAGGAACCTAACACTAAAGTGACAGTTATAAATGTGAGGAAACTAACACTAAAGTGACAGTTATAAATGTAAGGAAACTAACACTAAAGTGACAGTTATAAATGTAAGGAAACTAACACTAAAGTGACAGTTATAAATGTGAGGAAACTAACACTAAAGAGACAGTTATAAATGTAAGGAAACTAACACTAAAGAGACAGTTTTAAATGTAAGGAAACTAACAATAAAGAGACAGTTATAAATGTAAGGAAACTAACACTAAAGTGACAGTTATAAATGTGAGGAAACTAACACTAAAGAGAAAGTTTTAAATGTAAGGAAACTAACACTAAAGTGACAGTTAAAATGTAAGGAAACTAACACTAATTTGACAGTTATAAATGTGAGGAAACTAACACTAAAGTGACAGTTATAAATGTAAGGAAACTAACACTAAAGTGACAGTTATAAATGTAAGGAAACTAACACTAAAGTGACAGTTATAAATGTGAGGAAACTAACACTAAAGAGACAGTTATAAATGTAAGGAAACTAACACTAAAGAGACAGTTTTAAATGTAAGGAAACTAACAATAAAGAGACAGTTATAAATGTAAGGAAACTAACACTAAAGTGACAGTTATAAATGTGAGGAAACTAACACTAAAGAGAAAGTTTTAAATGTAAGGAAACTAACACTAAAGTGACAGTTAAAATGTAAGGAAACTAACACTAATTTGACAGTTATAAATGTGAGGAAACTAACACTAAAGTGACAGTTATAAATGTAAGGAAACTAACACTAAAGTGACAGTTATAAATGTGAGGAAACTAACACTAAAGTGACAGTTATAAATGTGAGGAAACTAACACTAAACAGACAGTTATAAATTCCTCCTATAGCTCCTCCCACCAGCCTCCTCTGGTGTATATAGAATTATAATAGTGTACATGGAACTGTGTGATGACACGGTCAAGTACTGTGCCATGCGTCAGGCCCACACTGACCATGAAACGGAAACAGTGCATCCCGAAAAGGAGGCAGAAAACAATGTTCCAGGCCAGCTGTGATTTACAACCTGATAGCAATACTGTTTGGACTACCAAGAAATGTACTGGTGAATTACATTAACCATGCATTGAACTGCATCTATTCTTGCCAACAATGCCTTAGTGTACGTCACGGAATGTTGAGTCACATAGAACCTATTCATAAAACCTCTTATGAAATTGCTTTTGACGCATAAACTGGACATTTTTACTGATAGTTTTTATTTTATTTATGATATTATTTTACTGAGATTGTTTGTTTGTTTCATATCTGCAAAGTAGTTACAGATTAAGCCAATTAAGGTCACGAAACAAGGTCATTAAACGTAATGATACGAAATGTAGGTTTCACCAACTAAATGTATAAGAGCAAATTGTCAGTTAAATATATGTGGTTATTAATGTTTGTGATCTCCACCCCAAACGAATAGCTGGCTGAAACATGTTACCTCATGCTTCAGTTCAAGGTCAGAAAAGTGTAGAGAGAAAAGTGCATAAAAAGGGAATTAAGTTCCATTTACGTGCTCATAACTTAGGTCTGACTTGGCACGGTATGAATTACATGCAGTTCTTTTGTTAGTTCTTCTAATTCACTGCTTTGACATCATACTCTTTAGTCCTCCTATCTCCTCTTTCCCCTCTCTCTCTCTCTCTCTCTCTCTCTCTCTCTCTCTCTCTCTCTCTCTCTCTCTCTCTCTCTCTCCCTCTCTCTCTCTCTCTCTCTCTCTCTCTCGCCCTCTCTCTCTCTCTCTTTCTCTCTCTCCCTCTCTCTCTTTCTTTCACCTTTCTCTCTCTCTTTCTCTCACATATCTTTCTCTCTCTCTCTCTTCCACCTCTCTCTCTTTCTCTCCCTCTCTTACCTCTCTGTAATGCACTGCGCAAGCAGACACACGTGTGCAGGCAAATACATGTAGACACATACATCACGCTTCATGCATTCACACTGAGGAAATCGCTTGAAGTAGCCAACTGTTCATTCAACATAGTGAATTAACAATTCAACAGAACCACCCCACTCTGCCTCTTGTCTCATGTTCTCTCTCTCCCTCCATCTCTCTCCCTCATCCCTTCCTTCCTCCTCCCTCCCTCCCTCCTTCCTTCCTTCCTTCCTTCCTTCCTTCCTTCCTTCCCTTCTCCCTCGCTCCCTCCCTCCCTCCCTCACCCTGATGAGATAGAAGTGTATGTCTGTCTGTTTACATTCACTCCTCTTTTCTCCCAGTCTGTTCATCTGTCTGTCACTGCATCACTGCATTCTGTCACTCCATCCGTCTCCGTCCCCTCCTCTATCTTATTCGCACGTTCTTAAAAAAAAAAAATTGCTTCATGAAAACACCCATCTATTGTCAGTCTAGCTCACGGGAAAGATCTGTTTTTGCTGTTTTGACAACTCATTAAGTCATTGTACCGAGACATACTGGTAGCCTGGTCCCAGATCTGGATTGACGTTGACCATAGGAGTGGGCAAGACAGCACGAACATATCTGGGACCAGGTTAGGGACATGGTGGTGAGCACACAGTGCTTCTCTGGCACAACAACAGTAGATTCAGAGTAACTTCTTCTCTTCTCTCTGTGCTGCAGTTGCTGTGTGCTCACCACCACAACTGCTACCGTACATAACACTACATAACACTACATAAAGCTACGGAAAGCTACAGAAAGACCACATAAAGCTTTATGAAGACAGTGCTTCTCTGGGACAGCAACAGTAATATTCAGAGTAACTTGTCCTATTCTCTCTGTGCTGCAGTTGCTGTGTGCTCACCACCACAACTGCTACCGTACATAACACTACAGAACACTACATAAAGCTACGGAAAGCTACAGAAAGACCACATAAAGCTTTATGAAGACATAGTGCTTCTCTGGGACAGCAACAGTAATATTCAGAGTAACTTGTCCTATTCTCTCTGTGTGCTATAGCTGCTGTGAGCTCACCACCATATCTGCTGCCCTGCTTCCCGACGTGCTAAATCATTGATTTGTTTGAGCGTCTTACACTTCACTTCTCCCCTGGCCCCAGTGGACCCAAGTGTATATTCGGATACTGTACATCTACATAACGCTACATAAGGCTACATAACGTATACTATGCATCTACATAATGCTACATAAGGTTACATAAAGACTACTATACATCTACATAATGCTACATAACGCTACATAAGGCTATATAAAGTCTACTATACATCTACATTATGCTACATAAGGCTACATAAGACTACTATACATTTACATAATGCTACATAATGCTACATAAGGCTACATAAAGACTACTATACATTTACATAATGCTACATAATGCTGCATACAGCTACATAAAGACTACTATACATCTACATAATGCTACATAAGTCTACTTAAAGACTACTAAACATTTACATAATGCTACATAACGCTACATAAGGCTATATAAAGTATACTATACATCTACATAATGCTACATAAGGCTACATAAATACTACTATACATCTACATAATGTTACATAAGGTTACATAGCAACTACTCTTATCTGCAAAACACTACATAACGCTACATAAGGCTACATAAAGACTATTATACATCTACGTAACACTAAATAAGGATACATAAAGACTATTATACATCTAAATAATGCTACATAACACAGTATAAGGGTACATAAAGACTATTATACATCTACATAACACTACATGAGGCTACATAAAGACTATTATACATCTACATAATGCCACATAACGCAATATAAGGCTACATAAAGACAATCTAAAAGCACAACTAAATTCCAATGTGAATACAAAGTCAGAATTTTGTGTTATTACTGTGCTTCGTCTAATAGCACAACCAAATGACCTGGATTACAGTCAATTGAGATTACGTTAAAGTACATGATTTAAGTGATCAATGCCGTTTGAGATTCTGTGCAGATTATTATAGCAATTGTGAAGATTTCGACAGGCCTGCGGCGATGAACATGCACGCTTTCTATGATTACATAAGAAGACAATTGTAGTTACAGTAATCTCAAAATTTGGCCATGGATGTGTTACTCATTTTAAGGTTGAATGTTACATTAGTTTGTAAGATAGCCTTAACATTAGGTTATTTACAGTCTTACAAAAGTAACATTGAATTGTATTTAGTTGACAACACAACCAAATGTCAACATTTAAATTAGATGTATCTACTGCTTGGATTGTTCCATCTGTGCCACTGACCTGGCTTTAATTCAATTTTGTCTACACATTAATAATTGATATGCTGGATTCAATTCTCAATTTCAACCAAAACTCTAAGTTTAAGAATAGGACTAAATCAAATAAAATCAAATTAAACTGTGTTTAATCCTATTCTATCCCCTTTTATTTTTGGTTGAAATGGAGACGTGAATCCAACATATTTATTATAAACTTGAAATCAACCAGAGCTCTAAACCCTAGGCCTGTATGTATTGTCTATTTTTAGTTGAACTCTGGGTTGAATTGAAACAATAGTTGTTGATGACTTTGCAAAGGCTTTATAGGTCTAAATAGTATCATTAATGATATATGACTTATAGATTATGGTTACATTTCATTTGCTCTGTTGAACCTACACTATGGAATGAATTCGATAACAACAGCGATTCTAAGTAGAGATATATCAATAATCATTATCACGATAGCACATTGGTAGTAGTCAGTGACAAAACTCATAGCTGGGCTTGGTTAAAACCCTGGATTGGAGACCAAAGGGATAGCTGTAGATACATAATCTCTCCAGTAGGAGGTGCTGTAGATACATCATCTCTCCAGTAGGAGGTGCTGTAGATACATAATCTCTCCAGTAGGATGTGCTGTAGATAGATCATCTCTCCAGTAGGAGGTGCTGTAGATACATCATCTCTCCAGTAGGAGGTGCCGTAATACATCAACTCTCCAGTAGGAGGTGCTGTAGATACATCATCTCTCCAGTAGGAGGTGCTGTAGATAGATCAACTCTCCAGTAGGAGGTGCTGTAGATAGATCAACTCTCCAGTAGGAGGTGCTGTAGATACATCAACTCTCCATTAGGAGGTGACGTAGATAGATCAACTCTCCAGTAGGACGTGATGTAGATAGGTCAACTCTCCAGTAGGAGGTGCTGCCCTGCCTATTGCTTTTGTCTTATAGTAGATATTATGTTGAAGAGCTGACTTTGTTTCAGAGGTTCAAATTAAATATATACAAGGTTTGTCTATGTTGAAACTTGGTTACCATGCTGACATAATCATGTGGCTGAAATTTCACCCTCAAAACAAGCTGATGACTTTTTCAAATCCAATGTATTTTCCACGTAGCTTCTACATCACAATACGTTTAACAAATTACGTTGAAACAACATTGATTTAACCAGTTTGTCCCCAGTTGGCAGTTTGGTTTTAAAACCAGAGCATATAATGATTATAGTGAACAGTAAATGCAGGTAAATTATTAGTATGAGGTTTCACAGAATAGCAGCGTACAGTACAGCACAAGATGATGCAACGAGGATCTTACCGTCGTGCAGACAATGAAGAGTCCCATACAGACTGCTGGAGAGGCTGCAGGGTAAATTACACACCCTGAAACAACCAGCCCACTTCTCTCTCTACCTCCGCCTCAGGCTCTCTCTAACTGTCACTCCCTCCTCTCCCCTCTCACTCCTTCCTCTCCCCTCTCACTCCCTCCTCTCCCCTCTCACTCCCTCCTCTCTCCTCTCACTCCCTCCTCTCCCCTCTCACTCCCTCACTCCCTCCTCTCCCCTCTCACTCCCTCCTCTTCCCTCTCACTCCCTCCTCTTCTCTCACTCTCCCTCCTCTTACCTCTCTCTCTCTCTCTCTCTCTCTCTCTCTCTCTCTCTCTCTCTCTCTCTCTTTCTCTCTCTTTCTCTCTCTCCCTCTCTCTCTCTCCCTCTTCTACCCACTCTCTCGCTCCTCTCTGTCTCTCTCTCTCTCTCTCTCTCTCCCTCCCTCCTTCTCTCTCTCTCTCTCCCTCTTCTACCCACTCTCTCCCTCCTCTCTGTCTCTCTCTCCCTACTTCTCTCTAAGTGAGGTCTCGAAAGAGCTGCATGACTGCATTCTTGACAAACCCTCTCCACGTGTGTGTGTGTGTGTGTGTGTCTGTGTGTATGCGTGCAAGCATATGTGCAAGCGTATGTGTGTATGTGAGGGAAAGCATTTCTGTGTGCTTCTTCACTATCCAGTGCACACACACACACACACAAACACACACACACACACACACAGACACACACATACACACACACACGCACGTGGAGAGGGTTTGTCAAAAATGCGATCATGCAGTCGCCTTACAGATGTGCATTTGCTGCCTTGAAGACCCATGAGGTCTGTCAGAGCAGCGTGTCTGTATTGCAGCTGCTTTAGGATGGTTCATATAGAAACCACCCAGTTATTCTCCTCTCAGGGCACAAACCTTACGGATTAGCCGCTAAACACCTATTTACAGATAGCGTTGCTTATGCTTATTCCCTCTTGATTTTGAGGAATCGTCTAACCCGGGATTTCTGGAATAACTGATAATATTGGGAACGTTAACGGAATTTTGCAACCCTGTCTGTAACTAGAGGTTTAAGGGTTAATCCATATGGATTGATACAGAAAGGTATATACTAGAAAATGATAATGTAGTAATGTAGTCTTTTCTCATGAATCCAGAAGGAACTGAACTGTATTAACGAGCTCATATCGATGTAATATATTTATATTTATAGAGAGAGGTATATATATATATATATATATATATATATATATATATATATATATATGCCATTAGGCAGACACTTTTAACTAAAGCAACTGACAGTAATGTTCATCAGTGGAAGCTGCTGAGGAGAGGACGGCTCACAATAATGGCTGAAACGGAGCCAATGGAATGACATCGAACACATAGAAACCATGAATTTTATGTATTTGATACCGTGTGGACCCAGGAATCAACCCACAATCCTGTCATTGCAAGTGCCATGCTCTAACAGCCACCAGGACCACTAGGACCACCAGGACCACCAGGACAAACAGGACTACTAGGACCACCAGGACAAGCAGGACCACCAGGACCACCAGGACAAACAGGACCACTAGGACCACCAGGACAACCAGGACCACCAGGACCACCAGGACCACCAGGACCACCAGGATAACTAGGACCACCAGGACAACCAGGACCACTAGGACCACCAGGACAACCAGGACCACCAGGACCACCAGGACAACCAGGACCACTAGGACCACCAGGACCACCAGGACCACTAGGACCACCAGGATAACTAGGACCACCAGGACCACCAGGACCACTAGGACCACCAGGATAACTAGGACCACCAGGACAACCAGGACCACTAGGACCACCAGGACAACCAGGACCACCAGGACCACCAGGACAACCAGGACCACCAGGACCACCAGGACCACCAGGACCACTAGGACCACTAGGACTAACAGGAACAACGGGACCACTAGGATCACCAGGACCACTAGGACCACTAGGACTAACAGGAACAACGGGACCACTAGGATCACCAGGACCACTAGGATCACCAGGACCACTAGGACCACTAGGACTAACAGGAACAACGGGACCACTAGGACCACCAGGACCACCAGGACCACTAGGACCACTAGGACCACCAGGACAACCAGGACCACCAGGACCACCAGGACCACTAGGACCACCAGGACCACCAGGACCAACAGGACCTCTCTCTCCATCTCTCTCCATCTCTCTCTCTCTCCATCTCTCTCTCCATCTCTTTCTCCGTCTCTCTCTCCATCTCTCTCTCTCCATCTCTCCGTCTCTCCATCTCTCTCTCTCTCTCTCTCTCTCTCTCTCTCTCTCTCTCTCTCTCTCTCTCTCTCTCTCTCCATCTCTCTCTCCATCTCTCTCTCCATCTCTCTAGCTCTCTCTCCATCTCTCTCTGTTTCTCATTCTCCATCTATCTCGCCGTTGGTCTCTGCATGGGTCTAATGTCTTGTTATTAACACGAGGCCGTGCTACCATTTATAGAGTGAAGGAGAGACATGCTGACGCTCTTATCACACATTCTAGAATACCCACACTAATCTTAATGATCTATAACACTAATAAACCAATAAAAAAAAACAGGCAGACAGCAACACCATTCCAAATGAGAAGGCACACTAACCCATCACACATCACCGTATGTGGTTTTCACTTCATATTGACAACTGATAGCAGCTAGGAAGCGGTAGCCTACTGTCTAGGTCTAGGTCTATGCTATGTCAATGGCTGTGGCTATGGTACAAAGAGAAGGAAAGCAAAGAATCTGCTGGTTGGGAGTTTGGGGACGTTGCAGGGTTGAAGTGATAAACAAAATGAACAGCACTTAGTTAACTAGGTCTATGCTCTCTGATACGTCAGTCAAATTATTCTACCAAACTGATTGGGGTCATTGGGATCATTGGGATCAGGGTTTAGAGATCTGTAGCTAGCTGGGTAATGGGGCTCAATGGGACAGGGTTTAGGATCTGTAGCTAGCTGGGTAATGGGGCTCAATGGGACAGGGTTTAGGATCTGTAGCTAGCTGGGTAACGGGGCTCAATGGGTCAGGGTTTAGGATCTGTAGCTAGCTGGGTAATGGGGCTCAATGGGTCAGGGTTTAGGATCTGTAGCTAGCTGGGTAATGAGGCTCAATGAGAGACGGTTTAGGATCTGTAGCTAGCTGGGTAATGGGGCTCAATGGGTCAGGGTTTAGGATCTGTAGCTAGCTGGGTAATGGGGCTCAATGGGTCAGGGTTTAGGATCTGTAGCTAGCTGGGTAATGGGGCTCAACGGGTCAGGGTTTAGGATCTGTAGCTAGCTGGGTAATGGGGCTCAATGAGAGACGGTTTAGGATCTGTAGCTAGCTGGGTAATGGGGCTCAATGGGTCAGGGTTTAGGATCTGTAGCTAGCTGGGTAATGGGGCTCAATGAGAGACGGTTTACGATCTGTAGCTAGCTGGGTAATGGGGCTCAATGGGTCAGGGTTTAGGATCTGTAGCTAGCTGGGTAATGGGGTTCAATGAGTCTGGGTTTAGGATCTGTAGCTAGCTGGGTAATGGGGCTCAATGGATCAGGATTTCGGCAGTAGGCTAAACACACCTCACTGACAGTCCAGGTTGGCAAGCTTAAAGTGCAGTGTCATCATGACTGGCAAAGAGGAAGAGAGCCTTCACTTTGCTACTCTGAACTTAAAAACAGTTATTTTTATAAAACATAGTTATGGTGGGACTAAGATAAGATACGTGAGAATGGGTAACCTATTGACTGGGGTAACCTGTTAGACTGGGGTAAACTATTAGACTGGGGTAAACTATTAGACTGGGGTAACCTATTGACTGGGGTAACCTGTTAGACTGGGGTAAACTATTAGACTGGGGTAAAATATTAGACTGGGTAACCTATTAGACTGGGATAACCTATTAGACTGGGGTAAACTATTAGACTGGGGTAAAATATTAGACTGGGTAAACTATTAGACTGGGGTAAGCTTTTAGACTGGGTAACCTATTAGACTGTGGTAACCTATTAGACTGGGGTAACATACTAGACTGTATAACATTTTAGACTCGGGTAACCTATTAAGAAGAAGAAGAAGAAGAAGTTTTATTTATATAGCGCCTTTCCATAGCTCAAGGTCGCTTTACATTGCACATTACAATACATTCAGAACACACACACATACATCGCAGTCACATAGGATACACACTACCCAAAATGCATGTCAAACAGATATGTCTTCAACTGGATCTTGAATGCACCCACGGATGAGGTATTGCGTAGTGTAAGAGGTAGTGAATTCCATAATTTAGGAGCATTAACACCAAATGACCTCCCACCTACAGTGGACAACCGGAAACGAGGGACGGTCAACAAACCAAGTTCAGCTGATCTAAGGGACCGAGCAGGGCGGTAAGGAAAGAGTAAGTCAGAGAGATATTGGGGAGCAAGACCATTTAATGCTTTAAAAGTTAGAAGCAATACCTTAAAGTGGATACGTGATGCCACAGGTAGCCAGTGAAGGTCATGAAGCAGAGGAGTGATGTGAGCAGAGCGCCTAGTGGAGGTGAGAACTCTTGCTGCTGAGTTTTGAACATACTGTAATCTTGCAATAAGTTTTTGGGAAGACCAAGAAGTAAGGCATTGCAATAGTCCAAGCGTGAAGTGATTAATGCATGAATTAGAGTTTCAGCATCAGCTAAAGTGAGAGAAGTTCGGAGACGAGCAATATTACGAAGATGGAAAAAAGAGTTTTTAACAAGAGAAGAAATGTGAGAGCCAAAAGATAGAGTTGAATCGAATAAGACACCAAGGTTACGAATCAATGACGAAGGCTTAACGTGGATTCCATCAACATCAAAGGACTGATCAATCCTTTTGGCTGAGGCAGCAGGACCAATCAATAATATCTCAGTTTTATTATCATTCAGTTTAAGGAAATTCAGGGACATCCATTTCTTGATGTCCCTGATACATTCAGTGAGTGAGTCAGGCAGAGATAACCTATCAGAGCTGGGGGTGAGGTAGATTTGAATATCATCAGCATAGCAATGGAACTGAAGTCCGTGCCTGCGTATGATATCACCGAGTGGATATATGTAGATGATGAATAATAGTGGGCCAAGAACCGAACCTTGAGGGACACCCTGTGTAAGTGAAGCAGTGGCAGATCTAAACCCTTGTATAGTGATATAATACTTTCTAATGTAGGAGATGAGCCAAGAAAGAGCAGAGCCAGTGATACCAATGTCAGAAAGCCTAGAGATAAGTATTTCATGGCAGACTGTGTCAAAAGCAGCGCTTAAATCAAGAAGCATCAGGATGTTTATCAGCCCTGCATCCATGGACAAAAGAATGTCGTTAACCACCCGGAGAAGAGCAGTTTCAGTGCTATGAGCTGGGCGAAATCCAGACTGAAAAGGTTCAAAAAGACCGTTTATATCCAAATGTGATCACAATTGGCGAAGCAACAACCCTTTCAAGGACTTTGCTTAAGAATGGTAAGTTGGATATTGGTCTGTAATTTTCCATGTTTAGGTGGTCTAGGCCTGATTTTTAAGAATGGGCGCCACCGCAGCCATTTTTAAATCTGCTGGAACCACGCCGACGCCAAACTACAGTTAATCATATGTGTTATGAAGGGTGCAACCTCAGGGACACACAACTTAAGCAAAACAGTAGGTGTAGGATCAAGTTGGCAGGATGTGGAATTTGACTTCACAATTAGATCACTTATAGCAGTTGGAGTAGTTAGAGTGAAAGCAGAGAGAGAGTTTGTAGAATGAGTAAAATCAGCTATTATTAAGTGAACATTTGAGTCACTTGGATGAAGAGTGTTTTTGGCGATGGATGCAGTGATTGACTTTAATTTGTCAGAGAAAAATTGTAAAGCTATTTACAAGCCCCACAGAGCCCGACATAACATGTTGTGGTGGATTTGTGAGTTTGCTAACCATTGCAAAGAGTGATTTGGGCCTGCACTTTGAATTTCTAATGGTAGAGGTGAAATAAGAGGATCTTGCATCGTTAAGGGCTGTACGGTACTTAAGCAAGTGTTCTTTAAAAGCCAAAGAGTGGACAAAAAGTCCAGTTTTCCTGTATAGTCTTTCTAGGCGGTGACCCTCGGTTTTTATCGTTCGTAGTTCAGGAGTGAACCATGGTGAGGCACGAGTAGATGGAACCAGTCTAGTTATGACAGGAGCCTGCCTCTCAAGTATTTGAGACAAGACATTATTGTATATACAGCAGATTTCTGATGGACAATTTAATAGTAGACATTCTGACAAAGGAGAATCCCTTATTAAAGCAGAAAAAGAAGATGGATTCACAGAATTGATTTTACGATAGGTCAGCATTTTCTTCAGTGGTGTTATAGATATAGGAAAACTACAACTGAAGCTTATGAATTTGTGATCTGAAAAAGCAAAATGAGAGCTGCTAACAAGAATATTATTTAAACCAGATGTACATATGAGATCCAGTATATGACCCCTGGAGTGAGTAGCAAAAGTTACATGTTGGGTTAGGTTGAAACAGTCCAGTACAGCCATCAATTCATTGCAATGTGCAGTGTTTGCATGTATGTTAAAATCACCAAGCAGAATAACAGATGGATAGTTACCACAGACAAGAGTGAGTAACGCGAGAAAAAATCAGAGGGACATTTTGGAGGTCGGTAGATTAAGATTACAGCGAGTGACGTTTGGCCAGTCATTTTCAGCGCGAGATATTCAAATGCTGTAACGTCATGAAACTCTATCTTGGAAATTATAATAGTCTCACGGCAAACTACAGCCAGGCCTCCACCTCTACGATGAAGACGCGGCTGAGAGAAGTAGATGTACCCAGGCGGAGTTAAGAGGTTCAGGTTGAAAAGGTCGTTAGGCACCTGCCAGGTTTCAGTCAGAAGCAGCATGTCCAGATTTGTGTCAGTGATTATGTCATTCAATACTGATGCTTTAGTAGTTAGAGAGCGGGTGTTCAACAGCGCACATCGCAGGTCTGAAGATGAGCCTCTGCAAGTTCGGAGGTCCGGATCAGAGCGCAGTGATCTTAGATTTCCAAAGTTAATGGATCGATTTTCCAGCTGGGTTGTGCCCGACGCACGGGTGTTGGTAGAGACAACCGGAATATTATTGGAGGACGAGTGGTGATAATTCCGAAGTTTCTTCCGCGATCGATGTATATAGCGCGGTCGGCGTAAAACTCCAAGTTGTTCACACCATTTATAGGTGTCCGGAGCCAATCGGAACGATCCTTTAAATGTTCTGAGATGAGCTGCAGAGAATTGTAGAGCCATCTCGGGGAAACTAATTTGATTCACGTCATTCAAAGACAGCACAAACCAAAAAAGACCAAAAAACAAAGCCTGCAAATCAGTGGAGGTTCTAGACCCTTTCAACTGGGGGGGGGCCAAGCTGGGGCCAGTTTACTGTTAGAGGGGCCAGTTACATTAGACGTTATTGTTGTCATATTGTTTTCTTCACTTCATTGCAGGCATTAGTAGGCAAAAGACCATGTCCCTCTAGTAAATGTGTGGGTTTAATTAGTGTTCCGCGTTGCCACTGTCTAATAACGGATGTAAAAAAAGAACGATAGCAAAAATGTGTTGTGCAAAAATTATTTCATACTCCACATTTAGGGGGCCACAAGGGGTCCAAAATTGTTGTCACAGGGCACTGGCCCCCTGCCCCTAGAACCGCCAGTGCTGCAAATGGATATGTGACGACATGACCGGTGATGTCCAACGTGACCTGCAACAACAATTTATCGGTTTAAACTACGTTAGCCAGAAACCGTATCAGACCCAAAATCCACACAATCCACAGAAGGGAAGGCTACCCAACCATAGCAAGGCTTGACACCACAAAATGATAAAGAGAGGGGAAACTCACAGTACCAGATGTCGCGAGGGATATGAGGATAGGAATGGAGAGGGCTCGTAGCCGAACTGTGTGACAGGATCACGAAAACAGCCAGGTCAGTTATCCAAAAACTATTTAAGCGTGTAAATAGTCCAGTGCATACTCCAGGAAGTGTTTCGATGGTGTAAAATAGTCCAGTGAGTAATCCAAGAAGATCGATTCCAAGAAAAAACATATCCAAAATACAGACGTGACAACAGCAAACAAACAGGTACCAGACTGGGGAAACCTATTAGACTGGGGTAACGTATTAGATGTTAGACGAATAGACTGGAGTAACCTATTAGACTGGGGTAACCTATTAGACTGGGGTAAGCTTTTAGACTGGGTAACCTATTAGACTGTGGTAACCTATTAGACTGGGGTAATTTGATAGACTGGGGTTACCTATTAGACTGTGGTAACCTATTAGACTGGGGTAACATACTAGACTGTATAACATTTTAGACTCGGGTAACCTATTAGACTGGGGAAACCTATTAGACTGGGGTAACGTATTAGACTATGTTAACCGATTAGACTGGAGTAACCTATTAGACAGGGTAACCTATTAGACTGGGGTAACCTATTAGACTGGGGTAAGCTTTTAGACTGGGTAACCTATTAGACTTGGGTAACCTATTAGACTGGGGTAATTTGATAGACTGGGGTTACCTATTAGACTGTGGTAACCTATTAGACTGGGGTAACCTATTATACTGGAGTAACATATTAGACTGGGGTTACCTATTAGACTGGGGTTACCTATTAGACTGGGGAAACCTATTGACATGGGGTAACCTATTAGACTAAGTAACCTATTAGACTGGTGTAACGTATTGGACTGGTGTAACCTATTAGACTGGATAAACGATTAGACTGGAGTAACCTATTAGACTGGGTAGCCTATTAGACTGGGGTAACCTATTAGACTGGGGTAACCTATTAGACTGGGTAGCCTATTAGACTGGGGTAGCCTATTAAACTGTGGTAACCTATTAGACTGGAGTAACCTATTAGACTGGGTAGCCTATTAGAATGGGGTAACCTATTAGACTGGGAAACCTATTAGACTGGGTAACCTATTAGACTGTGGTAACATATTAGACTAAGTAACCTATTAGACTGGGGTAACCTATTGTACCGGGGTAACCTATTAGACTGGGGTAACATATTAGAATGGGTTAACATATTAGACTGGGGTAACGTATTAGACTGTTGTAACCTATTAAACAGGGTTAACATATTAGACTGGATTAACATATTAGACTGTTGTAACCTATTAGACTGGGTAACCTATTAGACTGTTGTAACCTATTAGAGTGGGTAACCTATTAAACTGTGGTAACCTATTAGACTGGAGTAACCTATTAGACTGGGTAGCCTATTAGAATGGGGTAACCTATTAGACTGGGAAACCTATTAGACTGGGTAACCTATTAGACTGTGGTAACATATTAGACTAAGTAACCTATTAGACTGGGGTAACCTATTGTACCGGGGTAACCTATTAGACTGGGGTAACATATTAGAACGGGTTAACATATTAGACTGGGGTAACGTATTAGACTGTTGTAACCTATTAAACAGGGTTAACATATTAGACTGGATTAACATATTAGACTGTTGTAACCTATTAGACTGGGTAACCTATTAGACTGTTGTAACCTATTAGAGTGGGTAACCTATTAGACTGGGGTAAGCTACTGGACAGGGGTAAGCTAGTATAATGGGGTAACTTATTAAACTGCGTAACCTATTAGATTGTGGTAATCAATTAGACTGGGGTAATTTATTAGACTGGGATTACAAATTAGACTGGGGTAACATATTAGACTGGGGTAACCTATTAGACTGGGGTAACATTAGACTGGATAACCAATTAGACTGGGGTAACCTATTAGACTGGGTAACCTATTAGACTGGAAAACCTATTGTACCGGGGTAACCTATTAGACTGGGTTCATCTATTGTACAGGGGTAACCTATTAGACTGGGAAAGCTATTAGACTGGTGTAACCTATTAGACTGGGGTAACCTTTTGTACTGGGGAAACCTATTGTACTGGGGAAACCTATTAGACTGGGGAAACCTGTTGTACTGCGGAAACCTATTAGACTGGATAACATTTTAGACTGGGGTAACCTATTAGACTGGGGAAACCTAATAGACTGGTGTAAACTATTACACTGGGGTAACGTATTAGACTGGGGAAACCGATTAGATTGGAGTAACCTATAAGACTGGGTAACCTATTAGACTTGGGTAACCTATGAGACTGGGGTAAGCTATTAGACAGGGGTAACCTATTATATTGGGGTAACATATTAAACTGGGTAAACTATTAGACTTTGGTAACCTATTAGACTGAGGTAACTTGATAGAATGGGGTTACCTATTAGACTGTGGTAACCTATTAGACTGGGGTAACCTATTAGACTGGGGTAACCTATTAGACTGGGGTAACATATTAGAATGGGTTAACATATTAGACTGGATTAACATATTAGACTGGGGTAACGTATTAGACTGTTGTAACCTATTAGACAGGGTTAACATATTAGACTGGATTAACATATTAGACTGTTGTAACCAATTAGACTGGGTAACCTGTTAGACTGGGTTAACCTATTAGACTGGGGTAATTTATTAGACTGGGATTACAAATTAGACTGGGGTAACATATTAGACTGGGGTAACCTATTAGACTGGGGTAACATTAGACTGGATAACCAATTAGACTGGGGTAACCTATTAGACTGGGTAACCTGTTAGACAGGAAAACTTATTTGACTGGAGTAACATTTTAGACCGGGGTAACATTTTAGACTGGTGTAACCTATTCGACTGGGGTAACCTATTAGACTGGGTAACGTATTAGACTGGGTTAACATATTAGACTGGGGTAACCTATTAGACTGGTGTAACCTTTTAGACTAAGGTAACATATTAGACTGGGTAGCCTATTAGAATGGGGTAACCTATTAGACTGGGTAACCTATTAAACTGTGGTAACATATTAGACTAAGTAACCTATTAGACTGGGGTAACCTATTGTACCGGCGTAATCTATTAGACTGGGGTAACATATTAGAATGGGTTAACATATTAGACTGGGGTAACGTATTAGACTGTTGTAACCTATTAGACAGGGTTAACATATTAGACTGGATTAACATATTAGACTGTTGTAACCAATTAGACTGGGTAACCTGTTAGACTGGGTTAACCTATTAGACTGGGGTAACCTATTAGACTGGGTAACCTGTTAGACTGGGCTAACCTATTAGACTGGGGTAAGCTAGTATAATGGGGTAACTTATTAGACTGCGTAACCTATTAGATTGTGGTAATCAATTAGACTGGGGTAATTTATTAGACCGGGATTACAAATTAGACTGGGGTAACATACTAGACTGGGGTAACCTATTAGACTGGGGTAACATTAGACTGGATAACCAATTAGACTGGGGTAACCTATTAGACTGGGTAACCTATTAGACAGGAAAACCTATTTGACTGGAGTAACATTTTAGACCGGGGTAACATTTTAGACTGGTCTAACCTATTCGACTGGGGTAACCTATTAGACTGGGTAACGTATTAGACTGTTGTAACCAATTAGACTGGGTAACCTGTTAGACTGGGTTAACCTATTAGACTGGGGTAACCTATTAGACTGGGTAACCTGTTAGACTGGGCTAACCTATTAGACTGGGGTAAGCTAGTATAATGGGGTAACTTATTAGACTGCGTAACCTATTAGATTGTGGTAATCAATTAGACTGGGGTAATTTATTAGACCGGGATTACAAATTAGACTGGGGTAACATTTTAGACTGGTGTAACCTATTCGACTGGGGTAACCTATTAGACTGGGTAACGTATTAGACTGGGTTAACATATTAGACTGGGGTAACCTATTAGACTGGTGTAACACCTTTTAGACTAAGGTAACATATTAGACTGGTGTAACCTATTAGACTGGGGTAATGTATTAGACTGGAGTAACGTATTAGACTGGGGTAGCATACTAGACTGGGTAACCTATTAGTTTGGGGTAACATATTAGACTGGGTAACGTATTAGACTGGGGTAACCTATTAGACTGGTGTAACCTATTAGACTGGGTAACCTATTAGACTGGGGTAAACATCTTTGACTGGGTAACCTATTAGACTGTGGTAACCTATTAGACTGGGGTAACCTATTAGAATGGATTAACATATTAGATTGGGTAACATTTTAGTCTGGGGTAACCTATTAGACTGGGGTAAAGTTTTAGACTGGTGTAACCTATTAGACTGGGTTACCTATTAGACTGGGGTAACCTATTAGACTGGGTTAACATTTAGACTGGGGTAACCTATTAGACTTGGTAAACTATTAGAATTGGGTAACCTATTAGACTGGGGTAACCTATTAGACTGGATTAACATATTAGACAGGGTAACATTTTAGTCTGGGGTAACATATTAGACTGGTGTAACCTATTAGACTGAGGTAATGTATTAGACTGGAGTAACGTATTAGCCTGGAGTAGCATATTAGACTGGGTAACCTATTAGTTTGGGGTAACGTATTAGACTGGGGTAACCTATTAGACTGGGGTAACCTATTAGACTGGGTAACCTATAAGACTGGGGTAAACCTCTTTGACAGGGTAACCTATTAGACTGGGGTAACCTATTAGACTGGGGTAAAGTTTTAGACTGGTGTAACCTATTAGACTGGGTTACCTATTAGACTGGGGTAACCGATTAGACTGGGTTAACATTTAGACTGGGGTAACCTATTAGACTTGGTAAACTATTAGAATTGGGTAACCTATTAGACTGGGGTAACATATTAGACAGGGTAACATTTTAGTCTGGGGTAACATATTAGACTGGTGTAACCTATTAGACTGAGGTAATGTATTAGACTGGAGTAACGTATTAGCCTGGAGTAGCATATTAGACTGGGTAACCTATTAGTTTGGGGTAACATATTAGACTGGGTAACGTATTAGACTTGGGTAACCTATTAGACTGGGGTAACCTATTAGACTGGGTAACCTATAAGACTGGGGTAAACCTCTTTGACTGGTTAACCTATTAGACTGTGGTAACCTATTAGACTGGGGTAACCTATTGGACTGGGGTAACCTATTGGACTGGTGTAACCTATTAGACTGGGGTAACCTATTAGACTGGGGTAAACTTTTAGACTGGTGTAACCTATTAGACTTGGGTAACCTATTAGACTGGGGTAACCTAAAAGACAGGGGTAACCTATTAGACTGGGGTAACCTATTAGTCTGGTGTAACCTATTAGTCTGGTGTAACCTATGTGACTGGGGTAACCCATTAGACTGGGGTAACATATTAGACTGGTGTAACCTATTAGACTGAGGTAATGTATTAGACTGGAGTAACGTATTAGCTTGGAGTAGCATATTAGACTGGGTAACCTATTAGTTTGGGGTAACATATTAGACTGGGTAACGTATTAGACTTGGGTAACCTATTAGACTGGGGTAACCTATTAGACTGGGTAACCTATAAGACTGGGGTAAACCTCTTTGACTGGGTAACATATTAGACTGGGGTAACCTATTAGACTGGGTAACCTATAAGACTGGGGTAAACCTCTTTGACTGGTTAACCTATTAGACTGTGGTAACCTATTAGACTGGGGTAACCTATTGGACTGGGGTAACCTATTGGACTGGTGTAACCTATTAGACTGGGGTAACCTATTAGACTGGGGTAAACTTTTAGACTGGTGTAACCTATTAGACTTGGGTAACCTATTAGACTGGGGTAACCTAAAAGACAGGGGTAACCTATTAGACTGGGGTAACCTATTAGTCTGGTGTAACCTATTAGTCTGGTGTAACCTATGTGACTGGGGTAACCCATTAGACTGGGGTAACATATTAGACTGGGTAAGCTATTAGACTGGGTAACATATTAGACTGGTGTAACCTATTAGACTGAGGTAATGTATTAGACTGGAGTAACGTATTAGCCTGGAGTAGCATATTAGACTGGGTAACCTATTAGTTTGGGGTAACGTATTAGACTGGGGCAACCTATTAGACTGGGGTAACCTATTAGACTGGGTAACCTATAAGACTGGGGTAAACCTCTTTGACAGGGTAACCTATTAGACTGGGGTAACCTATTAGACTGGGGTAACCTATTAGACTGGGGTAAAGTTTTAGACTGGTGTAACCTATTAGACTGGGTTACCTATTAGACTGGGGTAACCTATTAGACTGGGTTAACATTTAGACTGGGGTAACCTATTAGACTTGGTAAACTATTAGAATTGGGTAACCTATTAGACTGGGGTAACATATTAGACAGGGTAACATTTTAGTCTGGGGTAACATATTAGACTGGTGTAACCTATTAGACTGAGGTAATGTATTAGACTGGAGTAACGTATTAGCCTGGAGTAGCATATTAGACTGGGTAACCTATTAGTTTGGGGTAACATATTAGACTGGGTAACGTATTAGACTTGGGTAACCTATTAGACTGGGGTAACCTATTAGACTGGGTAACCTATAAGACTGGGGTAAACCACTTTGACTGGTTAACCTATTAGACTGTGGTAACCTATTAGACTGGGGTAACCTATTGGACTGGGGTAACCTATTGGACTGGTGTAACCTATTAGACTGGGGTAAGCTATTAGACTGGGGTAAACTTTTAGACTGGTGTAACCTATTAGACTGGGTAACCTATTAGACTTGGGTAACCTATTAGACTGGGGTAACCTAAAAGACAGGGGTAACCTATTAGACTGGGGTAACCTATTAGTCTGGTGTAACCTATGTGACTGGGGTAACCCATTAGACTGGGGTAACATATTAGACTGGTGTAACCTATTAGACTGAGGTAATGTATTAGACTGGAGTAACGTATTAGCTTGGAGTAGCATATTAGACTGGGTAACATATTAGTTTGGGGTAACATATTAGACTGGGTAACGTATTAGACTTGGGTAACCTATTAGACTGGGGTAACCTATTAGACTGGGTAACCTATAAGACTGGGGTAAACCTCTTTGACTGGGTAACATATTAGACTGTGGTAACCTATTAGACTGGGGTAACCTATTAGACTGGGGTAAACTTTTAGACTGGTGTAACCTATTAGACTGGGTAAGCTATTAGACTGGGTAACCTATTAGACTGGGTAACCTATTAGACTGGGGTAACCTATTAGACTGGGGTAAACTTTTAGACTGGTGTAACATATTAGACTGGGGCAACCTACTAGATTGGTGTAACCTATTAGACTGGGTTAACCTATTAGACTGGGTTAAGCTATAAGATTGGATTAACCTATTAGTCTGGATCTACCTATTAGTCTTGATTAACCTACTAATCTGGGTAACCTATTAGACTGGGGTAACCTATTGGACTGGTGTAACCTATTAGACTGGGGTAACCTATTAGACTGGGCTAAACTTTTAGACTGGTGTAACCTATTAGACTTGTGTAACCTATAACACTGGTGTAACCTATTAGACTGGGGTAACCTATTAGACTGGGTAACCTATTAGACTGGGTAACCTGTTAGACTGGGTAACATATTAGACTGGGTAACCTATTAGACTGGGTAACCTATTAGACTTGGGTAACCTATTAGACTGGGGTAACCTATTAGACTGGGGTAAACTTTTAGACTGGGTAACCTATTAGACTTGGGTAACCTATTAGACTGGGAAACCTATTAGACTGGTGTAACCTATTAGACTGGGGTAACCTATCAGACTGGATAACATTTTAGACAGGGGTAGCCTATTAGACTGGGTAACCTATTAGACTTGGGTAACATATTAGACTTGGTTAACATATTAGACTGCGTAACCTATTAGACTTGTGTAACCTATAACACTGGTGTAACCTATTAGACTGGGGTAACCTATTAGACTGGGTAACCTATTAGACTGGGTAACCTGTTAGACTGGGTAACATATTAGACTGGGTAACCTATTAGACTGGGTTAACATTTTAGACTGGGGTAACCTATTAGACTGGGTTAACATATTAGACTGGGTAACCTTTTAGACTGGTTATCATATTAGACTGGGGTAACCTATTAGACTGGGGTAACCTATTAACTGGGGTAACCTATTAGACTGGGGTAACCTATTAGACTGGGTTACATGTTAGACTGGGGTAACCTATTAGTCTGGGGTAACCTATTTGTCTGGGGTAACCTATTAGACTGGGGTAACCTATTAGACTAGGGTAACCTATTAGACTGGGGTAATCTATTAGACTGGGGTAACCTATAAGACTGGGGTAACCTATTAGACTGGGGTAACCTATTAGACTGGGGTAACCTATTAGACTGGGGTAATCTATTAGACTGGGGTTACCTATAAGACTTGGTTAACATTTTAGACTTGGGTAACCTATTAGACTGGGGTAACCTATTAGACTAGGGTAACCTATTAGACTGGGGTAATCTATTAGACTGGGGTAACCTATAAGACTGGGGTAACCTATTAGACTGGGGTAATCTATTAGACTGGGGTAACCTATAAGACTGGGGTAACCTATTAGACTGGGGTAACCTAATTGACTGGGGTAACCTATTAGACTGGGGTAACATATTAGACTAGGGTAACCTAATAGACTAGGTATCCTATTAGACTGGGGTAACATATTAGACTGGGGTAACCTAATAGACTAGGTATCCTATTAGACTTGGGTAAACTATTATAATTGGTAAACCTTTTAGACTGGGGTAATCTATTAGACTGGGGTAACCTATAAGACTGGGGTAACCTATTAGACTGGGGTAATCTATTAGACTGGGGTAACCTATAAGACTTGGTTAACATTTTAGACTTGGGTAACCTATTAGACTGGGTTAAAATATTAGACTTGGTGACCAATTAGAATTGGTAAACCTTTTAGACTGGGGTAACCTAATAGACTGGATTACATATTAGACTTGGATAACCTATTTGTCTGGGGTAACCTATTAGACTGTGTAACATATTAGACTGGGGTAAACTAATAGACTAGGTATCCTATTAGACTTGGTTAACATTTTAGACTTGGGTAACCTATTAGACTGGGTTAACATATTAGACTGGGTAACCTTTTAGACTGGTTATCATATTAGACTGGGGTAACCTATTAGACTGGGGTAACCTATTAACTGGGGTAACCTATTAGACTGGGGTAACCTATTAGACTGGGTTACATGTTAGACTGGGGTAACCTATTAGTCTGGGGTAACCTATTTGTCTGGGGTAACCTATTAGACTGGGGTAACCTATTAGACTAGGGTAACCTATTAGACTGGGGTAATCTATTAGACTGGGGTAACCTATAAGACTGGGGTAACCTATTAGACTGGGGTAACCTATTAGACTGGGGTAACCTATTAGACTGGGGTAATCTATTAGACTGGGGTAACCTATAAGACTTGGTTAACATTTTAGACTTGGGTAACCTATTAGACTGGGTTAACATATTAGACTTGGTGACCGATTAGAATTGGTAAACCTTTTAGACTGGGGTAACCCAATAGACTGGATTACATATTAGACTTGGATAACCTATTTGTCTGGGGTAACCTATTAGACTGGGGTAACCTATTAGACTGGGGTAACCTATTAGTCTGTGGTAACCTATTAGACTGGGGTAACATTATAGACTGGGGTAACCTAATAGACTAGGTATCCTATTAGACTTGGGTAACCTATTAGAATTGGTAAACCTTTTAGACTGGGGTAACCTAATAGACTGGATTACATATTAGACTTGGATAACCTATTTGTCTGGGGTAACCTATTAGACTGGGGTAACCTATTAGACTAGGGTAACCTATTAGACTGGGGTAATCTATTAGACTGGGGTAACCTATAAGACTGGGGTAACCTATTAGACTGGGGTAACCTATTAGACTGGGGTAACCTATTAGACTTGGTTAACATTTTAGACTGGGGTAACCTATTAGACTGGGTTAACATATTAGACTGGGGTAACCTATTAGACTGGGGTAATCTATTAGACTGGGGTAACCTATAAGACTGGGGTAACCTATTAGACTGGGGTAACCTATTAGACTGGGGTAATCTATTAGACTGGGGTAACCTATAAGACCTGGTTAACAATTTTAGACTTGGGTAACCTATTAGACTGGGGTAACCTATAAGACTTGGTTAACATTTTAGACTTGGGTAACCTATTAGACTGGGTTAACATATTAGACTTGGTGACCGATTAGAATTGGTAAACCTTTTAGACTGGGGTAACCCAATAGACTGGATTACATATTAGACTTGGATAACCTATTTGTCTGGGGTAACCTATTAGACTGGGGTAACCTATTAGACTGGGGTAACCTATTAGTCTGTGGTAACCTATTAGACTGGGGTAACATTATAGACTGGGGTAACCTAATAGACTAGGTATCCTATTAGACTTGGGTAACCTATTAGAATTGGTAAACCTTTTAGACTGGGGTAACCTAATAGACTGGATTACATATTAGACTTGGATAACCTATTTGTCTGGGGTAACCTATTAGACTGGGGTAACCTATTAGACTAGGGTAACCTATTAGACTGGGGTAATCTATTAGACTGGGGTAACCTATAAGACTGGGGTAACCTATTAGACTGGGGTAACCTATTAGACTGGGGTAACCTATTAGACTTGGTTAACATTTTAGACTGGGGTAACCTATTAGACTGGGTTAACATATTAGACTGGGGTAACCTATTAGACTGGGGTAATCTATTAGACTGGGGTAACCTATAAGACTGGGGTAACCTATTAGACTGGGGTAACCTATTAGACTGGGGTAATCTATTAGACTGGGGTAACCTATAAGACCTGGTTAACAATTTTAGACTTGGGTAACCTATTAGACTGGGTTAACATATTAGACTTGGCAACCTATTAGACTGGTTATCATATTAAACTGGGGTAACCTATTAGACTGGGGTAACCTATTAACTGGGGTAACCTATTAGACTGGGTTACATGTTAGACTGGGGTAACCTATTAGACTGGGGTAACCTATTAACTGGGGTAACCTATTAGACTGGGTTACATGTTAGACTGGGGTAACCTATTAGACTGGGTTAACATATTAGACTTGGATAACCTATTTGTCTGGGGTAACCTATTAGACTGGGGTAACCTATTAGACTGGGGTAACCTATTAGTCTGTGGTAACCTATTAGACTGGGGTTAACATTATAGACTGGGGTAACCTAATAGACTAGGTATCCTATTAGACTTGGGTAACCTATTAGAATTGGTAAACCTTTTAGACTGGGGTAACCTAATAGACTGGATTACATATTAGACTTGGATAACCTATTTGTCTGGGGTAACCTATTAGACTGGGGTAACCTATTAGACTAGGGTAACCTATTAGACTGGGGTAATCTATTAGACTGGGGTAACCTATAAGACTGGGGTAACCTATTAGACTGGGGTAACCTATTAGACTTGGTTAACATTTTAGACTTGGGTAACCTATTAGACTGGGTTAACATATTAGACTGGGGTAACCTATTAGACTGGGGTAATCTATTAGACTGGGGTAACCTATAAGACTGGGGTAACCTATTAGACTGGGGTAACCTATTAGACTGGGGTAATCTATTAGACTGGGGTAACCTATAAGACCTGGTTAACAATTTTAGACTTGGGTAACCTATTAGACTGGGTTAACATATTAGACTTGGCAACCTATTAGACTGGTTATCATATTAAACTGGGGTAACCTATTAGACTGGGGTAACCTATTAACTGGGGTAACCTATTAGACTGGGTTACATGTTAGACTGGGGTAACCTATTAGACTGGGGTAACCTATTAACTGGGGTAACCTATTAGACTGGGTTACATGTTAGACTGGGGTAACCTATTAGACTGGGTTAACATATTAAACTTCGGTAACCTATTAGACTGGGGCAACCTATTAGACTGGTTATCATATTCATCTGGGGTAACCTATTAGACTGGGTAACCTATTAGTCTGTGGTAACCTATTAGACTGGTGTAACCTATTAGTCTACGGTAACCTATTAGACTGGGGTAACATATTAGACTGGGGTAACCTAATAGACTAGGTATCCTATTAGACTTGGGTAACCTATTAGAATTGGTAAACCTTTTAGACTGGGGTAACCTAATAGACTGGATTACATATTAGACTTGGATAACCTATTTGTCTGGGGTAACCTATTAGACTGGGGTAACCTATTAGACTAGGGTAACCTATTAGACTGGGGTAATCTATTAGACTGGGGTAACCTATAAGACTGGGGTAACCTATTAGACTGGGGTAACCTATTAGACTGGGGTAACCTATTAGACTTGGTTAACATTTTAGACTGGGGTAACCTATTAGACTGGGTTAACATATTAGACTGGGGTAACCTATTAGACTGGGGTAATCTATTAGACTGGGGTAACCTATAAGACTGGGGTAACCTATTAGACTGGGGTAACCTATTAGACTGGGGTAATCTATTAGACTGGGGTAACCTATAAGACCTGGTTAACAATTTTAGACTTGGGTAACCTATTGGACTGGGTTAACATATTAGACTTGGCAACCTATTAGACTGGTTATCATATTAAACTGGGGTAACCTATTAGACTGGGGTAACCTATTAACTGGGGTAACCTATTAGACTGGGTTACATGTTAGACTGGGGTAACCTATTAGACTGGGGTAACCTATTAACTGGGGTAACCTATTAGACTGGGTTACATGTTAGACTGGGGTAACCTATTAGACTGGGTTAACATATTAAACTTCGGTAACCTATTAGACTGGGGCAACCTATTAGACTGGTTATCATATTCATCTGGGGTAACCTATTAGACTGGGTAACCTATTAGTCTGTGGTAACCTATTAGACTGGGGTAACATATTAGACTGGGGTAACCTAATAGACTAGGTATCCTATTAGACTTGGGTAACCTATTAGAATTGGTAAACCTTTTAGACTGGGGTAACCTAATAGACTGGATTACATATTAGACTTGGATAACCTATTTGTCTGGGGTAACCTATTAGACTGGGGTAACCTATTAGACTAGGGTAACATATTAGACTGGGGTAATCTATTAGACTGGGGTAACCTATAAGACTGGGGTAACCTATTAGACTGGGGTAACCTATTAGACTGGGGTAACCTATTAGACTTGGTTAACATTTTAGACTGGGGTAACCTATTAGACTGGGGTAATCTATTAGACTGGGGTAACCTATAAGACTGGGGTAACCTATTAGACTGGGGTAACCTATTAGACTGGGGTAATCTATTAGACTGGGGTAACCTATAAGACCTGGTTAACAATTTTAGACTTGGGTAACCTATTAGACTGGGTTAACATATTAGACTTGGCAACCTATTAGACTGGTTATCATATTAAACTGGGGTAACCTATTAGACTGGGGTAACCTATTAACTGGGGTAACCTATTAGACTGGGTTACATGTTAGACTGGGGTAACCTATTAGACTGGGGTAACCTATTAACTGGGGTAACCTATTAGACTGGGTTACATGTTAGACTGGGGTAACCTATTAGACTGGGTTAACATATTAAACTTCGGTAACCTATTAGACTGGGGCAACCTATTAGACTGGTTATCATATTCATCTGGGGTAACCTATTAGACTGGGTAACCTATTAGTCTGTGGTAACCTATTAGACTGGTGTAACCTATTAGTCTGCGGTAACCTATTAGACTGGGGTAACATTATAGACTGGGGTAACCTATTAGACTGGGTTAAAATATTAGACTGGGTAACCTATTAGACTGGGGTAACATATTAGACTGGGTAACCTATTAGACTGGTGTAAGCTATTAGACTGGGTAACCTATTAACTGGGGTAACCTATTAGACTGGGGTAACCTATTAGACGCCGTTACATATTAGACTGAGGTAAACATATTAGACTTGGTTAACATATTAGACTGGGGTAACCTATTTGACTGGTGTAACCTATTAGACTGGGGTAATCTATTAGACTGGGGTTAACCTATTAGACTGGGTAACCTATTATCCTGGGGTAACATATTTGACATGGTAACCTTATAGACTGGGTTATCATATTAGCCTGGGATAGGCTATTAGACTGGGTAACCTATTAGACTGGTGTAACCTATGTGACTGGGGTAATCTATTAGACTGGGGTAACCTATTAGACTGGGGTAACCTATTAGACTGGGGTAACCTATTAGACTGGGGTAACCTAATAGACTGGGTAACCTATTAGACTGGTGTAACCTATTTGTTGCTTATACCATCATCTTAACTGAACAGTTCATTGCAGTGGTGAAAGAAAGTACCATATTGTCATACTTGAGTAAAAGTAAAGATGCATTATCAGAAAATTACTCAAGTAAAACGGAAAGTCACCCAGTAAAATTCTACTTAAGTAAAAGTCTAAAAGTATTTGGTTTAAAATGTACTTAAGTATTAAAATTAAAAGTATGAATAATTTCAAATTCCTCATATTAAGCAAACCAGACGGCAGCATTTTCTTGTTTAGCCAGAGGGACACTCCAACACTCGGATATCATTTACAAATGCAGCATATGTGTTTAGTGTTTCCTCCTGATCAGAAGCAGTAGGTATGACCAGGGATGTTCTCTTGATAATTGCGTGAATTGGACAATTTTCCTGTCCTACTAAGGATTGAAAATATAACGAGTACTTTTGGGTGTCATGGAAAATGTATGGAGTAAAAAGTACATTATTTTCTTTTTAGTGAAGTAAAAGTAAAAGTAGATAGAAATATATAATATATATATTTAATAGTAAAGTAAATATATATTTAATAGTAAAGTAAAGTTATCAACAAAAAAAACTACTTAAGTAGTACTTTCAAATATTTTTACTTAAGTACTTTTTAACCACTGGTTTTGTATTGTAAACTGGTGCCAACAGAAAAAATAACTACGGAATTGAGCGCAACGTGCCCAGTGATATGGAAGATAGGAAGCTAGGCCTCTACTCTCTAAGCAGCCTTGTAAATACATATGTCTTTCTAACATAACTATGGTCTTGACCACAATGTGCCAAGTGCTACGGACACTAGGAAGCTAGGCCTGGTAAACAAATATGTCTTCCAAACAGGAATAAAAATCATTGAATTGAGTTAGATTTACCTGTACAAAGACACAATGCTGTCTGTGGATACATCTAGATAGCTGTAGACCTAACTGATTTAGACAGAACTGATTTAGCTACGGCTTTGTTCAGAGAAGACTTACCTAGCTAGTCAGCCGGTTCCAGCTACAGTAGTACTCAACCGGTGCTTGTAGCAGGGCTGGGGGACCAGAGCAGGAAGTCGGGGGTCAATCCATTTTTGTCTGGAGTCGCTCAGTCGTTTCTCCTCCGTATAGAATCCCATGTCCTTCTGTTGAAATGAGTGGCTATATTTTCACTGTCCCCCTCTCTCTCCCCCTCTCACTCTCTCTCTCTCCCCCTCTCACTCTCTCTCTCTCTCCTGACTCTCCCCCGCCCGCCATCTTCTCTCGCTCTCTTTCACTAAGACTGTAATCAAATTATCCCTCCCTTCCCTTGACCTTGTCTTCAGCAGGAGCAGCTTGGAGTTATTCATGCACAGACTGTGCACACACACACACACTCACTCACACAGCCACCTAGACAAAACCTATATCAGCACACACACACACACACACACACACAAAAACACAGCCATTGTTGACCATAAAGGATCATCAAATTCAGTCAGTTATACAGCTATGAGAAACATGAAACATACAATCACACTTCATTAGAATCATAGGAGTTTTAATCTTCGTCAACAATCGCCACCATCATCTTCATCATCAATCATAGTCATAATCATTGTTACATTCTCATCGTTTCAGTTGATTAAATACTTCATTTTTATTTCTTAGCTTAAATACTTAAAGTATTTCTGTATTTTTTCATAATATAATATGTATCATCCATTTCACTCTTCTTTTTTTTTACATAAGAATACAGTTTAGCAGAAGATTGAAGAATGATAAAGTATTTACAGCATGAGAGAGAGAGAGAGAGAGAGAGAGAGAGAGAGAGAGAGAGAGAGAGAGAGAGAGAGAGAGAGAGAGAGAGAGAGAGAGAGAGAGAGAGAGAGAGAGAGGGAGCTGGAGAGAGAAAGAGAGAGAGAGTAGGCTGTTGACTGCATTCATTCCTCTCTATCAGGATATGTACTGTACTGACTGCAGAGAGACAGACATGATGGCAGCCTTGAGAATAAAAACACTTAATCACCCCCTGCATATGAAGAATTCACATTTCGTCAATAATTACCATGTCATATATAAGTCTGTTTCTTTAATCTCACAGTTTGGATCTGGTGCACTTGGAGCTAATAGGTATTTGAATTAGATTCCCGGCGAGCTACACGGCGCTGGGCTATGTGGAGACCCAAAGTCAGTTGGCTGCGACAGTCAGGACCAACGGACAGTCTGTAGCCTGACCCCATCACACTGACACAGGCCCCATCACACTGCCATCTGACACAGGCCCCATCAAACTGCCATCCGAGTACAGAACGTATGCTTCTACATCTGCATTGCTTGCTGTTTGGGGTTTTAGGCTGGGTTTCTGTACAGCTCTTTGTGACATCAGCTGGTGTAAAAAGGGTTTTATAAATCATTTTGATTGATGCCTCAGCCACTGAAAAGGCTCTTCTTTTTGAAAAGGATATTCGAGGAACCCCTCTGAAAAGGATATTCGAGGAACCCCTCTGAAAAGGATATTCAAGGAACACCTCTGAAAAGGATATTCGAGGAACCCCTCTGAAAAGGATATTCGAGGAACCCCTCTGAAAAGGATATTCGAGGAACCCCTCTGAAAAGGATATTCGAGGAACACCTCTGAAAAGGATATTCAAGGAACACCTCTGAAAATGATATTCAAGGAACACCTCTGAAAAGGATATTCGAGGAGCTCCTGTGTAAAGGTTCAAACCAGAACCATTTTCTGATGGGAGGGGTCCAATATTGAACCTTTTTAATAATATATTTTAGAGGTGGCAGCCTATGAGAAAATTGGAGGCATGGCTTTCTGACATTTACTCTAACGGGTGGCCAAAAGAATATCTATCTGAAAGCCACACCCCTACTAAGCCACACCTCCACTCAAGGGGTTCTTCCAGGAACATTGTAACATTAAAAGAAAATACTAAAATAATCGAAAACACAAATTTGAACCATTGACTAGCAATGGTTCCTTGTGGAACTCCAGGGGATCCTTAAAGATTTCCAAAACTTTCCCAAAAGTCCTTGTTTGGAAGATTCCTGGAATTACGAGGAAATCAGCAGGGAATCTGAGAATCCTCCGAACCAGGGAATTTTGCAACTTTAGTAACTAATGTTGAACTAATGATGTAACTAAATGATGAAAGAATGCCAATAGTCTTGATATGTGAGGGAATCTCTAATAACATTTTAATTAATTAATAAACAAGTCTAGAATCATGCAGCAGACATAGGCATTCTTCTTCTGGTTCATTTATTAATATAAAAATCATTTGTATTTTAAATAAGTAGTTTAAATAAATAATTGAAGGAAGGTACTGTATTGTATAGGTGTCTTTAAGTTGTACACATTAATTACTTTCTAAACTCAGCAAAAAAAGAAACGTCCTCTCAGTCAACTGTGTTTATTTTCAGCAAACTTAACATGTGTAAATATTTGTATGAACATAACAAGATTCCACAACTGAGACATGAACTGAACAAGTTCCACAGACATGTGACTAACAGAAACTGAATAATGTGTCCCTGAACAAAGGGGGTCAAACTCAAAAGTAACAGTCAGTATCTGGTGTGGCCACCAGCTGCATTAAGTACTGCAGAGCATCTCCTGCTCATGGACTGCACTAGATTTGCCAGTTCTTGCTGTGAGATGTTATCCCACTCTTTCACCAAGGCACCTGCAAGTTCCCGGACATTTCTGGGAGGAATGGCCCTAGCCCTCACCCTCCGATCCAACAGGTCCCAGACGTGCTCAATGGGATTGAGATCCGGGCTCTTCGCTGGCCATGGCAGAACACTGACATTCCTGTCTTGCAGGAAATCACGCACAGAACGAGCAGTATGGCTGGTGGCATTGTCATGCTCGAGGGTCATGTCAGGATGAGCCTGCAATAAGGGTACCACATGAGGGAGGAGGATGTCTTCCCTGTAACGCACAGCGTTGAGATTGCCTGCAATGACAACAAGCTCAGTCTGATGATGCTGTGACACACCGCCCCAGACCATGACGTACCCTCCACCTCCAAATCGATCCCACTTCAGAGTACAGGCCTCGGTGTAACGCTCATTCCTTAGACGATAAACGCGAATCCGACCATCACCCCTGTTGAGACCAAACCGCGACTCATCAGTGAAGAGCACTTTTGCCAGTCCTGTCTGGTCCAGCGACGGTGGGTTTGTGCCCATAGGCAACGTTGTGCCTGTGATGTCTGGTGAGGACCTGCCTTACAACAGGCCTACAAGCCCTCAGTCCAGCCTCTCTCAGCCTATTCCGGACAGTCTGAGCACTAATGGAGGGATTGTGCGTTCCTGGTGTAACTCGGACAGTTGTTGTTGCCATCCTGTACCTGTCCCGCAGGTGTGATGTTCGGATGTACCGATCCTGTGCAGGTGTTGTTACACGTGGTCTGCCACTGCGAGGACAATCAGCTGTCTGTCCTGTCTCCCTGTAGTGCTGTCTTAGGCGTCTCACAGTACGGACATTGCAATTTATTGCCCTGGCCACATCTGCAGTCCTCATGCCTCCTTGCAGCATGCCTAAGGCACATTCACACAAATGGGCAGGGACCCTGGGCATCTTTCTTTTGGTGTTTTTCAGAGTCAGTAGAAAGGCCTCTTTAGTGTCCTAAGATTTCATAACTGTGACCTTAATTGCCTACCGTCTGTAAGCTGTTAGTGGTGTCTTAACGACCGTTCCGGAGGTGCATGTTCATTAATTGTTTATGGTTCATTGAACAAGCATGGGAAACAGTATTTAAACCCTTTACAATGAAGATCTGTGAAGTTATTTGGATTTTTAGGAATTATCTTTGAAAGACAGGGTCCTGAAAAAGGGACGTTTCTTTTTTTGCTGAGAATTACTTTTCTACAATGTAGCATGTTGACATGGCATGATCACAATTGTTATTTATATATGGTAACAACCCCACTATGATAAACAACATCTCTCCATCTCTCTCAGACAACACTTTGCTTCACAAATCACCTTCCATTTCTGCAATCAGCGATAATTATCCAAGTCATGAATATGATCAAAATAATCCCTGCTGGTTTGACAAATAGCACAGTGATCACAATGCAGACCATTGTTTTAAGTCAGAAAGAGTGACGATTCCACCTGCACTGTCGGTTGAGGGACAAGTGTCGTGTAGGAGTGACGACTCCTGACGTAAGACAGACAATTAACGCAGTCTGGTTTACTGGACGTATGAGTTGGGGTAAACTGTTAAAAGTAGGGTTGCAAAATTCAGGTAACTTTCCCACATCCCAGTTGGAGGTTCTATATGGAATTGTTTTAAGAAGGTCATACCAAGGATCATTTATCAATTTGATTTAGAATTTTAAGACACATAAAATACATATTGGGCCGGCAGGGTAGCCTAGTGGTTAGAGTGTTGGACTAGTAACCAAAAGGTTGCAACTTCGAATCCCCGAGCTGACAAGGTACAAATCTGTCGTTCTGCCCCTGAACAGGCAGTTAACCCACTGTTCCTAGGCCGTCATTGAAAATAAGAATTTGTTCTTAACTTCTTAGGGCTAGTGTCCCAATTTCCGACCTGTCTGACGTGCCCAAAATAAACTCCCTGTTACTCAGGCCCAGAAGCTAGGATATGCATATAATTGGTAGCATTGGATAGAAAACACTCTGAAGTTTCTGAAATTGTTAAACTAATGTCTGTGAGTATAATGGAACTGATATAGCAGGTGAAAACCTGAGGAATTTCTGTCCGGAAAATGACTTGCCTAGTAAAATAAAGGTCAAATAAATGGGGCCTTACTGCAATTTGTCAATACAAACTAGGGTTGAATGGCGGGAACCCGGTTAACGAGATTTACCGGGATATACTGCCCAAAACCACTCCCTTTTCCTGGGATAAATAACTGAGAGACACTGGTAAATTATAATAATTAATTTATATGAACAGCATGGCGTGAAATGGAACTGTTAAATGATATGAGATGTCTATATCTGTCTTCTCTACGGCCTCTGCATGATGAATCATCAACGCTTAGGGTGGAGACAGACAGCCCATCTCAGACTGGCAGCCCATCTCAGACAGACAGCCCATCTCAGACTGGCAGCCCATCTCTGACTGGCAGCCCATCTCTGACTGGCAGCCCATCTCAGACTGGCAGCACATCTCAGACTGGCAGCCCATCTCTGACTGGCAGCCCATCTCAGACTGGCAGCACATCTCTGACTGGCAGCCCATCTCAGACTGGCAGCCCATCTCAGACAGACAGCACATCTCAGACTGACAGCACATCTCTGACTGGCAGCCCATCTCAGACAGGCAGCCCATCTCTGACTGGCTTTCGGGGTCACCTTGTTTTTTAATTGTAAATAGGTATATTTTTTATTGCAGCTGTAGAGTTTTATAAATCAGTCTGCGCGTGAGCACTCTCTCACAGTCTCTCTACCTTCTCCATCAATTCCATTCAAATTGCATCCAAAATAGATCATCCTGTTATAGATTTATATATGGCCTGTATAAACGTAAATCAATTTCGCTAGCCTATACTTGTGACTTTGTAGGCCACATGTGCTGTACCAGAATCACATGTTCTCTGTCTGCTTTGTCGGGATTTTAACCATGTGTGTAATTCCAATCCATATAATACAGTATAATACAATACAGCACAGCAATACAGTTCACACTCTAAAAGATTAGCCTACTGGAGCTACTTTCATTTACTTACCCAAGAGAGCATATAGCTAGCTACTTCTATGGGCTTTCATGTTTTTCTTTCGTGTGTAATGTGCAGTAGCCTATATCAAATAAAATCAAACTTTATTTGTCACATGCGCCGAATACAACAAGTGTAGACCTTACCGTGAAATGCTTACTTAACCAACAGTGCAGTTCAAGAACTGTTATCATATACGTATTGGATAACAGCACAATCATTTGGGCTTTTTTGTTGCTTGGGCTCTTTAGATGTCTATAATGTAGGGCTCATAACATGTATTTAATATACAGTGAGGGAAAAAAGTATTTGATCCCCTGCTGATTTTGTACGTTTGCCCACTGACAAAGACATGATCAGTCTATAATTTTAATGGAAGGTTTATTTGAACAGTGAGAGACAGAATGACAACAAAAAAAATCCAGAAAAACACATGTGAAAAATGTTATTAATGGAATTGCATTTTAATGAGGGAAATAAGTATTTGACCCCCTCTCAATCAGAAAGATTTCTGGCTCCCAGGTGTCTTTTATACAGTTAAGGAGCTGAGATTAGGAGCACACTCTTTGGCATCAACTTGCCGTGTTTGGAGGAGGAGGAATGCTGCCTATGACCCCAAGAACACCATCCCCACCGTCAAACATGGAGGTGGAAACATTATGCTTTGGGGGTGTTTTTCTGCTAAGGGGACAGGACAACTTCACGCAACAAAGGGACGATGGACGGGGCCATGTACTGTCAAACCTCCTTCCCTCAGCCAGGGCATTGAAAATGGGTCATGGATGGGTATTCCAGCATGACAATGACCCAAAACACACGGCCAAGGCAACAAAGGAGTGGCTCAAGAAGAAGCACATTAAGGTCCTGGAGTGGCCTAGCCAGTCTCCAGACCTTAATCCTATAGAAAATCTGTGGAGGGAGCTAAAGGTTCGAGTTGCCAAACGTCAGCCTTGAAACCTTAATGACTTGGAGAAGATCTGCAAAGAGGAGTGGGACAAAATCCCTCCTGAGATGTGTGCTAACCTGGTGGCCAACTACAAGAAACGTCTGACCTCTGTGATTGCCAACAAGGGTTTTGCCACCAAGTACTAAGTCATGTTTTGCAGAGGGGTCAAATACTTATTTCCCTCATTAAAATGCAATTCCATTTATAACGTTTCACATGTGTTTTTCTGGATTTTTTTGTTGTTATTCTGTCTCTCACTGTTCAAATAAACCTACCATTAAAATTATAGACTGTTCATTTCTTTGTCAGTGGGCAAACGTACAAATTCAGCAGGGGATCAAATACTTTTTTCCCTCACTGTATGTCTCATCAGGCTCAGGTAACACCAGGTTTTAATTTTAATGCTGATCAAAGCTCTAATCAACTCCAGACAGTGCTTTTGAATGACATTTCCGGTTTTGGTGATTTATTATCGGGATGGAACATTTGTTCTACTAAGCTATATGGAACTGTTTTAAGAAGGTCATACCAAGGATCTTTGATATTAGATTTTTGATCTTAAGACCCTCTGAAGTATAAAAAATGGTAGGTTTATTTTGAATAACATATTCACTATATAGAACATCAAAGTCCCCCCCCAAAAAAAAAATCTAAAGGGAGTTTGTTCTGAAGTGTCTGTCCTCTATCTGAGAGATATCAGAATCATAATTAGTTTTTTTTGTATTTAACCCATTCTTTTGTGCACTAAACAGTGTCCATACTGGTAGCCTAGTGGTTAGATTGTTGGACTCGTAACTGGAGGGTTGCAAGTTCGAATCCCCGACCTGACAAGGACTGGTGCTCCTAACTTAAAAAAAGTTAGGAGCACAACATGAAATTTAGGAGCACCAGAAAATAATATTTTTGTATTGATTGAGCTGCAGCCTTATTTGGGCCAATATGTTGTACCCTAGAAACAAATATGTAATACTGTAAAGATCTTAACTTCTTATAAAAGTTAATATGTTGATACAAATACCTGTCATTGAAATGACAAAGAAATTCGTGGAATATTAGGTATTTCTCTATTGAGATGCATTACATAGAAAATAGTACACTGTCTATTTAAAAAAAAAAGTCAGATTTGCCATGACGATGCAAGGCATCTTTCATAGAAGCCCAAGTTCACATGCTAGTCGGAACTAGGAAACTCTGAAATTAGTTCACATGCTAGTCGGAACTAGGAAACTCTGAAATTAGTTCACATGCTAGTCGGAACTAGGAAACTCTGAAATTAGTTCACATGCTAGTCGGAACTAGGAAACTCTGAAATTAGTTCACATGCTAGTCGGAACTAGGAAACTCTGAAATTAGTTCACATGCTAGTCGGAACTAGGAAACTCTAAAATTAGTTCACATGCTAGTCGGAACTAGGAAACTCTGAAATTAGTTCACATGCTAGTCGGAACTAGGAAACTCTGAAATTAGTTCACATGCTAGTCGGAACTAGGAAACTCTGAAATTAGTTGACATGCTAGTCGGAACTAGGAAACTCTAAAATTAGTTCACATGCTAGTCGGAACTAGGAAACTCTGAAATTAGTTCACATGCTAGTCGGAACTAGGAAACTCTGAAATTAGTTCACATGCTAGTCGGAACTAGGAAACTCTGAAATTAGTTTCCAGTCTGACATTTCCTGAGTTGTCTAGTTTCGACTAGCAGGTGAACACAGCATCATTCATCGCTATCATCATTGATCTACTGAAGAAGCTATCCCTTTTATTTTTTATGTCTGTTCTCCCCAAATGTTTGGCGATTACCGATGAAGTTACCAGGTTGTTAGCTAGCTAGCCAAGGAGGTTACATGACTGAACAAAATGTGTAAACAAATGGTTAACGATGTCGACGAGCGATTCGTTTTTGAACTATGAATGTAAAATGCAGTCCTGGTGATGCACTATAGACTGGTTGGTTGTTAAGCAACAAAACCCGACACGTCTGCAACTACGGGGCAAAGCAGACAGGGTTGTCTTACATTGTTGACAACATGTAAACATTATTTTTTTGTTTGCAAATGTTTATTTAATACCTAAATAAATGTGCACAATGATCACTTTTCTCTCAAATACACTGGTTGCAGTTGTTGGTTAGCTACCTAGCGAATTTGAGCCATATTTAGCATTGACATGAAATTAGTCAAAACATCTCAAAATAAGACATTTATGATTCCCCACATGACAGTTTCTTGTCATTGTTGCTAGCTATCTGTCCATCCAGAATCCTAACAAGACACAGACTTCTGCCCCTATTGAATCGTGCGCATAGTTTTTGTGACGTTGTCAGCCAACCCGTCTATAGGAAGATAAAATGTTCCGTCGGTAACATGGGTCAGATCTTTTGATCTAGTTGGGCAAACCATTTTTCTCTGTAGCAATAGTGCAACCATGACGTTATCAAATCTGCACTCACTTCATTCTCTAGGGCACTGGGAAACAACGGGTACAGCGAAGCCTTATCATTACAACAAGTATTAACCGAGAACATTTTTTCCCTAGTCGAACAGTGCTCACAAAATTAAACTCCTGGTCGCACAGCAAAATATTTTGTCGGATTGGTCACACTTTAGAGTCTTGGTTTGAATATTCCTCGATTCAGGAGGGTAAAAGCAGGAAATCAGGGAATCCTCCAACTGGGATTTCTGGAAAACCTGGGAATTTTTGAAAAGTTACCTGAATTCTGCAACTCTACTGTGAACACTTCGAATCTCCGTCGATTGTACTGTGATGTATTGTATTGATTGTGATGAGCACCTGCAAGAAGTCCACATCCAGGGACTGATCATGACATGGTGAGCACCTGCAAGAAGTCCACATCCAGGGACTGATCATGACATGATGAGCATATGCAAGAAGTCCACATCCAGGGACTGATCATGACATGGTGAGCACCTTCAAGAAGTCCACATCCAGGGACTGATCATGACATGATGAGCACCTGCAAGAAGTCCACATCCAGGGACTGATATTGACATTGGGCAAACAAGATAACACACTGACTGTACAGTGACTGACTGACTGATTACCAAAGTGTCTAACACTATTGCACTCTACTAAAGAACAAAAGAGGGAACAGGAAGCTAGAGATCCCTTAATGTGTATCCCAAATGCCACCCTATCATTTATATAGTGCACTACTTTTGACCAGAGCCCAAAGTGCACTGTATATAGGGAATATAGGGTGCAATTTGGGACACAGCCTTTACACTACGCTTCACTACACTAACTAATTTAACCTAGCTAGTGTCTGGTTATGGAACTACTTACTGCACTACCTAAGTAACGTCACTCTGTAATGTACACAACCAGAGGTTTGGATAGTTCACGTCCTGTTCCTGGGACTGTAGTGCAGAGTCTGTGTAGCCTAATGTATCTGTACAACACAGGAGTAGGTTTCACTATCCAATAATATGTTACATCTCCTTGAGTTATTTCTAAGAATACAATGACACAGAAACATGTTGTTGTTGTTGTCAAATACTCCGACAGTGGATCATTACTGTACATCAAAGTAAAGGTTGTAGTGTTCTCTAACCAACTCTATGCTAGTGTACTGTATCTAACCAACTCTATGGTAGTGTCCTGTATCTAACCACCTCTATGGTAGTGTCCTGTATCTAACCACCTCTATGGTAGTGTCCTGTATCTAACCACCTCTATGCTAGTGTCCTGTATCTAACCAACTCTATGCTAGTGTCCTGTATCTAACCACCTCTATGGCAGTGTCCTGTATCTAACCACCTCTATGGTAGTGTACTGTATCTAACCACCTCTATGGTAGTGTCCTTTATCTAACCACCTCTATGGCAGTGTCCTGTATCTAACCACCTCTATGGTAGTGTACTGTATCTAACCACCTCTATGGTAGTGTCCTTTATCTAACCACCTCTATGGCAGTGTCCTGTATCTAACCACCTCTATGCTAGTGTGCTGTATCTAACCACCTCTATGGTAGTGTCCTGTATCTAACCACCTCTATGGTAGTGTCCTGTATCTAACCACCTCTATGGTAGTGTCCTGTATCTAACCACCTCTATGGTAGTGTCCTGTATCTAACCACCTCTATGGTAGTGTCCTGTATCTAACCACCTCTATGGTAGTGTCCTGTATCTAACCACCTCTATGGTAGTGTCCTGTATCTAACCACCTCTATGGTAGTGTCCTGTATCTAACCACCTCTATGGTAGTGTCCTGTATCTAACCACCTCTATGGTAGTGTCCTGTATCTAACCACCTCTATGGTAGTGTCCTGTATCTAACCACCTCTATGGTAGTGTCCTGTATCTAACCACCTCTATGGTAGTGTCCTGTATCTAACCACCTCTATGGTAGTGTCCTGTATCTAACCACCTCTATGCTAGTGTCCTGTATCTAACCACCTCTAGGCTAGTGTGCTGTATCTAACCACCTCTATGCTAGTGTCCTGTATCTAACCACCTCTACGCTAGTGTCCTGTATCTAACCACCTCTATGCTAGTGTCCTGTATCTAACCACCTCTATGGTAGTGTCCTGTATCTAACCACCTCTATGCTAGTGTCCTGTATCTAACCACCTCTAGGCTAGTGTCCTGTATCTAACCACCTCTATGCTAGTGTCCTGTATCTAATCACCTCTATGCTATTGTCCTGTTTCTAACCACCTCTAGGCTAGTGTCCTGTATCTAACCACCTCTATGGTAGTGTCCTGTATCTAACCACCTCTATGGTAGTGTCCTGTATCTAATCACCTCTATGCTAGTGTCCTGTATCTAACCACCTCTATGTTAGTGTCCTTTATCTAACCACCTCTATGGTAGTGTCCTTTATCTAACCACCTCTATGCTAGTGTCCTGTATCTAACCACCTCTATGCTAGTGTCCTGTATCTAACCACCTCTATGCTAGTGTCCTGTATCTAACCACCTCTATGCTAGTGTCCTGTATCTAACCACCTCTATGCTAGTGTCCTATATCTGTGTAAGGAGTAGGGGGAAGTAGCGTCTAGTGAACTAGAATGCTGCTGGTTGTTCATATTTCGATATTTACAGAATGTCTGGGTGAGGATCAGTGTGAGACCATGGTTACCCTGATATGATTAGATTTGAACCAAATGTGTAACAGCTCTAGCCCCACCCATCCCTTGGCCTTGCAATAGCTTACTATTCACACTCAATATGAGTTGACTTACTATGAGTGTTACTGGGTTTGGGGCAGACGTAATGTTTCTATGTGTCTATGCTGCAAACTAATGAAGGAACATACCATTTCGGTATTCTCTTACGAGAAAAGGGAAATCTAACTAAAATATGTTTTAATTTAAATAAATATTTTCCTTCAGATATTTTGCTCATAAAGCATAACTCTTCTGTTCACAAAACATTACAATATTTTAAAGTTTAAGGAGTCGCAAACTAAGAGCTTTTCTTGGCACTGAATTAGGAAGATTTGTGGTATTTCATTTTTTTTTTTTTTATGTAATGGTTAAAATAGCGTTGCAGAATATAATGGGGCAAACCCACCGTGTCCTCTCTCACTGAACGATAGAGAGAAAGAGGAAGGTTCACAAGGAGATAAAGTAGAAGAAGAAGGAGTGAGATTTAAATGAGTAAAGAGAGACAGCACACAGACACTAGAGGACAGTATAAAGGAAGTATATATATATATATATATATATGAGCTACAGAAAGAATCTGAAGGGTAGTTTTCCATTTTTTTCTTTTTTCCATCGTCTCGTCATTAGTTGACCTGGCCCAGCGCTGTAAGGTGAGTTCTCTTCACACACTGCCCAGGTCAGAGGTCATACTGCTTACGCTAAACTTCAACGGTCAGAGTCTGAGGGGTCAACCAATCAGGACTGCCTTGTGTCATTAATTTTTGAGAGCGGAGTTAGGCAAGGTTGCAAGGGTGACATGCTAGTAAGGACAGTCAAATCTTGTAGGTAGGGATTCAGAGCAGAGATAGTCCAGACCAGATCAGTCCCTAAGTCCCAGACTTCAGTTCAGTGTAGCTGAGCTCCTGCCTTGTCTCCAGCCAGGTTTGTGCGTTTTAAGAGTTTATTTATTTTTCAAACCCCGACCAACGAGTCGTGTCCAGTTGTTGCCCTCAGCATTTTCTCCGTACGGTTGTTCGACGGGGGGGTCAAGGGTAAATAATGGGGGGGAGGAGGGTCAAGTGATCGGCTGGTTACCTAGAGGACGGGCTACTGCACTCAGAGGCGGGGCAACAGAACTGATGGGCGATGTCATCGTCTTCGTCCTCTCTGAGAGAGAGACAGGCCATGGTAGCGTGGGTAGAGAGAGACAGACAGACAGACAGGGGTTGAGACAGAAGCAAAGGGATAGGGAACACAGAAAAGCAGAGTGAGAGAAGGAAGGAAAGAAGGGAATATAGATAAAACACTAGTGTTATAACTCTTCCTCCCCTAGTGTTATAACTCCTCCACCTCTAGTGTTATAACTCCTCCACCTCTAGTGTTATAACTCCTCCACCTCTAGTGTTATAACTCCTCCACCTCTAGTGTTATAACTCTTCCTCCCCTAGTGTTATAACTCCTCCACCTCTAGTGTTATAACTCCTCCACCTCTAGTGTTATAACTCCTCCAACTCTAGTGTTATAACTCCTCCAACTCTAGTGTTATAACTCCTCCACCTCTAGTGTTAACTCCTCCACCCCTAGTGTTATAACTCCTCCACCCCTAGTGTTATAACTCCTCCACCCCAAGTGTTATAACTCCTCCACCTCTTGTGTTATAACTCCTCCACCCCTAGTGTTATAACTCCTCCACCTCTAGTGTTATAACTCCTCCACCTCTAGTGTTATAACTCCTCCACCTCTAGTGTTATAATTCCTCCTCCCCTAGTGTTATAACTCCTCCACCCCTAGTGTTATAACTCCTCCACCTCTAGTGTTATAACTCCTCCACCCCTAGTGTTATAACTCCTCCACCCCTAGTGTTATAACTCCTCCACCTCTAGTGTTATAACTCCTCCACCCCAAGTGTTATAACTCCTCCACCTCTTGTGTTATAACTCCTCCACCCCTAGTGTTATAACTCCTCCACCTCTAGTGTTATAACTCCTCCACCTCTAGTGTTATAACTCCTCCACCTCTAGTGTTATAACTCCTCCTCCCCTAGTGTTATAACTCCTCCACCTCTAGTGTTATAACTCCTCCACCTCTAGTGTTATAACTCCTCCACCTCTAGTGTTATAACTCCTACACCTCTAGTGTTATAACTCCTCCACCTCTAGTGTTATAACTCCTCCACCCCAAGTGTTATAACTCCTCCACCTCTAGTGTTATAACTCCTCCACCCCTAGTGTTATAACTCCTCCACCTCTAGTGTTATAACTCCTACACCTCTAGTGTTATAACTCCTCCACCTCTAGTGTTATAACTCCTCCACCCCTAGTGTTATAACTCCTCCACCTCTACTGTTATAACTCCTCCACCTCTAGTGTTATAACTCCTCCACCCCAAGTGTTATAACTCCTCCACCTCTAGTGTTATAACTCCTCCACCTCTAGTGTTATAACTCCTCCACCCCTAGTGTTATAACTCCTCCACCTCTACTGTTATAACTCCTCCACCTCTAGTGTTATAACTCCTCCACCCCTAGTGTTATAACTCCTCCACCTCTAGTGTTATAACTCCTCCACCCCTAGTGTTATAACTCCTCCACCCCTAGTGTTATAACTCCTCCACCTCTAGTGTTATAACTCCTCCACCTCTAGTGTTATAACTCCTCCACCTCTAGTGTTATAACTCCTCCACCTCTAGTGTTATAACTCCTCCACCTCTAGTGTTATAACTCCTCCACCCCTAGTGTTATAACTCCTCCACCTCTACTGTTATAACTCCTCCACCTCTAGTGTTATAACTCCTCCACCTCTAGTGTTATAACTCCTCCACCCCAAGTGTTATAACTCCTCCACCTCTAGTGTTATAACTCCTCCACCCCTAGTGTTATAACTCCTCCACCTCTACTGTTATAACTCCTCCACCTCTAGTGTTATAACTCCTCCACCCCTAGTGTTATAACTCCTCCACCTCTAGTGTTATAACTCCTCCACCCCTAGTGTTATAACTCCTCCACCCCTAGTGTTATAACTCCTCCACCCCTAGTGTTATAACTCCTCCACCTCTAGTGTTATAACTCCTCCACCTCTAGTGTTATAACTCCTCCACCTCTAGTGTTATAACTCCTCCACCCCTAGTGTTATAACTCCTCCACCTCTAGTGTTATAACTCCTCCACCCCTAGTGTTATAACTCCTCCACCTCTAGTGTTATAACTCCTCCACCCCAAGTGTTATAACTCCTCCACCTCTAGTGTTATAACTCCTCCACCTCTAGTGTTATAACTCCTCCACCTCTAGTGTTATAACTCCTCCACCTCTAGTGTTATAACTCCTCCACCCCAAGTGTTATAACTCCTCCACCTCTAGTGTTATAACTCCTCCACCCCTAGTGTTATAACCCCTCCACCTCTAGTGTTATAACAGTAGTTGACCACTAGATCAGAGAAGTGGGACTCCTCCACCTCTAGTGTTATAACAGTAGTTGACCACTAGATGTCAGGCTTGCAGCATGGAGAACAGTCTACAACTAAAGCTACAACAGTGACATTTACTGCAAACCTGATCTATTAGGTTATATAAAAAAAAAAGCTTGCCTTAAGATATAGTGATTAAATACCATGGCTCCTTGCCTTAAGATATAGTGATTAAATACCTTGTCTCCTTTCCTTAAGATACAGTGATTAAATACCATGTCTCCTTGCCTTATGATATAGTGATTAAATACCATGTCTCCTTGCCTTATGATATATTGATTAAATACCATGGCTTCTTGCCTTAAGATATAGTGATTAAATACCTTGTCTCCTTTCCTTAAGATATATTGATTAAATACCTTGTCTCCTTTCCTTAAGATACAGTGATTAAATACCATGTCTCCTTTCCTTATGATATATTGATAAAATACCATGCCTCCTTTCCTGATGATATATTGATTAAATACCATGGCTCCTTGCCTTACGATATATTGATTAAATACCATGCCTCCTTTCCTGATGATATATTGATTAAATACCATGGCTCCTTGCCTTACGATATATTGATTAAATACCATGTCTCCTTGCCTTACGATATATTGATTAAATACCATGTCTCCTTGCCTTACGATATATTGATTAAATACCATGTCTCCTTGCCTTACGATATATTGATTAAATACCATGTCTCCTTGCCTTACGATATATTGATTAAATACCATGTCTCCTTGCCTTACGATATATTGATTAAATACCATGTCTCCTTGAATTACGATACAGCTCATCTTTTTTGCAATCCTGTGATGGAATGTCATAGGTTTCCAAACATGTTAATGACTTTAAATTATATCCTAAGGGGGTTGGGATGGATACAAAAAGAACAAGGAGGAAGGGGAGGGAAGGAGAGGATGGGCGATATGAAGAGGACAGGGGTAGAAGAGTGGAGTGGGGCTGGGGGGGTCTGGGTGCAATAAGTACGCCCACGCGTGAAGGAGATGGGGAAGGCCTTACACTGGGTTACGTTCCAGCGAGATAATCAGATCTCACAACCGCCCATGGAGGAAGTGTTGAATGGAATCATGTTAATATGATACAACTCATCTTCCAAGACAGTACTTCCCAAAAACTCTCCTCCTCCAGTACCCCCAATTCCCCACACACACACTGGAGGAGAGGTCAGGGAAACACTGTGCAGCAAAAAAATAAAAACGTTCAACGTCTATTCCACGTTCAACGTCTATTCCACATTCAACGTCTATTCCACGTCGGTTCAGCCAGTGTGTGCCTACCCGCTGGGCAGAGACGTCAATTCAACGTCTATTCCACGTCGGTTCAGCCAGTGTGTGCCTACCCGCTGGGCAGAGACGTCAATTCAACGTCTATTCCACGTCGGTTCAGCCAGTGTGCGCCTACCCGCTGGGCAGAGACGTCAATTCAACGTCTATTCCACGTCGGTTCAACCAGTGTGCGCCTACCCGCTGGGCAGAGACGTCAATTCAACGTCTATTCCACGTCGTTTCAACCAGTTTGCGTCTACCCGCTGGGCAGAGACGTCAATTCAACGTCTATTCCACGTCGGTTCAACCAGTGTGTGCCTACCCGCTGGGCAGAGACGTCAATTCAACGTCTATTCCACGTCGGTTCAGCCAGTGTGCGCCTACCCGCTGGGCAGAGGCGTCAATTCAACGTCTATTCCACGCGTCGGTTCAACCAGTGTGCGCCTACCGCTGGGCAGAGACGTCAATTCAACGTCTATTCCACGTCGGTTCAGCCAGTGTGCGCCTACCCGCTGGGCAGAGACGTCAATTCAACGTCTATTCCACGTCGGTTCAGCCAGTGTGTGCCTACCCGCTGGGCAGAGACGTCAATTCAACGTCTATTCCACGTCGGTTCAACCAGTGTGTGCCTACCCGCTGGGCAGAGGCGTCAATTCAACGTCTATTCCGTCGGTTCAGCCAGTGTGTGCCTACCGGCTGGGCAGAGACGTCAATTCAACGTCTATTCCACGCCGGTTCAACCAGTGTGCGCCTACCGCTGGGCAGAGACGTCAATTCAACGTCTATTCCACGTCGGTTCAGCCAGTGTGCGCCTACCGGCTGGGCAGAGACGTCAATTCAACGTCTATTCCACGTCGGTTCAACCAGTGTGCGCCTACCCGCTGGGCAGAGCGTCAATTCAACGTCTATTCCACGTCGGTTCAACCAGTGTGCGCCTACCGCTGGGCAGAGACGTCAATTCAACGTCTCATTCCACGCCGGTTCAGCCAGTGTGTGCCTACCCGCTGGGCAGAGACGTCAATTCAACGTCTATTCCACGTCGGTTCAGCCAGTGTGTGCCTACCCGCTGGGCAGAGACGTCAATTCAACGTCTATTCCACGTCGGTTCAACCAGTGTGTGCCTACCCGCTGGGCAGAGACGTCAATTCAACGTCTATTCCACGTCGGTTCAGCCAGTGTGCGCCTACCCGCTGGGCAGAGACGTCAATTCAACGTCTATTCCACGTCGGTTCAACCAGTGTGCGCCTACCCGCTGGGCAGAGACGTCAATTCAACGTCTATTCCACGTCGGTTCAGCCAGTGTGCGCCTACCCGCTGGGCAGAGACGTCAATTCAACGTCTATTCCACGTCGGTTCAGCCAGTGTGCGCCTACCCGCTGGGCAGAGACGTCAATTCAACGTCTATTCCACGTCGGTTCAGCCAGTGTGCGCCTACCCGCTGGGCAGAGACGTCAATTCAACGTCTATTCCACGTCGGTTCAGCCAGTGTGTGCCTACCCGCTGGGCAGAGACGTCAATTCAACGTCTATTCCACGTCGGTTCAGCCAGTGTGTGCCTACCGCTGGGCAGAGACGTCAATTCAACGTCTATTCCACGCCGGTTCAACCAGTGTGCGCCTACCGCTGGGCAGAGACGTCAATTCAACGTCTATTCCACGTCGGTTCAGCCAGTGTGTGCCTACCCGCTGGGCAGAGACGTCAATTCAACGTCTATTCCACGTCGGTTCAACCAGTGTGTGCCCAGTGGGTCATGACCTACATAGATGCTATCTCTCATTCTCTGATATGTTCAAAGTTTTTAGAATAGGTAATCAAACTATTCTTGCATGTCTTGGATACAATTACATTTTTTGATTAACTTCCAATGAGACTAATATCCAGAAGATATTATTGCGTCGCATAACGTGTGACGCCTCTGGTGTAAGAGAGATGGGGTGGTGAAGTCAGTCAGGTGTCGGCTACTGAAGCTACGATTCCAGATTCTAGATTGTGATTGGAACACCCCATCATGCGGTCAGTCATTACATCTAGAAACCGTGGCTAATTACACACTCCTGAGTCAGGTCGTTAAAGGGGCATCTCTGATACTTTGTGTACATTTTAGCCAGTAGTTCTGAATTAGCTCTCACGAGGCAATATTTTGCCCCCTGAAAAATTGCATACTCGACGTTCCGTACTGTATGTGGAGATATGTGCGCCACGTCAATGCTCTCTCTGCTCTGCTGTAAAGGGGCATCATGTGCAGCTTGCTAGCTGTCACTCATACGGTGAGGGGCTGAAGCTCATTGGTTGAACTCGAATTGCTATGGGGGGGGGGGGCTGGGAAAAAACAGTTGCTTTCGAACTTGGGATTTTGTGGCTAATTGAGGTAAAACAGTAATACTGCTCGTAGATTATGTATGTATAAACTACACATTGACACATCCAGCCCAACGCCGGAGGTTTTAAAAAAAAAAATAGATATATATACTTAGCAGTCGCCAAAGTTACGGAGCATGTCTTTAATAACTAACAGGTGTCAGTGTACTGACAGAGACTGTCGTTGAGACGGCTGGAAGACCCTTTGTGTTGTCAGTGCTAATGTTCCAGACTGGTTAAGGTAACACGTCACTTTAAGGGTCCGTAATAAACCATTTAGAAGGTATTTACTTACTATATATTAATCATGAATGTTGTTAGTAATGTGTAAATGTTAGTAAGCTAGTTATTCACGTATATATAGTTCCTTAATCATTACTCCCACATGTGTAAATGTTAGTAAGCCGAAATAACACTAAAAAAATAACACTCTGAAATTATGAAACTGATGATAAAGCCCTTTTTTGTGTAAAAGCTGTTTGAAAAAAAAAAAATCCTGGAATTTCAGCCTGTTCAGATGCGATGGAATTTTTGACCCATATCATGACGTCACAACGTGATCAGATTATTACAGACCAATGGCCTGTTCAACCTCGATAAGGGGTTGGGCTCTAGACCAGCCTATTAGCCAATACAGGTTGTGTATGTAAACATCATCAAATTGTCATACGCCCCCCCGCACAAATCAGACTGAGCATTTCAAGAATCAAAAGAGGGTCAGGTTAATATTATTTTCATTGAATAAAAACACAGTGATTTATTAGACATGCAGAGTGATGATTAAAACATTTAATGAAA